>OZ010796.1:370529205-371182582 GCA_963932465.1 Maratus speciosus | reverse complement strand
TCTTTATTTTATTATTAATTATTTTTGTTTTGTTTTTATTCTAGCTGTAATCGTCATGACTGATCATCCCAAGTTTGTGAGTATTATTGCTTAATTATTGCTTAATTATTTCATATGAGCATAGCTGACAATTCTTACGCTTTTTTGTACCACAAAAATTTAATAGTAAATTTAACCTTCTTAAATCATCGTAATTTTCCGATGAACTAAGGTAAACATTTCTATTAGATTTTTGTGGTACAAAAAAGCGTAAGATGTTGGCAGCTATGTATGAGGCATTGTAGATATTAACACTAAGACACCTGACAGTGTCTTTCAACACCAAAATATGTACATTTTTTTTTCTAAAATCTGTAAATTTTGATGACTTACTTTTATTAAATTTGTAAAAAGTCTCATAGAAAGTTATGGGGATTAACTTTATTCAAACTTAGTTTACGGGTAGATTTACCTACAACGCCGGCCTGGTGTCAATTGGACATAGCAATAATTTCAATTCCCCTATTTCAAGTTTCGTTCTTCTGTGCGATTGATCTATTGCGTAGAGTAAGGAATGCTGGAATGCTGTTATTTGACATCTGGTCATCACATGTTCTGTTTCAGCTACATCAACGCCTGCCTCTGAGATTTAATTTTCTGCAAAGATGCGTTAATATGCATGCATATATAACATATATAACATGCATTAATATTTGTGAGTTATGACTAAGTAGAGTTTTCGTGAGGTTTTTTTTCGTTATTGTTACTTTCTATTAATAAAACTTAAAATGTCTCATAAGAGAGGGCTTGCTGCAAAAGATATAACCGCGCTTCTAAGAGACTTGTCCAGTAATGAATCCGAAAGTGGAGAATTATCTGACATGCACGAATAATTGGATTCGGAAAATTTTATTCCGATTTTATCATCTGGATCGAAAAGCAGTGAGGATATTGAAATTGATGATTCACAAAATGAGAATGAATTTGTCGCTTGTGATGACTCACAATGGGAAGAATGTGGTTCTGGAAGTGCAACTGGTTAATTAGCAACCCAAAATATTATACAAGAAAATAACGGTCCAACTAGTTATGCAAAAAGAAATTTAAATAATGACAGTGTTTTGAGCTTTTGGTGCTTTTTATAGATAGAACAGTTTTTGAAGATATAATAAATGCACAAAAACATAGCCACTTGTTGAGTATTAGAAAATGATGCTTGGTCTCTTTCAAAACAGGACAGTTTTACTTGACATTTCGATTTTGTATGCGTGTGGAGTTTCAGGAGCTCGTAATCTGAAACTTCATTCATTATGATCTACTGCATGGAGAGTAAATTTTTGCGAAGAAACCATGCCCAGAAACAAATTTTATGAAATATCAAGATTTTTTAGATCTGATATCAAATAGCGCATTATACTCAAACAAAACAGGGTAAATTTGCAATGATTTTGGAAGTATAGAATCTTTTTTATTGAAATGTGCATACGCTGTTACAAGCCACGCCAGAACGTAGCAATTGATGAACAGTTAATTTCTAGTAAGACTCACTGTCCATTTACTCAGTTTATGCTATCAAAACTTGATAAATACTGACGAAAATTTTAGATAGCTGCAGAATTAGAAAGTAAGTACATTTTGAACACATTCCCTTACGTAGGCCAAAATGAAGAACATGATCAAAGTAAGCCTGAGACTTTCTGAGTATGTGGTTTTAAAACTATAGTAAAGTGGGGACAGACGCCGCGGTCGGACAGATGCCGCAGAGATTGTGTAGGCGACACTAGCATTCCCTACACCAATTTTAGAAGTTCGTAGTGTTCCTCTGTGCTGTGTGATGTGTTTGCCTTTCCACCGCTTAATTGTCAGTATTTACATATTTATGCCAGTTTTTATGGCTCGAACCTGCGTGGTAAGTTGTTAAAATTATTCTAATGAAGATTTATTACATATTTTAAGAAAAATAATCAGAGATTTCATCCCAAAATAGATTGCAACTATAGACTAGATCCTCGTAGAATACAGACATGCTTGCCTTTCTCTCGCGTAGCTCACATAAAACAAAATGGCGGCGCGGCATCTTATTCGCCACTATGGGACAGATGCCGCAAAATATTTTTTTGTTTTTCGGTTCAATAAATTCATCACTGCGATTTAAGTAGAGCTTACATTTAAATAAATGTATATTAGCGCATTCTGCTACTTATCAAAATATTCTCCGCAACAATGTTGGTCCACCATGTGTGAATAAGGAAAACGTAGGCCGTTTACAATTCTCACCATATAAACTGTTAAACAAAATATCTCCTACCCCAATGGTCAAAAGACCTATGCAGCCAAGTAAGAGAAATTAAAGGGATGCAAATATCACAAGCACAGAGTTTATAAACAATAAAAAAGAAGAAGGAAATGAAAAACAAAAGAAACTAGAAAGCGTCAAAGAACTACAACTTGGCGGAAGTAAAATGTGTAAAAAAAGTAAGGGTAAGATCAACTTGAAAACGCCTTACTTGTGGGAAAAACTAAAATATGAGTAATCTTCCGACAATGGGTAAATTGTTCCTCTTATGGATTCTGATGGCAGAACTGGATTTGGATTTGATGACTGCATATGTTGAGTGGCTGGAGTCTTATCAAGGAGCAAAGTCTAAAGCGACAAGGATTCAGTGCATCAAATTCAATCGATAGCTGCATGAAAAACGTCTTCTTTACTTTTGCAACGGGTAGTGTGGTGTGATTGTGGGCGAATGGAAATACAAAATCTAAGAAGGACAAGAAAGGCGAAAAATAAAATGGCTACGGCCTAAATAGAATAGAACTAATACTTACATTAAGAGCAAACTGCAATGTTCACCGGGATGTGAACAAGTGATTTATATCTTTTTTGGAATTATGCTGTCTATTGTTTACAGTAATTATGCTACCCATTCATGTAAATTCAAATGATTTTCTTTTCATTTTCACTTTTTGTCTTAAGTTTTGTTTATAGAGATTACACTTTTGCATTTTCGTTAAACTTTTCACAATTTAGTGATATATATTTTTTGTAAGTTTACTGTTATTTATTTTCGTTTTAAATAGTTTGAGAAAATTAAAATGTGATTTGCTTGAAAAAAAATAACAGCCTAGCATTTTTCTCCATGCGGCATCTGTCTCACACCCCATGCGGCATTTTATCCAGCACATAAAAAAATGATATTAAAAAAGGACCTGTGGGAAAATAATTATGCCTGCTTTATTAAGTGGGTTTTAACTTGTTTAATATAGAAATTAGATTCTAAAGGGTTTGATCAATGATTTCTGGTACTTAGTTTGTTGTTTTTTGCTTTATTGTACATTTTACAAGAAGAAAGGAAAACTGCGGCATCTGTCGCTGTCCCCACTTTACTATAATTGAACCATTTCAAAAAAGAACAAAATGGCTGACAATTTTTTACTTCTCTTGAGTTGGCTAAGAAATTAAAAGGAACACTGACGAGTTTAGTTGGTATGGTGAATAGGGTTAGACGAGAAATTTCAGATTGTATAAAGTCAGGAAAAACAGCGTTATATTCAATAAAAATATTGAAAAGTGAAGAACCAGCTTCGACACTTACACTGTGAGTTTGCCAGTGTAAAAAGAAAAAAAAGTGATAATCCCGAGTTCTATGCATTCAAGCGATGCAATTGCTAATAATTCAAAAAGTCCTTCCGGCAGTGCCGGGAGGAAGAAGTAGCTTTCATATTCCTTATTTTTTAAAAGCCAGCTTATATTATTCAAACACACGAAGCTCAGCTTAGTGGAAACCGATTATAGGAGATTCAATACTAATTTTTAGCAATACTAAATCCTTATGAATGAGAATTTCGCGAAATTAGTCAGCTTTATCCAAACTGCTTTTATTTAAAGTAACTTATATTTGGTTGCCAAATTCAGCGATATCTTGAAGTGCCTGCATTTTAAGACAACATGGTGGAAGAGGCTAACCAGTGAACTTGGTCGAGACCTTAGTAATTCCTGTGCACATGCTCACTGTAAAAAAAAACGGACTAAAAAACGGAAATACTACTGGCAATCTAGACGCCAGTACTATTTCCGTTTTTTACGGCAATTTTTACCCATAAATTGCAGAAAATTTTCCGTTTTTCTGATTAAAAACGGAAAATTTTCTGTAATTTATGGGTAAAAATTCCCGTAAAAAAACGGAAATAGTACTGGCGTCTAGATTGCCGGTAGTATTTCCGTTTTTTAGTCCGTTTTTTTTACAGTGCTCACTCACATCTGAATCGATTGATATATACGAGTGCTGTCGCAAGCAAAAAATCAGATTTTTCAAAATGTCACCCACATTAGAAATTGAAACTGCTATATCTGGGCCATTTTTTAAGATAAAGACAAAACAAAAAATGCTCCGGAATCCTTATATAAAGGTCAAATACTCCAGAAAAACATCTTTTTCAATTTCTAATTTTTTTTTACCTCACTTTAAATATAAATTTTGTTTAATTTAATGGCCGCCATTTTTAAACAATATGGCTGATGAAGCTGGACAGCGAACTTGGTCGAAACATTGCTATATACTATCCACATGCCTTCTTACATCGAAATAGGTTAATAAATATGCGTGTTATCGCGTGTCAAAAATCAGGTCGTTTCAAAATGTCAGCCACAATAGAAATTCAAAATGCTATAACTCAGCCATTTTTTTAGATATAGACGAAACAAAAACTGTTCCGGAATCTTTGTATTAAGGTCAAACACATACAAAAAAAAAATCTTTTTCATTTTCCAATATCTTGGTACCTCATTTTAAATTTTAAACTTAAAAAAAAAATTTAAATGGCCGCCATTTTGAAACATGATGGCGAATGAAGCTGGTGAACGAACTCAGTCGAGACATTGGTACGTATTATGTATACGCCAAGGTAATCCAAATCGATTCATAAATAGGCCTGTTATCGCGTGACAAAAATCAGATCGTTTCACAATGTCAGCCACAGACAAATTCAAAGTGCTATAACTCAGCCATTTTTTAAGATATAGACGAAACAAAAACTGTTCTGGAATCTTTGTATCAAGGTCAAACACATAAAATAATCTTTTTCATTTTCCAATTTTTTGATACCTCATTTTAAATTTTAATTTGTAAAAAATCTTTTAAATGGCAGCCCTTTTGAAACAAGATGGAGAAGGAAGCTGGCCAACGAACTCTTTCGAGACATTGGTATGTACTATGTACACACCAAGTTACATCCAAATCAGTTCATAATTACGCCTGTTATTGCGTGACAAATATCAGGTCGTTTCAAAATGTCAGCCACGCTAGAAATTCAAAGTGCTATAAATCAGCCATTTTTTAAGATATAGACGAAACAAAAACTGCTCTGGAATCTTTGTATCAAGGTCAAACACAAAGAAAAAATATTTTTCAATTTTCAATTTTTTGGTACCACATTTCAAATTATAATTTTTTTTTTTAATTTAAATGGCCGCCATTTTGAAACAAGATGGCAGATAAATCTGGCCAACGAACTCAGTCGAGACATTGGTATGTACTATGTATACACGAAGTTACATTCAAATTGGTTCAAAAATACGAGAGTTACAGTAAGACAAGATCAGATATATATATATATATATATATATATATATATATATATATGAGGACGTGAGTTTCAAAACTCGCCTTATCGAAAAAATCAAATTTTGGGCAATCGCGAAAAACCTGTAACTGCGACCCCGTGCATCGAATACCTCCAATTTTTTGTATAATTATAGCTAGTTACTCTGTGATATCATTGTGTTAAGTTGGAAAATTTACTTTAATTAATTTAATTAATTAATTGGAAAAAGTTTCGGATGGGAAGAGTTTTGTTGCCAATCGTCTATCATACTTGCAGAAAGAAATTAATAGTTTCTATTTTTGGTCATCGGATGATAATATTTTGGATTAAAAAATAAAACTTAAGTGAGCAATAAGTATGATTAAAATTTAGCATTACGTTTTATTATGAAAAAGCAAACTTATCAATAATCAAATAAAATTTATCATAAATAGCTTATAATTAAAATAACTTTTTTTTTTTTAAAGAGTGTAACATAATATAATCTATATAACATATAATATATTCTATATAACATATAATATTATATATATACACCATCTCCTTCTGTTCTGGTTCATAGTACGTTATCGTAATGCCTTTGAAAGCGTACTGAGATGCACTTAAAAAATTTTCAAGGTGAAAATTTTACTTTTCTGGATGTTTCATGGAAGGAAAGAAACCTGGACGGTTTCTTGAAGGAGGTATTTGAGATGTAAATTTCAAAATAACTTTATATTATGCAATTTTGTCTTTGCTTGAAAAAAAAAAGAAAAGTCCTTCCGGCCAGTGCCGGGAGGAAGAGGTAGCTTTCATATTCCTTATTTTAAAAAAGCCAACTTATATCATTCAAACACACGAAGCTCAATTTAGAGGAAACCGAATATAGGAGATTCAATACTAATTTTTATCAATATAATGAATGAGAATTTCGCGAAATTAGTCAGCTTTATCCAAGCTGCTTTTCTTTAAAGTAACTTATATTTGGCTGCCAAATTCGGCGATTTCTTAAAGTGCCTGCCATTTCAAGACAACATGGTGGATGAGGCTAACCAGCAGGGGCGGACTGGCCCACCCTGCTACCCCGCAATCGCGGGGTGGGCCAAACGGTTGTAGTGAGCCAAAAAGTATAATAATTCGTTTTTTTTTTCTTTTCAATAAAACTAAAATATATATAATATATATGGAACTCAATTTGTTTTCCTTTATTTTATTTTATTTTATTTTTTGATCATGTTTGTCCTAATTTCTCCTTTCCCTCCCTCTCCCATCATCAATCGTTGGAAGATCTGTGCAAATTACTCATTTTGTTTTAGAAGCCGGGAGATAGGGTTTAAAGTAAAGAGCATATAATTAGAGATCTGCAAGGGCCCGAACTTGGCCCGCCGGGACGGCAAAAAGGAGAACTGTCAAACGGGCTTTCAGAATTAGGACAATTTTTTCAACGAACCGGGTCGACAGAAAAATTCAACAGGCTGTCGGCCGACAAAAAATTGAATGGGCTTTCCGGGGCGATATAAAAAATTAAACGAAGCCAATAAAATATGAAACATTTTCAATAGATATGACTTTTGCGAGAATAAGTAAAAATGTGTTGCGACAACATCAATACAGAATTATAAAATATCCATCAGAGTCAACTAGGTGGGGAGGCCTACCATAGGACTTAAGCTCAACTAGCCCCACCCAATATCCATCAAGATAAAATATCCAGTAGAGATTGGCATCAGGCAGGTACATCATGTTTGAGTCAGAGGCTTAATTTTTTCAGCAGACTCGTCCCACGCCGAGATCAGGTTTACTTTTTTCTGCATAGTCGAGCCGGGCCGGAATTGGGCTTAATTGTTCCCAAGATATGTCAGTAGGCAAAATAATTTGTTAAAATATTAATAGCGATAATGAACTTCTGTTAAAGGAATTAACATATATAAGATACACAAAATGTAAATATATTGCTTACAGGTGTCAAGTATGATAAAATCCTTTAAAAACATTAAAGTCATTTAAAAATTCATAACGTTTTCGACCGACACTTACTCGGTCATCCTCAGTGAAAAACTAGCAGTTGTTCTGTCTCTGCGTCTCCAGCTTTGTCCGGAACAGACCATGTCACTTCAAGGGTGGATTGGAAAATAAGGGGGGGGGGCATAAATGCTATTCTTTTATCGAAAAGTACAGATTTATTAACTATTTATTAATTCTTTCCAGATTGCGTGGATATCATATGATAATATATCGTTACAAACTATTTCTTTATTTGATATTATTTCCAGAGATTCTCTTATGATAGCTTCTTGGTGGTTACTTGTATGGAAAATAATTTTGGCTCTATTGAAATCTACTTTTATAGGTTGAATTTGTGCTAATCTTGATAATGCAGTGTGGGGTCTATTCAATCTCAGATCTGCTTCATGTTCCCTAATTCTGTCACGAAATTTCCGCAGTGTCATACCTATGTACATAAAATCTCTATTATCTTTCTTGAAGGTTATAATATATACTCCCGATCTATTGATGGCTTGGATAGGGTCAATTTTCGTATTTAACAAATCCTTTAATTAAAGGATTTATGCCCCCCCCCCCTTATTTTCCAATCCACCCTTGAAGTGAAATCGTCTGTTGCGGACAAAGCTGGAGACGCAGAGACAGAACAACTGCTAGTTTTTCACTGAGGATGACCGAGTAAGTGCGGTCGAAAACGTTATGAATTTTTAAATGACTTTAATGTTCTTAAAGGATTTTATCATACTTGACACCTGTAAGCAATATATTTACATTTTGTGTATCTTATATATGTTAATTATAAATCAAGGTGAATTGTGCACTAAAAATTTTAACTTTCTATTGAATTCTGTTAAAGGAATCTTTGGAGGTATACCTTAAGGTTGCGCTCAAATTCCCTGCTCTACAACACTAAACTTACTGATTCATTTTTAAGCGTAAAGACATAAAATCGACAGGCTTGACTATTGAAGAGATTTGGAATCGAATAGCGTTTTCCCATTTTTTGATAAATAAATTACTTATAGAGTTATAAGCGATTCTTTTCGCGTGACGGTAGGTTTTTCTCCTTTCGCGTGCTATCGCATCCAGAAATTCGATTAAAAATGCTAAATTTGACAGTATTTTCTCAAAGATCTATTGCCTTTATCAAAAAATGAAAAATACCATACAATTACATAGTTTCTGAATAAGAACACTTACCAATTTTATGCGTTTCCGAAAAGAAATGAATTTAGAAATGCGACAGAAAGCAGCTCCTTTGGTTTTGAGAACAGACAGCAAATTACAGAGTTATAATTTGAAAACTTTACTGTTTATTATACAGCTTCAAAAGTTGTGATGTTTTTAACCCTCTTTTTTTTCTGCTATTCTAAACTATTTTCTGATTTGCGAACACATATTAGTCTAAGGTATACTGTAAAATTATCTCATAAATGTGTATGCAGTATTCTTTAAAAGAATCTTAATTGTATCTTAAGAAAAATCGAAATTGTTTGTAAAAATTGAGTCGGGCCGGACCGGATCTGATGTAATTGATTTTTGCACGGGACGGGCTCCGGCCTGGAAATTCCGACCCGTTCAGACCTCTAGCGCATATGGTCAGTGAAATGTGGGAAGTTGTTTGTTGATATGGGTCTGCCTGTGGACATTTACGTAGTAACAAAAAATAGGCAATGATTAGCTTACATATTTAGGGATGATCTACAGATCAAGGTTCTTCGGAGGCAAGCATTAGCTTATAGAGAAAAAAAGAGAAATTAAGAGGAGGCAGCTGCAGTCTTGGATAATAAAGATGTTAACCACAGCATTTTCTTTAGAATTGGTAATGCTGCCATATAAATATGATCAAATTTTGTTCGGTCATGTATCGCAGGTTATTAAGAGAAACCATGAAGGGAGATCTTCAAAAAGTATGAAGAAGGCTAGAATAGGGCAGAAAGAAGAACAAAATGGCAGTCCTAAACGGCATGGAAGAGGTTTGTTGATTATATTCCTGTCCAAGTCAATTATAAATAAGTTAATTGCTCATATCACCATTCACATCCAAATAAACATTGCCGATGAAGTAAAACAGTCAGGTTCATTCAATATTGGAGTAGATTTCGCACAAGATATATCAGCTGTTGGCACTTTGTGTTCCGTGTGTGCAGCATAGTAAAGTGAAGGTTAGGTTTTTTAAATTGGTTGATGACCCCAAAACAACAGGGGAAGTCCTCTACCTCCAACTAAAAGGAGAACTTAAAATGTTTAAATTCCCTTCTTCACAACTAGTTGGCACTTTTTTTGATGGTGCAGCAAATGCGAGTGGGAGATATAAAGTTCTGCAGGCACAACTGAAAAAGGACAATCCAAATATAAAGCATGTGCATTGATATGCACATGTGCTAAATTTGATCCTGGCAGATGCAACAGAACATTGCAATTGACAACGGACTTCTTGTACTTAATACAAGCTATAACCATGTTTAGCTTAGAATTACATTAAGCGAATGAAACTATGGATTTCTGTGAATAAGGAGACTGTAGGTGGAAATAAGCTTCTTCGCCGATTGCAAAAAGTAAATGCTACTAGGTGTTGGAGTAAGGATCGAACACTTAATAGCAGGTTTGACAAGTCTTCAAAACCTTTTAAAGATCGACATAAGTTTTTAACGTTGCTTAAGTACCTACAAACTATCGCCAAAATGGACGATTTCCTGTCACATATATCTTTTTAAGCGAGATCACAGATTGATAATTGGTGCAAGTTTCAGTATAACCATATTCAGCGACCTATTCAATACATCTACGCCCACACCGAAGTATCTGCAGATAAGCGTCCTGTACTACTTAACTGCTGCTAACAAAATTCAAACCCTGAAATCTAATCTGCTACAGAAAAGAAATAATTTTGATAAGGTTCTGGAAAATGCTTCTGAATTTGCGGAACATCTTCGGAAGCAACTCTACTAAAGGAATACTCCACTGAAATTGAGAGTTTTTTTACCGGAAAAGAGAATATCTATAGCGTCGATGTGTGTGAATATTCTCACAATGAGGAAAGAAGTATTGTCGGGTCAACATAAAAAAATATTTAAGGTAAACGTTTATAACATCATCTTAGGCACAGCTATTCAACAGTTGAATACACGATTTACTGGAAATGATTTGCTCATGAGAGACGTTGTCTGATTTGAGCCTCGACGCTTCAGTGAGGTTAAATTGTTAAATGAACTTTTTGATGGAGCTCTTAGTACTATGTCTAGCTTAGCGAAAGTCAAGAAATACTATGTTAGAAAAGGATTACTGCAATTTTCCCGGCAAATGCTAATTATAATCAATCGCTATTGCATCAACACTCTCGACATAGCGAGCTCTCAGTCGCTTACAGCAAAGAAACGAACGATTCAGCCCTCATTAACCCCTTGAGGGGCAAGCAATTACGTTTGGGTAATTCTGAATTCCCACCGGAAAATTAGAAAAAAATTATTTCAAAATAAGGAAAGCAATTTTACACTTTTTTCCATCAAAGTTAGAAAAGTAAAATCTCATAAAAGTTTTCTGGTGTGAATCTTCATTAACCGCAGGTGGGATAAAATATATCCCACCGAGCCTTAAGGGGTTAAATAAGATGGCGAGCATCGCTGTAAATTTAATAAATACAAAAAAAGTCTAGTTTGTGCATTAGAATTATTGTGCGAGTTGCCTGTGGTCTTATTTATCCAACCTTGTACATACTTTATAAGTACATATTGATTTTATCATGCACTTAAGTATCTTGTGAGCGAGTGTTCTTAACAAATAAAATTATAAAGAACCTCTTGCGTTCATCTCTAGGACAAAAAGTGTTAAATGATTTTATCCTATTCACTGTTGAATGATCTTTTGATTACGATTATGATAAGATAGTAGATGATGGAGTTGCTCAAATTCAAAAGAATTGTCAAGATATCTGAAATTCTAATTAGTTAACAATGAGGGTATGAAACGAACTATTCAATTTTCAGTTACTACTGATATTTTAAACAAACTGAATGAATGTAAAAGTGTATATGTGTTGATAATTTCAAATAACAAAATAAAATGTACAAATGAATATAATGATATTTCAAGTAACAAATTAATCAATGTATGTGTGTAAATTTTAATAGTACTGACTCTTTCCCGTCAATACTAACACTTTTCAGTAAAAGATTTACAATGTAGAGTACAGACAAGTCTACGGTTTTTTTTTTTTTTTTTACGGCATAGTGGTTAGCCTGGTAGCCTTCCAAGCAAAAGGGCGTGGGTCAAAATTCCGAGTGAGGCATCGATGTATATATATGTAGTCAATGCCAATGTTATAGATTAGGGTCAACGATTCCCTATTCCCGTTGGGAGCTCTTTCACAAGTAGCCATTATCTATTTTAACGATATGTTGGCCGATGCTGACAGCGCATTTGTCCCATTATTGGACCAAACAAAAGCAAAAAGAAATATTACAAAGAATCGAAATATCTGAACAGAATTTCCATACGAAATTTCAAAACTTTTTATTTATTACGTGTATACATTTTAATGGTAAAGTTTATATATTCAAAAAATAAATTAAAAATAAGCAAGTTAACATCCCCACCCGCAAGATTTTTTTTTTTTTTTTAAACGATAAAATTACTACCAATTGAAAATAAATTATTTACAAGGATGCTAACATGTCGGAGTTAAGACATCTTCATAGAGTTAGAGCCAAAGGTGTGTTCATAGTCAGTATTCTAACATTTTAACAATGGTGTTGTCTATTGGGGGGCCAATGCATAAGTCTAGCGGATTGGGCCAAACTATGCCAGTCCGCCCCTGCTAACCAGTGAACTTGGTCGACACCTTATTAATTGCTGTGCACATGCTCACTCACATCGGATTGGGTTGATATATACGAGTGCTGTCGCATGCAAACAATTAGATTTTTCAAAATGTCACCCACAATAGAAATTGAAACTGCTATATCTGAGCCATTTTTTAAGGTAAAAACAAACAAAAAATGCTCCTGAATCCTTATATCAAGGTCAAATACTTAAGAAAGAAACCTTCTTCAATTTCTAATTTTTTTGCACCTCACTTTAAATATATATATATTTTTTTAATTTAATGGCTGCCATTTTGAAACAAGATGGCTGATGAATTTGGCGAACTTGGTCGAGGTATTGATGTATACTATCCACATGCCTTCTTACATCGAAATAGGCGAATACGTGTGTTATCGCGTGACAAATACAAGATCGTTTCAAAATGTTAGCCATGCTAGAAATTCAAAGTGCTATCATTCAACCATTTTTTAAGATATAAACAAAAGAACAAATTTTTAGAAGCAAAAACTGCTCCGGAATCTTTGTATCAAGGCCAAACACATAAAAAAAATCTTTTTCATTTTCCTATTTTTTAATACCTCATTTTAAATTTTAAATTTAATTTTTTTTTAAATGGCAACACTTTTGAAAGAAGATGTCGAATGAAGCTGGCCAACGAACTCGATCGAGACATTGGTGTGTACTATGTACAGACCAAGTTACATCCAAATCGGTTCATAAATACGCCTGTTATCGCGTGACAAAAATCAGGTCGTTTTCAAAATGTCAGCCACAATAGAAATTCAAAATGCTATTACTCAGCCATTTTTTTAGATATAGACAAAACAAAAACTGTTCCGGAATCTTTGTATTAAGGTCAAACACATACAAAAAAAATCTTTTTCATTTTCCAATTTTTTGGTATCTCATTTTAATTTTTTTATTTTTAAAATTTTTTTAAATGGCCGCCATTTTGAAACAAGATGGCGGATGAAGCTGGCCAACGAACTAAGTCGAGGTATTTGTATGTACTATGTACACACCAAGCTACATCCAAATCGGTTCATAAATACGCCTGTTATTACGTGACAAATGTCAGGACGTTTCAAAATGTCAGCCACGCTAGAAATTCAAAATGCTGCAACTCAGCCATTTTTTAAGATATAGACGAAACAAAAACTGCTCCGAAATCTTTGTATAAAGGTCAAATACATAAGAAAAAAATATTTTTCCCTTTTCAATTTTTTGGTACCACATTTCAAATTTTAAATTTTTAAAATTTTTTTAAATGGCCGCCATTTTGAAACAAAATGGCGGATGAAGTTGGCCAACGAACTCGGTCGAGACATTGGTATGTACTATGTACACACCGAATTACTTCGAAATCGGTTCATAAATACGCCTTTTATCGTGTGACAAAATTCAGGACGTTTCAAAATGTCAACCACGCTAGAAATTCAAAATGCTATAACTCAGCCATTTTTTAAGATATAGACGAAACAAAAACTGCTTCGGAATCTTTGTATAAAGGTCAAATACATAAAAAAAATATTTTTCCATTTTTAATTTTTTGGTACCACATTTCAAATTTTAAATTTTTAAAAAAAATTTTAATGGCCGCCATTTTGTAACAAAACGGCGAATAAAGCTGGCCAACGAACTCGGTCGAGACATTGGTATGTACTATGTACACACCGAATTACATCGAAGTCGGTTCATAATTAGGAGAGTTACAGTGTGACATATGTCAGATATATATATATATCAATTTTGAACGGAGGGTGGTTTCGGGGTCTGGGGGTCATGATCGATGAAAATATACCAAAATTTTTTGAAATCGCCTTCCTCCGAACGGCTGCAATAGGTAGCTTTTGGTAATGAGAGCTACCCAAAAGCCTGGTAGTGGCGTCATACATCTTGCATTAAGACAGTTGCATACTCGAGGTTCTCTTTCTGTTGAGTGCATTTTGAGAGGACCGGAAATGCCTTAGGTTTATGCCTGAGAGTAAAATTTAAATATTTTACCATCTTCTGACAGTAAGAAATATAGAAAGCTATTCCCCATTTTGAACTTACATTTTAATCTTCTTTTGCGTGTATTCTTTACTAGCCCATGGGTTCGTATTTCGTTTTCTCTTCTTCCCCATTCCTCTACAAAAGGCAAGAGTTTATTCACTGCCCATTATACATAAGACATGCTGTAAAACTTATTTAATTAGTTTGTATGAATAGAACAGGTAAAATCTTTAAGCGAAAATAGCAACAGGTCGCAGAGAAATGAAGGAAAATTGCTGTAATAGTAGCTGATAAGCTAGCCGTCCGTTGGTCTTACGCATGCGCAGGGATAAAGCTAGTTTTGTTGCCAACTCCCTAGTGGATAAGGCGAGTTTTGAAACTAAACCAATATTTTAAGAACCCAAAAATAAAGGATAAAAATATTTTTTTTGCAGATTATAGTTTTTTTTCTGTGCAGGTTTGCCAATAGAATAGATTGGTAGAGAAAACTCGATTTTTTAAATTTTGGATAAGGCGAGTTTTGAAATTCACGTCCTCATATATAAATTTGTAGAAGTTGCTGTTTGTAAAATGCTAATTTATTAACGACTTGACTAACTAGATGTTGGAGTAATAATAAGTAAATTTTAATACAATTCTGTACAGATAAATTTACTTCACTTAGTCGATAGCTTATTTAAAGACATTACATTTCTGACACAAAACCTATGAATTATTTTCCTTCGAATAAGCCACTTAGGCCTAATAATGCCTCCCTTGGCACTGCAAAAGTGTATGCTTGATGAACAACATAATTTTATAGACTGACTCTTTTCCAATCTTTGAATATATCCAAACATTGATCTCGTGATCCTGAATTTTCATAACTCGTGCTTTGAAACCATGGATAATAAAAATATCAGAGCGTCAATTAATTTACTGATCATGCACGTCATAAAGAAAATAAACGATGCTTAAATTTAAATCCTACAAATCGGTCATCCTGACATGATGGCTCCTCGATGTCAGCATCTTGGCTTATTATTTTTTCATGCTTAAACAGCTAAACTTTGGAAACTTTTATATATTTTTCTGTCACAAAATTTTGATTACTTGTTCAATACATATACACATATACTTAATCTATTTGACTTATCCAGGAGTTCAACCTATAGTCCATGGTTTCATGTATTCGGCTCCGGTTGACGTCTTTCCTGGACCTTCATGGTCTCCTACCTTCTCTACTTCATACCGATCATGATTCTTTGTGGCCGTTATTTTATATGGCCCTAAGTATTTTTCTTTAAGTTTGATAGCATTGCCAAATTGCGTTCTCTTTATGGCGACGATATCTCCTATTTTATATTTTCGTGGCTGTTTTCTTTTCTTATCAAACTGCACCTTGTTTTCTTCTTGTATTTTGAGTATATTTTTCTTTGCTTCTTCTCTCATAGCTTCGCGTTCTTCCATAATACATTCGGTAAATTCTTCTTCCAAAATCTTCTTAATGTTTTGCATGTCACTATCTTTCATCTTAACTCCTGTCATTAATTTGAATGGACTATACTTGGTGCTTCGTGTTACCGTGCTATTGATAATTCTTTGTAATTTTGGTACATATTTATACCACTTGGATTCGTCATGATTGGATAATTTTGACAAAACGGATATCATCACTCTGTGTATTCTTTCCATCTGTCCATTTCCTCTTGTCATCCCAGTTGTTATCGTTAGAGGCTCAATTCCTTCTTTTGCACAATATTCCTTGAATTCGCTTTCAGTGAAAGCTTTTCCTTTATCGGTTACAATTCTAGTTGGGTTCCCGAAAGTTGTTTTTTGTAGTTCCAATTTGTCTATTACTTCCTTGACCGACTTTGATTTCACTGGATAAAACCATGCGAATTTTGTAAATGCATCTACTACGGTGAAAACATATTGATATTTTTTATTTGTGAAAGATGTTGGACCTATGTGATCGATGTGATAGGTTTCCAGTGGTTTGTGTCCTTTTGGTATAGGGTTTAGAAAACTTTCAGCTTTTCCCTGCTTTCTATTATATAAGATACAATCAACACAGTTCGCGATTATTGTTTCTACTTTCTTCCTTAATCGAGCTACGTAAAATTCTTGCTTCATTAGATCTTCCGTCTTTCATATAGCAAAGTGTCCTCTTTCATGAATTTTTCGTATAATTTCTCGTTGCATCTCTTCCGGCACCACCAATATTTCTTTTCCATTCTCAAATCTGTATAATACATCATCTTTTACTAAGTAATTATCAGACGGTCCATTTTTAATAAACGACTTGATGCATTGTATAGATTCATCTAGCCTTTGCGATATTGCGATTCTTTTCGTTATTTCTCCTTGCGATCTAGTTATCACTAATACTGATTGTGTTGTCGGAACGTTTCGGCTTAATGCATCTACATGTTTCATTCTTGTTGCTGCTCTATGTTCTATCTCGTAGTCATATTCCTCGATGAGTAATGCCCATCTTGCTACTTTAGGTGCTAAATCTCTTTGATTTAATGTTTTCTGGAAGGCAGCGCAGTCCGTTACTATCTTGAATTTATTTCAAATTAGGTAATTTCTGAATTTCTTTAGAGCTTCTATTATGGCTAATACTTCAAGTTCATAACTTGATTATTTCTCCTGTTGTGGTGAAGTTTTCTTGCTCATGTATTGTAATGGGTGAAATTTTCCATCATCTCCTTTCTGTAATAAAACTGCGCCAAATCCTTGGCTGCTTGCGTCAGTATGGAGTTCTAGTGTGGATCCTTGTTTATATAATTGAAGAACTGGTTTTGTTGATAATATTCTCTTTAATTCATTGAAAGCTTCGACCTGCTCTCTTTCAAATTTGAAACAATTTACTTTCCTTAATAAATCACTTAGAGGCTTGGCGATTTTGGCGTAGTTCGGGATAAACTTTCTGAAGTATCCAGTTAAACTTAAAAATGATTGTAATTGTTTCGTTGTAGTTGGTTTAGGGAAATTTTGCACAGCCTTTGTTTTCGCTTCGGACGGTTTTATTGTCCCATTTTCAATTATATATCCTAAAAATTCTATTTTCTTTTTAAGGAAGTGGCATTTTTTGAAGTTAATTTCTAAACCATATGCTGACGCTACTTCTAATACTCGTTTCAGCTTCTTTATCCCATCTTCTTCATCATTTAAGGGAATCACAAAATCATCCATATATACAATAATAGTTCCTTCTCGCAGTAAATCTTGGAATACAGTGTTTACATATCTTTGAAATTGATTACCTGATATGCACAATCCGAACGGACAACGTAAAAATTCGTATTCCCCTTCATGTGTTACAAAAGCTGTATATTTACGACAGCTTTCTTCTATTTCGACGTGGAAAAAGCCGTTTTTGAGATCTAATGTCGTGAATATTTTTGTCTTCTGTAATTTATCAATCACATCCTCAATTAATGGTAGTGGATAGCGATCTTTTAATATTTTCCGATTTAATTTCTGATAATCTATACATAACCGATGTGATCCATCTTTTATCTTACTCAGGACTACCGGGGCCGCAAAATCTGAGTAACTTCGTCTAATGATCCCATCTTCCAACCACTGTTGTATTTGCTTACTGATAATTTACTGCTCAACTAGAGGTAACCTTCTTGGCCTTTCACAGATAGGTTTTTCATCTGCCAATAGTATTTTCATCTTTAACCCAGTATCTTTTGTTTTATTCGGTTTGAATGATTCTATTAATTCTTGTATTTTTCCTCTGTTAGTTAAATTTGTAGTATGATTCAAATCCACCTCAGCAATTATGCAGCTGTTGTTAACCATATCTTCCCAACCTCGATTATCGTTGTCCATATTTGATGTGGCTATTTCATCTGTTTTGGAAGGGATTTCATTAATTTTGATGTATCCTACTTGCACTGTAGTGTCGTCTATTATTCTAACAACATCTTCCACTTCTTTTAATGCCAAGCCTTCGATTGCTTTTCTACCTATTATTAGATCATAGTCAGTTTCTTGCACCACGTAAAATTTATCCTGTATTTCTATACCATCTACATAAACTTTATGCAAGAAAAGGTTTAATTTCTTTTCCACCTATGCCCGATAAAGATATGTTGTCGCTGGTTAATTTTGGCGTGTTTATTGCAGAGTGATATCTTGAATTGGCGATTGAAATATCACTCCCTGTATAAATTATTATGTTTGTTTTTATTCCTTGAATATCCAGGATTCTTCCTTTCTTACCATTTAACGTGCCCATATTAACTAATTTTCTTTGCGTGTTTTGGTTCCAATCTTGTTATTTCGGTTCTCGCCGATTTTGAGTACTTTGCGGGTTATGATTTGAATATTCTTGTTGTATTTTACTCCCCATGGTACATTTCCCACTCACGTGACCAGATCTGCCGCAACTATAACATATTATATGCGCCTCGTTTCTTCCATGGTTCACATTGTGCCTATTGTCAACTTGGAGCCTTTTCGAGTTGGCGTAGTCAGCCACTCTCGATCGTTTATCCTCAAAACTCCCACTTGTATTCCTTATAGATTGTTTATTGCAAACCCTTCGTGCCGTTTCGTAAATATCTAATTTGTTTGCTAATTCGTCTATCTTTTTTATTACTAACAATTCCTCTGCAAAATGTGTCTTTGTTTCTGCAGGTAAATTATGCCTAATTTGATTAGCCACAATTAATTCCGATAATTCCTCGAATCTATTTCGAGACCGTCAATCCATTGTTTGAAATACACTTTAATCTCATAAGCGGAATCGCGCCAATTTGGCGATTGCTCCTTTTTAAGAGAGAAAAATTTTAGCCTAAACGCTTCAGGAGACAGTTTGTATCGTTTTAAAAGAATACTTTTTATGTAATCATAATCATGCATTTGAGGTACACTCTCCCTGGTTATTATGTTAATCACATCTAATGGCATTAGGTTAATTAAATAGTTGACCCACTCTTTTTTATCAATGCCCGTCTGCGACATTTGTCTTTCGTACATAGCCAAATATAAACTAATATCATTCGTACTATCATATTTTGTTAATAATCTGAGCAATTTATATTGCTTTCCTGTATTTGTTCTTGGGTTCATATCGACGTGTTGTCTTGAATTTTCCAGTAGTTGAATTTTCTTAATTTCAAACTCTCTTTCGCGATCTTTTTCTTTCAATTCTATTCTCCATCTTCTCTCCTGCATTTCCATCTTCAGTTTCTTTTCTTCAATCTCTGCTTGTGCCTGTAGTTTCTTTTCTTCAAGCTGAGCTTTTTATTTTCTAACCTTCTCTTCAATCTCAGCTTTTTCTTTTCTAACTTTCTCTCCAATCTCAGCTTTTTCTTTTTTAGCCTTCTCTTCAAGCTCAGCTTTTTCTTTTCTAGCTGTCATAATTACTTCTAAGCGGTCCTTTATAAAATCTTCGTCGAAATCCTCCCAGCTTTTAATTAGTTTTGTTAGTATAGGGATCGTCGGTTTTTCTGGTGTTTCGATTCCGCATTCCTCGCAAAGATTTATTATATCAATTCTTTTAGCCTAGTTTAGGGTTCTCATATCTATTTTTCAATATTGTACTTGACGAGTACGATCACAGTTTTTACGCTTGTATTGCTAATTCACAGTCCAACCAGCATTAGTAATTTACATCAATTTCGTTCTGATTCATATTTGACTAACTTATTTTGTTGCTTTGCATAAAACCCCGATTATTTATTTCACTATTAGTTGCTTAAGATCTCGGCACCAAGCACCCAAATTTGTAGAAGTTGTTGCTTGTAAAATGCTAATTTATTAACGACTTGACTAACTAGATGTTGGAATAATAATACATAAACTTTAACACAATTCTATACAGATAAATTTATTTCACTTAGTCGATAGCTTATTTAAATACATTACATTTCTGACACAAAACCTATGAATTATTTTCCTTCGAATAAGCCACTTAGGCCTAATAATGACTCCCTTGGCACTGCAAAAGTGTATGCTTGATGAACAACATAATTTTATAGACTGACTCTTTTCCAATCTTCGAATATATCCAAACATTGATCTTGTGATCGTGAATTTTCATAACTCGTGCTTTGAAACCATGGATAATAAAAATATCAGAGCGTCAATTAATTTACTGATCATGCACGTCATAAAGAAAATAAACGATGCTTAAATTTAAATTCAACATATATATATATATATATATATATATGTATGTATATATAACCATTACATATAACAAATCGTCGTAGATTTCAAATTACTAAAATTAAATTTATAAATTAGCTAATATTCATAACACTAACATTATACAAAATAAGGATGGAACATGTAACATTTGAACGGAGGGTGGTTTCGGGGTCTAGGGGTCCTGATCGATGAAAATATACTAAAATTTTTTGAAATCGCTTTCCTCCGAACGGCTGCAATAAGTAGATTTTAGGTAGCTTTCATTATAAAAAGCTACCTATTGCAGCCGTTCGGAGGAAAGTGATTTCAAAAAATTTTGGTATATTTTCATCGATCATAACCCCCAGACCCCGAAACCACCCTCTGTTCAAAAGTTGATATACATGTAGTTGATGATATATATATCATCATCAACAACAACAACAACAACCGTTTTCAATCCACTGCTGGATGTAGGGTTGGGTTGGGTTGATTTTTGACGGCCAATTATCTACACAAGGGATATAGGCCCGGGGGGAGTGCCCTCCGTGGGGGTCTTTCTAAGGGAACCTAATCCGTATTAACGCATGGAAGATCCACGGCTCGAAGAAAACCACGAAAACTCCGAACGATTAGGCCGACGGGCGCGATTGGGATCGAACCCAGCACCTCCCATCTACCAGCTTCGAGAGCAGAACCTCTCGGCCACTGGTGGGGCTGCTGGATGTAGGTCTCTCCCATATTTTTCAAATGTTTCCTGTCTAGTGCTTTAGTCATCCAATTTACACCGGCTACTTTTCTGATTTCATAACTCCATCTTACTTGAGGTCGTCTTCTTGGCCGTTTTGCATCTCTGGGATACCACTGTAGGGTGTTTGTGCTCCATCTATTGCCTTGTCTTCTTGCAATGTGCCCAGCCCATTTCCATTTTAAGCGTTTAATTCTTTCAAAGATGTCAAAAACTTTCGTCTGGCTTCTTATCCAGGATATTCTTTTTCTGTCTCTTCTAGTTATACCTAGCATACATCTTTCCATACTTCTCTGTGTTGTTTGTAATCTTTGTACCATCCGTTTCGTTAGCGTCCATGTTTCTGCTCCATAAGTTAGCACAGGCAAAACACATTAGTTAAATACCTTTCTTTTCAAACAAAGAGGCATGTTACTCTTCAGAATAATACTGTTCTTTCCAAAAGCACTCCATCCATTTCTTATTCTTCTATTGATTTCATTCTTGATACTATTATCCGATTATATTTCCTGCCCAAGGTATACATAATTTTGCACTTCTTTAATTTCAGTGTTGTTGTAGACGATTTTCTTTTTTGATGCAAATGAATTGAACATCACCTTAGTCTTTTCCAAGTTTTTTTTAAATCCCACATTAATGCTAGCTTCTGCCAAATCTTTTAGCATATTTTCCAATTCTTCAGGATTGTTACTGAAAATTGAAATGTCGTCAGCGAATCGAAGATGACTTAAATATTCCCCATTTATTCTAATCCCTTTGTTTTCCCAATCCAGCTTCTTGAGATTATTTTCTAAGACAGTAGTAAAAAGCTTAGGCGAAAGGGTGTCTCCTTGTCTTACCCCTCTTCCAAGCTTGATCTTTGCTTTTCCTTTGACCAAGCGGATCGTTGCTGTTGCTTTCTTGTAAATCTTCCGTATGATATTAATTGAAGGTTTGTCTATACCAATGTCCTACAGAGATTCTACTACTGCTGATGTGTAGACCGAATCAAATGCTTTTTCTTAATCAATAAAGGCAAGGCAGAGAGGTAAATTATATTCCTTATGTTTTTCTACGTGTTCCCTTACCGTTTGGGTATGATCCATCGTGCTAAATCCACTTCGGAATCCTGCTTGTTCTCTAGGTTGAGCTGAGCCCAGAGCTGATTCAAGTCTTGTCGTTAAAACTTTGGTGAAAATTTTATAAATCACTGATAGTAAGCTGAACGGACGGTAGTTTTTAATGTATTCCTTCTCTCCTTTCTTGTAAAGTAGCACCATCACAGCATTCTGACTTCTTGAGACATTTGGAAAACAATAAGGGTAGCATTTTAGCAAGATCTTCTCCTGCTTCTTTGATAAGGTCGATTGTAATTCCATCATCACCAGTGCATTTACCTTTTTTCATAAATCTAATGGCTTGTAAAACTTTGTCTGTCATCACTGGGATTATCGCTTCGGTTTCTGTTAATTTTTCTCGTGGATCACGTAGGTTGATTTCCCTTTCACCTTCACATTTATATAGATCGTTATAAAATTTTCCGACAATGTGTACTATTTTTTTATTGATTTTGGTGATTGCTCATCTGCCCTCTTTAGTGCAAAAATACCTTTTCTTCCAACACATAGTTTACGCCTAGCTGATTTTAAACATTTGTTATCTTATAGAACTTTCTTGACAAGATCACAGTTAAATTTTCTGATATCTTCTGTAATAACTTTTCTTACCGTTTTACATAATTCAGCATGTTCAACTCTTGGTATAGGATCGTTTTTCTTCATTTTAAATTCTCTGCGTTCCTTCATCAATCTTCTTGTTTCTTCTGTTATATCCATATATCCATATATATATATATATATATATATATATATATATATATATATATATATACACTGCGCAAAAAAATTAGGGGAGCAAGCAAAAAAGTGAAGAGAACAGTGCAAGACAGCCATGTATGGGCATAAAATGGATAGTACACGTGTATCAATACGCAATACAGAAAAAAAAGAAGCAAAAAAAAAAAATTGTAAGGGAGCTTTTATTCTTTGAAAAGATGAAAAGAACATGGAAAGATGGTTTAGGGCAACAATTTGTTTTCATGCAAATGATAAAAAAGAGTATTGTTTAGAAATTATGCAAGATTTTTAATATGACTTGTGGTCTCCTCGAACAGCTAAATCTGCTGCATACTTGTTTTCCATGGATGCGATGAGGTTATCGATAAGAATTTGGGGAATACTGTTCCACTGCTCAAGAATTGCAATCCCCAAGTCCCGGACACCAAAAGGAGGCTTCGGTCTCGCAGCAATGCGTCGCCTGAGTATGTCCCAAACATGCTCGATCGGATTTAGGTCAGGAGAGCATGCTGGTCATTCCATACGCTTTATTGTTTTAGCTTCAAGCATGTTTTCCACAAGACGAACTGTATGCAGTCTGGCATTTTCATGCATGGGAAAAAAGAAATCACTAATTTCTGCAACATAAAATATGACATGAGGTCTCAGTATTTCGTCTGTATAACTTCGGATCGTCAAAGTACCATTCCGAACGATATGCAGGCCCGTACGTCCACCTATGCTGATTCCAACCAATAGCATCAACCCACCTCGTCTGTAATGTGATCTTTCACGAACGAATGTGGGATTATTTTCAGTGCCTCTTTCTCTCCATGAAAAAACACATCAGATGTCACATCCAGACTGAATCGGGACTCGTCTGTAAACAGAATTTGACTCCAACAACGTTGTCTCCAAACTCGGTGTTCAGTTCCTCAACTTCTTTGGGCCGCACATTGGCTTGAGGACAACGGAATACAGACCATTGGCTTACGTGCATAGAGACCAAACTGATGAAGCCTATTTCGGGCTGTTTGGCTGGACACCCTTCGTCCTGTGGTCAAGAACAACTGTGTTTGTAGCTGAGTACCATTGTCCGTTCAGTCTCGACGAGCTGTTAACAGGATATATCGGTCATCAGTTTGTGTGTTAGCACATTTTCGACCTTGCACTTGTCGATGACTACCATTCCATGTGTCTTGGAGGCGATTCCACAGCCTTTCATGGACACTTCTTGCGACTCCAACAGCGTCCACTACACTTTGTTGTGTTTCCCCAAATTCAACTGTCCCGATAACACGCCAAGTCATGGATTGCGGTAAATCATGTTGTTGTGACATTTTCAAGCCACCTTTTCTCAAAACAAAAGCTGAGCAACTGAATTCTACAACCTAGGCAGTGAAACAGACATTTCTGCAAAATCCCGATTTCTGCACTTATCTCCTTTTTCTAATTTTTGACGTCATAAACTTTAATTTACATCTGAAGTTTTCTTTATCTGTTTTCTACAACACTTTAAATTATGGATGTTTTATTTTACGTTACTTATCGGTGTAAATATTTGCGTAATTTCGTTACAACCATGTGCTCCCCTAATTGTAATGAGCAGTGTATATATATTTCATATATTTGTGATTTCAAATTTATTATATATATATATATATATATATATATATATATACACTTTTCAAAACAATTAAAGGATATTTGAAGTTTTATATAAAATAAAGATATAAACAAAATTTTTTTTTCCCGAAAATAGAAGAAGAGAATAACAAATGCAAATTTTTCTGGTTTTCAAACTGTGGAGTATGCAAATTTTGAGTTCGACGTCAAAAACGTCGCTTCAGCGGCAGCGAATGAAATTTGAATTTCAACTGGATAAAAGAGAATGAAGACAAGGATGATCGGCATTCAGTGATTGCTTTGTTTCGATGAGTACGATGTCTCAGTGAAGTCATTTGACAGATTCAGAAGCTTTGAGAATTGTTGGTAGGTTAGAAGGGGGACAAACTCAAGCCGAAGTAGCGCAAGCCATTGGAGTGTCACAAAGTGTCATTTCCAGGATCTGGAACCATTTTTTGGAGAGTGGATGTGCAGGCCGAAGACCAGGGCATGGTCGTAGACGGGCAACAACGCCCAATGAAGATCGGTATTTAGCATTAACAGCTCGGAGACACCGAACCATGAACGCTACTCTTCTCCAACAACACCTTCGCTCGGCTACAGGCACCACGATTTCAACTCAGACTGTCCGAAACCGGCTCCATGCTGTAGGTCTATATGCTCGCCGACCGATGGTATGTGTTAGATTAACATCAAGGCATCGTCGCGACCGCAGGGAGTGGGCAACCGAGCATGTCAACTGGAGGAGAAATGAATGGAGCAATATTCTGTTTTCTGACGAGTCCCGTTTTTCTGTGCATCCGGATAATAGGCGTATTTTTATCTGGAGGGACCGTGGCAGTAGGAATAATCCTGCGTTCGTGCACGAAAGTGTCAGATTTGGCGGTGGAGGAGTGTTGGTGTATGGTGGGATCTCCATTGACGGGCGCACTGACGTCTACATCATTCGAGATGGAGCTCTGACTGGTCGCCGATATAGGGATGAGATCCTCAGACCTATTGTAGTCCCTTACGCTGCAGCAATCGGAGATAACTTCATTTTAATGGACGATAACTGCAGGCCACATCGTGCAAACCTGGTGGAGGATTTCCTTTTCGAGGAAGGAATCGTTCGAATGGAATGGCCAGCGTGTTCTCCAGACATGAATCCAATCGAGCACGTATGGGACGCTCTACACTGTTAAAAATAGCTGTTGCTTTACAGTACTTTACTGCATAATTTTACTGTAAATTACTGTATTGTAGTAAATATTGTGCTTGCCCGCTAAATATCAGTCACTGATAATAATAAGCCGTTATTGACCGTAACTGATCCTTTTTTCAGTATTAACCTCACTGTAACAGTCATATACGGTCGAGGGGATAATGTAACGCAGCCTTTAACGGAAGATCACGGGCTAGTCTAGTAAATTACTGTTACTCGCTTTCGCTAACCGTGATCTAACGGTGGATTACGCTGGCACAGCGGCGCGCGCATTCTAGCAATCTAAGACCACGTTTTTACCAAGAAATTCAATAGCAGTGTTGATGGCAGCCATCTTGTCTATAAGTGATTGTTCGTACGTAGGTGCTAGCGGATGCTAGCTGTAACAGTGATGGATAATATTCTAATTCTAGATGATTGCCAGCCTTTCCATTTTAAAACAAGGTAAGTGGCAGATGTTTGTGTACATATCATTTAAATATTCGCATATGTTTCCGTTGTAATTTAAAGAAAATCATTGTACTAATGTGTAATAAAATAGGAATAATAATATAATAATACATTATTTTATTATATATTGTTAATACATTATTATTGTGTTTTTAAACTATTATTATATTATTAAATTATTATGCCTTTATATTATTATAACGTTGTTATATTATTATTATGTTTTTATATTATTATTACATTATTATTAAATTACATTATCAGTAATCTATTCAATCTCAGAAAAATGCACATTTCGCAACTGTAAAACCTTTTAATAAATTCAATTGAAATTGTCTTCCAAATTACACTCAACACCTTTCCTTTCCTCATCCTAAAATAATAACAATAATAATAATAATAAAATGGATAAATAAAAAATAGAAAAATTGCTACGATTATCACAAAATTTGTATTGCAGTGAAACAAGAATTCAAATTAATAAAAGAGGTAGTCAATAGTTGTGAAAATATTTTATAATGTTGCCAATTATTATGTAATTTAATCTAATATTTTAAAGGTTTTTTTTTTTTTATATTTCACACCAATTGCTGAAAAGGTATTAAATAAAAACTATAAAAATAGCTAAAGGGTTTTAATGGACTGTTTACATTTTCAGTAGATTCTCGTTCAATACATCTGTTAATACAATTAATAAAGTATCCTTTTTTAAGAAAAATTAAAAATTTTAATTCTGTGTAATAAGTATGTGTGTGAGGGGGGGGGGGAGGAGTGTTTGGAGATTTATTATTTATTAAGTTTTTTTAAACATTAGATTTTAGCGATATTAACTTTGTAGGGTGAAGAAAGGAAAAGCGGTTACTGATATCTGGAAAATTATTTTAAATGAATTTATTTAAAAGTGGAAATCTAAGTTTTAAGTGTTGTGAAGCACTCTCAGAAATAAAACTCTCCCTTTTGACGATTCAGAAATCTTCGAGCTGTATTTCGTCGTTTTTGACGATCATTTCCTATTAACATCACGTGACTTTTAACGAAACGTAAACCCTCAAATATTTGACGAAAGTTTTGCCTCAATCACGGTCAGACTCAATGCATTTTAAGGAAACATTTCCTCAAATCCTACGATTTTAGCAAACAGATATTTGCTTGTTTATGTTAGTCCTGTAATAATTTATTTTAAAACAGCACTTAGTGCTTTTCAGAAAATACTGAAATATAGGTAGTTATTGTTTCTTCATTAGTTATTTTTTTAGCTGTTAGAATTTTTAGGAATGCTTATTAATATTATTATTATTATTTTATTTATATGTTGTCGTTCGTTATGTTTTAATTCGAAAAGAATAAATTTCCTGTGTTTTTCAAAACCATTCAATAAGAAAATTAGGTCAATAAAATTTCAAACTTCTAGGATATCTTTTTTTTTTTTTTTTTTAAGAAGTATACTATGTTTTCAATCAAATTAAAAATAAACATAATTGATCCCTCTCCTCTTTATAAATAGTAAAGTGTTAAAATCTTATCCTCCTACTCAAAGTGATAAAATCTCACGCAATATGCACTTCACAATTCATTATTTGTGAGCAACAAATTAACCAGACCATATTCTAATCATCCATTGATCAAAGAAAATTTCAGTTGTAAATTATTTAATCAAGCCATATTATAATTATTCATTGATACGAGAAAACCATAAAAATATATTAGCTTTCCTTAAAACTTTCTGAAAATATAGCAGCCCGATAAAATTGCAATCTATGTTATAAAAATAAAACACGAAGTAGAATTCATTATATCAGTCTAAAAGCAGACACTTTCAAGTTCCCTGCAGCCAGGTTGGAAGAACAGCGACCTCCCATACGAAAGGTCGTGAGTTCGAATCACGCCGGGGAAAGAGAGAGTTGGTTTTTTTTCTTTCCCCGTGTCAAATACTGGAGCTTCCAAACTGATTGAGAGATGGCGCCACCAGCCCTCTTTTGACGAAACTATTGACGAAATTTATATCGTCAAGCAAGTGAAGAAACTAATTTCATCAATTTGACGAAATGTTCGCTCGGAGCATTTTCCAGGAAACTATTTCGTCAAAAACAAAGAATATTTCGTGAAATCTGAGTATTCAATTCTGAGAGTGAGGGTCCATTTCTCTGAGATTGAATTTTGTAAAAGACAGATTACTGATAATGTACAATAATGTAATATAATAATAATCCAGTAATAATTATATTATTATTCCTCGTTTATTACACATTACAATAACGTTCTTTTTAAAATTAAAACGGAAACGTATGCAAATATATCAATGACATGTAAATACATAAGCTGTCAATTACAATGTTTTAGAATGAGAAGGCTGATAATCCACTAAAATTAGAATATTATCTATCGCTGTTCCTAGCACTTACGTAAAATGCAGTTTCAATTAATTAAAAGATAGAAAACACAGAGAATTTATAGCTCTTTAATGGAAATTGAAACAAAATAATTGATACTAATAAAAAAAAAAGGAAAAAAAGTCATAAACGGTCAAATACACTCCTATTACTGTGATTTACGGTCAGATACGTTCTTGAAAGTTACTGTGGTTTACGGTCAGATACGGTATTGAAAGTTACTGTGATTTACGGTCAGATACGTTCAAAATATTTACTGTCATTTACGGCCTAATACAGTCTAAATAGATAACGGTACTTAGTGTAATATTACGGGAAAATGCTGGAATCTGTGCTGCCAGGCTTTTCCCGTAATCCAACGGTAAAATTTTTATCAGTGTAGGAAGACGAGTTTCTGCCCGCCAACAACCCCCACAAACTCTCCAAGAACTGGAAAAAGCTTTTCTGGAAGAGTGGGGCAGAATACCCCAACTCGTCATTAATAGCCTCATTGAGTCCATGCCTCAAAGGTGTTCAACGTTGCTGGCCGCCCGTGGAAACCATACCCCCTACTGAAAATGATTTTCTTTGAAGAAAACACCTTTTCTTATTCTTTTTTTCTCATATGCACAAATTGTGTTTTTTTCCTTTAGTACACAAATGCGCAATAAAATGCATTTTTTTCTGCCAAACATGTGTAATTTATTCTCATATAACCTACTATGTCTGTCGACCATGTATCAATCAGCTAAACAGTTTACCAGATACAAAATCCACCTAAAACTGCAATATCCTTTAATTGTTTTGAGCAGTATATATATATATATATATATATATATATATATATATATATATATATATCTGATCATTGCAACACTGTAACTCTCGTATTTATGAACCGATTTAGATGTAACTTCGTATATACATAGTGCATACAAATGCTTCGACCGAGATCGTTGACCAGCTTCATCCGCCATCTTGTTTCAAAATGGCGGCCATTTAAATTTTTAAAAAAAAATAAAAATTTGAAATGTGGTATCAAAAAATTGAAAACTGAAAAATATCTTTTTCTTATGTGTTTGACCTTGATACAAAGATTTCGGAGCATTTTTTGTTTCGTCTATATCTTAAAAAATGGCTGAGTTATAGCACTTTGAATTTCTAGCGTGGCTGCCATTTTAAAACGACCTGAATTTTGTCAAGCAATAACAGGTGTATTTATTAATCGATTTGGATGTACCTTGGTGTATATGTCGTAGGCTAATTGAGAAATCCGACTCTTTGCAAACAGCCTAGGCTCTTTGCAAAGAGCCGGGCTAATTGGAGAATCCATCTCCCTTTTTCCAATTAGCCTGATATTTTTCAGGCTTATTGCAAAGATCCTAGAAAACGTTAGGCTAATTGAAAAATGACCACTTATTATTCGATCAGGGTGATATTTTTAGCTCACAGGCTATCAAAGCCTGAGAGCTTATGTGCCCGCCGATTCTGTATGTACGTGTGTACGTACGTACATACGTATGTACGTAACACGATAACACTTGATAGAAATATCCGATTTGCTTCAATTTTTTTCTGGGTTCATTCTGATAAGGTGCTTCCCTGATTAGTTTTTGGGGTTCATTGGTTAAGGATAAAGGGGAAAAGGGGGGGCTAGTCCCCCCCCTTAATTTATATAAATGGGTTTTTCATGCAGAAATATTCGATTTGCTCCAAATTTGGTATACCGGTTTATTGTGTTAAGGAGCTTCCCCGATTAGATTTGGAAGCTCATTATTTAAGTATAAAGGGGGAAAGGGGGGCTACCCCCCCTTAATTTAGATAAATCGGTTTTTCATGATGAATTATTCGATTTCCTCCAAATTTCGTATATTCCACCAAATTTGGTTAAGGATTCGCCTTGATTAGATTTGGAGGTTCATTAGTTACATACAAAGGGAGGAAAGGGGGCTATTCTCCCTCCCCCACGTAATTTAGATAAATGGGTTTTTCATGCAGAAATATGCGATTTGCAATAAATTTGGTATACCGGTTAATTATGTTAAGCAGCTTCCCTGATTACATTTGGAAGATCATTATTATGTATAAAGGGGGGAAAGGGGGCAATTGCCTCTCCCCTTAATTTAGATAAATGCGTTTTTCATGTAGAATTATTCGATTAGCTCAAATTTGATATACTGGTTTATTATGCTAAGGAGATGGCTTGATTAGATTTGGAGGTTTATTAGGTAAATATAAAGGGAGGAAAGGGAGGCTAGATCCCCCCCCCCCCCTTAATTTAGATAAATGGGTTTTTCACGCAGAGTTATTCGATCTGCTCCAACTTTCGTACACCGGTTTATTATGTTAAGGAGCTTCCCTGATTACATCAGGAGGTTCATTAGTTAAGTATAAAGGGAGTAAAGGGGGGCAAGACCCCCCTTAATTTAGATAAATGTTTTTTTCATGCAGAGTGATTCGATTTGCTCCAAATTTCGTAAACCGGTTTATTATGTTCAGGAGCTTCCCTGATTAGATTTGGAGGTTCATTAGTTAAGTATAAAGGGAGGAAAGGGGGCTAGACCCCCCCCCCCCTTAATTTAAATAAATGGGTTTTTCATGCAGAGTTATTCGTTTTGCTCCAAATTTCGTATACCGATTTATTATGTTAAGGACCTGCCTTGATTAGATTTGGAGATTTATTGGTTAAGTATAAAGGAGGGACAGGGGCTAGTGTCACCTTAATTTAGATAAATGGGTTTTTCATACAGAATTATTCGATTTGCTTCAAATTTGATGCACCAGTTTATTACGATATGGCTGCCTTCTTTTGATTTGGAGGTTCATTGGTTAAGTATAAAAGGGGGAAAAGGGGGGCCTTTGCCTCTCCCCTTAATTTAGATAAATGGGTTTTCATGCAGAATTATCTGATTTAGTTTAATTTTTTTTCAACTGGATCCGAACTTGAAGGTTCCATTTGAAGTCAACCCGAAAACCGACCACAACCAGGTTTCGGATTGAGTTCAATTAGAACTTTCAGGTTCGGATCGGGTTGTCGTTGGACGGAGATTATTTTGTCTAGCTTGCATCGGGTTATAGTTCTTTGGAATATTTTTGTCGGTTAAGATTTGGTTCGGGACGGGTTTCAGGTTGACTTCGAGTGGAATTTTTAGGTTCTGGTAGCGTTGCGTGTCCACGGAAACTAATTTGTCTTGTTCGGATCCGGTTATGGATCTTTGGAATATTTTTGTCGGTTATCAGATTTGGTTCGGGATTTCGGGGTTTTTCAAATGGAACTAACTCCCAGGTTCGGGTCGGGTTGCATGTAGACTGAAATTATTTTGTCTTGCTCGGATCGTTGTACGGTCTGTTGTAATTTATTTTTTGGGTTTGGGTAGGATTATGCGTTAATAAACCTAATAAAAAGAAAATTGCCTAGTTAAACTGATGGCATTGAGCTCACAGGCTATTCACACTAATTGTATATTATGCTCTTATTTCAAAGAATAATGCCCCTCGAAAAATAAATGAAGGTATTAGCCCCCGTTGCCCCCCTTTCTACTTAACCAAAGAACCTCCAAATCTAATCAGGGAAGCTACTTAACATAATAAACTGGTATACCAAATTTGAAGCAAATCAGATAATTCTGCATGAAAAAACCCTTTCACTAAATTAAAAGGGGGGGGGGGGGTATTAGCTCCCCCATTTCTTCCTTTATGCTGAACCAACGAACTTTCATATCTAATCAGAAAAGCTCCTTATTAGAATGAACCTAGAAAAAAAATTAAACTAAATTAGATAATTCTGCATGAAAGCACATTTATCTAAATTAAGGGGAGGGGCAATTGCCCCCCCTTCCCCCCCTTTTATACTTAACCAATGAACCTCCAAATCAAATGAAGGAAGCCAGATCGTAATAAACTGGTATATCAAATTTGAAGCAAATCGAATAATTCTGTATGAAAAACCCATTTATCTAAATTAAGGGGACACTAGCCCTTTTCCTCCCTTTATACTTAACTAATGAACCTCCAAATCTAATCAGGGAAGCTCCTTAACATAATAAACCGGTATACGAAATTTGGAGCAAATCGAATAACTCTGCATGAAAAACCCATTTATCTAAATTTAGGGGGGGGGGGGTCTAGCCTCCTTTCCTCCCTTTATACTTAACTAATGAACCTCCAAATCTAATCAGGGAAGCTCCTTAACATAATAAACCGGTATACCAAATATGATCTCATCGAATAATTCTACATGAAAAACGTATTTATCTAAATTAAGGGGAGAGGCCATTGCCCCCCTTGCCCCCCTTTATACATAATAATGACCTTCCAAATGTAATCAGGGAAGCTGCTTAACACAATTAACCGGTATACCAAATTTATAGCAAATCGCATATTTCTGCATGAAAAATCCATTTATCTAAATTACGGGGGGCGGGATAGCACCCCCTTTCCTACCTTTATATGTAACTAATGAACCTCCAAATCTAATCAAGGCAGCTCCTTAACTTAATAAACCGGTATACCAAATTTGGAGCAAATCGAATAATTCATCATGAAAAACCGATTTATCTAAATTAAGGGGGTAGCCCCCCTTTCCCCCCTTTATACTGAAATAATGAGCTTCCAAATCTAATCAGGGAAGCTCCTTAACACAATAAACCGGTAAACCAAATTTGGAGCAAATCGAATATTTCTGCATGAAAAACCCATTTATATAAATTAAGGGGGGACTAGCCCCCCTTTCCGCCCTTTATCCTTAACCAATGAACCCCAAAAACCAATCAGGGAAGCACCTTATCAGAATGAACCTAGAAAAAAAAATTGAAGCAAATCGGATATTTCTATCAAGAGTTATCGCGTTACGTACATACGTACGTACGTACGTACACACGTACATACAGAATTGGTGGGCACATAAGCTCTCAGGCTTTGATAGCCTGTGAGCTAAAAATATCACCGTGATCGGATAATAAGTGGTCATTTTTCAATTAGCGTAACGCTTTCTAGGCTCTTTGCAATAAGCCTGAAAAATATCAGGCTGATTGGAAAAAGGGAGATGGATTCTACAATTAGCCCGGCACTTTGCAAACAGCCTAGGCTCTTTGCAAAGAGCCGGATTTCCCAATTAGCATACGACATATACATAAAATGTACCAATGTCTCGACCGAGTTCTTTGGCCAGCTTCATCCGCCATCTTGTTTAAAAATGGCGGCCATTTAAATTAAAAATTTTTTTTTTTTAATTTGAAATGTGGTACCAAAAAATTGAAAATTGAAAAATATTTTTTCCTTATGTGTTTGACCTTGATACAAAGATTCCGGAGCAGTTTTTGTTTCGTCTATATCTTAAAAAATGGCTGATTTATAGCACTTTGAATTTCTAGCGTGGCTGACATTTTGAAACGACCTGATTTTTGTCACGCGATAACAGGCGTATTTATGAACCGATTTGAATGTTCATTGGTGTATACATGACATGGTCTATACGCCATCTTGTTTCTAAATGGCGGCCATTTAAATTTTTTTTTTAAATTTAAAATGAGGTACCAAAAAATTGGAAAATGAAAAAGATTTTTTTGTATGTGTTTGACCTTAATACAAAGATTCCGGAACAGTTTTTGTTTCGTCTATATCTAAAAAAATGGCTGAGTTATAGCATTTTGAATTTCTATTGTTGCTGACATTTTGAAACGACCTGATCTTTGTCACACTGTAACTCTCGTATTTACGAACCGATTTCGATGTAACTTGGTGTGTAAATAGTACATACCAATTTCTCGGTCGAGTTCGTTGGCCAGCTTCATTCGCCATCTTGTTTCAAAAGGGCTGCCATTAAAAAAAAAAAAAAATTCAAATTTAAAATGAATTATCAAAAAATTGAAAAATGAAAAAGATTTTTTTATGTGTTTGATCTTGATACAAAGATTCCGGAGCAGTTTTTGTTTCGTATATATCTTAAAAAATGGTTGAATTATAGCACTTTGAATTTCTATCATGGCTGACATTTTGAAACGATCTGATATTTGTCACGTGATAACACGCGTATTTATTAACCTATTTCGATGTAAGAAGGCATGTTGATAGTATATCGTAATGTCTCGATCAATTTCGCTGGCCAGCTTCATCAGACATCTTGTTTCAAAATGGAGGCCATTAAATTAAATAAAAAATTATATTTAAAGTGAGGTGCAAAAAAATTAGAAATTGAAAAATGTTTCTATCTTAAGTATTTGACCATGATATAAGGATTCCGGAGCATTTTTTGTTTTGTCTTTATCTTAAAAAACGGCTCAGATGTAGCATTTTCAATTTCTAATGTGGTTGACATTTTGAAAAATCTGATTTTTTGCCTGCGACAGCATTTGTATATATCAACCGATTGCAATGTGAGTGAGCATGTGCACAGGAATTACTAAGGTCTCGACCAAGTTCACTCGTTAGCCTCATCTACCATGTTGTCTTAAAATGGCAGGAACTTCAAGATATCGCCGAATTTGGCAACCAAATATAAGTTACTTTAAATAAAAGCAGCTTGGATAAAGCTGACTAATTTCGCGAAATTCTCATTCATAATGATTTAGTATTGATAAAAATTAGTATTGAATCTCCTATAATCGGTTTCCACTAAACTGAGCTTCGTGTGTTTGAATAATATAAGCTTGCTTTTTAAAAATAAGGAATATGAAAGCTACCTCGTCCTCCCGGCACTGGCCGGAAGGACTTTTTGTAATGAAAGCTACCTAAAAGAAAACATCTGAAACCATCAGTTTTTATAATGAAAACAAAATGTGGCATAGATATTGTTGAGCAAATGGCAAGGGAATATTCAGTCAAAGCAGGTTCAAGAAGAAGACAAGTTCGCATTCTACGGTATTTCAGATTTGCTGCCATAATCTCTTGAATTATTTTCAAACATGTAGTGGGAATAAAAATGATCAAGTCATACTTTTATCCAAACATCAGCTAAAGAATTGCTAGCAGAATATACTAAAAAAGCCAGTAAAAGAAGCAGAAATGGTAAAGATGAACTGTTAACTGAAAATGCACCCAAGCATAGGAAATATGAGGTTAAAAATGTCATGGAAATAGGCACCAAATATGTCAACAATAAGTGTATTGATTGTAAATAATGCAAGTAAATATTTCTTTTGTTTATATTTTCATATCGTCTTGCTAAATTGTTCTTATTTTAGTGTATATTATTTGTGTGTACCATATATTTTTGCAAAAGGAATATAAAAATGTACATTTTCTTCAGATATTTCACTTAATCTCGACCAGTGTCCACATGACACTTGGCTGGCTTTCAGGGGGTAGTAAAATTTCTGGTGTTCTAGTGTTAAGGGTCACGAGTGTTAAGTTAAAGTTTTAAAGGTAAGTGGTCTAGTGTTAAGGTAAAGTTTTAATCTAGTATTATTTAATTACATAAAGAAAGTGGATTATAGAAAAAAAAATACAAGAATAAAAAAAAGTTTAGTCTTTTAAATTGGATCAGAAATATTCCTTGTAAAGAAGTAATATACTATCAATTAAAATTAATAAAACAAGAGTCTGTTTCAGTAAGTATAAGCTCTGAAATATTTCTATATTTCTATTGTAAGAGTCACTATATTTGTCCATCGCCTTTTCCAACACACACACACAAAAAAAGTGTAATTAAAAGAGTTGAGTAAAGTTATAAATGTTGCACAAAATCCCTATAAATCCGGATTTAGTTCATTAATTTTAATTGGCAAAATCCTTTAAAATTTATTGTATGATTGCGTAAATCTTCTAACATAGTTTAAAAAATTCACGAAAACTACTTTAGAAAAGGAAATGTTCATGAAATCATAATTTCGAACATAAAGTGTTAAAAAGAGACAGGACAGATTTATTGAAAAGGGCATTTTTGATATGTAAAGGGACATTTTTTGTTGAATGAAAGGGCATTGTCGTTACACTTCCTATTATTTGTCAGTTAGCTTATATTAGTGTTGGAATCAGACATTTTAAGAGGTATGTTCTGTAGCAGGTATGTTAGGAGATCACTCTAGAAGGTATGTTTGCAGTTTATATATCTAAATTTTGGCACTTTAAAACCAGTTTTTGGAATTTTTTTTCATCTTTTTTAATCCGACTTTTAAATTTTTTTCCACATTAGTAAAGAGAAATTGGTTTCAAACTTTTAGCTCAGTGAATTTTGTTCTCTTTCTAATAAAATTTAATGTGAATTTGTTCAGTGACTTTTGGATTTTTTGCAAATTTTCTGTGAATTTCACAGTTTTTTTAATTTTATGAAGAGATTTTTTAAAATTCATAACAGGAATGCGGTTTTTTGCCCATTATAATGAATTTTGTTCTCTGCAATTTTTTTTTTATCTTTATCTTTTTTTTTTTGTTGTTGTTGTTATGATTGTTTCCACATTAATAAAATGAACCCTGTTTCAATATTTTACTTCGATATAATAAATTTTGTAATCTATTCATTAAATTTTATTCAAAATTTTAGAGTTTTTTTTTAATTTTTGTGACTTTTTTAGAATTTTTTTCACATTTTGCTACGATTTTTTGACAGTTTATAAAATAAAATTCATACAAGATTTCAATAATCTCTCAACTCAATGTTGTAAGTTTTGTACCTTTTTCAAAAAAGCTTATTTAATTTCATACATCAGTTTTAGATTTTTTGCGTTTCATGCAATGGTTCAATAGTTGTAAAAGGAATCCCGTTTCCATCTTTAAGCAACATTTTATTCCTCTGCAATTTTAAAATTTTTATGCGATTTTCTTTTTTTTTCCTGCTTTTTTCCTTCTTTTTTTCCTGTTTTTGAATTTTTCCTGCGATATAAATATGAAGAGGATTAAATGAATGTGTCAGAAAATTCCGCATTGTTGGAAAAAGGAAATTGTTAAGCAGCAAACAGAAATAATGATTAAAAGGCAAAGGCCAGTCAGAAAAACACTTCCTTTCCTTACTATTAAAAAAATAATTGATATATTCATAAATTCGTTGATTTCATTAAAATTTTCAGCAAGCTGCAATAATCTTAAATTAGCCTGTGTGCCAAATTTTCGTTAAGATGTAGTAAGTTATCAGAAAGTTATAGCCCCCCCCCCCCCCCCCCACACACACACACACTAACACAAAAAGCCCATTATTAGACCCATTGGAAAAGAAGCTAACAACGATCTGCGGTTTATTTATGTAGCTTGAAAAAGTTGGATGCTATAAAAATCAGATAAGATTTTCATTTGTTTTGTTATGCAGGCAGAAAATTAAATAAAAGCACTTATCACCAATGGGAAATTCTGTACATTACCATGCCTAAAACTAGTATATACAGTTTGAAATCAATCTTAATATTAGAATTGGCAAAAATACGGTCGTGAATAGTTATGTTTCATTATAGATAAATAATACTCAAAGAAGCATCATAATCGTAATTTTTAAAAGTAATATTTATAAATGAATAAAAAAATTAACTAGTTTTGCATGTTTTCAATGATGGTCGCAATAAACGGTTTTAACAAAAAATATTTAGTGAAGCAAAACTGGAGTAAGAGTGTTTATTTTAAACATGTCAATTTTTTGCATGATAATCCTTCATTTTTCATTAACCCATTACCGGCTGGTGTTGCGTTCACGCAACGGTCAAAATAATTGTTCATGCTTATATTAATTACTCTGCCACTACTATTTTAGAATTAAAAAAATTACCTTATTTTTTTGGCAGAAAATTTTGACATTTTTATAAAGCGAAAATTTCTCTTTTGAATTTGTGGTGGCAAACGACTTTCAACAAGAAATTTTAAAATTCCTATTTTATAGTTTTGGTGTTTAAAGGGATTCTTCACTCACTTGAAAACATCCGCTCGCGCTCCGTAATGTTAAATCAATGGGGAGGTTGTTTTCGAATTTCTCATTTAAATTTCAATATTTTTAAACAATTTTTTTTTTGTATAGGATAGCTGAGTTCAATCTTTAATATGACTCTTTTTTACTTTTTCGATTTTGGTTGCAGATTTTTTTAAAAGGTAATTTCAGTTTCGAAACTAACATTACGGAGGAGGTATTTTCATGTGTGTGAAGAATCCCCTTAATGGGTTAACATATTACTTTAATGTCCATTTGCACTGTAATGAAGGCATACAAAGAAGATACTGGGAAGAGAGACAGGATGAATTTTCCACAGCTAATAAGGGCAGGCTGTAAAGCAGTTAAAATAAAAATAGTCCAGTAATATTAGACCAAAAAAGTCTTCTGCCTGGAAAGTTTTGGAAAGTTTTTTTTTTTTTATCTTTCTTCCATTTTTTTCGTTGCTGAACATGATTTTTCCACCTCGTATCTGGTCGGATTAAAAAGTTATAAGCAAAAAACCATTAAGGATTAAGTTTTTTGAAAATATATTCCACCAAATTAAACTAGAGAAAATTTCCTACATTTTTCATACACAATGTTTCTTTCTAAGATGACTAGTTTTGGCAATACGAGTAAAAAGGATTTTAGCGATACATTCAAATTCTATAATCGGATATCAAAAACGCTTAATGTAAAGGCTGCGAACGCACCATCCTTCTAACTGTTATCAGTGTCGGCGTCGATTGTTGTGGCCACGCGGTCTTTTTGATTTTTAATGACTTTAGCAGGAAAGGGACTGATGTCCTGCAAAAGAGAAACATTTCCTTCAAGTAGAGTCGAGCTCCTTATCTCCTGACCCATTGTTGATTCCCCTCATTCTTTTGTGAATAAACCGCAGAACCATTCAGAATAAAAGATTTTCCACGAAAACTGGAGAATGAAGGCAAAACTCGCGTCTGTACGCAGCCTAATGGAATTTGAATGCAAAACGAGTGGGCGAGTGTCCTTGAAACACTTCCATGGCGCCACGCACAGGATATTACAAGAATCCCGTCACCTTTTTCCTCCTCCCCTTATCCATCGGAGCTTTTTTGGCTCGTGTTGGAATTGAAAGCTTAGCTCTCGGTTTCTTTTTAGACATCTCGTCCGTCGGTTATGCATTTGCCTTACTGTATGTGCAGTGTGCATTTAATTACAAATTTTGTGTTTTAAAACGATGCTGTGATATCCATGATGGCAGAGAAGTGTTTTATCTGTGACACAGAGTTAGAGGGCGGAACTAAAAAAACAGAAGTGAAATCACAAGGTCTTGAGTGCTTCAGATTAGCAAGTAAAAAACGAAAAGATGGGAAAAGGAATTTTTTAATGAACAAGGGGTCTCAAGATCGACATAAAAAAGGCCGTAAACATTACATGAACGAAAAACATATTGCTGCCTACTTGAGGAGTGTTTCTGAAGGCTTAAAAAAACAACTGTTCAACAGTATAACAGTTTTCGTTTAACTCTCTCGCTGTGCAGCCCAAGATATGCTCGAGCATGCATTTTCCCGTCAAATTAATACTATTTGGTTATTCCCACCAGTTATTTTTTAGCTAAAACTTTGTGTGATTTCATCTGGGCATTTTCCCCGATTACGATAGTCAAAAATTTCTGCTTTAAGGAACCGGTGAAAAACGATTAAAAATTCTGTAAAAGACGCTCATCGCGAAGAATTACTTACGCAGCGAGAGGGTTAAAAGTCATTACTTTTTGTTTGGAGATGAAATCCCACCATACTTTAAAGCAAAAGAAATTCATAAAGCAATAACAAAACGAAATATATTGTACACAGTTCGTTCGTTAACAGTTCTTTTAAAAGTTAAACAATTTTCTGAAAACCGTGATGATGAGTTGGGGATTCCCATAATTCAGGGGCTAGATCATGTGACTGACTTGGTTACTGCTGATACGCAACATAATTTGAAATGTATAAAAAAGCTCTATCAGCTCGCAAAACCCACGGAGACGCAGAAAAGTCCATTTGCCTCTGACATAGACACAACTATGCAAGCCATTTATTTTATCTGGAGGAAAATGAAGAACAATGCCAATTTTCTACAGAAGAAGAGAGTCAAATCCAAGCCAACGTTACAATTTTTAGTATTTTATTTTTTATATCAAGTAGGTATATGTATATATTTTCTGGTACTACTAAACCTATATTTTAGGTAGCTTTCATTACAAACAGCTACCTATTGCAGCCGTTCGGAGGAAAGTGATTTAAAAAAAGTTTGGTATATTTTCATCGAGCATGACCCCCAGACCCCGAAACCACCCTCCGTTCAAAATTGATATATATATCTGACCTATGTCACACTGTAACTCTCGTAATTTTGAACCGATATCGATGTAATTCGGTGTGCACATAGTACATACCAATGTCTCGACCGAGTTCGTTGACCAGCCTCATCCGCCGTTTTGTTTCAAAATGGCGGCCATTTAAAATTTAAAAAAAAAATTTTAAATTTGAAATGTGGTACCAAAAAATAAAAAATGGAATTTTTTTTTTTAATGTATTTGACCTTTATACAAAGATTCCGAAGCAGTTTTTGTTTCGTCTATATCTTAAAAAATGGCTGAGTTATAGCATTTTGAATTTCTAGCGTGGCTGACATTTTGAAACGTCCTGAAATTTGTCACGCGATAAAAGGCGTATTTATGAACCGATTTGGATGTAACTTCGTTTGTACATAGTGCATACCAATGTCTCAACCAGGTTCGTTGGCCAGCTTCATCCGCCATCTTGTTTAAAAATGGCGGCCATTTAAATTTTTAAGAAAAAATTAAATTTGAAATGTGGTACCAAAAAATTGATAATTTTAAAACTATTTTCTTCTTATGTGTTTGACAATTGATAAAAAGATTCGGGAGCAGTTTTTGTTTCGTCTATATCTTAAGAAATGGCTGAGTTATAGCATTTTGAATTTCTAGCGTGGCTGACATTTTGAAACGTCCTGAAATTTGTCACGCGATAAAAGGCGTATTTATGAACCGATTTGGATGTAACTTCGTTTGTACATAGTGCATACCAATGTCTCAACCAGGTTCGTTGGCCAGCTTCATCCGCCATCTTGTTTAAAAATGGCGGCCATTTAAATTTTTAAGAAAAAATTAAATTTGAAATGTGGTACCAAAAAATTGATAATTTTAAAACTATTTTCTTCTTATGTGTTTGACAATTGATAAAAAGATTCGGGAGCAGTTTTTGTTTCGTCTATATCTTAAGAAATGGCTGAGTTATAGCATTTTGAATTTCTAGCGTGGCTGACATTTTGAAACGTCCTGATTTTTGTCACGTAATAACAGGCGTATTTATGAACCGATTTGGATGTACCTTGGTGTGTACATAGTACATACAAATATCTCAACTTAGTTCGTTGGCCAGCTTCATCCGCCATCTTGTTTCAAAATGGCGGCCATTTAAAAAATTTAAAAATAAAAAAATTAAAATGAGATACCAAAAAATTGGAAAATGAAAAAGATTTTTTTCGTATGTGTTTGACCTTAATACAAAGATTCCGGAACAGTTTTTGTTTCGTCTATATCTAAAACAATGGCTGAGTAATAGCATTTTGAATTTCTATTGTGGCTGACATTTTAAAACGACCTGATTTTTGTCACGCGATAACAGGCGTATTTATGAACCGATTTGGATGTAACTTGGTCTGTACATAGTACATACCAATGTCTCAACCGAGTTCGTTGGCCAGCTTCATTTGCCATCTTGTTTCAAAAGTGTTGCCATTAATAAAAAATTAAATTTAAAATTTAAAATGAGGTATTAAAAAATGGGAAAATGAAAAAGATTTTTTTTTATATGTTTGGCCTTGATACAAAGATTCCGGAGCAGTTTTTGTTTCTTTAAAATTTGTTCTTTTGTTTATATCTTAAAAAATGGTTGAATGATAGCACTTTGAATTTCTAGCATGGCTAACATTTTGAAACGATCTTGTATTTGTCACGCGATAACACACGTATTCGCCTATTTCGATGTAAGAAGGCATGTGGATAGTATACATCCATACCTCGACCAAGTTCGCTGGCCAGATTCATCAGCCATCTTGTTTCAAAATGGCAGTCATTAAATTAAAAAAATATATATATATTTAAAGTGAGGTGCAAAAAAAATAGAAATTGAAAAAGGTTTCTTTCTTAAGTATTTGACCTTGATATAAGGATTCAGGAGCATTTTTTGTTTGTCTTTACCTTAAAAAATGGCTCAGATATAGCAGATTCAATTTCTATTGTGGGTGACATTTTGAAAAATCCAATTTTTTGCATGCGACAGCACTCGTATATATCAACCGATTCCGATGTGAGTGAGCATGTGCACAGCAATTACTAAGGTCTCGACCAAGTTCACTGGTTAGCAGGGGCGGACTGGCATAGTTTGGCCCAACCCGCTAGACTTATGCATTGGCCCACCAATCGACGAGACCATTGTTAAAATGTTTGAATACTGACTATGAACACACCTTTGGCTGTAACTCTATGCAGATGTCTTAACTCCGACATGTTAGCATCTTTGTAAATAGTTTATTTTCAATTGGTAGTAATTTTATCGTTAAAAAAAATAAATAAATCTTGCGGGTGGGGATGTTAACTTGCTTATTTTTAATTTATTTTTTGAATATATAAACTTTACCATTAAAATGTATACACGTAATAAATAAAAAGTTTTGAAATTTCGTATGGAAATTCTGTTCAGATATTTCGATTCTTTGTAATATTTTTTTTGCTTTTGTTTTGTCCAATGATGGGACAAATGCGCTGTCAGCATCGGCCAACGATATCGTTAAAATAGATAATGTCTTCTTGTGAAAGAACACCCAACGGGAATAGGGAATCGTTGACCCTAATCTATAACATTGACATTGACAGCATATATATACATCGATGCCTCACTCGGAATTTTGATCCAGGCCCTTTTGCTTGGAAAGCTACCATGCTAACCACTATGCCGTTAAAAAAAAAAAAAAAAAAAAAAAAAAAAAAAAAAAAAAAAACTTGTCTGTACTCTACATTGTAAATCTTTTACTGAAAAGTGTTAGTATTGACCGGAAAGAGTCAGTACTATCAAAATTTACACACATACATTGATTAATTTGTTACTTGAAATATCATTATATTCATTTGTACATTTTATTTTGTTATTTGAAATTATCAATACATATACACTTTTACATTGATTCATGTTTGTTTAAAATATCAGTAGTACCTGAAAATTGAATAGTTCGTTTCATACCCTCATTGTTAACTAATTAGAATTTCAGATATCTTGACAATTCTTTTGAATTTGAGCAACTCCATCATCTACTATCTTATCATAATCGTAATCAAAAGATCATTCAACAGTGAATAAGATAAAATCATTTAACACTTTTTGTCCTAGAGATGAACGCAAGAGGTTCTTTATAATTTTATTTGTTAAGAACACTCGCTCACAAGATACTTGAGTGCATGATAAAATCAATATGTATTTATAAAGTATGTACAAGGTTGGATAAATAAGACCACAGGCAACTCGCACAATAATTCTAATGCACACGCTAGACATTTTTTTTGTATTTATTAACTTTACAGCGATTCTCGTCATCTTATTTAACCCCTTGAGGGGCGGTATGATATATTTTATCTCACCTACGGTTAATGAAGATTCACACGAGAAAAATTTTATGAGATTTTACTTTTCTAACTTTGATGGAAAAAAGTGTAAAATTGCTTTCCTTATTTTGAAATAACTTTTTTTCTAATTTTCCGGTGGGAATTCAGAATTACCCAAACTTAATTGCTTGCCCCTCAAGGGGTTAATGAGAGCTGAATCGTTCGTTTCTTTGCTGTAAGCGACTGAGAGCTCGCTATGTTGAGAGTGTTGATGCAATAGCGATTGATTATAATTAGCATAGTACCGGGAAAATTACAGTAATCCTTTTCTGACATAGTATTTCTTGACTTTCGCTAAGCTAGACAGAGTAGTAAGAGATCCTTCAAAAAGTTCATTTAACAATTTAACCTCACTGAAGCGTGGAGGATCAAATCAGGCAACGTCTCTCATGAGCAAATCATTTCCAGTAAATCGTGTATTCAACTGTTGAATAGCTGTGTCTAAGATGATGTTATAAACGTTTACCTTAAATATTTTTTATGTTGACCCGACAATACTTCTTTCCTCATTGTGAGAATATTCACACACATCGACGCTATAGATATTCTCTTTTCCGGTAAAAAACTCTCAATTTCAATGGAGTATTCCTTTAGTAGATTTGCTTCCGAAGATGTTCCGCAAATTCAGAAGCATTTTCCAGAACCATATCAAAATTATTTCTTTTCTGTAGCAGATTAGATTTCAGGGTTTGAATTTTGTTAGCAGCAGTTAAGTAGTACAGGCCGCTTATCTGCAGATACTTCGGTGTGGGAGTAGATGTATTGAATAGGTCGCTGAAAATGGTTATACTGAAACTTGCACCAATTATCAATCTGTGATCTCGCTTAAAAAGATATATGTGACAGGAAATCGTCCATTTTGGCGATAGTTTGTAGGTACTTAAGCAACGTTAAAAACTTATGTCGATCTTTAAAAGGTTTTGAAGACTCGTCAAACCTGCTATTAAGTGTTCGATCCTTACTCCAACACCTAGTAGCATTTACTTTTTGCAATCGGCGAAGAAGCTTATTTCCACCTACAGTCTCCTTATTCATAGAAATCCATAGTTTCATTCGCTTAATGTAATTCTAAGCTAAACATGGTTATAGCTTGTATTAAGTACAAGAAGTCCGTTGTCAATTGCAACGTTCTGTTGCATCTGCCAGGATCAAATTTTGCACATGTGCATATCAATGCGCATGCTTTATATTTGGATTGTCCTTTTTCAGTTGTGCCTGCAGACCTTTATATCTCCCACTTACAGTTCATTAATGATAGGAATATATTTACATATAATTTGGTAAAGCAGTAACATTTAAATTGACATTTTAAGCTAAAATAAAGGCAAGTTAATTAAAATTAAGGGCAATTATACGAATAATAAGACAAACGGTTAACGTGAGAGCAAAGTTAATTTTACTTTACAGAATTATGTCTAGTAGTCAAGTGTAACAAGAGCTTTCTTATTTCCGTTCGGAGGTCTTTCACAGAGAGAAAGAGCGGATGTGGGATCGTTGCGGGAAAAGTCCCTTACGCGATATTTGAACCGGCATGTTTTGAAGCGGTCAACAGAAAGTCTATCTCAGCGGAAAAAGGAAAAACCTCTCACCCTTTGAGAAATAAATTTCGCGCTCTTGACATTACCTTTAACCTGGACAGTTGTAATTTTGGCGAGAGCGGGATAAGAGTTGACACTGTAAAAAATCTGCAATGATATATTGGTTTCCGAAAACAGGAAGCCTGGGTCCGGCATAGCGTTACTATAATATTTAAATTAGGTGTTTTACGTCAAAGGGCGGAGAAAAAAGAATATTGGCGAATGAGACAAGAGAAGGCCTGTGATTTGATGCGGGTGTAAGGGTAGGTACCCCCCCCCCCTTTTTTTTTTAAGAATGTGAAAACTTAAGAAAATAAGAGTGAGTGGAGAGATGAAATCTAGAGATCGTGGTGTTTGGTAGTTTTCAAAAGGTTCGCCAGCTCTTGCGAGATATGGAAAACAGCCGTATGGGCCGTATACTTTTATTTGTCGCCGCCTAAAAGCACTATGCGGAGAAGATTCATCGTTCAAGAGGAGCTGAAATTCCTAAATGGAACGGACAGTAGGAGAGGAGTTTTGCCTGCCCCGTCGATTCCTGAGATAACGCCCTTCTCTAGCGCGTTTCCCTTTTCTGAAACTCGTCGAGATCCAGAAAATTTTTAATATACAGGAGCTCTACTGGTGTTACAAGAGAGCAGAGCGTCGCCCGGGTTATCCAACGAATTCCAGAGACGTCAGAGCTATGCTCGCGCCCCTGCTAAAGTTTGTATAGAGGTTAGCTTCTGAGTTGGGACTCCGGCTGGTCAGCTCTCGTCGACTGGGATATTCATCGGATGCTAGAGTGGTCGAAGCTATGCACGCACGCCCCTGCTAAAAGTGGTATAGATTTCGCTTCTGAGTCGGGACTCCGACTGGTCAGCTCTCGTCGCCAGGGATGTTCAACGATTCCCGGACTGATCAGAACTATTCACGCTTGCCCCTGCTAAAATACGTACAAAGTTTGCTAACGAGATAATCACGAAATGTTAGAAATGGAGAGCCAATACTTGGAGTTGATTTGTGGAGAGACTTTTGGGGCATTCCACATCAAATCAGGCAGTAAAATATCAATATGTAACCCACCATCAAAGATTTTAATGAAACTGCGTGTGTTTGTTCTTACTATTAAGATATGATCACCAGTAATTTTTTTTTGCTTCTTGGTGAAATATTTTCTGAGAAAAAAATTGTCAAAATTTTGAACTGCCGTCAGTTGGCATTCTTGACTGCTCGGTTTTCAAATGTAGCATATCATATATATAACCATATTTCAATATCTACTCTACAAATCATCATCAAATAATTTATGCATAATATTTAGGGTACACAGTTTATGAAAAAAAAAATATTGTTACGCTTATAACATTTTAAGTGTGTCTAAAAAAATGTTTAAACTTTGAAGTCGTGAATTTTTTATGAAAAATAATGCAATAACAAAAAAAGCATTATTAACAAAAGGCGGTATTTTTATTAAATTTATTTTTTGTGGGAGATATACATAAAGGTGTCCTTTACTTGATTCTGAAATAAAAATAGTGGGATTTTGGGTGTTTTTAGTAGTATTTTCTAATTTAAAATATTTTGAGGTGCATTTCAAATCAAATCAAGCAGAGTCATTCCATGTCAGTTCCCCTAAGCCATTTAATCACTGTCACAAATTTCAATGAAACTGGATTTGTTTATAGCTCATTTTAAGACGTAATCACCTTTAATTTTCTTGATCCTAAGTAAAATATTTTTAGGATAAAAAAATATCAAAATATTAAAAAATTGTTTTAAATTTTTTTAATGACTGTTCTATATTCAAAGACTGCATTAAAAAAAAAGTCATTTCAATATAAAATCTCTAAATGGGTTTCAAATAATGTATATGTGATAAATAATGTAGGCAGATTATTATTTCTTGTTTTTTGTCATGTTTAAACACTAAGAGTGTCTTTTATCTTGTAAATTTTTAAAATCAAGAATTTTGTCAAAAATAATGTGTTAATCAAAAAATTATTATTAACCGAAGGCAGGGTGTTATTGCTTTTTTTAATTGTACGTAAAAATATCTTTTAAATGGTTAAATAAAAATAGTGAAAATATGAGAAAAAATTATCAAAGTTTTGGAAAATTGCCACGAGTTGCCATTAATGATTGTTCAATTTTCAAAGGCCTCATTTTATATATAAAATCATATTTCAATAACTAACAAAGAAATCTTTTTCAAATAATTTAAGCAAGGTAAATAAAGTATGTAGATTATGAAAAAAATATTGCTGTAATGTTAAAAAATATTTAAATGTGTCTAAAGAATTGTATAATCTTTGAAATCAAAAATATTTTACAAAAAATAATGAAATTATTAAAAAAGCTTTATCAATCAGAGGCGGAGTTTCTATGACTAATTTTTTCTTTATTTTAAGTTGTACATAATACTACATTATAACTGGATCTGCAATAAAAATAGTGGGATTTTGGTTGGTTTTAGTAGTATTTAAATCATATTTAAAATTATCAATATTTTCAGATGTAAAATCTATTCAATGTATCATCCCTGGAAATATTTTTATCTATACATTTATTTTATTTTTCAAATTATCTTTTATGTCCGTTTCTTAAGGGAAAAAAATAAACAATATTGTTTTATAGTAAAACTTCTTGGGCGAAGAGCAATTATCCCTTTCCAAAAAAGAGAAAAATCACAAGCTCCTCACCGCCCAATAGAAATTTTCAAAATGACACTCACTTGTATTTGGCTACTAATATTGAAAATTTAGCATTGAGCTGCTAATATTGAAAAAAATACTAAATTTCACTCTTTTGAAGAAAATTTTGACATATTGTGCTTTAAATATATGCAAAAAATGCATAATCCATTTCAAATAACTATACATAAAAAATTATTTAAAACTTAATGAGTTGCACAATTTTTTTAACTTTATTCAGTTTCTAATTATATGTAATTTGATTTATTTCATCACAATATTGCTGAAAGATTGATTTTCAACATATACATGTATGTATATATATGTGTGTATATATATCCCTGTTATCAAACAAATTATTTAAAAATTATTCATTTATGTTTAATAAAGCATATATATATTGTTTATACACTTATAGAAAATACATATGGCAAATTTTATGATATGTCAATAATATCTAAAAGTAAAGAATTTATCTAATAGTATGTAACGAAAAATTTAACATCTGGTGTAACGACAACAAAATTTTATAATTGTTTTACTTAATTTGGACGAATGAAAAAAGCGTACATGTTTATATTTTATTTGAAGTACAGGTGAAAATGTCACAAAGACATTCCTATCTCAACAACAATCGAGTATGTCACATTCACACTACAGCTGATTTTTTCTTTTTGATCTTTCAGTTTTGATTTCAGATGGTAATGAATTAATTAGTTTTGTTAGAAGTGTCATTGTAGTCAGCATATTAGGTTCACTATTTTTTTTTATAATTTATTTTGATTGACTCTATGAACAACAACATTTAAAGCGGACCATATAAATTTTCAATTAAAAGCTGATTTATAAATTCATTATGTTGTTAGTTATTATTATCGTCTTAAGATAATAAGTTGGTACTAAGATTTTAAATGTAGTTTATTTATTATTTGAACTGTTGAAAGTATTTTTCAATAAGAGTGGGCTGTTGATTTTAAGTCGGCTATTGAGCAGTGTAGTGTTGGTAAAGGAACTGGTACTATTTAATTTAATTTTTATTGCTGTAAATAATATTTGTTATTTTATTATTGTATGCATTATATTTAAGCAAGAGTAGCAATACACGATATCGTAGTCATTATAGTTCATCTTAGCATGAAAAGCTTCAATATTTATCATTAAACATTCACATTTTATGAAAATTTTGTTAAAATTGCTCACATTTTCACTATTTTTATTTTATAACTATTGAAAAGATATTTTTACGTGCAACTAAAAAAAATAATAACAGCCTGCCTTCGGTTAATTATAAATTTTTGATTAACACATTATTTTTCACAAAATTCTTGATTTTAAAAATTCACAAGATTAAACACACTCTTAGTGTTTAAACATGACAAACAACAATAAATAATAATCTGCCTACATTATTTGTCACATACACATTATTTGAACTTATTTAGTGATTTTATATTGAAATGAATTTTTTTTATGCAGTCTTTGAATATAGATCTGTCATTAAAAACATTTTGAAAAAAAAATTCAAAATTTAGATTTTTTTTTATCTTAAAAAATATTTTACTTAGGATCAAGGAAATTAAAGGTGATTACCTCTTAAAATGAGCTATAAACATACCCAGTTTCATTGAAATTTGTGACAGTGAATTAAATGACTTAGGCGAACTGACATGGAATGACTCTGCTTGATTTGATTTGAAATACGCCTCAAAATATTTTTAAATAGGAAATACTACTAAAAACACCCAAAATCCCACTATTTTTATTTCAGAATCAGGTAAAGGACACCTTTAAGTATATCCCTCACAAAAAATAAATTTAATAAAAATACCGCCTTTTGTTGATAATGCTTTTTAGTTAATGCATTATTTTTCATAAAAAATCCATGATTTCAAAGTTTAAAAATTTTTTTTAGACACACTTAAAATGTTATAAGCGCAACAGTATTTTTTTTCATAAACTGCGTACCCTATATATTATGCATAAATTATTTGAAGATGATTTGTAGAGTAGATATTGAAATATGATCATTTTTATGTCATGCTACATTTGAAAACCGAGCAGTCAAGAATGCCAATTGACGGCAGTTTTTCAAAATTTTGACAATTTTTTTCTCAGAAACTATTTGACCAAGGAGTAAAAAAAAAATACTGGTGATCATATCTTAATAATAGGAACAAACACACGCAGTTTCATCAAAATCTGTGATGGTGGGTTACATGCCTGCCTGAACTGACATGGAATGACCCTTTTGTGGATTTTAACCAATTTAATGTTTTAAAAGAACTGTGATTTATTGGTAAATACTACTATGGACTATTCAGCAGTTTATCTTGGAGAGATCGGTGAGTGGAAATTAAATTGATGTTCTATTTATATTAATAGTTATAGTAAATATATTGATGATCAGAGTTTTGGCGAAAATTAATATCGGTCATGGAAATTTTTATTTGCTTTACTATTATATATATTAAATAAAAAAAATTATTATAACAAAATTATAAATTATTAACCATATGGGGGTAGATAAGCGCAAATGTTGGCGAAATTGTATTAAAGTTGTAATGTCTTGTATTATGCTGCTATGATTTAAGTATTAATGTTTTTTTCGAATTGAAGTAATATTTTTGATTCATGCATTAATTTCCTTCAATAAACTGAGTATATTTTGTTTAATTGAATTAATTTCATTGACTTGATTGTCCTTTTCAATTAGTAAAAGATTAATAAATACATTGAGTTACAGAAATTTTCCTTAAATAAATAGAGGGATTGTTAATTTAATGTGTTAGCTACTATTTAAAATTTTGGGTGAATTTCGGGAAACTAGATAATATTAATTGTTAACATAAATAAATCAAATAATAATAATAATATTTTTATAACAAACACAACGCAATTCATAAGGTAAAAGAATAATTTCATACGGTCATAAATTTCCGATGAGAACTTGACATTCAGTTTTGTTGATTATTTATCCTCCTTTATTAAGTTTCCATTGAATAATTGTGATGTACAAATTAATTTAATCAAAATTTAAATGTTAATATAATAAGAACTATTTACAAGCCCTTTTGTGGTAATAGTATGTTATGTGGGGTTCTTATGGAAACGATTGGGTCGATTAATTATCCTGATTGTCTTTATTAGGATAGAGACTTATAAATATATTGCCCTAAATCATTATTTTGGTATCATATTGGTTTTAATTATCAGAGGGAGCTTTTGCATGCTAATTCGTGATTCCACGCAAAGGGCTAAATGGGTTTTAATGAATCAGGTTTTCATCTTCAAAAGACAATCGGAATAATTAATAATTGGTTTTATTTCAGGATCCAACAACAACAAAAAAAGGTTTTTTTAAAAAAAAGGACCTAACAATATCTCCCACTCGCATTTGCTGCACCATCAAAAAAAGTGCCAACTAGTTGTGAAAAAGGGAATTTAAACATTTTAAGTTCTTCTTTTAGTTGGAGGTAAAGGGCTTCCCCTGTTGTTTTGGGGTCATCAACCAATTTAAAAAACCTAACATTCTCTTTACTATGCTGCACACAATGAACACAAAGTGCCAACTGCTGATATATCTTGTCGAAATCCACCTCAATATTGAATGAACCTGACTGTTTTACTTCATCGGCAATGTTTATTTGGATCTGAATGGCGAGATGAGCAATTAACTTATTTATAATTGACTTGGGCAGGAATATAATCAACAAACCACTTCCATGCCGTTTAGGACTGCCATTTTGTTCTTCTTTCTGCTCTATTCTAGCCTTCTTCATACTTTTTGAAGATCTCTCTTCATGGCTTCTCTTTATAACCTGCGCTACATTTTTACTACATAACCTGCGCGAACAAAATTTGATCATATTTATATGCCAGCATTACCAGTTCTAAAGAAAATGCTGTGGTTAACATTTTTATTATCCAAGACTGCAGCTGCCTCCTCTTAATTTCTCTTTTTTTCTCTATAAGCTAATCCTTGCCTCCGAAGAACCTTGATCTGTAAATCATCCCTAAATATGTAAGCTAATCATTGCCTATTTTTTGTTACTACGTAAATGTCCACAGGCAGACCCATATCAACAAACAACTTCCTACATTTCACTGACCATATGCGCTAGAGGTCTGAACGGGTCGGAATTTCCAGGCCGGAGCCCGTCCCGTGCAAAAATCAATTACATCAGATCCGGTCCGGCCCGACTCAATTTTTACAAACAATTTCGATTTTTCTTAAGATACAATTAAGATTCTTTTAAAGAATACTTCATATACATTTATGGGATAATTTTACAGTATACCTTAGACTAATATGTGTTCGCAAATCAGAAAATAGTTTAGAATAGCAGAAAAAAAGAGGGTTAAAAACATCACAACTTTTGAAGCTGTATAATAAAAAGTAAAGTTTTCAAATTATAACTCTGTAATTTGCTGTCTGTTCTCAAAACCAAAGGAGCTGCTTTCTGTCGCATTTCTAAATTCATTTCTTTTCGGAAACGCATAAAATTGGTAAGTGTTCTTATTCAGAAACTATGTAATTGTATGGTATTTTTCATTTTTTGATAAAGGCAATAGATCTTTAAGAAAATACTGTCAAATTTAGCATTTTGAATCGAATTTCTGTATGCGATAGCACGCGAAAGGAGAAAAACCTACCGTCACGCGAAAAGAATCGCTTATAACTCTATAAGTAATTTATTTATCAAAAAATGGGAAAACGCTATTCGATTCCAAATCTCTTCAATAGTCAAGCCTGTCGATTTTATGTCTTTACGCTTAAAAGTGAATCAGTAAGTTTAGCGTTGTAGAGCAGGAAATTTGAGCGCAACCTTAAGGTATGCTTCCAAAGATTCCTTTAACAGAAGTTCATTATCGCTATTAATATTTTAACAAAATATTTTGCCTACTGACATATCTTGGGAACAATTAAGCCCAATTCTGGCCCGGCTCGACTATGCAGAAAAAAAGTAAACCTGATCTTGTCGTGGGACGAGTCTGCTGAAAAAATTAAGCCTCTGGCTCAAACATGATGTACCTGCCTGATGCCAATCTCTACTGGATATTTTATCTTGATGGATATTGGGTGGGGCTAATTGAGCTTAAGTCCTATGGTAGGCCTCCCCACCTAGTTGACTCTGATGGATATTTTATAATTCTGTATCGATGTAGTCGCAACACATTTTTACTTATTCTCGCAAAAGTCATATCTATTGAAAATGTTTCATATTTTATTGGCTTCGTTTAATTTTTTATATCGCCCCGGAAAGCCCATTCAATTTTTTGTCGGCCGACAGCCTGTTGAATTTTTCTGTCGACCCGGCCCGGCAGACCCGTTTAATTCTTTTGTCGACCCGGTTCGTTGAAAAAATTGTCCTAATTCTGAAAGCCCGTTTTACAGTTCTCCTTTTTGTCGTTCCGGCGGGCCAAGTCCGGGCCCTTGCAGATCTCTAATTATATGCTCTTTACTTTAAACCCTATCTCCCGGCTTCTAAAACAAAATGAGTAATTTGCACAGATCTTCCAACGATTGATGATGGGAGAGGGAGGGAAAGGAGAAATTAGGACAAACATGATCAAAAAATAAAATAAAATAAAATAAAGGAAAACAAATTGAGTTCCATATATATTACATATATTTTAGTTTTATTGAAAAGAAAAAAAAAAAAAACAAATTATTATGTTTTTTGGCCCACTACAACCGTTTGGTCCACCCCGCAATTGCGGGGTAGCAGGGTGGGCCAGTCCGCCCCTGCTCATCCACCATGTTGTCTTAAAATGGCAGGCACTTTAAGAAATCGCCGAATTTGGCAGCCAAATATAAGTTACTTTAAAGAAAAGCAGCTTGGATAAAGCTGACTAATTTCGCGAAATTCTCATTCATTATATTGATAAAAATTAGTATTGAATCTCCTATATTCGGTTTCCTCTAAATTGAGCTTCGTGTGTTTGAATAATATAAGTTGGCTTTTTTTAAAATAAGGAATATGAAAGCTACCTCTTCCTCCCGGCACTGGCCGGAAGGACATTTTTATATTTACAATGCATTTTACAAAAGTTTGAATATTTTAAATTAATAAAATACATTAGATTCAGCACAGCTTCTTTTTATGTGTTTATTTGTTTTTCTGTTATAGGTAAGATTGCATGATTTTTATATCAATTATGTGGCAACAGTCAAATTTGGTGAACGACGTATGTTTCTGAACGGCTTCTGAATGAAAATACATTTTTATTATAATGAATTGCACGTTATTTTATAAGAAATACAAATAAACATTAAGGTATACGAAAAGTATGGTGATACCTGTTTGTCTGTTACAATACCATTTTTTAACCATAATTATTTACATTAAATAATTTATTCATAATAAATATATTAATTTATCTTCTAATATCATATGCTAATTGTAGCCATCTTTGAATTATATAATTATTATTTTTAAAATAAGGTAGGCCATTTTTTTCCTCTATGACTGTTGGTCTGTTACAATGGAATTGCCCATTAACAGACTAGATTAAGGCAGGTGAATACTGTCCTTCAGTGAAAACAGTTAAATCACACCTTCTAAATAAGCATGAAGAAGATATTTTTATATCAACCGGTGCAAACAATGTACCTGTTCTTTGTTTTAAGAACTCAGGTCATAAGATTTTGAGTGATATTTTATTTCAACAACTATGCTTATCTCAAAATGCTATGCCTATCTTACTGCGTATTTTTCAGACTGTGGCGAAGATAATGGTTGAAGATATTCGGCCGTAGGTTGACACATCTACTCAATATCCTACTCCAGACAGCCTTTGAAAGAGAATGGATTTCTCATTAGAGAAACCATAAAGTTTTTCATAGAAACACTATTCTAAGAGACAGAAAAAGAGACCTTGATAAATGCTAGAACAGGAGTACTTCACTCACAGCATTATTCCTGTTGTAAGACTAAGAATTCCTTTAAGATCACTGCAAATATAGCGTCGCTTATTTCCTCCAACAGAAGATGCAGCGCAATACCCATGTCTGAAAGTTTACCACCAGTACAGCTATGTCTAGGTAACATTAAAAAGGCTCGAATAAAATCAACAATAGCACCACATCAATAACAATTGTCAAAGCTCACGCACCAGAAGCCTGTTCTGCAAAATAAAATCCTACAAATTCAAACAAACTACAGTGGAAAGTGTGGCTGTAGGGATGCAGGTTTGTTTTGTTCACTCCTTCGTTTGAACAGCGATGGCCATTGTGACAATCTCAGTTCTTTCATCGCCGAAGATGACTTGAAAGTAGAGGTTAAAGACTCATCACTCTAGGATATTTTAAGCCAAGTGGAGACACAACCTGAGCAATCAAGATAACGATGAGCCTTCTGTCGAAGAACATTAACCAGCCCTTCAAAGCTACCAAAACGACATTAATGGGAGAACAACTCTGCATTTCTATTTTTCCTGTCTACAATCTTCCACATCTGTTATTATTATATTAAACTTATAATAGCTATTCTTGTACAGTTATAATCATGTAATAGTTATAATCAAATTACTAGAAAAATAAAAATAGGTGCCCTCGTCTGTCCGGAGGGTTAGTGTTTTATATTTTTCTTAATTACCTTATTTCATTTTATTTTGTTAATAAATATATAAAAGATTTAAAACTTGGTAAGCAAATGTTAACATATTCGAAATACAACTGCAATTAACTAAAAAGCTTCAAATTGGTGATTGAAATGGATGAATAGTGATGGTATCGCGTTTTCGCCCTCCGATGATGGAATTTGAATATATCGCTAAAATACTCTTTACTCGTATTGCAAAAGGTATCCATCTTAGAAAAAAATATTGCATATAGAAAATGTATTAAATCTTCTCTAGTTTAATTTGATGCAATAATCTTTAAAAAAAAAGTTTAACCCTCTACCGAATACAAGAGAAAAACAAACAAACAAACAAAAAACCCTTGCTTTTTCAGGCTTTTTCGCTTATAACTTTTTAAGTCGACCAGATACAAGGTGGAAAAGTTGAAAATCGTATTCAGCACGCCATAAAACATAAATAGTCCAGTCAAATAGTCAGAAAATAGAGCCAATAGATGCGAAAATTCTGCTAGAATATTTTATGTTTTTAAAGTGTTTATGGAGATGCTAATAACAGAATTTAATTGTTTTCCAACAAAATATCTGCAGGTTAAACTTTGTGGAGCGAAAAAAAAAAAAAAAAAACACGAAATTTTCGGACGTTTTTCAGTTTTTTGCATGTAACTCGAAAAGATTTTAAAGTTTTGTGAACTATACTTAATTACAAAAAACAAAGGACATTAAATTCTCGACAAATTTCATAATGAAAACGTTTTTCTATACCCAATACTAAGCGCACTACGGCTTTTTGAAAACAACACTTTTTTTAAACTTCACAGAAAGTGACCTATTTTTTGCCTCCCATCTACAATTTTTTTTTTCATCACTAACTGTGGAAATGAAATGTGCCTATTGATGAATAAGTGAGGAGGGAAATTTTCAAGAAGGGTGGGCAGAAGGTAGGGTTGCCTAATTGTACGTATTTCTCGTAAGTTGTACGTTTTTTAGTGCTTTTTAGGTATTAGGTGTACGTTTAAATGTGTCCATATGACGATTTCTTCGGGTTTTCTAGCACATCTTACTTTTGATAGTTAAAAAAAAATATATTTACCAGTTTGCTTTAAAATTTCACCTTTTGCCAAAAATAAGTTATACACGTGCGCATCAAATGTAAAAACTTCTTGTTTTAGATCAGTAATACAAAAATCTTGGGTGAGTTGTGTATTATTAACTGCGCATTAGCTGTAGCATTAGATCATGTGAACTTGACCCTATTATAGATTATAAATATCTACATTATAAAATTTTTAATTCAGTATAACAGTATCTTAAGTCTAGATGTTCTGTTTGATTTATTATCACACTTTATGCTTAACCACTAATCGTCGAGCCTGATACATTCACGGACAATTTGTCCGTGAATGTATTGGGCGCGACGATTACAGTGTTAAATAAAAATATTTATTTTTGTAGGGTGTCCATGGCCATTGCTAAAATTTTTATGATTACATTGAATTGTAGGATGGTCTGATTTATCTTTATTCTTACAATTCAATTTTTCATTTCTAATGGGATATGACTGCAAAATTAATTTTAAAATGTTAACAGAATAATGTAATGCAAATACAGTTGGATAAGAATGATTAAATCGATTAATTAATAATAACCACTTTTTAAACAAATTCGTTAACGAAAAGATTACTGGCCCATTCAACATAGTTTAGCATGGTACGAAAAAGGATGATAGCGCGATAAAACAAAAACTAACTTGCGTCAATCAAAATCTTCCGTCACGACAAATTTCTAGCCTATGATAGAAACAAGAATCGCTTCATTTCACTGCTTAAAACAAGGTTTCAATATAACAGAATTCAAGCTGACCAGGCAGAAGAAGACGCTGATGTCATAATTGTTACTTCAGCCATTTCAAGAGCCGAAGTCTTTAAAAATGTCGTATTGTCGGAGAAGACATTGACCCTCTCGTGATCATGGCGAGCTTGGGATATCACAACAAAAATCTGTTTTTCCAAAAGCCAGAAAGAGGTAAAATCGAAATCATGTGCTATTAAACCATGTCATACAAATACAATTACAACAATGTTCGTTTCACTCATGCAATCAACATCGGGCGATTCAACATCCGCTCTTTTTGGGCAAGTAAAGTCGAAGTTTTGTAACACTTTCAAAAACCATAATCAGCTTGAGAAACTAGCCTTTCTGTTCAATAAACCAGAGTCTACCCGCCAAGAAATCATCAAGGCTCGAGAAAAATATTCATTATTGCACGATACAGTGGATGCATAGACAGCACACAGACATTGAACACCTTGAGGTTCCAATTATTTCCCAAATCTACCACTAACAGCGAACTTCATCTTTCAAGGCTACCACCAACGCAAGAGGCTGCGCAGCATCATTTCCTCCTATGTTATCATCAGTTTCATCTTGTCTAGGAAATAACATCACCCCTGAGCAATGGAGTTGGGTTCGCAGGTCTGACGGTCTCTTTCAGCCAGTTTAAATGTGCAAAAACCCAGCAACTGAATCCTTGCTGCATATTGTCATGTAGCTGTATAAAAGGGTGCAAGGAATGTTCTTGGAAAAAATCAGGACTCAAATACTCGGCATTTTCAAAAACTGTAACGGGTCAACTGCGAAAATGTGGACGACATTATTTACCCAGAAGAAGCGGATGATGAAGCTGATGCCTAGGAAATCATCGACCAAAGCAGCAACGACGATGACTTTGACGACCAGGTTTATAACGTGGCAACAAGCTCAAAGAAGATCAAAGCTGTTGAAAAAAAAGCAACTTACTCGTTTGCTCCTCAAGCTGAGGTTGTCGAACTAAATCCTTCAACCCGCAAGCACTCCAGAAGTTACTAAATGTATTTAAGATGTTACCGTAAATCTTTTTTACTTACATTCATGTACCTACTATCAATGTTCTGCACTTAAGTTCTAAATTTAAAAAAAATTACAATATTGTCAATTTTGCTTACAATGTTACCGTTCTAATTAATCATTATTGCTATCATCCAAATGTCTGTAATATAAAAAAGTTACATTAAAGACGATAAAATGAATAAAAAAGATGTCAAATGTTGTTTTTTGCGATTTTCCACAATGTTAGAAAAAAAGTGTCATTTTCAGAAAGCCGTAGCACGCTTACTAATAAGTTTAGAAAAACGATTTTACTATAAAATTTGTAGAGAATTTAATGCTCCTTCTTTTTGTAACAAAGTATGGTGCACAAAAATTTTATAATGTTCGAGTTATAGGCAAAAAACTGAAAATGTCGTGGGTTTTTTTTGCTCCACAAGGTTTAACTTCGAGATATTTTGTTGAAAAACAACTAATTCCTGTTATTAGCATCTCCATAAACGCTTCAAAAACATAAAATTTTCTAGCAAAATTTTTACAATCTATTTCTGACAATTTGACTGGACTAAAAGGAAGAAAAAGAAAAAAAAGTCTCCCAAACTTTCCAGGCAGAATCCTAGATTAACTTGACTCAAAAGGGTATAACATTCTTTGAGTTGGGTTGGGTTGATTTTAGATGGCCGATTATCAACTCGACGGATATAGGCCCAAGGGGGGTGCCCTCCGTGGGGGTCTTTCTAAGGGAACCTAACATGTATTTACGCATGGGAAACCACGGTTTCGAAGAAAACCACGAAAACTCCGAAACGGTTAAGCCGACGGGCGCGATTGGGTTCGAAACTAGCACCTCCCGTCTACCAGCTTCGAGAGCAGAACCTCTCAGCCACTGGTGGGGCAACATTCTTTGAAAAACATCAAATGGGAACACAGAGTTCAATAAATGGGTTCAGTAGAGAAGAAAAATTGGTTCTGTAAAAGTTAGTATGTTTCAATTATTTTGTGTTTTTCTGTATATATTTCAGTAATAATATAATTCAGTATATAATTCTGTAAGTATGTATTTCTTATTTTGGCACAGAAACAAGCTGTAAACTATACAAGAGAATGGGACAAAGGAAAAGATGAGTTGTAAGTATTTATTCTTTATCTTTTGCTGGCAGTAATTTGGATGAAAATTCTATTCTAATTTAGGTGAAGAAAAATATGTAAACAGAATTGTATATTTTTTAGGAAAATATACAAAATTTCAAAGTTTCAGCAAGTCATAACTATTAAATAACTAAACTATACGAATCACCATAAAATAAAAGAATAAATCTTTTGTTTTATGGTGATTCATACAATTTTTTAAATTTAATTTTGATTTTTTGTCGGATTTTCGGTATTGTTCATCTGAAATTCATAATTATGCTTAAAACTTGTAAAGTGTCAAAAATATAAAATTAATCACAAATGTATCGCAGTTTATTACAGTTAATTATATACTGTTTCTGTACTTATCAGCATTTGAAGGGAGAGGGGGGGGGGGCTATCAGCTGGTTTGTTTTGTTTTTACAGAACACTGAAATTTAGTTTCTACATTAATGTTATTATCTACATTCATCATTTAGCTGTAAAATTACAGTTAGATAATACAACTTAAATATTCAACTTTGTGTTGCATAAACAGTATATTATTCCAACTGTATTTAGATTTCTTCCATGTAATTGAAAAAAAAAGGATTATGCTCATTTATCATAGAAATTATTGAATGTACAATTATTAATCTATACAACATTTTTATTCGAAAAAAAATGTTCTTAAGAAGGATTAATTTTATTACATAATTGCAATTAAAAAATTGATTTAAAACAGACTTTTTTACTTTTGACCTTCAAGCCTCTTCTTCAATCCAAGCTAACAAACTTCTAACACATTCATGAAGTCAATTTCCAAATGCACAAAGTTTGTAGGATTACTTATTTAAATACCTAGAAATCAAGTAGAATATATATATTTGTAATTTTACATTTGTTTTTGAAGCACGGTCATAGTCAAAGAAATACCGTTGCAAAATTGCAATCAATTATAGATGTAATACTTTTAGAGGGAAATTAAAAATTCTATTTCAAAAGCACTTAAAAAATAATGCTTGAAAATTTGAATTTGTGTCCAAATATGTGAGTTGAATGAAAGCGTTGTGAATGTGAGAGTTGTTGAGTGGAAGGAATTTTTTAACACCCTTTAAATGAAACTGTTACACTGGAAAACCATACCCCCTAAAAATTTAAATCAATTTGGACTTCTGAGGTACGCGTGTTTTTTTTTTTTTTCTTTATATGATGATACACTTTTGTGAGCTTTGTTGCTGTATGTTCTTTTAAAGGATTAACTGTGTATTTTTTCCCCTAGCTAATAAAATATAGAGGTACTATATAGAGTTTAAAATATAGAGTTTACTGCAGGGGAAGCTAGTGCTGAATGTTGCGAGACAGAAAAAAATGTCAAAAATTGTGGGATTTTCTTTCCCAGATTTATTTTTAAAGTATATTATCATTTTTGCTGTATTTTGATATTTTAATAAGGATTTAAATATTGGCTTAAACTATATAGATTGAATTAAGTACATACCCCCCCCCCCCCCTCTTGATATTCAGGGAAATGTGATCTAACAGAAAGTATGAACCTTAGACTATGGTGGTTGGATGATAAAAGGTGAAGAATATTATCATGTAGTTTTTTTTTTAAATAATAAAATGATATTAATATTTCACTAATGAAAATCTCGTGATCATTAGGCAAAATATAGTATCGCGTACACGGAGTTATGGCCACAAAAGACCACGCCGACATGACAATCATTTTAAAAATGATTCCTTAAATAAATATTCATAAATACTTGATAATCAAGAAAAAAAGGAAATAAAAGCAAAAGTATTACCTGAAGTGACCTAGAAAACAAAACAGTGGTGGATGCAAATGAAGGATGATAAATCTCATATGGGTGATAAATCTGATGCAAATAAATCTCAGTGAAAATAAATTCACTGAGAAATCAGCTCGGAAAACCTTTATTTAAAAAAGAATTCTTCTTTAGAAAACGCATATTCAAAATGGATAACTCATGTTACTAGATCCCTTTTTTTAGGATGAAGTAGTAAACAATAGATGTTTTTCAATATGCACTTAACATGAGAAAAATAATAAATATTTCTCTCGGGGAGTATGGGGGCACTTGACTTAAAAAAAACAAATCATTTATATGATTTTGCACCGATTCAAAACACAGAAGATAGCACCGATCGAATTGAAAATAAACAACAGCTGCCACACAGCATCAGCAGGATTCTATCACATGGTATTATAAACGATTCGTTGTTACATCTCCGTTGGTGGAACTGTTATCAACCTTACCGCAAACAGCAAAAATTATGTAGTCGTCATGTATGTCAAAACATCTTACTTTTTAAAATATTCTTTCATTACACTGCTTTCGCTGAATCCACATGATTCTTCGCAGAAGGCAAGGCCACAACCTTCTGCGCTTGTAATCAAAACCAGAGTGATAACGCACAGACTCTGCATAGAAGAAGGGAAAAGGGTTGCCGTAATAATTGAAAATCGCCAATTGGCAGGGACAAACATACCTTGCATTGGAAAAATTTTTTAATGTTAAAGGATATAAAAACTGCTTTCTTTAGAAGAAATTTTTATAGATTTCTTTAAGATAAGTTGCCAATTAGTAGTAAAGTGTTACAATTTTTGAAATTACTGTTACTGTTTTGAAACTGTTAACTGTTTTGAATTAAACTGTTTTGAATTTGATTGGCTTGGGGAGGAACTACAAGAGGAAGTGACTTAACATTTAGAAAGTTGTAGAATGTTCCAGAGGATTCTTTTCCCGGAAGTACAGATTTCAAAACTATGTTTATCATTTTAAAATAAAACGAAATGTTACGTAAGAAAGAAAAGCTTACAGGGGAATCTTAAAAAAAGGGAAGGAATTAAAATAATTTTAGAATGCGAATTTTAATATTAAATGAATAAAGGTTAATAAAATATTTCTTAAATTAAATTAAATAAAAATATGGCAGTGGTAGTAAGTAACCACAACATTACACAAAGGGTATTTCTACAGCCTCATTCGGTGATGCATTGTTAAAACCCCTTCCAGCGTTTATTTTTTTAAACACCTTTATGTATCAAAACTAAAGCGAGTCTATTAGTATCTTTAGCTTATTCGGAATCTGCTGTTTTGATGAATCAAATTCTATTGGACAAATATGATTCATATAATGGGGATTATTAAATTTAAAAATGGAGAAAATGAGTCACTTATCTAAAAAATGGGACAGGTTATTATCCTAAATAAGCCTTGGGATACAAAAATTACTACCTCTTGCACTTGTGCCTTGAGTGTTGTACAATGTGGAGTATTTTATTTACATTTATTTTTATGTTCCATGATCGAAATGAGAGTGCACTATTTAATTCTAGGGAAAAGAAATACGGAACACAGGGATCATACGCTTAAGGGATTTTTTCAGGACAAATATCACTATTTTTTTTTATAGAAAAATAAACTTAGGTTAAACGCGCGAGATTTCGTCTTAATTAAGAAGAGATTTTTCCATAAGAAAATACTGGTACTGAAGAATTTACCGGTCATGAAATTTTAGGACATGTACGAACCCTGGGAACACGTACTACATATTCATACATTTCTTTACCTTAAACATACTGTTATCACTAAAAAGGGGACCATCAAATATGATGCTCACTGATTTTGATGAAGTTAAATTATGTTGTAGAGTTTTTATCCCTAATTATCCCAATGAAAGGATTTTTTCAAATGGATCTTTGATTTTGAGAAATTGGGGGCTCAAAATTCAGGACATGTTTCAAAAATGCCTATTAGTTTGTTCATCTCAATAAAGACTTCATGGCATCAAGGTAGAGTACTCGCATGGTAGTCAGAGAGCTAGAGCTCTATGATACCCCCCTGACCTTTTTTTCTTTTTTAATAAATTTTATATTTTTGACACTTTACATGTTTAAGATTGCTTTTGAATTAATGCAATTTTTAATTTTTTATGTTTTCCTAAAGTGCAATCAGTTATAGATATAATACTTTCAATTCTATTTTTAAAGCATTTGAATTTAAAAAAAAACTTGTTTAAAAATTCGAATTTATGTGCAAATATGCGAGTTGAATGAAAGTTTTGTAAATGTGAGAGTTGTTGAGAAGAAGGAATTTTTTAATCTTTTAATTGAAACTGTTACACTGTAAGACCATAACTCCTGAATTCTGGAATTCTGAGGTACGCGTGTGTTTTTCGGTCTTTATATGAAGATACACTTTTGTGAGCTTTGTTGCGGTATGTCCTTTTAATTTATTAACTGTGTATTTTTTCACTAGCTAATAAAATATATAGATATATATCTCAATTACTCCAGGGGAAGCTAGTGCTGAATGTTACGAAAAAGAAAAAAATGTCAAAAATTGTGGGATTTTCTTTTTCAGTTTTTATTTTAAAGTATATTATCATTTTTGTTTTATTTTGATATTTTAAGAAGAATTTAAGGGTGTTCTCAAATCCAAAAAGGCAACTTTCTGACATAAATTTTAATTTATTTTTGTTCGAAAATGCATGAAACTAGCTGGTGTTGTTGTTCAGAAACTATGTCATTGAGCTGTTTTTTCCATTTTTTTTTTTTTGCAAACGCAATAGATCTGTCAGAAAAGAGTGTCAAAGTGGGCGTTTTGAACAGAATTTCCGCGTGAAGGGAAAAAGATCACTCAAGAGCGGGTGAAAAACGGGTTTGTCACGTGATCGAATTGGCTTATAACTCAATAGTTAATAGATGGATCAAAAAATGGAAAAAACAGTTCCATTCTAAATCGCTTCCATGGTCAGGCTTTTTAATTTTATATCTTTCCGTTAAAAAATGAATTTGTAAATATGTCAAGACGTTTTTCGCTTGTCGAGTTACCGACCCTACAGTTAAGAACAGCCTTAAATATAAGCTTAAACTATATAGATTGAATTAAATATATACCACCACCTTGATATTCAGGCAAAGGTGATCTGACACAAAGTATGAATCTTGGACAATGGGTGTAGCTACAGCACTCATTCAATGATGCACTCTTAAAACCCTTCCCAGTGCTTTTTTTATTATCATCTTTATGCATAAAACTAAAGTGAATCAATTAGTATTTTTAGCTCATTCGGAATCTGCTGTTTTGAATAATCAAATTCTATTGAACAAATATGATTTATTTAATGGCGTTTATTAAATTTAACAAGTCGGAAATTGTACCTTCAAACGTGGCAAATGAGGTGAGTCCGCACTATAACGAAGTTTTATAAATATTCAGTTGTTGATGCACTATTGTTGCCCTCTAAATGCAAAATTTATTACGATTATACATAGGGGAGATGGGAGATGAAAGGGACAATTTGTCTTTATAAGCTTATAAAATAATTACATTAAAAGATATCACTTTCAAATTTGCGCCAAATTCTTGTTTAAAACCTTTACTTTAATACTACTAAAACCTCTTATCCTTAAGTACAGTAATTAAAAATATGTACACATTTTTATAAATTGGGAGAAATGTCCCTTTTAACCCCATTGTAGGGGATGGAAGGGACATTGTGGGGGGTTGGAAGGGACACGCATAAATAAAACACTTTTATGAACATAATTTCTTTTTATTTGAAATTACATTATTCAAAAATAAATGATAAATATACACAAATAAAAATAAAATATTATATTGCAACATATGATAGCATTAAAACAAGAAAAATAACTTGTTTAGACCAACTCTACATGGCCAACCCACCAGTTTTTGGTTTAGGTAACTTCGCCGCAATATCATTAATATTCACGTCATTCATGTCAATAGTATCAACAAATACAAAATGATTTTATCGTGTTTTTTTTAAATGAAAAAATGTACTTTGAATTCATAATGAGTGCTTTTTTGAAATTTTTGTGGTGACAGTGCCACCGGAATATCACCATAATTATTCCATTACCTTTCGCAAAATTTATTGTCTTGATATTTATATTGCTTTCATAATTATCAAATAAGCGAATCGTCGGATCAGTTTTGGAACAACTAGAATTATTAGATAATGCACAGTTACTTTTCGAAACTTCTGATGTCATTGACCAACTTTGATGAGCAAGCTCAAGTTTTTGGGATTAAGCACCTCCGAGAATGAACTCGTTGAAATTTTTTCTTGGGAAAACGAATACTGTTGAACAGAGTTACCTGATGCAGAAACAAAATACAAAAGTGTGACAAGTTTACCACGTTCAGCTGATGTTACGCACTGTAAAAAAATTTCCGGAAGGTTCCGGAAAAAAGTGGTGGCATTAAAATGCCACGGCTTTTTGCTGTTACGTTTCCCAACAAAGGAGTGAAATATTCCAATTTTTCAGAAACATTCCACAATATGTACTCCGAAACCTTTCATTTCAAAATACTAAAATACTTTGATATGAAAGGCTTCGGAGTATATATTATGTAATGTTTCATTACTTTGTGGTGAAACGTAACAGCAAAAAGCCATGGAATCTTAATGCCACCACTTTTTTCTGGAACCTTCCAGAAATTTTTTTACAGTGAACCACCTAATATAGTAGTAAAACCTAATAAAAAATAATTTTCTCACGCGTGAGAAAATTATTTTTAACTAAGTTTTACTACTATATTAGGTGGTTTGTGCTCTGTCATTAAGCCTGTTTTATCACAGTTATATATTATGTCATGTAAGTTTATAGCGATCCATAACTAACTGAAACTTTTTAAAAAATATCAACATTAGCTTTGTTGAAACTTGTACTTCTTGTTAAACTAATGGCTATAGGTTTCTTAAGAGAAAGTAATGAATTTCGTTGCATAAAATCTTGGAACCAATCAATTCTAGCTTGCTTCTTTGTTTGCCAAGTTAGGAACATATTTGGAGGGTTCAAAGCAATTGAATACTCATACTCACAATTGTCAAACCATAGTTGCTATTAGTTGCTTGGAGCAAATATGAAGCTAACTCATTTAATTGAACTTCACTAAAGGAAGCTTGATAGGAACAACCCGAGGGGTTGAAAAGGACATGTCCCTTTTAACCCCTCAATTTCTGTCCCTTCCAACGCCATACCCACCTACGAAATTAAAAATGTATTCATGCATGGGAGTATTTTAGCTAGAAAAATATACTGAGATTCACATGAAGCGCATATTTTACCGTGCTAAATAACATAAATATTATAATGCTAAACACGATATTACTGTTTTAAAGAGAAAAAAAAAGCAACATCAAAATTTACTTTTTTGCACCAAAAACAGGTTTTGCTTTCATCACCTACAACGCTGCAATGGCTGATGTTAGTTATAAGCATTATTAAGACAGAATAAGTGTCGTCATCGATTGAGCCAAAGTTGAAACTTTGTACATTTTATTTTCTTCCTAAAAGTTTGACTGTTCCTTTCATCCCCAGTCTCTACTATTAAGTTCAGTAATCTGGAAATAATATCACTCCATATTAAATAAGGCGCAATCTAGGATCATTACCTATCATGGGATATCATTAAATTACAGGGTAAGTCAAAATGAATATAGCGATTACAAACGGCTATAATTATTTAATGGAAAAGAATTTATCGATAAGATTAACACAGAATGTAGACGGAACTTCATAATTTCTTTACGTAAAACGCAGGTACAGTGAAATGGAAGCCTACGCATGCGCGAGTTAAAACTTCGCAATGACAAGAAACCTGTTCATTGCAGACGCCTCAATAGTAAAAATGGCGAGTCTCGTGCAGAAAGCATTCTGCGTATTAGAATTTAACAAATGTCATTCTGTTATCAAAGTGCAGAAAGATGGAGCACCCCCACACTGGAGTACGGAGGTTTGCACACTTTTAAACAACATCTTCCAAAGTGTTGGATCGGTGAAAGTGGAGATGCCGACTATGTCTTCTGCTCTTGGCCGCCAAGATCTCCGGGCTTGACACCTGCGATTTTGTGCTTCTCATGCCCAAATCAATTGAAGAACTCAAAATACGCATTTGTAATGCGCTTGTGTCGGTGACCGAACAAATGCTTCAGAATGTATGGCGTGAAATGTACTACCGCCTAGATGTTGCCCGTGTGACCAAGGGATGTCATATAGAACATCTATGGCGTATGTATACAAATTTTGAAGTTCCGTCTACATTTTGTGTTAATCTTATCGATAAATTATTTTCCATTAAATAGTTATAGCCGTTTGTAATCGCTATATTCATTTTGACTTACCCTGTATTTACGTATGATAGGATTTAATAGAATGAAGAAAACTTATATTAACATATTTTTAAGTTTTGACTCGATTTTCATAAAAATTAAAATGACAAATTTTCTGCAACGCTTATATATATTAAATTCCAAACCATTCGGTTGGATATTTTTTTCAGTGTGATATGTAGACAGACGCACGGACGGACCAGATGACGACTATAGGTGCTACGTATTTATATAATTACAACATTTCCCCATAGAGCATAATATAATGGAATACTTTTGAGTGTCTCTGTAAATAAAGTATGAACGCTATATACTTTACTTTCAATATCGAACATGGCATAGTAAATCTCAATAACATTTATCAATTCTAGAGCAATTCAACTATATTACCGCAAGTTAGAGTTCGGAAAGACAAATCGAATTCATAAACACTTTTCAACTTATGTCGGAAAGTGTTAAAAACGCATAATGGGACGAAATTTCACTTTCAACAATTTATACCAACAGACAGAAGCATACTTGAATACTTTTGTACAGCCCTATATTTTACCTACTCTCTTTAAGTACACTGCAAAAAAATAGTTGATTTTACAGTATAATACTGGGGCTCCAGTATTATACTGTAAAATTAGCAATTAATATACCATTAAGCAGTAAAATACGATTTAATGCATTTATACAATGGTATATTACTGCTTATTTTACGGTTATAAACTGGCGCACCAGCTGCCAGTATTATACTGTAAAATCAACTTTTTTTTTAGGTAGCTTTTTTTACAAAAAGCTACCTATTGCAGCCGTTCGGAGGAAAGCGATTTCAAAAAATTTTGGTATATTTTCATCGATCATGACCCCCAGACCCCGAAACCACCCTCCGTTCAAAATTGATATATATATATATATATATATATATATATATATATCAATATATATATATATATATATATATATATCTGACCTATGTCACACTGTAACTCTCGTATTTATGAACCGATTTGGATATAATTCGGTGTGTACATAGTACATACCAATGTCTCGACCGAGTTCGTTGGCCAGCTTCATCCGCCATTTTGTTTCAAAATGGCGGCCATTTAAAATTTTTAAAAAAATTAAAATTTAAAATGTGGTACCAAAAAATTGAAAATGGAAAAATATTTTTTTCTTATGTATTTGACCTTTATACAAAGACTTCGTAGCAGTTTTTGTTTCGTCTATATCTAAAAAAATGGCTGAGTTATAGCATTTTGAATTTCTAGCGAAGCTGACATTTTGAAACATCCTGAATTTTGTAACGCGATAAAAGGCGTATTTATGAACCGATTTGGATGTAGCTTCGTTTATACATAGTACAGACCAATGTCTCGACCGAGTTCGTTGACCAGCTTCATCCGCCATTTTGTTTAAAAATGGCGGTCATTTAAAATTTTAAGAAAAATTTAAATTTGAAATGTGGTATCAAAAAATTGAAAAATGAAAAAATATTTTTTTCTTATGTGTTTGACCTCTATAAAAAGATTCGGGAGCAGTTTTTGTTTCGTCTATATCTTAAAAAATGGCTGAGTTATAGCATATTGAATTTCTAGCGTGGCTGACATTTTGAAACGCCCTGATTTTTGTCACGCGATAACAGGCGTATTTAAGAACCGATTTGGATGTACCTTGGTGTGTACATAGTACATACAAATAACTCAAACGAGTTCGTTGGCCAGCTTCATCCGCCATCTTGTTTCAAAATGGCGGCCATTTAAAAAAATTTAAATTTAAAATGAGATACCAAAAAATTGGAAAATGAAAAAGATTTTTTTCGTATGTGTTTGACCTCTATAAAAAGATTCGGTAGCAGTTTTTGTTTCGTCTATATCTTAAAAAATGGCTGAGTTATAGCATATTGAATTTCTATTATGGCTGACATTTTAAAACAACCTGATTTTTGTCACGTAATAACAGACGTATTTATGAACCGATTTGGATGTACCTTGGTGTGTACATAGTACATACAAATATCTCGACCGAGTTCGTTGGCCAGCTTCATTCGCCATCTTGTTTCAAAAGGGTTGCCATTTAAAAAAAAATGTAACTTAAAATTTAAAATGAGGTATTAAAAAATTGGAAAATGAAAAAGATTTTTTTTATGTGTTTGGCCTTGATACAAAGATTCTGGAGCAGTTTTTGTTTCTGAAAATTTGTTCTTTTGTTTATATCTTAAAAAGTGGTTGAATTATAGCACTTTGAATTTCTATCATTGCTAACACTTTGAAACGACCTTGTATTTGTCACGCGATACCACACGTATTCGCCTATTTCGATGGAAGAAGGCATGGGGATAGTATACATCAATATCTCGACCAAGTTCGCTGGCCAGCTTCATCAGCCATCTTGTTTCAAAATGGCGGCCATTAAATTAAAAAAAAATATATTTAAAGTGAGGTGCAAAAAAAAATTAGAAATTGAAAAAGGTTTCTTTCTTAAGTATTTGACCTTGATATAAGGATTCTGGAGCATTTTTTGTTTGTCTTTATCTTAAAAAATGGCTCAGATATAGCAGTTTCAATTTCTAACGTGGATGGCATTTTGAAAAATCTGATTTTTTGCCTGCGATAGCACTCGTATATATCAACCGATTCCGATGTGAGTGAGCATGTGCACAGCAATTACTAAGGTCTCGACCAAGTTTACTGGTTAGCCTCAACCACCATGTTGTCTTAAAATGGCAGGCACTTTAAGAAATCGCCGAATTTGGCAGCCAAATATAAGTTACTTTAAATAAAAGCAGCTTGGATAAAGCTGACTAATTTCGCGAAATTCTCATTCATAATGATTTAGTATTGATAAAAATTAGTATTGAATCTCCTACATTCGATTTCCACTTAATTGAGCTTCCTGTGTTTGAATAATATAAGTTGGCTTTTTTTTAAAAATAAGGAATATGAAAGCTACCTCTTCCTCCCGGCACTGGCCGGAAGGACTTTTTCTTTTTTTTTTCAGTGTACGTGCCACTATTTATCTAAAATTTAATTGCGACTAAGATTCGCTTAAAACTGCTGAAATATATTTTAAATTTAAATCATATATTTTAAATTTCAAACCATTCAATTGGGTAGTTTTTGTGCTGTTATATGCGAATGCACAGACAGATGGACGGACCAGACGACGACTATAGGTATTACTTATTTATATAATTACGAACACACCTAAAAATAGAGAAAATGAGTCACTTATCTAAATAAAAAGAAAAGTGCCCAGTTAAACTGATGGCATTGAGCTCAAAAAATTTGAAGCAAATCGGATGTTTCTATCAGGAGTTATCGCGTTACGTACATACATACATACATACGTACGTACATACAGAACCGGCGAGCACATTAGCTCTCAGGCTTTAGTCGCCTGTGAGCTAAAAATGGGAGAGGTAGCTGTCATATTATCTTAAAATAGCCTTAGGATATAAAAATTACTATATCTCTTGCACTTGTGCCTTGAATGTTGTAGAATGTGGAGTATTTTATTTACATTTCTTTTTTTGTTCCATGATCGAAATGAGAGTGCATTATTTAATTCTAGAGAAAATAAATGCGGAACATGTACTATACAGGGTGTCCGCTCTCAAAGGTGTCCAAAGGCTATGTATCTTTTCATAGCTAATCAAATATAGAGATGTACTATCAGATACAATAAAAATCTACGTAATATAGAGATATACTAACGTAATATAGAGATAAACACAAATATAGAAATATATCATCTATATGCCTGCAGATATACTATCTCGGTTACTGCAGGTGAAGCTATACTTGGGGAACGAGCAGATAGCCAGTATAGAATATGCCGTGAACATTATACATCTGTAAGAAAAAGAATATCTCAAAAACGGCTGATTTGGGACAGGTAGTTCAATTGAGTTTTTACTTCCACGACAAGATCTTTCCAACGATACTACTCTGGTCAGAGTAACACTTCTTCCACTTCCCTAGTTAGTAAAAAGAAAAATGCAAGTTTTAAGTACGTTAATGTAAAATAAGTTCATATTCAAAACATTTTTCAGTTGTATCACCTTTTATTGTTTTTGATTTGTGCATAGATCAATTTTTCTTTGGATAAGTAATGTTTTTATTAATTTTGTAGCGCTGAATAATATTAGCAGATTTTTAAAGATTAGTATAGTTTATTCACTAAAAGTAATTACCTTTATCCCACAATGGGATTTTTATATCAAGAAAGTTATTTTTCATGAAAGAGAGGCAAACAAAAAGTGATTTTTTTCTGGGCTGTTTTATTTTATCTAAGCATTAAATTTGTTTTCTGTTACAAAAGTAAAAATTTTCCTTGTGTAGCTTACTTTATCTTACTATAAAATTTGTTTTTTGCGAAAACTGTTTTTGTACCTGTTGTGTACGAGTGTGTGCAAGTACAAATAATACTTTTTTTTTTTTACTTGCTACAAAAACTGATTTTATTTCTGCAATATGTTGCTGCTTCAAATCATTTGAATGAGTGTGAGTGAGTAAATGCAAGAACATTTCCCAAGAAGAAGTTGTAAGAACAAGTCCCCTGCAATAACATTTGAAGTAAAAATATAACAAGTTGGAAATTGCTCGTCAAACGTGGCAAATGAGGTGCGTTCGTACTATAACTAGTTTTATAATTATTTTTTGCACCCCATATTGTACTGAATGTATATTGTTTCGCACTTCATAAAGCGCATAGTCTGATACATCATTAAAATGCACTTCCAATAGTTTTTCCCATTCCCCGTAATGTAACGGAACACTTTTGACTGTCCCTGTAATTAAACTATACATCCGATTTTCCTAAAATTTGAAATGGCTCAACAAAATTTTGCAGCAATTATATCTTTAAAATTTCAGACCATTCGAAAGGCTGTAATATTATTAAAATGCACTTGCAATAATTTTTCCCATTGGCCGTAATGTAAAGAAAAACTTTTGACTGTCCCTGTAATTAAACTATACATCCGATTTTCCTAAAATTTGAAATGGCTCGACAAAATTTTGCAACAATTATATCTTTAAAATTTCAGATCATTCGGAAGGCTCTAATATCATTAAAATCCACTTGCAATGATTTTTCCCATTGGCCGTAATGTAACGAAAAACTTTTGACTGTCCCTGTAATTAAACTATACATCCGATTTTCCTAAAATTTGAAATGGCTCGACAAAATTTTGCAACACTTATATCTTTAAAATTTCAGATCATTCGGAAGGCTCTAATATCATTAAAATCCACTTGCAATAATTTTTTCCATTGGCCGTAATGTAAAGAAAAACTTTTGACTGTCCCTGTAATTAAACTATACATCCGATTTTCATAAAATTTGAAATGGCTCGACAAAATGTTGCAGTAATCATATATTTGAAATTTCAGACCATTCGGTTGGGTAGTTTTTGCTCTGTTACATGCGGACAGACAGACGGACGGACAGACGGACAGACGGACGGACTGAACGACGACTATAGGTGCTACGTATTTATATAATTACGAACGCACCTAAAAATAAGATTTAAAGAAATTACTAGGAGCATATAAACACAAAAAACTGTTTTCGATTTTTATTGACATGAATATTGCAATTTTACAAGACTGATAATTGTTTGAAAGGTTTTTTTGTTTTTGTTTTTTTATCAGATTTCTTTATAAGTGAAAAAGTAATAAAGTAATTTTAGCTTGACGCTTTTCTTTCACTAACACTCTGTTAATTACACTGTTCGATTATCTTTAATTTTCTGTATATTCATAACTACAGAAATTATATGTGTATATCATTTCACCGACGCTGGTTTAATTTCGTTTCATGTTTGTGACAGGCTTGTGGCCCATGAAGATATTCCATCTTATGCTTGCGGTTGCAGTTTTGCCAACGTATAAGAATGAGAAGTTCTAGGCTGGGTATCATCTGAGTGATTCAGTTGATAGAAAATTGGTGCACTGTATCAATGACACAGGTTCAATTCCGGGCTTGGTCACTCTATTGGCTATACTTAGCAATGCAAAAAATTAAAATATTCAACATTTTGGGCGCATTTCATAACTACAAAAATGTATACAAACACTTTCCCTAACATGGTTTGGCTGCTGTCATAACTCCCTCCCCCCCTATCAAAATAGTAAAATAAAGGAGGTTGAGGTACTCGGGCATGAGAGCGTTCCGACCCAAATGACCGATTAGTACCACTAAATTTTAATACCGTTCTTTGCTTTATTAAATCTCAGAAATTCTGCGTTACATAATGCTTGAAATACTATTAAAATTCAGTGGTAGTAATCGGCCATTTGGGTCATCCCTGGGTACTGAAAATATTTCCAGTTAAAATGTAAAAGGTAAACTATAACAATATTACATTGGCCGATTAAATTAGCAGTGATTGCAACCTAGAAATATAAGATCAAGAAACAAAAGAAAATATTATTACTGAAGTTCTAAAACCCTCTGAATCTGATAAATACAGAGAAAGTGACATGGTATTAAAAAACAAAATGCGCGGAGGATGGTCTTAATAACTTGAGTAAATTTCAAAGCACATAGTATTGATCCCAAACATCATTTATTTCCGATTGAAAACTAATTAATGGTACATATAAATCAACGTAAATTCAGCTGTTAAAAAAATACTTTTTTTTTTTTTTTTTTTTTTTTTTTTTTTTTTTTTTTTTAAATACAATACAATTTTAAAAATAGGTGTATGACATTTTTTAGGGGAGAAAAAGGCTTTATCTTCCTTACTAACTAAATCTCACTTTATCAATTTTTTATATTGTATAAACGAGTATTATTGTTTTGCATTTTACTTTTTCAAACACTGCTGAATGTTTTTCTTTAAAAGTTATGATAGATGCTTTCTGAGCTGTGCTGCACTGATTTATATTTCTTTAATTATGGTATCTAAAATGTCTTACAATTTTAAGATTTAATGATCAAATAATAGGTAATACTTTATTTTTACCCTTGTTATAAGCGGAGATTCTACTTCTTTCACTGTAAACTGAAATCTCTGAAATTCAGACAAATATGTGTCTTAAACGGAGGTTCAATATTTAGATATTTTAAAGTGTCTTAATTTTTATGACACTTATATCCGTCTGAGTTCAAACATCTGAATCACATCCATGTTTAACCCACCTCTCATTTGTCGGCAATAGCAGCCATTTTTTGTAAGCATTATACACTGTAAAATAAATATCCGTTAAAATATGGAAATTGTGCTTCTAATAGAGACACAAGTACTATTTATGTATATTTTAATGAAAATTTTCTTCCGCAAATTCCGGAAAATTTTCCTTTTCTTTTAAATTTCTGTATTTAAAAACTTCCATTTAAAAGAATATAGATTTTCAAGGCCAAACCCACTTATTTCAATCTCCACTTTCCAAAGTCAGGTATATTATACAGGATTTATACATTTAATTCAAACTACTGTAAACATGTAACACTTACACGTGACGAGATGAAAGCAGGGACCTGCTATTCACTAGAATACTGTCTTGACCATTCATCCACATTTTCACAAGTTGAAGCTTCAAACATGGTTACTTATTTATGAAGTGCAAGCAATGTAGTTTGGGTAGTGGTAGATTTTTTTCAAAATTATCATTTTGAAAGTTTTACGCATTTACTTTCTAGAATTTTGAATATTCGGATTTTCAATTTCATGCGTTAGACGTCATTCCGAGAGCTTTCTTTTTTCTAGTAAAGAAACTTTTAGAGAACAAATATTATTGTTTTAAACAGAGGGCATGATATATTTGAAATATTAGAATATTTAAAATGTTTTAACAGTGTGTATATATACATAGTATGATCTCGGCAAGTTTGGGGGATGATACATTTGTATGCGTAATATCGGTATAACCCAGCAAACATGCCGTTAGCCATGCAGCATGCCTTCGGTTATTTTAAGCGTTAAGCTTTTCTTGATTGTTCTGCTGTTCGAGTTTTTTTACAAATTTTTTGTTCGATCTGTTTTTGGGTTTGATCTCTATTTTTAATAGAATGTTCTGACTCTCAGTTAGCTATGGAGAGTTTAAATGGTTTATGTCTTGATGCTGTGTGAATTTCATACCTATACACACGCACACACACTAAGCCTAAAATCGTATCGTACCGTATCGTATCGTATCATAGAATTCGTAGATGGCGGAACTCATATATACAGCTAACTCGACATCAAAGAAAACGCGAAAAGCCGCCTTTTAATAACTCAGCAGATATATGTCTTATTGTTCTGAATTTTCTAGAACAGTCTTATATCTGCAGTCTAACCGTATACTGAAATTTTTGCATTTCTACGTGCAGTATATTTTGAGATCTAAATAGCCATTTTTAAAGTGAAAACGTTGGTATAGTATCGAGGAAGTTCCTAATTTGAAAATCTCGAAAACGGTTCTAACGATTATTTTTAAATTGATACATAATATAAATGTGATTAAGGCGAGGTGAATAACACTTTTCTTTTTTCTGGGAAAACTCTCGTTCGTTAAATAATTCGATTTTTTTTTCTCTCGAAAATGACACGGGCGATTTTTTAAAAATCAAATAAATATGTTTCAGATGAACCAAATAACAATTTACTTGTTTCCAACAAGACTCTTGTTCGTTTTATAATGCGCATGAAAAATCGGACTATATTTCTTCGCCATTCTATGGAAATTTCACCGAAAATGCATGACACTGTATTCATACACATGCTTTCTTTTTAACCACTTTTGGGGAGAAAAATTTTGTCTTCCCACTGGCTGAGTGGCTAAGGGCCATCGTTTACTAACCGTAAGATAGGCAGTTCGATACTCGCTGGTACGTGTTTTCACATGTGAATGTTTTTTTTTTTTTTAAGTCTGCTAGTTGACCATTATTCTCAGTTCCTTTGTAATTTTTTTAATTGCTATTAAGTTAAATAAAATTACAATTATAATGATGCCAATTTGATGATGATTATTTCTTGGCAATTTTTCAACAATAAAAATATTACCATAAATTATATAAATATATTTAATTTCAATCACTTTACAAAAAATATACATTAATAATTATTATTTGAATATAAATCACACGATCAGAAACGTAAAAAAATAATTCATTTCAGCTCTTTTTATAATATCATTTTTTATTATTATGACGGTCAATCAATATATAATCACTGACATCCATAATATTATTATTATTATAATTATTATTTTCCTTGCATAAAAGCTATTGTGATGTAATAATTCTTTTATAATAAATAATTTAGTTGAAATGTTTTATTTATAAATATCAATGAAGTTTGATAACCTCGAGACAATTCTTTTTATTTAACTTTGCAATATTTACAGTTTACATAATAAGGATATCAGAATTCTGGTGTCGCCATCTTTTGACGCAATTGCGTAGTATTATAGAGAAATGTTTGATAAAAATGTTGAAGTAGACAGTTTTTAAATCGAAGAATTATTTTAAGAGATATTTAATGTTAAATCTGGATAAAATTTTCTCATTAAAAAAGTCTCATAGGAAAAAAAAATATACATGGGAATTTAATCATTTTCATTCAATTTAATCATTCAATAGAAACTCGAAGTTTGCAGAGTGCATTTATTATTTTTAACTTGCCTAATTTTTGACGGTTTATTTCAATTTTAAATTAAAATTTTCAGAATTTCCAGAGATATTTTTTACATATTTTAGAAAAGGTTATTTTAAATTGTTGCCAAATGTTAAAACAGCGCAAAGAATAAATAATATATCCTTTAAATTAAAAATTTATTCACACGTGACTATTATAAACAGAAAAAAATCCTTTTAAATTAGAATTAAATGATAACGTGTTAAAAGCAGGAAAATATTAAACATTACGTCATAAAAATTGTTTTTACACATGCTTACTTAAAATGAAAGAAAATTATAAAATAATCAATTATTTTCAAATTAGAATTAAATGATTACGCATTAAAAGAAGGAAAACATTGAAAATTACGTCATAAAAGTTATATTTACACGTGAATATTAAAAGAAAAAGAAAATTTTTAAATAATAAATTCATTGATATGTGTTAAAAGTCGTAAATGGAGGAAATTACGTCATATTGGCTAAAGTGGCCAAAACAGTTTACAAAACACATTGCAAAACATATTGCAAAACAGTGTAAATTAAAAAATATATTTATATGAGAGATTTATTTCAAATTTCGAGATGATATTTTTAACTATAGTTGCTAATTTTAAGGTAGCGCAAATAATAATATTATCTTTCTAATAATAAAAATATTTTCAGTTGAATGTTACAAAGAGAAAGGAAAGTTTGGTGAAAATTATGTCAGATTTAAAACGTTACATTTAAAATCTCTTATTTAAAATCATTTTCTTATAGCGTTGTTAAAAAATACCATAAAGCAAACACTCTGTTGACTTAGTTCCTTTTATATTTGGTAATTTTCAAATGTTTAACTAATCTTATTTAATCAAGCAGGGAAACAGCAACTAACATCAGCTGATTCGGTTTTGAAATCCCTCAGTAAAAGGGAAACCCGTTTACAGTAAGATCGCCATTGATTTTTTAATTATACAGAGCAGCCTCGATTATCCGAGCTAATTGGGACTGTTAGTAAATCGGAATCGGAAATCTCGGTTAATAGAAACTGTGTGTAAAAACTCGCCGTGCTTGCGAATTTAACATGTCTTTTAAAAAAAATATATAGAACGTTTTTTAAATAATAAAAGTAAATATATGTAAAGTTCTGTTTCACAGCTTAACAAATTTAAAAAGAAAATCAACTACCAGTAGTAAATTTTAAAATGCAAATTGAAAAATTTACGAAAGTTCACACAGCCACTGGAAACAAAGCATTGTTCGCTATTGACTTCTCAGGGTCCAATGTTTCTTTGGAGTTGAGAGCTTTTGGGGGCAGAAGGGCCTGTATAGCACGGACAGTGAGCTAAAGAGTGTGGTTATATTTAAGGCTCATTCAAAAGGGAAAAAAAAATCAGACTTTGTTATCGGCTCGGTTAACAGAAACCTCGATTAATCGAAGCTCGGTTAATCCAGGTTCTACTATAATTCAATCTTCCGTAATCTTTTTAAAGCAGATCAAATTAATGGACTTTAGCACAAAGTCACATAGCTGATAACTGCCATGCTTGTTGGCCACCTTTTTTTCAAAACGTTTGCTTCACCTTATTCAATTAATGAGATATCTCCGATAAAATAAGTCACATTTTCCCGTTCTAAAATACTGGTATCCAAAAATCGTAGCATGTAACTGACACTACAAGTACTCATGGAACTAGACTATTTTAAGTCTGATTTTTATTATAGACTATATAAAATTATTAAAAATATATATTATGATAGGAACTAGCGGGCTTCGTCCGCTATTTACGTTACGGATATAAAAATCATGGTTTTTTTTAGGGAAAAAGAAATAAAAACCTATTTGACGATAGGTTTATAAAGACACATTTTGTATTTGTTATATTTCCGGGGATGAGGAGGGGGGGGGGTCTATTTTGATTAAATATTGCAATTAGTCTACATGGCAGATATAATTATGATAGACACTAGCGGGCTTCGCCCCTCGATGGCGCCTTATGGGTCCTGCTTCCATAACTCAGAAACTACCTTTCGGACATCAATGCAACAGATTCCAAACGTTATAATTAACTTAATAATCACCCTATATAGCATTAAAGTAAATTTATGAGTACTGCATACTATTTTTTTATCGTAATTTCTGAAGAGAAGAAATTATTTCGGTTCCATTCTTAGGTACTGGTCTGAAAAATTTTGAAAAAGGGGGGAAGGAGGGGACATGAGACTGCTGTTTGTCAAACAACACAACGGGCTCTGGCTTATTCAACTTGGTTTTTGATGACTTCAATTGGAAGGTGGTTTGTTTAAAAGAGTGCGTTCCCTGCCCCATGAAAATTGGAACTATTGGTGCTACATCTATGTAAGGATTTAATAATTATAAATTAACATTTTGGATTTATTAATTTAAGGATAAAGTGTTTTTAAAGGAATATCAAATGAAACCCTCTGTGCGATCTGCGATTATACTTACCCAGTTGTTTTTATATACAAACTGCTATAAGGAAAATTGTAATAAAATAGTAAAAATTAATCCTGCATTAAATTCCATAAGTATCTTTTTTTTAATCATTTTATCACTAACCTCAAAAAAGTAATGATATCAATGCAAAAACCCTTGACGGGTTAAAAGTTTCTGACGCAGCACTTTATCTTATGCTCTAAGAATTTTAAATATGGAACTTAAAAATACTGATATCAAATTTTGAGTGACGTTATGCTATTTCTTAAAAAATATATTTGTATTAATTTCACCATTTTATTTTTGTTTTATTTATAATCGCATGTGCAAAAGTTATGTTCAACATGAAAAGCTGCATAAAATTTTATTCGCTGTTGCTTTATCATTTACATCTCTCATAAATTCAAAATATGTGTTTTAAAAGATATGATATAAAATTTAAGTGACGCCTTGATGTGACTTTAAAAGGTTTGTTTTTTAAAATTCAATTTAAATTATTTTTGACTTGGTTAAAATATTTTTTTTACATCTACACAATACTTTTAATTTTCCAATTCACTGTTAAATATATCACTTTCATTGAATCTATACTATGCATTGAAATGTATTTATTTCAATAAATTGATTTATCTTTTGTGTCACGCTATTCAAAATTGTGAGTAAGATTTATGTAAATGGTTTCTTTGCGTCATTGTGTCCAAACTACATGAAATGTATGAAAAATGATAGTTTGACGCAAATAAACCATTTACATAAATCTTACTCACAATTTTGAATAGCGTGACACAAAAGATAAATCAATTTATTGAAATAAATACATTTCAATGCATAGTATAGATTCAATGAAAGTGATATATTTAACAGTGAATTGGAAAATTAAAAGTATTGTGTAGACGTAAAAAAAAATATTTTAACCAAGTCAAAAATAATTTAAATTGAATTTTAAAAAACAAACCTTTTAAAGTCACATCAAGGCGTCACTTAAATTTTATATCATATCTTTTAAAACACATATTTTGAATTTATGAGAGATGTAAATGATAAAGCAACAGCGAATAAAATTTTATGCAGCTTTTCATGTTGAACATAACTTTTGCACATGCGATTATAAATAAAACAAAAATAAAATGGTGAAATAAATACAAATATATTTTTTAAGAAATAGCATAACGTCACTCAAAATTTGATATCAGTATTTTTAAGTTCCATATTTAAAATTCTTAGAGCATAAGATAAAGTGCTGCGTCAGAAACTTTTAACCCGTCAAGGGTTTTTGCATTGATATATATATTTTCAATTGGTTAATGTACTTAAAGACATTAAATCTGTAAAAAATATACGTACAGTCGTGGAAAAAAAAGTAAACACCCCCTACTAACTCCTCAACAAATTATCGTAGAAGAAAGTTACTGGTACCGAACGATTGGAAATGAAGTCTATTTTTAAATTATGTATATAAAAGTTGCTTAGGGGGCCCTCTATATATTAAAACGAACCATAACTTTGTTTTTTTCAATAGCAGTACACAATTCTGACAGCATAAATGAACTTTACACCCTTCAATTAGCCAAAAAACAAATTTTTATGCAATTTGTACCATAATTATCCGAGAAATCAATTATTTTAAAACGAGCGTATTTTAAGGGTGTATTCGAAAAAATATTTTTCCACCTTCAACAGCTCGAAATTTTAAAAGTAATAACATGAAACTTGCTGGGGTGATTTCTGAAGACATGTTTAACATGCCGTGTGATTTCATTTTCAGCTCAATTAATTAGAATTTGATTTTTAAACAATTATTTTCTCAGTATGACCATTTTTTTCCTTCCCAGATCGCCCGCTTCGGAAAATTCGGTTCAAAACGCCAACTTTGACAGCGTTTTTTACGGTATTTTCTGCATTAATCAAAAAATTAAGAAGCACGGCACATTATACAGTTTCTAAATAAGAGAATTTCCCAGTTTGATACGTTTGAGAGCAAAAAGGAATTTCAAAATGAATCAGAAAATAAGCAGTTTCGATCGGAATACACCCTTAAGGGCTGTATCCAAATTGAATTTCGGCACTCGATTGTTAACCGTGAGAGCCCCCTTCTTGATCAAGGCACCACTCAAGCAGTCAATGAAGCCGGTTAGATTACAGGCCAGCAGAAGAAATTTCAAAATATCTACTCACTTCTATCATAGACGGCCCTTAAACTATCATTTTGCAATTTTTAAGCATAACTTGAAAACTACTTGGAAGAAAAATGTGAAATTTTTGATTTCCATAAAGCAGGACTTAATAAATCTAAATCCATCAAAAAAATTGTAGGTTGCAATTCATATTTTTTTCGAATATTAATTTCATAATTCATGTCACAAAATTATAAAAATTGCAAATTCAGCGTATTTATGTTTGGGTATAATAGAATTATTGCTATACAAAAAATTAGCACATTAGGAGCATAAATTCAGGAGATATAAATAAAAGTATGAAAATGTAATTTAACATTAGAAGCACTAAATTTTGAGTATTTATAATTCAAAAACTTATCATTCAAATGACTTGAAATTTGGTATCTAGGCATAGTTTGAATTAAGAAGATTTGAAGGAAGATTTGAAATATCTCGTTAAAATTGGGTATTGCCATTGAAAAAAATGAAGATTGGATTTGTTTTAATATGTAGATGGCCCCCTAAGCAAATTTTCTATACACCAATTAAAAGTAGGCTTTATTTCCAATCGTTCGGTACCAGTAACTTTCTTCTACGATAATTTGTTAAGGAGTTAGTAGGGGGTGTTTACTTTTTTTATTTTCCACGACTGTACATATGATTTCAAAGATCTATTTAATAATATAAATCTTAAAGTCCTGCATAATATAATTAATACACTATTTAAAACATATAAAAATAAATTAACTCTTCCTACATATATGGATATAAAATATTTTCGCACTCTAACTAATTTTATGATATACAATAACTATATCTTACAAGATAATATTATTTATCTACAAATAGAAGGAATACCACAAGGCGGATCTACATCCAGTTTGATGTCTGATTTATATTTATATCAATATGAACGCAATTTCTGTGATGATAATAGACTATTGTATCAATATATTGATGACATAATTTTAATTGACACTAAACAATCAAATATTTCTCAATTTCCAGTTGATTATCCAACTAATTTAGAATTGACAGAAAACCTTTTAACAAATAATACTATTAACTTTTTAGATCTAAAAATCATAATCGCACAAAACAAAACAATTACTGATCTTTATGACAAACGTAAAGACTTTCAATTCAAAGTTAACACATTTACACATTTTAAATCCTGTCTACATATTTCAGTTCACCGTAATATTCTAATTAATCATTTGTATAGAATCAAAAGTTTATGTACGTCACATCTTATCAATAAAAACATTAAACAATTAATATTTGGTGCATTAAATCATGGTTTTCCTAAGAAATTCATATATTCCTTAATCTACAATTAATTAATGATCTAAACAATGGATAGTAGGGCGGTTTCTTGTATGTTACTGTTAACATTTTGCGTATCAAAAAATATATAAAAAATAATAAAAAACTAAAAAAAACAAAAAAAAAAACAAAATATATAAAAAATTTAAATAGGTTTGCTGGGTGGGTAGATGTTAAATTATGGAGGAGGGAGGAGTAGTCTGGATAATTTATACGCAAAAGTTGATTTAATATATATATTTTTTTTTTTAAAGGGGGAATGACACGTTAATTTTTTAGTTTCTATGTTTATTTTGGTCCTCATGAGGTTGCTGTCCTTAGTACTGTATAAAAATATTTATATTATGTTGATATAAATTTAAGTCACTTTTATTGATTTACTTCAATATATATCGATTATATCGATTTATAATGGTATTGATTTACTTCAATATATATCGAGTTATAATGGTAGACGTTAATACAGTTTATGATATTTGTATTTATTAGTATGAAGAAATGTTGTAATCTGTTTGTATATCCCCACCCATTTTGTAAAGAACATTAAAAATTTAAAACATTAAATTTATTATGTGCATAATAGAAACATACTTTTATATTATTATAATTATAACTTAATTGAAATTATTATTAATTTACTTAATATTTAATAAAATAATTATAAAGCATTATAATATAGATGCTATGTGATTATTATCGATATTTAGTTGTGCTTTTTTAGAATGATATTGTTGTGTTGTTTTAAAGTGATTTAATCGATTCTAATATTAGAAATATTTAAAATTTTCAGTTTTTCTACAGTTATATCTGGTATTTACAATAGATGGCACCACTACAAATTATTTTTATTTTAGATGTGATTGTGTTACGTATAGTATTTATTAACTTTATAATTTTTTGAAGTTCCGCTAGATGGAGCATTAAATAATTATTTATATAGTTCTAAACAATATTTTGCCATACTTTTTTTATATTTTATTATAGCTCCTAATTATTACCCGTTTAATTAAAAAAAAAATTACTTCTTTATGTACATTTAGTAATAATTTATTCCAGGATCCTTTAAATGCATATAATAATTTTTATTATAAACACTATATATGTGTTAATTATAATTATTATATTTATAAGAATGTGGGTAATATCTGCACGCTGTGATGATTTGCAACCGTAAGGATTCGATTTTAACTGTACCATTAATTAGGCGGGACTTTTGCTGTGCTAAAATTGGATAATTGTTTGAGTTGTAATAAGGTCTTTGCAATTCTCTTGCTATGTATGTCTTAAATTTAAATGTTTCTATATATTCACATTGTTCATTGTTACGGATCTTGCACTGATTAATAATTTTTTTAATTCAATTTATCTGGCATGGTAAATTTATGCTTTTTAGTGTGTGGTCGATTGGGTACATATGGAATCCAATTTTTAGCTTAATGCTGGAATCTATTAAAGAAATCGACTATGCTTTTGCTTATTGTGGTATTTCATGTATCCTTGAAAAAGTGAAATGCTATATAAGCTTCCGGCTACATCCATTTATTTGATCTAGTATTTGTTTACGATGCGTCTTTTAATGGTTCAAAATTATTTTGCTGGTTATTTGTTTTTTTGTCTTTAATAGGTTATTTTTTCAAAATTTGGTAGTTTTTCGTATGTTTATATGGATTAATCGTGCGCAATGTGCTAGTGAATTAGTGGATTTTGCTTAATTTGTATTACTTGTTAAGAGTTCCATCTTTATTTTGTATAATGTCCCATTTATGATTAGTGATGGGCGATAACGAGATGTTTTTATTGATTTTCCCGATTGTATGGACATCTCGATATTTTTTGATTGTGTAATATTTTTCTCGATGACTCCAGTTTACCAATTGATTTTATACGTCATACATTTAGGAAGAATCGTCTGTGGGTGAACTGGAATGAGTCAGCGTTAATAAGGATTAGTGGCTTCGCCCGCTAACGGGCACTTCAGGCTATGAAAGCCTGATTGCTAATGTACCCGCCAGTTCTGTATGTACGTACGTACGTACGTATGTATGTACGTATCGCGATAACTCTTGATAGAAATGTCCGATTTGCTTCAAATTTTTTTCTATGTTCATTCTGATACGGTGTTTCCCTGATTAGTTTTCGGGGTTCATTGGTTAAGAATAAAGGGGAAAAGGGGGATGCCCCCCCCCCCCTAATTTAGATAAATGGGTTTTTCACGCAGAATTATTCTATTTGCTCCAAATTTGGTATACTAGTTTATTACGTTAAGGAGCTTTCATCATTAAATTTGGAGGTTCATTACTTAAGTAAAAAAAGGGGAAAGGGGGGCTAGACCCTCCCCTTTAATTTAGATAAATGGTTTTTCATGCAGAATTATTCGATTTGCTCCAAATTTGGTATACTGGTTTATTATGTTAAGAAGCTGCCTTGATTAGATTTGGAGGTTTATGGGTTATGTATAAAGGGGAGGGGTAGTCTCCCCCTTAATTTAGATAAATGGGTTTTTCATGCAGAATTATTCGATTTACTTCAAATTTGATACACCGGTTTATTCCGATATGGCGCTTCCTTCATTAGATTTGGAGATTCATTGGTTAAGTATAAAATGGGGAAAAGGGGCAAGTCCCATCCCCCTAATTTAGATAAATGGATTTTCATGCAGAATTATTCAATTTACTTTAATTTTTTTTCTATGTTCATTCTGATAAGGAGCCTTGCTGGTTGGATTTGGAGGTTCATTAGTTACGTATAAAGGGGTTAAAGAGGGTTACACCTTAATTTAGCGATATGGTTTTTTTCATGCAGAACTATCTGATTTGCTTCAAATGTGGTATACTGGTTTATTATGTTAAGGCGCTTCCCTGATTAGATTTGACATTTTATTGGTTAAGTATAAAGGGGGGAAACGGGGGAAAATCCCCTTCATTTATTTTTTAAGGGGCATTACTCTTTGAAATTAGAGTATAATATACAATTTGTGTGAATAGCCTATGAGCTCAATGCCAGGAGTTTAACTGGGCACTTTTCTTTTTATTTTTATTAACAGATATGTATTATGAGGCATAGTGGTTTATGTATTCAGTTCTATATATATATAGCCCTAGTTTCAAATTTTACTGTTGAATTTAGTGTAACTTTGCCCCGAATTTTAAATGTTCCTCTTATTTTAGCTCTGACAAGCTGACCCATACCTGCAGCCCTCAGATAAATATTATTTATTAAATATAAAAATTTCTAAGAGGAAGGTGAGGGAATTCCGGGGGGGCGCGAGAGTGGATCGAAGTAGGGGGGATTAATTTTCAAACTTTTACCGGACCTCTCCTGTGACATATAATCGGAAGTCCTATGACCACTCTTTCATATTATGAAACATTCTCCTCCCGGAGTTGAATTCCGGGAGGGTGCGGGAGAGGAAGCGGTGATTTTTTTAAATTGTAGCGATTTCTACAATAAATATCATTTTAGATGAGGTTTTTTGATGGAGCCCACCGGTAAAACTAGCTATCGCAGCGGAGCTGCGAGCCTTCGTTCGGCGGCATAGGCCACTAGGGGCCCCAGACTTGCGCGCAACTGACACGGAGCGAGCACTCCTTAAAGAAGTTTCTTCTCCGTGCACCCGCCGCCAGCGCGCGGTCGCCCAAGGACTTCGCGCCGCCCAATGCGCGCAACGAAGCCCTGCGCCCAAGAGTTAGACATCCGGTCGAAGCCACAGAACACCCCACCCAGCTAGAAGAGCCAAATGGTTCCTTCTCTTGGTCCCTCCGCAGTTCACCCTGATGACCCACAGATTACGAACACCTATAATGGAGTCGAGCCCACGAGCCAATGCCGAGGATCCCTACGGGAGATTACGTTACGGAGGTTTCTCAAGATCAACTACCATTAACCGCAAAGACATTTTTGAGAAACAACCGATAATAGAAAAGTTTGCCCCTAGCGACCCTCGGAGGGATGGGGAAATTTCCCTCCTGGCGCAAAGAAACGCCCCACTCAGGGTTTACGCCGGCTCCCGCATCTCACAACAGAGCCCCTCGCGGCTCGGCGTCAGAAGTGTGGGAGTAGAAATAGGTGCCGTTAGTGTCCCCAGGAGGTCACGGAAAGCTCCTCCTAGACGGATAGACCCCACCTCGCTAGGGGGTCGGATGGCCCGAAGTCCCGCCGCTCCCATTGGGGACGGGGCGGCAAAATTCCGGACCCCCACTACCTTACCTCGCGGTCGCCGAGGGTACCTGAGCACGAATGCTCTTGACCCCGTGCAATAGCGATCGCTACTATGTTAGTTCGCTGAAACACAGTTTCTGCCGAGGGCTACGAACACGAATAGGCTGACGAAGTTGACTTACGATTCGCGGACCCAGCCAATGACGTTCACTGTGTACTGAGGCCCCAAGACGAACCCAGGAAAAGCCAGGAGGCGGTAGGCCATAAACGTAAGTAGGCGGACGAACCGTACGCGACCCGCTCAACCAGCATCCACCTCCCGCCCCAAACCAGGACCGCCCCGGAGCCCCGGGGCTTACGTTCGAAAGTTATGCTTAGAAACCGCTATGACCACACCTTCGGGTGCGGTAAACTCCAAAAGCGTCTAGACACGGTGGTCATGAGTCGGACCAAAAGTTGGTCCGAGATTTGAAGCGCTGCCGTATTAATCGGCGAGCCTCCGACACCTGTTTCCTGTGGAGACGGATCCGAGAGAAGGTACCGCAGCGTCGTTCAGCCGCTACGGGATGAATCCCCCCCCCCAAGATAAGACGACATAGCTTCGGGACGCGTCGGCCTCCCTCCACGGTCGTCCTTTGGTATAAACGGGCTCCTCCTTTCACCGCCTACTTTAGGGGCGGCTCATAACTACCTGAGCTACTAAAATCTTGGCGGAATGAGCCACCTGACACAAAAAGTATGCCAGGTGCTGTTCGAACCTCGCCCTTCGATGGCTCCGGGTGTTCCTGCATGGCGTTCCCGCGAGACCACCGTCGTCACAAACGAGCACGGAGACCTAGTTCTTCAAGGTTTGCAATCTCCTCTTGGACTCCTTCTTAGTCAATTGGTGGACAAGGCCCTACCACATTTGCTTACCCTTTGCCTAGAGTCACCACCCGGTCAGAGACCGGCTCTGGGATCAGGCTATGGAGCGCCGCTATCGGGCTCCCCTCGAAAACCGAGGTGCTCGGGGGTGGAGCCTATGGTATTCACCGAAATGGGTCTCTAACTCCATGCACGACGTCCGTTGCCCGTGGCCACCGGACCCATTGCCTCAGGGCTTTGAGCCTCTCGAGGAGGTTGTGGTTCGTACCTGTCCTGCCCCTCTGGTTCGACACTATGAGCGCTGACGGGCTCCAAGTCTCCTTTCCCACTCAAGAGACCGGTTTCGGATCACCCGGAGGGCGACCACGGAGCCCACCGGTAAATATTATTTCTTAAATGTAAACTTTTAAAAGTGGGGGCTGCATGATTTTTGGGTATATTCTGGCAAAAAGAGTGAACCCACGTGGGAGGGGTAGATTTCAAACTTTTTTTGGACCCGTCATGTGATATATCATCGGAAAGTTTTCGGACCACTCTTTCATATTATGAACCTTTCTTCTTCCCTCCCTTTTGGCGCCCCGGGAGAGGCACTTTTTGAACTTTTTTGAAATCGTACCGTTTTTAAACCTTTTAGATCGGATTTTTTTTACGGAGTCCTCAGATAAATAATTAATAATATATGAAAATTTCAACGAGAGGGATGAGCAGGGTGTATTCCGAGGGCCACGATAACTGGAATCCTGGGGATTGGGATTCTTTTCTATCTTTTGCCGACACTCCTCATGTGATATATCATTGTAAAGCTCTGTGACTACTGTATATTTTTATATATCGCCTGCGCACCTCCCCCTACTTTGACACCCCGCGGAGGCACTTTTCTAAATTTAGCTGACACCCCTCACGTGATATATCGTTGGAAAGTCCTGTAACCACTTATATTATGCACTTTCCTTGCCCTTCTTCTCCCACTTTGCTCCCCACGGTAGTTCGTTTAATATATTCCAGTAGAAGGCTTTCGAAAATTGGGGAAATTAAAGATCTGATCTCAAATGACGTAGAAAATCAATAAAAAATATTGATTCCATTTACCATCCTTTTAGTTCATGTTTTTGCTATTAGGGGATGCTTTTGATACTTATTTTTTGGCCAATTTGGTGCTAATTGCCGTAAAATTCTAAATTTTGATACTTAAACTCCCCTTACCGCTTCATAGCTACTCGCGTATTTTCAACATTTAAAAACCAGGGGACGCTCTCATATGACATTTCCAGTCTTGTGGCTCCCTTATAGCCTCCCTTTTGTTTGTTGTTTTTTATTCCATCTGTTTTCAGTTACCATATATTTAATAAAATCTGCTTATAAATATGTAAAAACAAAGATTTTAATAATCGATTGCAGAACATCTCGAATGTTTGAGAAAACAGGATAATGATGACACCACTGACGAAGATCGTTTTCTATAGAACCAGAATTAGGCGAATACACAGAACCAATAGTGATTGCACCCTAGCTACCGTTGTGTTAATGAAGACACTGTTATCCAGACATAGACTAGTCACAGATGCATAGATATTAGTTTTACAGATAATAGCGGTAGTTAATTTACATGAAAGAAAGCAGAGCTATCCCACCGGTAAACCAGTAAGAGAGCCCGCATAAGCATGAGGGTCCTGGCAAAGAGCAAAGGAAATATCAAAATTAATCATATAGTGAAACAAAGCGTTAAATGCATCCGAACTGTGATTCAGATTAATTTGAACATAACGAAGATCGGAAAGCGGATTAGAAGCAAGAGGAACAACTATCACATTCTTTGACTTAGAAGCCTAGAACGATACGAACTAAATTGTGGGCAGTCTGGGCTGTCAGATCTGTGACCAGAGTCCAAGTCATCATCCAAGACATTAAAACAATTAATGCCAGACACCGTGTCAACTTTGCAGTCCTTAAGAACACGGTCACCAGCACATTTAACACATTTGTCCATACCTTTGCACTTAAATATGACACTTGGTATGACCAAATGACTAGCGTTTTAAACATCGGATAATAGAAACAAACTTGACCATACGATATCTTTCTAAGTCAATACATATCCGACCCTTTTAAATCAAAGCCTCTGAGACATCAGTTTTCGCACCCATCAACCAGTTAGCCTTACCATTTCTCGTATAAATACGTTTAATAATTTCAAATCCAGAATCACTTTCTTTATCAACCACAGAGACCAACCCAGACAGCAGTTTACTCAACGAACTCAATACCATTTCTTCATCCACCTCTGGTTCGACACTCAGAATCATAACCCTTTCCAAGCGCTTTTTGGGCAACGCCACGTTTATACGTTCCTTTAAAACATCAGAATCAATCAAAATCCCCTTCACATTTTCTGAATCCTTTGATTTGTCCTTAATAATAATTTGTCCAGCCCTAGCAACCAGAACATCCTTAGGAGTACGCATGTCACCAACCATGCGACAAACACACTTTATATCTTTTTAATTCCCTCCAACTGGGCACCACCCGAAGTAGTCACTATAGCAGAGAAACCCGGATCCATTGTTGGCTTCGCCACGGGCTCCACACGCTTAGAAACATCCAAATCACCAGCAGAGCGAGCGAACTTTTCCTCCGGAGCTTCATAAGTTGAGATTAAAGTCTTGAGTTTATTCTTGCTATCAACATAGTACCGATGCGCCTTGAGCAAATTAAGAGCAACAAAATCTAAACATTTCTTAGTAGTACTTATAATCTCGGCGGTTACCGTGCCACTCCTATTTCTCTGACCTTCATAAAGATAATAAAGAAACGCATTGATCTTATTCACCATCGCAGGGAATTCCTGCTCACCAGCCTCGGCAAACAGAAGTTTCATCGAAGGATCCAATTTTGACATAACTAAGCCAAAGACAATACAACAGAATCGAGTAATAAGCCAGCAACACAAGAAACTCTCAAAAAAGCTTGAAAAACACTAAAACGCCGCAGGACACCGTCAATGCACAAGCAAAAGATTACAAATAGAACAACAAACTTAAGAACGGTTACAATGAGAATAATCTTTCAGTATATGTAATACATAGGTAACCCAAAAGTCAAATGATCCAAATAGTAAAAGAGGAGTAAATAAGAACTAAAGATGGCAACCGCCAGATAAACGACTCACAGGCAAAAAGCACAAAACAAAAAACAAGGACACTCATTAAACACTTATATTTATAATATGGATAAAATATTTAAGTTAAAAATAACCATATCAAAGTTGGCCGTCTGCCTATAAAACATTAGAAGGGCACGACCCGGCCCGCAGTCCAGAGATTTTGAAGCCCCTGTTAGTCCGTCTGACTAAGTCTGAATCTCGACTGGTTCTGCTCTCGTTCTCACAGTAAAATTATATAGTTCATCAAAATGTATTGTTTGGTCGTCGAGGTTTCTCTTCAGGAGCCTCACTGAAAAATTAGATTAGCATTCCGGTACGAAGTTCAATTCCTGTCAGCACAAATTCGGCCTGCCTAACTGGGCTGGGTCCTCCCAGGTATCATCTACTCTGTATACTAGATGAGATACTGAACTACTTTCGTAGAACGTATGGGATAAAAAAAAATACACAAACAACATAAAACAAAATAATAGCAAAATCAATCCCTAAATACTGCTGAATGTATTTTTTTTTTTAGAATGAATAATTATGAGAGTCCTTGAATAATATTCTTGGAGTTGAGAAATAATAAAGTTTTTTTTCTGTCACTTGGACGCAGTTCTTTCCACAGTTTATTCCCAATAGTTTTTAAAAAATATATCAATAAAACACAGTTCAAAAAAGTAAAGAAAAAACCCAAAATTAAGTAAAAGCACAATTACTTCGCTTTAAACAGTAGAATTCCACGGCTTTGTGTGATCTATAGCGCTCGAGGTCGCATTTGGGCCCTCATGATGCCCATCTTTCCTTACACTGTAGCGATCGTTTCTTTTTACGACAGTAATCTCCTAGGGAAGAGGAAACTTACGGTTTAGTTTGGTACCTGTCCCAAACTCAGTTTTTTGAATGGCCACCAAATCACCGAGTTTATTGATGTTGGCTTTTCTTCGTCTTTTGTTGTACGCTTTCATGTTTTCCTGTTGTATTTTTAATATGTTTTCTTTGGCTATTTCTCGATTCGAATTTCTTTCCGATATGAATGAATTTAAATTATCATCGTCTACCAATGTTTTGATTTGCAGGTCGGTTTTCTGCCGCAGTTTTGTTCCTGTCAGTAGTTCGAAGGGTGTAAATTTTGTACTTCTCGATATGGTACTATCTATGATACATTGTACGGGCGCGACAAATTTGTACCATTTGGTGGGGTCTTCTACACTAAGTTTTTCCAAAATCGGAATAAGAATTTTGTGCATTCGATCTTTTTGACCGTTTCCTCTAGAAATCCCTGTTGATATTGGATTGCTCTATATTCTCTTTCTTACAATATTTCACAAAATCGGCAGAGGTGAAAGCCGGTCCTTTGTCGGTGATGATTCGTGAGGGATTTCCGAAAATATTGTGTTGTCCGGTTAACTTATCGACGACTTCTTTAGCGGAGGTAGTTTTGAAGGGGTATAGTTAAACAAATTTAGTAAATGCGTCCACAGCGGTAAAAGTGTGATTGTAATTTTTATTTGTGAAGGGCATTTGACCAATATGATCTACCTTCTGTGTTTCCCTTGCTTTTTATTACAAAGTATACACTCTGTGCAGTTGGCAATGGCGCTTTCAATTTGCTTTCTTAATCGGGATATAGAATGATTTTCTTTTTAAATAATTTTAGTTTTAGCCACCGCGCAATGACCTTTGTTATGAACGTCGCCTATTACACTGTAAAAAAAAAAAGGACTAAAATACGGAAATACTACTGGCAATCTAGACGCCAGTACTATTTCCGTATTTTAACGGAATTTTTTCCCGGTAAATAACAGAAAATTTTCCGTTAAATTCCAGAAAAACGGAAAATTTTCTGTAATTTACCGGAAAAAAGGAAATAGTACTGACGTCTAGATTGCCAGTAATATTTTCGTATTTTAGTCCGTTTTTTTACAGTGTATTTCCTTTTGCATATTGGTGGGAAACATCAGAAGTTCTCTGTCATTTTCATCTTTGTATAGGGTGTCGTTTCCAATAAAATACTCTGAACATTCATTTTTTCGATTAATATTTTTATCGCTTGTATGTATTCGTGTTCTTGTTGTGCATTCTTTATTTTTAACGTTAATTCATCGTGCGATCAGGTGACTATTAGTACTGTATATCTACTCAATGCGTCTACATGTTTCATTTGGGATCCTGATTGGTGTCAGTTTTCAAATTTCTGTAAGAATAGTGCTCATCTGTCCACTTTTGGCGTAATGGTTTTTTTGTCCATAGACATTTGAAACGCGGAACAGTCTGTCGCAATTTAAAAATTTGTGCCTAATAAGTAGTTTCGGAATTTTTTAACTGATTCTATTATCGCGAAGGTTTCTAATTCGTAAATCGAATATTTTGCTTGAGTAGGTAACGTAGTGAGTAGTCGTAGTTTTACGGCTCATGTAATGGATGGGGTATATAGTAAAGTGGGGACAGATGCCGCAGTTTTTCTTTTCTTCTTGTAAAATGTACAATAAAGCAAAAAACAACAAACTAAGTACCACAAATCATTGATCAAACCCTTTAGAATCTAATTTCTATGTTAAACAAGTTAAAACCCTCTTAATAAAGTAGGCATAATTATTTTCCCACAGGTCCTTTTTTAACATCATTTTTTATGCGCTGGATAAGATGCCGCATGGGGTGTGGTACAGATGCCGCATGGAGAAAAATGCTAGGCTGTTTATTTTTTTCAAGCAAATCGCATTTTTATTTTCTCAAACTACTTAAAACGAAAATAAATAAGAGTAAACTTACAAAAATTATATATATCACTAAATTGTGAAAAGTTTAACAAAAATGCAAAGGTATAATCTCTATAAACAAAACTTAAGACAAAAAGTGAAGATGAAAAGAAAATAATTTAAATTTACATGAATGGATAGCATAATTACTGGAAACAATACACAGCATAATTCCAAAAAAGATATAAATCACTGATTTACATCCAGGCGAACATTGCAGTTTGCTCTTAATGTAAATATTAGTTCTATTGTATTTAGGCCCTAGTCTGTTTATTTTTGGCCTTTCTTCTCATTCTTTGATTTTGTATTTCCATTCGCCCACAATCACACCACATCACCTGTTGCAAAAGTAAAGTAAGCGTTTTTCATGCAGTTAATGGTTGAATTTGATGCACTGAATCCTGTTCGCTTTAGACTTTGCTCCTTGATAAGACTCCAGCCATTCAACATATGCAGAGTCATCAAATTCCAATCCAGTTCTGCCATCAGAATCCATAAGACGAACAATTTACCCATTGTCGGAAGATGACTCATATTTTAGTTTTTTCCTCAAGTAAGGCGTTTTCAAGTTGATCTTTCCTTCCCTTTTTTACATATTTTACTTTAGCCAAGTTGTCGTTCTTTGACGCTTTCTAGTTTCTTTTGTTGTTCATTTCCTTCTTCTTTTTTATTGTTTATGAACTCTGTGCTTGTAATATTTGCATCCTTTTACTTTCTCTTACTTGGCTGTATAGTTGAAACTTTTGACCACTGGGGTAGGAGATATTTTGTTTAACAGTTTAGATTGTGAGAATTGTAAACGGCCTACGTTTTCTTTATTCACACATGGTGAACCAACATTATTGCTGAGAATATTTTGATAAGTAGCAGAATGCGCTAATATACATTCATTTAAATGTAAGTTCTACTTAAATAGCAGTGATGAATTTATTGAACCGAAAAACCAAATTATATTTTGCGGCATCTGTCCCTCAACCTCGGTGCGGCATCTGTCCTATTGTGGCGAGTAAGATGCCACGCCACCATTTTGTGTCATGTGAGTGACGCGAGAGAAAGGGAAGCCCATGTCTGTATTCTACGAGGATCTAGTCTATAGTTGCAATCGATTTAGAGATGAAATCGCTGTTTATTTTTCTTAAAATATGTAATAAAACTTCATTAGAATAATTTTAGCAACTTACCGTGCAGGTTCGAGCCATAAAAACAGGCATAAATATGTAAATACTGACAATTAATCGGTGGAAACGCATACAACACGTCACACAGCACAGAGGAACTCTACGAACTTTTAAAATTGGTCTAGGGAAGGCTAATGTCGCCTACACAACCTCTGCGGCATCTGTCCCACCGCGGCGTCTGTCCCCACTTTACTATAAGTTTTTCTTCTCATCCTCTTGTAGTAGGACACTACCAAAACCTATGGTACTTGCATCGGTGTGCAATTCTAGTCTAGCGCCTCGTCGGAATATATGCAATACTGGGGGTTGACTAATTTTTCTTTCAGAGTCTCAAAAGCTTGTTTTTCGAGGGTTCCAGATTTAAACGTATTTCCCGCTTTTAATAAATCTCTTAAAGGTCTCGCTATAATTGCATAATGTGGGATGTATTTTCTGAAGTAAAAGGTTAGACCCACAAAACTGTGTAATTGTTTCGGGTTCAGGAAATTTTTTTACTGCCAAAGTTATTGGCTTCCGAGGATCTAGTAGCTTCCTTTTCGATAATATAACCTAAATATCCAATTTTCCTTTTAAGGAATTGACATTTTGCGAAGTTAAATTCATGCCTGTAATCCGAAGCAACTTCTAGGACGCGTTTCAGTTTTAACAGGGCTTTTTTCTCAGTCTGCGCAAGTATTATGGCATCGTTTGACCAATATAATATTACTTTTTCTTTAAATAACTGTTTAAAAACAGTTTGAATATATTTTTGAAACTGTTGTGGGGAAATCGATAATCCAAATAGGAGCTTCAAGTATTCGTATTGTGAGTTATGCGTGACAAATGCTGTATATTTTCTACTTTCATCTGCTATGTCTATATGAAAAAAAAAAACATTTTTTTAAAATCCAAGGCAGTGAGAAACTTTGCATCCTCAATGTTATCTAAGACGTCTTCTATTCTTGGTAAGGGGGAAATTATCTCTAATTATTTTTTTATTTAAGGGTCTGTAGTCTACGCAAAGTCGCCAAGTGTTATTTTTCTTTTTCGCTAATACTATAGAAAATACATAATTAGAGTTGCTCTCCATTATAATTCCCGTTTCAAACTATTCCTGTATTTGTTTTCCTACAAATATCCGGATATGCTAATCTACATGGTCGTTGCGCAATCGGAATATCATCAGGTAATGTGATATTTACGTTTAACTCTGTGTCCTTAACCTTATTTGGCTTATAATTAGTGATCAGCTCTTTTAAGTCTTTCTTAATAGTAATGTCTGCAATATGATTTGTCTCAACTGCTTGAAAATTAATAGAAGTGGCTGTTTAACCCGTTCGGGACCATTGGTACATATATGCACCCTCAAAAAGTGCTTACAGCGCTTGAGTTTGATACCAGTAAAAAAGAAAAGTAAAATTAATTTTATTTAATTACGACCTTTTCGTGATTTATAAAGTTAAGTCAAATAATTAACAAAAAGTGGTGCGAAACGAATAAAATTCGTGTAAAAGATGCTGGTCCTGAACAGGTTAAGCTAAATAAATGTCTGTGGTTTTCACCAAGTCTACTTGTGGGATAGAACACTTTCTAATAAACAACTTTTATCAGTACTTAATTGCATGTTTACTTTTTCACTAAAGTTGAAAGCTGTTTCGTTTTGACTAGTTCGGTCCTTTCTCACCAATTCAGTTGTCGAAATCGTGTTTTCTATCGTGGGATTGTTTTGTGTTTCTGACCGCAACATGGTATAAAATCTGGGTGTGATATAGCTGATGCGTTTTTTGTGGGAAAGCGGTGGCGTAGTTTACCCTAACTTCCGTCTCCCTGTAATTTGCAATCCTTTTTCTGAAATATTGAAATTTAACTGTTTCAAAAAATTATTCCCTAAAATTATAAAATGATTCAAATTTTTTACGATGTTTAAATCTGCATTCACTGTATAGTTATCTATCTCAATATTTACTGTCATAAATCCTATGGGTGTTATTTGGTTGCCACCAATACCTGACAAAACCAAGTCTTTTACGTGTAGTTTGGGGCATACCAGGCAATATAAGTATCGTTGCTCCCCATATTAACATCACTTCCGGTGTCAACGGCAGCCTCCATATTTTATTCTAAAATTCTCACGCCTTTTATTATTTCATCTGACTGATTTGAGGTTTTGCTGACGGAAACATTTGAATTTTTAGCGGATTTATATACGCATTGGTCAGACCTGTGGACAGAAATATTACACTGCCAACAAATCAGGCCTTCTTTTCTTCGGGGACAATCCCTCGACTGGTGAGAAAATTTGTTACAGTTAAAGCAACGGATTTTTTTTATTTGAATTCTTTTGGGCATATGTGTAATTTTTTTCATATGGTACGCGGCTAATATCATTTCGGTGGAACGCTCTATTATTTCAGTGCCTTGAGTTGGGCGTTTTCTAAATTCCGTATTTGGATGTTTAATTTCAGCCTTCTGTAAATTAATTCGGGTAGTTTCAAAATCATCTAACTTATTCGTCAACTCATCTACATTCGTAATTTTGGGTAATTCATCGCAAAAGTGTTCTTTCATTTCGAGAGACAATTTCCTCCTGATTTGGTCAATAATTAACATATATTTTAAGTCTTCAAACATTGATATCTGCAGTCGAGCTAACCATTCATTCAAGAAATTTGAGAGTTCAAATGGGAAATTTTTCCAAGACGCCGAATTTTCCTTTTTGTGTAAGAAAAAAATTTGCTGGAATTGCTCTGGCGTAAGTTTAAAACGTCTTAAAAGCAATTTTTTTAACATAGTCATAATCACTCGACTTTTCCTCACTTTCACGACTTATTAAACTATCTCGAGCGGTAATAACGTAAGAAAGTAGGTTACCCATTCTTCTTTTCTGTTTTTAAACGGTCCGCCAGGCGTTCGAAAGTATATACTGATCTCCTCCTCATTATTGTATCTTTTTAACAATTTCAAAACAACGGGTCCCTTTCCGACGATCGTGGATGCTGAGTTATGTAAATGGTCTTTTCGGGTATTTTCCAATTGTAACTTCTTTAATTCAAATTCGCAAATTTTCTGCCTCTTTAAGCTGTAATAGTTTCTCATTTTTACCTTGCGTTTGCTCACCACCCTCGCTAGCAAATTTTTAACTAAATCTTCATTAAAACCATCGGATTTCACAATTAATTCCGTTAATTGTGTTTCATTAGCATTGTTATGTGCAGTGTTGTTATGTGCAGTTAATCCCAACCCAATTACCACAGTAATCAGATTGATCTTTTTCTACCTTATTAAATGCGCCATTTTTATCTTCAACCAATTAGCACATAAAATAAAATACATCAATAAATAAATCAATAATATATATATATACACCCGATGAAATCAAATATGTCTATATATAATAATTATATAAAGAGGTATATATTTGCACTTACTTCATATCAGGTAATCCAATAAATAAATACATATATATATATAAATTTTCTTGTTTTCAAATAAGATAAAAATTAAAAATATTGGTATTTACCAACTTCTTTCTTTTTCTTTTTCGGAATTTATGTAAACTAAAAAAAAAAGCATTCTTTATTCTCTTTTCTTACTCTCTGTGAATGGAAACTGACAAAAAATTGTAAAGCTTTAAATGGGAAACCCATTTTTATCACAACATACAAAAAATAAGAAAATTCTTTGCCACATAAACTTTCTAGGAAGAGAAAAATAAAACACCTCCCTATTTTTTTTCACCACACGAAACGAAGAAAAGAAAAAAAAACTCAGAATAACCAAACGCATTCAGCAATTAAAATCTTGAACTTCGACACGCAAAAACAGATGTATTTCTCAAGACCAGATGAATGAATCACTTCGATGTAACATACTTGAATCACTTATCGCTTTTCCCTTTTTCTGCCGTTATCACGAGCATCCGATGAGAAAACTTTTTTTACTTTTTCAGTCTGAAAAACACACACACACACACAGCAGACGTTCTTACTTGTAACAAGCAACTTCCTTAATTTTCTCCAACTCGCATGCGCTTAGTTGGTTTTATTTTTATGTTTCGCAGGTTCGAGAGTCGGATGTTGTTAAATAAACCAGTTCTAGAAACATTGAAGCTGAAATAATAATTTATTAATAAATCAAATCGATAAAGGCATCAACATCATGCCTCAAATATGTGTTTGTTTTGCTTTATATAATATATTAAGATTAAAGAATATGCATAAATAAATTTGTATAGATTGTGATTTTAACATTCATAGAGACATTAGGATGCCAAGAATGCCTAACTTTTATTCGTTTACTTAATTGCATTTACCCGAATTAATTGGTTGCCAGAATTATTGATAAAATGTTCCCACTCACCTCTTAATTTCCTCAGTCAGAAGCATCATCAGCAATAGTATTATTCCATTTGAGCTTAATAAACATATTATACAACCACATTAATAAAACTTTACCTATTTGTCACCATGCGGATGAATGAGCAAACCCACATTCTTCTACTCCAGCTGGAGAAAACATAAATACCCCTTCTTAAAAGAAAAAGATGTTTCTTCTTTCGAATCTAAACTCCATCTCCCTTAACTTCTAAATTCTCATCTCCTCCTTAATTATACTGTCTGCTTAAACCCCGCCTAAAATCATCTACTCCTATAAAAATTTCCAGGGGGCGACTTCTTTCTGTATTTTGCAAAACTATTTGCTTCTGGACCTCATGACGCTTTCATAACATTAGCATTTTTCTAGGAGCGCTTAAAAATGGTCTAAAATTTATCCCTTAATATCTTAATCCCTTTTTCTAACGTAATCTGAAAATAGTGTTGTAAAAATGCGGCATTTTTATAGCTAACTTGCTAATTACACTAATAAATCCTGACATGCAAAAGTCTCAGAGGACATGTTTATTGCAGTAGTGATGACAAAATCACCAGATGCGTAAAATTTCTAATCCCATTTATTTGGAAACTCAATCTCTTCAAGTCTAACTTATAAACGTTTTAGACAAGTTTATCGCTTAACCGAGTATTTTCCATTGAATTCTCTAGTCCTGTACCAAACACCCGGTTTCACATATGTTGGCAGTTTTCTCATTTTAGAAATTCTATCTTTCTCGCAACCCCACGCCGCACATGCAAGCCTACAAACATCTCCTGGTGGTTCAATTCCCATATTACGTTTAGGGGAAATGGGGGGCACATGTGAACATCGCAATTTTTCAATACTTATTGTAAGTTATTTTATTTGAAAAAAATTACTAAAGATGACAGCACCTGTAGACATATGGTAAAAAATTTTGAAGCTTTTTGACATTTTGTTTGTCCTCTGTAGCCAAAACACTCTTTTTAAATCTCAAAAGTAAAATCTTTGTTCTAAGTTGATAAGCGTATAACTTTATTTATTTATTCATTTATTTGAATTTGAGTATTTTAACATATACTATGAATACTAATAAATATTTTTGATACAATTTTTTTTCTTCTAAAATTGAGAAATGTTAATGATTTATCAATTTAACAGAAGCAGCAAAGTGGGGCACTTGTGAACAGACAAGTTGGGGCAGATATAAATAGTACATAAGTGCCCCAATAATCATTCTGTGATTCTGTTCCTTTCAGTTAACTTAATGATAAATAATGTCAGTTCCATTATCTATAATTTCCCTGAAATAGAAGATATTTTCCTCACATAAAGTTGATTTTGCATTGAAACTTCATTAAACACATCATTCAGCAAATACAAGGTCCGGCTATTAATTTCCAGGACTCATGGAATAACTCCGAAGAAAAAAAGGTTAAACACATAGCCATTTAATATGATTCGAAGTAATCCCCATCAGCCGTAATGCACGTGTGTGCTCGGCTGTACAAATTTCGGAAAGAAGTTTTAAAGTCCTCTTTTGGAATGTTCTTTAATAGTGACGTTACAGTTTTCTTGATGGCTTCGACATCCTGAAATCTTGTTCCCTTCAGCGAATTTTTCAGCTTAGGAAATAGGAAAAAGTCTGCGGGTGCTAGGTCTGGAGAGTTTGGTGGATGCTGCATCTCAACGACAATATGCTGGGCTAAGAATCACCTCACAGGCAACGCGAATCTGGAACAAATCTTGCTTTTGCCTAGGTCTTGCGTCAAAATTCGCCGAACCGTATTTTGTCCATGTTCAATTCATTGGCGAGTACTCGAATAGTCAATCGACGATCACATTTCACCATATCACGAACTTTTTGAATTGCTTCCGGCGTGCGTACGGACTGCGGGCAACCTGTGTGGGGATCATCTTCGATGCTTTCGCGCCCGTCCCGAAAGCGTGTAAACCGATCAAAAGTTCTTGAGCGGGATAATGCTTCTTCGCCGTAAACTTGTTTTAACATTTCGTAGGTTTCCGCAGCTGTCTTGCCCAATTTTAAGCAAAATTTAATGTTAATTCTTTGCTCCATTTTCACTTCGACAACAGGAATTTAAGAGCCACGTTTTAATGCGCCTTTCCACGAGAACCACTTACTTCAAAATGGCGCCGAGTGCACTGCACATCCGTAACAAAACGCTCTTCAATATGCAATCATTAGCGCCATCTTCCTGCTTTTCGTTCTCGTAAAGTTACGTCAGTCCTGGAAATTAATAGCCGGACCGTGTACATAAAGAGCAACAAGCTCGTTTACATTCAATTGTATTTTAAATAAATTTAATGTTTTCTAAAATGCAATAAGTGTTATATATTATTCTACTAAACAGTTTACAACAATATTTTTTATGCATTGTTAATACAAAAGTATTACCTTAAACAACTTTGCAAATTTTTCTATTACATTTGTTCTAAACTTGCAATGATGGCTTACTTCCATATTTAAAACAGTTGTGTATATGATGCTTTGAATGGCGATAGATATAAGTAATATTTTAAGAAAGTAAAATTTTTAAACTGATAACTACCCTAAAGTCCTTATTGTAACCCCCTCCCTTTTTCAAAAGCAAAAGAAGTTAGGAGTGTGTGTGTGTGTGTGGGGAGGGGGGGGGGGGGTTATAATCGATATTTTCTTAAATCATTAAAAAATCCTTTTTTATCTATAATTTACAAGTAAATAAGGCAAATATAGCAGTGGGAATCTTTCGTATTTCGGTAGATTTGAGATAAATAGTATGTAAACACCTCCTCCTTAAAATTTTCCCGAAACAAAAACCCTTAAGCAAAATTTAAATGTTTTAATTTCTTTTTTTAAATTGCTTCTTAATTTTTTTTATTTTATTTCAGCAATACTTAATGAATCATCTAAGCCTCCACCCCCAAAATCTACTTATTTTCATTTTATAATCTTTTGCTTAAACATATCACCCAGAAACTAGAGAAATATATATCTAGATATATTTCTTTATGGTGAATTTTACAGGTAATTAACTAATGATAACGATGATAAATGAATAACGAAAGCATGTCAAAGGATATTTTTTCCTTGTGTTCACATGTGCCCCACGTGTGTTCACAACTACCCCGCTGATGGGGCACATGTGAACATTTTTTCGAATTTATAAAACTGTTAAAAAATGTGAGAAGAACTATACAGGTGATTTTTAAAATATTACCATGTATAAAAGAAAGTTCTATTTACTATATTAAGTAGGTTTTGTTTATAGAAATTAATCCAGTCATGAGAAAAAGCTATATTTATGCGAACTGTTCACATGTGCCCCCATCTCCCCTATATCTCCCTTTCTTTACCTTACCGAACACGTGTAATATATTACACGTTACAGGTAGCACACAGATATCGGCCAATGTCCCGATCAATATTAGCCGATATCTCGAAAGTCACCGAATGTCAGACGTCAAATTTACAATATCTACCGATATTCACAATGTAACTTAAAATTATTTTTTAAAAGAAAGCATCCAAACAAATTTTTTGCATTACTTATAACATAATAATACGTAAATAGTATTCTAAACAATAAAATTTAACAATTTTACTATTTTCAGAAAACTTGTATTTTTAATGCCTTATTTTTGATATTTTATTTACATTGCTCAATGTCGTAAAAATGATATTAGTATTCCAACATTCAGAGATATCTGTCGACATTCGTAAAAACAATATCATTTTTCAGACATTTCAAGATATCTGTCGACATTTAGCATATCTGACGAAGTTTGTAATCTTGACCAAAGTGAATGGAAATTTCTGAAGCACCGCCCATTTTTATAGTTTTCGTTGGCCGTGAAATTTGCATTATATAAAAATTTTCTTTAGAAATCTATAGTTATTTATATATATGTATATATTTGAAAAAAAATTACATTGAAATCTGTATTCAGATTGGTATGGAAATTTTCTGTAGTACAATTTATATAGAAATTTATAGAGATTGCAAAATAAAAAAAATTCTCAAGGAAAGCATTTCATATTAAAATCTATTGATAGTGTTAATAAAAACTTAATAAGGAAATCTGTAATTATTGCTCTAGAATTATTTGTATTTAAAATAATAATGTAGTGCCTATAACGATGTTAAATTATAACAATTGTTAGTTTTATATAAAAAGAAAGATGCTATTTTTATTACATAAAGTTTTTCAATAAAAAAGAGATCAATTTATGTATTTTTTAATCGATACTATGTTTATCTTTTTAAAATGCTCTCGAATTTCAGACTTTAAAAAAAATTTTATTTTTTATTATAGAAAGAATACAAGTTTAGTTTCAAAAGTAGATCATTAGTTTTCAACATAATTTCTTTTTAAATTTCTAATAAACTTAATAATAAAAAGTGATATTTAAGTAAATATATGTTTGAAAAAAAAGTCGGTTGTGATTGAAAAAGTATGAGATAATTCAATTATAATTTTGTCAGACTTTTTATCGTCACTAGCAGTAAAATCTACTCCTACCACTTTTTATTGAAAGTTTCTTCTTATTACAATTTTAGCAGGTTTTTCTACTTTAATCTTTAATAAGACTAAAAATTTCTTCTTTGAGCAACAACTTCTAGCTCAATGATAAGTATACGTTCACCACAAATGCAAATTGCAGTTGTTGGGGTTTGAAAAAGAAGTTAATGTCTAAAAAGTTATAATTTTAATATTTAAAAATGTTATTCTGGAATGTTGGAAAAATATATCACTCAATGTCAGATAATGATATTCAGCAATGACAGAAAAAGATATCGCTTAATGTCACAAACTGATATTCAGAGATGTTGGGAAATATTGGCCAACATTGCGAAATATCGAAAAATGATATTCCTGGAATATCTTTTTAGGGGGGGGGGGGTCATTTAATGTTGGCCAATATTACATTTTGATATCGGCAGATATCTTTGTGCTACCTGGGTATGCCGGGATTATCCCAACAATTTTGTTTATTGCTAAATGTAGAATTTAAAAAAAGCACCATTTGGATGAAAAGAAACTCTCTTATTGCGTACACGAAAAAATATATCATTATATGCGTAAGAAAAAGGAAACACGTAACACTTTCACCAGCGATAAAAACTGAGATGACTTCACCATGAGTAGGTCAGCATGAGAGTATATTCATGAACCACATTTTATCAGTGGATAATTCAAGATTTTCGCCAGTGATTCATCAGAAGACAGAGTTTTCGGAAAGCATCAGAAAAGTTCTCATCTCATCACATCTTTTCATACCTCCTCCTAACATCTGTTCATCCCGGGTGCAGCTTTATGTTTGTAGAGAAAATGTTGTTTAGGTTTCGAGATAACGAGTTTAAAATTTATATAAATGGCATATATGTCTCCTATTAGGCTAGGATTCTCCTTTTTTGCTTAATAACGAAGTTTTAATGACTTCTTATAAAACATTAGAAAGGCCAAGGCCCGGCCCGCCGCACAATGGAGTATTTGACCCGAAATCCTGGTCGAAAATATTTTTCGATGTAAATATAGTCCGATTCACTTGAAATTCTTAGATGTTATTGGGTATCACTATGGCATGTTTGGTATTGTAAATGAAGTCTATAGCCTTTACGGTTCATATACAGAGACACCCAAAAGAATTCCTTTACATTGTGGTCTATGGGGAAAAATCGTTTGCTCTGTATTTTAACGATATCACACTTTTAAACGTGCTGAAATTTATATGCATCACTAAGGTGTACTAAAGCACTTATTGTAGAATATGGTGTGCATAGAGTAAATCGTTCATTTACAGGGACACACAAAAAAATATGGCTGAAGAATAAATTTAACTATTGAAGTCTATGACCAATAATTGGTGGAGGTGCGTTTGCAGTTGTGATAGTTGTTTTAAAATAGAACAATTTTTTAAAATATTACTTCGTGTGGATACATTCTATGGATCATATACAGGGCTGCACAAAAGTTCTCAAGTACAATTCCGTTTACTCACGGAAATGGCTGAATGGACATTTTTAACTGTGCTATGCATTTCACTGAAATAACTTTTAGCATACTATGAAGTATACATACAAATTCACAGCTTAGTTTAATATTTTATGTCTAAAAAGCTGACGAAGTGTAAGTAAGATTTTAACACTCCACATAATAATAAATATACATTTTATAAATATTTTGACAATTAAGAAAAAAAAATTGTCATCATTTAAGAAGAGCACAAAGAAAAAAGGGGATAAATATTAATTTACTAAGTAGATATTTTAAAAATACGAATAAATCACATTGACTTAACATTACTGAAGGGAGTTTGGAAGTTGAGTGACTAGTAATCTTAAATATTTACTGTTTTTAAGGGTGCATTCGAAAAAATATTTTTCCACCTTCAACAGCTCGAAATTTTCTGAGACATTTTCAGACTCATTTTTAAAAGTAAAAACATGAAACTTGCTGCGGTGATTTCTGAAGACATGTTTAACATGCCGTGTGGTTTCATTTTCAGCTCAATTAATTAGAATTTGATTTTTAAACAATTATTTTCTCAGTATGACCATTTTTTTTCATTCCCAGATCGCCCGCTTCGGAAAATTCGGTTCAAAACGCCAACTTTGACAGCGTTTTTTACGGTATTTTCTGCATTAATCAAAAAATTAAGAAGCACGGCACATTATACAGTTTCTAAATAAGAGAATTTCCCAGTTTGATACGTTTGAGAGCAAAAATGAATTTTAAAATGAATCAGAAAATAAGCAGTTTCGATCGGAATACACCCTTAAGAGGAAAGTAATTGTTGATAGGTTTGTCTTATAGACTATTAATGTTTAATTAAATGTATTTAATTTTACTACATATAAAACTTGTTATTTACATTTAATAATGCTTATTACATTTAAATTACAATTAATAACAATTATTCCATTTAATTTATGTTTAATAGTGTTATATTTAATAGTAGGTTCGGTAAAGTGGAGTCGATATAGTATAGATTGCTAGTTTTTGAATGTATTTAATACATTACCAGTTTCAAAATGATTCTTCAGAACACTTCTTCATCACTCTGGCTTTTATAGGGAATACCATCAGACCTTGCTGGAAGAAGAAGTTGCAGGGTCTCGCTACTGTATCGCTTAATCTTTTTAGTTGATAAACGGAGTAGTTAGAAAATATGAAGTTGCTTATTTTCACGTACATTATAAAAGGAAAATATTAATTCAATTTACTTGGTGCGGATTGTCAGTTTTGGAATTAAAATTAGGTGTCCCATTTTAAGGACAGTGCCCTCGAAAGGGTTAATTCCCTCCTTTCCCTCCTTATGTTACACACATGAGCCCCAAGAACTAATTAGGGAACCCTTTTTCATTAAATAAGTATATACAATTTGAAGGCGATCGGATATTTCTATCAAAAGATATCGAGTTGCGTGCGTATGTACGTACCTATATACGTACATATGTACGTACATACTACATACAGACAGAAAATGTAGGTGCAAAAGCTCTCCGGTAATATCCTGTGAGAGAAAAACTAGCAGTAAATATATAGTTCTTATCTCTTCAATTCAGTGGCCGCAAAACAGAGCATTTAAATAGTCATCCCGAAAAATTTTTTTATAAAAAAATAGCAACAATATGCGGAAGATTTTTTTGCAGAAATTGACAGTCAAGACCATAACTAATACGATTATTTTTCAAACATGGCTGGGCAAAGCGCGGCACATATTTAAAAAGCTTTCGATATGTATAAATTAGAGCCAAAAACGTTTTTAAAATAACCCTTTTACACATTTAATGTTTTTTTATTATACTAAAAACGAAACTTTTTAAATTAGCACATAGTTTAACACTAAGCTCTGACCTTTGTTAAACACGTAAGCTGTGTTTAGTTTCAATTCAATAATTCATTGAGCCGCAAAAAAATTATATTTAAACATAACAACAATGCCAAAAAACTACAAAAAACCGCGTCTTCTCAGAAAGAAACATCCTCTTCAGCTGAGGCAAGGAACCACCGGATATAACTCAGGTTCCTGACATAGGCATAGATCGATACACTAATTAGTTAGCTATTAAAAAATATGATTTTTACAATTGTTGACGAAATTTTAATTTTTGCATTTTTGGCCAGTTTTTGGGTCAAATACTCCACTGTGCGCCGGTCAGAGATTTTACAGATTCTTTCTTAGTCCGTCTGACTAACGCCTGTATTCACGAATAACTTCGATAACTTTATAAGAACTTTATAAGATGTTATTTTAAGGAACACAAGCATTTTAAACCTTTTAAAACTGCTAGTGTATGAATTTCCATTCAACACACAAAATCGAATAAGGCCTTTTCTAAATCATAAATGAATTCTGAACAGTATCTGGACAAATAAATGTGAAATATTACAGAAAGTTGAATTTTTATTGACCAACTTTGAATTACGAAATTCTGAAAAATTGAATTCTGAACCAGCGATAAAAACTGAGATGACTTCACCATGAGTAGGTCAGCATGAGAGTATATTCATGAACCACATTTTATCAGTGGATAATTCAAGATTTTCGCCAGTGATTCATCAGAAGACAGAGTTTTCGGAAAGCATCAGAAAAGTTCTCATCTCATCACATCTTTTCATACCTCCTCCTAACATCTGTTCATCCCGGGTGCAGCTTTATGTTTGTAGAGAAAATGTTGTTTAGGTTTCGAGATAACGTGTTTAAAATTTATATAAATGGCATATATGTCTCCTATTAGGCTAGGATTCTCCTTTTTTGCTTAATAACGAAGTTTTAATGACTTCTTATAAAACATTAGAAAGGCCAAGGCCCGGCCCGCCGCACAATGGAGTATTTGACCCGAAATCCTGGTCGAAAATATTTTTCGATGTAAATATAGTCCGATTCACTTGAAATTCTTAGATGTTATTGGGTATCACTATGGCATGTTTGGTATTGTAAATGAAGTCTATAGCCTTTACGGTTCATATACAGAGACACCCAAAAGAATTCCTTTACATTGTGGTCTATGGGGAAAAATCGTTTGCTCTGTATTTTAACGATATCACACTTTTAAACGTGCTGAAATTTATATGCATCACTAAGGTGTACTAAAGCACTTATTGTAGAATATGGTGTGCATAGAGTAAATCGTTCATTTACAGGGACACACAAAAAAATATGGCTGAAGAATAAATTTAACTATTGAAGTCTATGACCAATAATTGGTGGAGGTGCGTTTGCAGTTGTGATAGTCGTTTTAAAATAGAACAATTTTTTAAAATATTACTTCGTGTGGATACATTCTATGGATCATATACAGGGCTGCACAAAAGTTCTCAAGTACAATTCCGTTTACTCACGGAAATGGCTGAATGGACATTTTTAACTGTGCTATGCATTTCACTGAAATAACTTTTAGCATACTATGAAGTATACATACAAATTCACAGCTTAGTTTAATATTTTATGTCTAAAAAGCTGACGAAGTGTAAGTAAGATTTTAACACTCCACATAATAATAAATATACATTTTATAAATATTTTGACAATTAAGAAAAAAAAATTGTCATCATTTAAGAAGAGCACAAAGAAAAAAGGAGATAAATATTAATTTACTAAGTAGATATTTTAAAAATACGAATAAATCACATTGACTTAACATTACTGAAGGGAGTTTGGAAGTTGAGTGACTAGTAATCTTAAATATTTACTGTTTTTAAGGGTGTATTCGAAAAAATATTTTTCCACCTTCAACAGCTCGAAATTTTCTGAGACATTTTCAGACTCATTTTTAAAAGTAAAAACATGAAACTTGCTGGGGTGATTTCTGAAGACATGTTTAACATGCCGTGTGGTTTCATTTTCAGCTCAATTAATTAGAATTTGATTTTTAAACAATTATTTTCTCAGTATGACCATTTTTTTTCATTCCCAGATCGCCCGCTTCGGAAAATTCGGTTCAAAACGCCAACTTTGACAGCGTTTTTTACGGTATTTTCTGCATTAATCAAAAAATTAAGAAGCACGGCACATTATACAGTTTCTAAATAAGAGAATTTCCCAGTTTGATACGTTTGAGAGCAAAAATGAATTTTAAAATGAATCAGAAAATAAGCAGTTTCGATCGGAATACACCCTTAAGAGGAAAGTAATTGTTGATAGGTTTGTCTTATAGACTATTAATGTTTAATTAAATGTATTTAATTTTACTACATATAAAACTTGTTATTTACATTTAATAATGCTTATTACATTTAAATTACAATTAATAACAATTATTCCATTTAATTTATGTTTAATAGTGTTATATTTAATAGTAGGTTCGGTAAAGTGGAGTCGATATAGTATAGATTGCTAGTTTTTGAATGTATTTAATACATTACCAGTTTCAAAATGATTCTTCAGAACACTTCTTCATCACTCTGGCTTTTATAGGGAATACCATCAGACCTTGCTGGAAGAAGAAGTTGCAGGGTCTCGCTACTGTATCGCTTACTCTTTTTAGTTGATAAACGGAGTAGTTAGAAAATATGAAGTTGCTTATTTTCACGTACATTATAAAAGGAAAATATTAATTCAATTTACTTGGTGCGGATTGTCAGTTTTGGAATTAAAATTAGGTGTCCCATTTTAAGGACAGTGCCCTCGAAAGGGTTAATTCCCTCCTTTCCCTCCTTATGTTACACACATGAGCCCCAAGAACTAATTAGGGAACCCTTTTTCATTAAATAAGTATATATAATTTGAAGGCGATCGGATATTTCTATCAAAAGATATCGAGTTGCGTGCGTATGTACGTACCTATATACGTACATATGTACGTACATACTACATACAGACAGAAAATGTAGGTGCAAAAGCTCTCCGGTAATATCCTGTGAGAGAAAAACTAGCAGTAAATATATAGTTCTTATCTCTTCAATTCAGTGGCCGCAAAACAGAGCATTTAAATAGTCATCCCGAAAAATTTTTTTATAAAAAAATGGCAACAATATGCGGAAGATTTTTTTGCAGAAATTGACAGTCAAGACCATAACTAATACGATTATTTTTCAAACATGGCTGGGCAAAGCGCGGCACATATTTAAAAAGCTTTCGATATGTATAAATTAGAGCCAAAAACGTTTTTAAAATAACCCTTTTACACATTTAATGTTTTTTTATTATACTAAAAACGAAACTTTTTAAATTAGCACATAGTTTAACACTAAGCTCTGACCTTTGTTAAACACGTAAGCTGTGTTTAGTTTCAATTCAATAATTCATTGAGCCGCAAAAAAATTATATTTAAACATAACAACAATGCCAAAAAACTACAAAAAACCGCGTCTTCTCAGAAAGAAACATCCTCTTCAGCTGAGGCAAGGAACCACCGGATATAACTCAGGTTCCTGACATAGGCATAGATCGATACACTAATTAGTTAGCTATTAAAAAATATGATTTTTACAATTGTTGACGAAATTTTAATTTTTGCATTTTTGGCCAGTTTTTGGGTCAAATACTCCACTGTGCGCCGGTCAGAGATTTTACAGATTCTTTCTTAGTCCGTCTGACTAACGCCTGTATTCACGAATAACTTCGATAACTTTATAAGAACTTTATAAGATGTTATTTTAAGGAACACAAGCATTTTAAACCTTTTAAAACTGCTAGTGTATGAATTTCCATTCAACACACAAAATCGAATAAGGCCTTTTCTAAATCATAAATGAATTCTGAACAGTATCTGGACAAATAAATGTGAAATATTACAGAAAGTTGAATTTTTATTGACCAACTTTGAATTACGAAATTCTGAAAAATTGAATTCTGAACCAGCGATAAAAACTGAGATGACTTCACCATGAGTAGGTCAGCATGAGAGTATATTCATGAACCACATTTTATCAGTGGATAATTCAAGATTTTCGCCAGTGATTCATCAGAAGACAGAGTTTTCGGAAAGCATCAGAAAAGTTCTCATCTCATCACATCTTTTCATACCTCCTCCTAACATCTGTTCATCCCGGGTGCAGCTTTATGTTTGTAGAGAAAATGTTGTTTAGGTTTCGAGATAACGTGTTTAAAATTTATATAAATGGCATATATGTCTCCTATTAGGCTAGGATTCTCCTTTTTTGCTTAATAACGAAGTTTTAATGACTTCTTATAAAACATTAGAAAGGCCAAGGCCCGGCCCGCCGCACAATGGAGTATTTGACCCGAAATCCTGGTCGAAAATATTTTTCGATGTAAATATAGTCCGATTCACTTGAAATTCTTAGATGTTATTGGGTATCACTATGGCATGTTTGGTATTGTAAATGAAGTCTATAGCCTTTACGGTTCATATACAGAGACACCCAAAAGAATTCCTTTACATTGTGGTCTATGGGGAAAAATCGTTTGCTCTGTATTTTAACGATATCACACTTTTAAACGTGCTGAAATTTATATGCATCACTAAGGTGTACTAAAGCACTTATTGTAGAATATGGTGTGCATAGAGTAAATCGTTCATTTACAGGGACACACAAAAAAATATGGCTGAAGAATAAATTTAACTATTGAAGTCTATGACCAATAATTGGTGGAGGTGCGTTTGCAGTTGTGATAGTCGTTTTAAAATAGAACAATTTTTTAAAATATTACTTCGTGTGGATACATTCTATGGATCATATACAGGGCTGCACAAAAGTTCTCAAGTACAATTCCGTTTACTCACGGAAATGGCTGAATGGACATTTTTAACTGTGCTATGCATTTCACTGAAATAACTTTTAGCATACTATGAAGTATACATACAAATTCACAGCTTAGTTTAATATTTTATGTCTAAAAAGCTGACGAAGTGTAAGTAAGATTTTAACACTCCACATAATAATAAATATACATTTTATAAATATTTTGACAATTAAGAAAAAAAAATTGTCATCATTTAAGAAGAGCACAAAGAAAAAAGGAGATAAATATTAATTTACTAAGTAGATATTTTAAAAATACGAATAAATCACATTGACTTAACATTACTGAAGGGAGTTTGGAAGTTGAGTGACTAGTAATCTTAAATATTTACTGTTTTTAAGGGTGTATTCGAAAAAATATTTTTCCACCTTCAACAGCTCGAAATTTTCTGAGACATTTTCAGACTCATTTTTAAAAGTAAAAACATGAAACTTGCTGGGGTGATTTCTGAAGACATGTTTAACATGCCGTGTGGTTTCATTTTCAGCTCAATTAATTAGAATTTGATTTTTAAACAATTATTTTCTCAGTATGACCATTTTTTTTCATTCCCAGATCGCCCGCTTCGGAAAATTCGGTTCAAAACGCCAACTTTGACAGCGTTTTTTACGGTATTTTCTGCATTAATCAAAAAATTAAGAAGCACGGCACATTATACAGTTTCTAAATAAGAGAATTTCCCAGTTTGATACGTTTGAGAGCAAAAATGAATTTTAAAATGAATCAGAAAATAAGCAGTTTCGATCGGAATACACCCTTAAGAGGAAAGTAATTGTTGATAGGTTTGTCTTATAGACTATTAATGTTTAATTAAATGTATTTAATTTTACTACATATAAAACTTGTTATTTACATTTAATAATGCTTATTACATTTAAATTACAATTAATAACAATTATTCCATTTAATTTATGTTTAATAGTGTTATATTTAATAGTAGGTTCGGTAAAGTGGAGTCGATATAGTATAGATTGCTAGTTTTTGAATGTATTTAATACATTACCAGTTTCAAAATGATTCTTCAGAACACTTCTTCATCACTCTGGCTTTTATAGGGAATACCATCAGACCTTGCTGGAAGAAGAAGTTGCAGGGTCTCGCTACTGTATCGCTTACTCTTTTTAGTTGATAAACGGAGTAGTTAGAAAATATGAAGTTGCTTATTTTCACGTACATTATAAAAGGAAAATATTAATTCAATTTACTTGGTGCGGATTGTCAGTTTTGGAATTAAAATTAGGTGTCCCATTTTAAGGACAGTGCCCTCGAAAGGGTTAATTCCCTCCTTTCCCTCCTTATGTTACACACATGAGCCCCAAGAACTAATTAGGGAACCCTTTTTCATTAAATAAGTATATATAATTTGAAGGCGATCGGATATTTCTATCAAAAGATATCGAGTTGCGTGCGTATGTACGTACCTATATACGTACATATGTACGTACATACTACATACAGACAGAAAATGTAGGTGCAAAAGCTCTCCGGTAATATCCTGTGAGAGAAAAACTAGCAGTAAATATATAGTTCTTATCTCTTCAATTCAGTGGCCGCAAAACAGAGCATTTAAATAGTCATCCCGAAAAATTTTTTTATAAAAAAATGGCAACAATATGCGGAAGATTTTTTTGCAGAAATTGACAGTCAAGACCATAACTAATACGATTATTTTTCAAACATGGCTGGGCAAAGCGCGGCACATATTTAAAAAGCTTTCGATATGTATAAATTAGAGCCAAAAACGTTTTTAAAATAACCCTTTTACACATTTAATGTTTTTTTATTATACTAAAAACGAAACTTTTTAAATTAGCACATAGTTTAACACTAAGCTCTGACCTTTGTTAAACACGTAAGCTGTGTTTAGTTTCAATTCAATAATTCATTGAGCCGCAAAAAAATTATATTTAAACATAACAACAATGCCAAAAAACTACAAAAAACCGCGTCTTCTCAGAAAGAAACATCCTCTTCAGCTGAGGCAAGGAACCACCGGATATAACTCAGGTTCCTGACATAGGCATAGATCGATACACTAATTAGTTAGCTATTAAAAAATATGATTTTTACAATTGTTGACGAAATTTTAATTTTTGCATTTTTGGCCAGTTTTTGGGTCAAATACTCCACTGTGCGCCGGTCAGAGATTTTACAGATTCTTTCTTAGTCCGTCTGACTAACGCCTGTATTCACGAATAACTTCGATAACTTTATAAGAACTTTATAAGATGTTATTTTAAGGAACACAAGCATTTTAAACCTTTTAAAACTGCTAGTGTATGAATTTCCATTCAACACACAAAATCGAATAAGGCCTTTTCTAAATCATAAATGAATTCTGAACAGTATCTGGACAAATAAATGTGAAATATTACAGAAAGTTGAATTTTTATTGACCAACTTTGAATTACGAAATTCTGAAAAATTGAATTCTGAACCAGCGATAAAAACTGAGATGACTTCACCATGAGTAGGTCAGCATGAGAGTATATTCATGAACCACATTTTATCAGTGGATAATTCAAGATTTTCGCCAGTGATTCATCAGAAGACAGAGTTTTCGGAAAGCATCAGAAAAGTTCTCATCTCATCACATCTTTTCATACCTCCTCCTAACATCTGTTCATCCCGGGTGCAGCTTTATGTTTGTAGAGAAAATGTTGTTTAGGTTTCGAGATAACGTGTTTAAAATTTATATAAATGGCATATATGTCTCCTATTAGGCTAGGATTCTCCTTTTTTGCTTAATAACGAAGTTTTAATGACTTCTTATAAAACATTAGAAAGGCCAAGGCCCGGCCCGCCGCACAATGGAGTATTTGACCCGAAATCCTGGTCGAAAATATTTTTCGATGTAAATATAGTCCGATTCACTTGAAATTCTTAGATGTTATTGGGTATCACTATGGCATGTTTGGTATTGTAAATGAAGTCTATAGCCTTTACGGTTCATATACAGAGACACCCAAAAGAATTCCTTTACATCGTGGTCTATGGGGAAAAATCGTTTGCTCTGTATTTTAACGATATCACACTTTTAAACGTGCTGAAATTTATATGCATCACTAAGGTGTACTAAAGCACTTATTGTAGAATATGGTGTGCATAGAGTAAATCGTTCATTTACAGGGACACACAAAAAAATATGGCTGAAGAATAAATTTAACTATTGAAGTCTATGACCAATAATTGGTGGAGGTGCGTTTGCAGTTGTGATAGTCGTTTTAAAATAGAACAATTTTTTAAAATATTACTTCGTGTGGATACATTCTATGGATCATATACAGGGCTGCACAAAAAATCTCAAGTACAATTCCGTTTACTCACGGAAATGGCTGAATGGACATTTTTAACTGTGCTATGCATTTCACTGAAATAACTTTTAGCATACTATGAAGTATACATACAAATTCACAGCTTAGTTTAATATTTTATGTCTAAAAAGCTGACGAAGTGTAAGTAAGATTTTAACACTCCACATAATAATAAATATACATTTTATAAATATTTTGACAATTAAGAAAAAAAAATTGTCATCATTTAAGAAGAGCACAAAGAAAAAAGGAGATAAATATTAATTTACTAAGTAGATATTTTAAAAATACGAATAAATCACATTGACTTAACATTACTGAAGGGAGTTTGGAAGTTGAGTGACTAGTAATCTTAAATATTTACTGTTTTTAAGGGTGTATTCGAAAAAATATTTTTCCACCTTCAACAGCTCGAAATTTTCTGAGACATTTTCAGACTCATTTTTAAAAGTAAAAACATGAAACTTGCTGGGGTGATTTCTGAAGACATGTTTAACATGCCGTGTGGTTTCATTTTCAGCTCAATTAATTAGAATTTGATTTTTAAACAATTATTTTCTCAGTATGACCATTTTTTTTTCATTCCCAGATCGCCCGCTTCGGAAAATTCGGTTCAAAACGCCAACTTTGACAGCGTTTTTTACGGTATTTTCTGCATTAATCAAAAACTTAAGAAGCACGGCACATTATACAGTTTCTAAATAAGAGAATTTCCCAGTTTGATACGTTTGAGAGCAAAAATGAATTTTAAAATGAATCAGAAAATAAGCAGTTTCGATCGGAATACACCCTTAAGAGGAAAGTAATTGTTGATAGGTTTGTCTTATAGACTATTAATGTTTAATTAAATGTATTTAATTTTACTACATATAAAACTTGTTATTTACATTTAATAATGCTTATTACATTTAAATTACAATTAATAACAATTATTCCATTTAATTTATGTTTAATAGTGTTATATTTAATAGTAGGTTCGGTAAAGTGGAGTCGATATAGTATAGATTGCTAGTTTTTGAATGTATTTAATACATTACCAGTTTCAAAATGATTCTTCAGAACACTTCTTCATCACTCTGGCTTTTATAGGGAATACCATCAGACCTTGCTGGAAGAAGAAGTTGCAGGGTCTCGCTACTGTATCGCTTACTCTTTTTAGTTGATAAACGGAGTAGTTAGAAAATATGAAGTTGCTTATTTTCACGTACATTATAAAAGGAAAATATTAATTCAATTTACTTGGTGCGGATTGTCAGTTTTGGAATTAAAATTAGGTGTCCCATTTTAAGGACAGTGCCCTCGAAAGGGTTAATTCCCTCCTTTCCCTCCTTATGTTACACACATGAGCCCCAAGAACTAATTAGGGAACCCTTTTTCATTAAATAAGTATATACAATTTGAAGGCGATCGGATATTTCTATCAAAAGATATCGAGTTGCGTGCGTATGTACGTACCTATATACGTACATATGTACGTACATACTACATACAGACAGAAAATGTAGGTGCAAAAGCTCTCCGGTAATATCCTGTGAGAGAAAAACTAGCAGTAAATATATAGTTCTTATCTCTTCAATTCAGTGGCCGCAAAACAGAGCATTTAAATAGTCATCCCGAAAAATTTTTTTATAAAAAAATGGCAACAATATGCGGAAGATTTTTTTGCAGAAATTGACAGTCAAGACCATAACTAATACGATTATTTTTCAAACATGGCTGGGCAAAGCGCGGCACATATTTAAAAAGCTTTCGATATGTATAAATTAGAGCCAAAAACGTTTTTAAAATAACCCTTTTACACATTTAATGTTTTTTTATTATACTAAAAACGAAACTTTTTAAATTAGCACATAGTTTAACACTAAGCTCTGACCTTTGTTAAACACGTAAGCTGTGTTTAGTTTCAATTCAATAATTCATTGAGCCGCAAAAAAATTATATTTAAACATAACAACAATGCCAAAAAACTACAAAAAACCGCGTCTTCTCAGAAAGAAACATCCTCTTCAGCTGAGGTAAGGAACCAACGGATATAACTCAGGTTCCTGACATAGGCATAGATCGATACACTAATTAGTTAGCTATTAAAAAATATGATTTTTACAATTGTTGACGAAATTTTAATTTTTGCACTTTTGGCCAGTTTTTGGGTCAAATACTCCACTGTGCGCCGGTCAGAGATTTTACAGATTCTTTCTTAGTCCGTCTGACTAACGCCTGTATTCACGAATAACTTCGATAACTTTATAAGAACTTTATAAGATGTTATTTTAAGGAACACAAGCATTTTAAACCTTTTAAAACTGCTAGTGTATGAATTTCCATTCAACACACAAAATCGAATAAGGCCTTTTCTAAATCATAAATGAATTCTGAACAGTATCTGGACAAATAAATGTGAAATATTACAGAAAGTTGAATTTTTATTGACCAACTTTTAGAACCCCCCCCCCCCCCTTCCAGCCCTTTGCATGAGAATTTTTCCATTATCAGATTTACAAGATCAAAGCTATTCACTTGATTCTCTTTGACTATTTTTTGATAAATTAGCCTAGTAATTACGAAATTTCATTAAATGGACGCAGACACCTGTTTATGGATGCAGTGCTCCATAAATTTGGAAAAATGTATTTATTTTGAAAATGATATTTTATTTTCCATATTTTTTCTAGCTTCTTAATTTTATATTTTTTTATTCATTTTTTATTATTCATTTAGATATCACTTCATTAGATGCAATAAGAATTTTATTTAGGATAGAAATAAAAAGTGAGTTTTTTTAACCCCCTCACTGACAAGCCCGTGTTAATATGTTCACTAAGCTCCAGGTTTCACTGCAATACAAGCAATATTTAAAGTAATATAATTCTATTGATTTAATGAATTTTTAATACATTGAACAATGATTAATACTTCCAAGGATTGCATTCATATTCGTTATTAAGGTTTTTTTTTTATAAAATGTTCAAATAATCATTTTTTTAGCAATTAAAACAAAATGCAGAGAAAACAACATTACAATTTTGCCCTTTTCAAAGACAGTCGGAGGGTTAAATGATTGATTAATGATAGATTTCTATACTAGATAGGCAGAGTAATGATAGTTAGTAATCCAATAAAGCAGCTCGAATTCATTATTGATATTTTCATATAATTTTACATTATCAAATAAATAAAATAGCTGTCTTTTGTTTGAGAATCAGTGGAGAAGAACAAGTCCGCATTTGCACCACCTTACACATTCCCCTTTTTTTTTCTTTGTGTCATTCGTTAATTAAAGTAAAATAAAACGTTACTCAAGATGCTGTGTAAGATATAGAAACAAAAAGAAAGTTTAAAGTACATAACAGTAGATATAAAAGGGGCGTTCTACATAAGCGGCGTACGCGGCGTGACCTTGAATGGCCTCTGTACACCTGTGAAGGTCATGCGGCGTCATCTTGGAGGAGGGGTCAAGGTCATGCGGTGTGATCTAATAGGAGGGTGAAGGTTATGTGTCATCTTATAAGCCGAAGGATTAGACAAGAATTTTTTTAGCGGAATTTTTGGGAGATTGTTTTTTTTTCGATTTTTCGATTTTTATGTGGGGACTTTAATTTTTTAGGGTGCAATTTTTAGGGGACAGTGATATTTTCTCACCGTTTTAGTGGTTATTTTGAGTTGGATATTTTTACTAATGATAATTAATTTAGAAATTTTAATTGGGAGACTAACTTTTTTCGGGGTAATTTTTGAAGATTTAAATTTTAGGAGACAGATTTTTTTTCGCGGACATTAATTTTTTTAGCGCACTTGAGTTTTCGGTGCTATTTTTTTAGGGGCGCAATTTTTGGTTAGAGGTCAAATTTTCTGGTGTTAATATTTAATTGGTAAAATTTTATATATTTTTTTTTCATGTGAATTTTTAGATGGCAACGGAATTTTAAACGTTAATTTGATGAAAGGACTTTTCGCGATTAAATTTAGTGACGTTGGCGCTTAAATTTTAGGGGGAAATAGCAATTAAAATTTTAAAATATGAATGTGGTCACATGTGAATTTTTGTCATTTATCGTTATTTTGTCGTTTAGCTTTATATCTGCGAATTTTAAAATAGTACTAGTGATTTTGCATGAATTTTATAGTAAACTTTAGAACTTTCTTCTGAATCTGTGTTAGATCGGTGGATATGTTTTCGCGGTTCTAAACAAAAATAGAAATTGGTTAGATATTTCTAAGGATCTCGGTTTTGGTACACGATTTGTTATCACTTTTTAGGTATATATGCATCGGTTTAATAATTCTACCTTTTGTTAATTCATGCGAAAATATATTTTGAAAAAAAAAACATGAAATGCCCTTGATAAAGGAATCAGGAAATTTCCCCCATAAATAAAATTAAATGCACTGTCAATAATGAATGTATATTTCAAAAATACAGGGTTACTCATTAAATGGTGCGTTTGAATTTAGAATCACCAATGTCCCTTAACCTAAAATTGTATTGGCGCATGTTTTCGAAAAGTTATATATTTTTAAAAACTAGAAAATTGATTTTTTGAATATATACTTTTTAAACGTTTTTATTCAAACACTTTGAATTTTTAATAAGATTTTGAAAAAAAAAACGCACTTTTTACAAATTTACGCTAATATTAATAATTGCGCTTTTTAGAATAAAACTATTCAATACCTTTGTTTAACACTATTTGATGTTACATATATTTTCCAAAAATAAAACAAACTTACTTTAATATTTTTCCGTGAACAGCGGAGGTAAAATCTTGGAGCCTTCAAAAACGTGTGTTTATGCATGACAATTTCCACTATACTGAAATGCGTTACCTTACGAACACTCAGAAGTGATTCACTTTATCTAGATAAGGGATTTTCCCCAACGCAGTGAGTGAAACTATATTAGATTTCAATTTCGATTAACTAATGAGGGTCACAAATTTAGATTAGCTAATTAGAATCGCAAATTTATGTATGACGTAATTGGGTCTTTTTTCTTAAAGGGTTTAAAATTAGAAACACTGTTAAAGATTGTCTTGTGTGATTTCAACATTAATTTAAGATTGCCTTACTCATAATGAATGCATAATTAAGATTTAATATTGCGTCACAATTTTTGAAAGAGTTTATTAATATAGAATTTAAATTAAATTGAGGGCTTTTTTCTTATTACACAACTGCCAAGAAGGGTTATGTGTTTCACGCGTGTGGATTTCTTTATACCCTCGAAACAATCCAAAGGCTGGATGGATTTTAATGAATATCTCTATCGATTTGTCTTAACCGCCCGATGGATTTAGGCTAGATTTTGTTTTTATAAATTCAAAATGGCGGCCGTAAAATACAAAATGGCGGTAGAGACGAAAAAGATTACGCACCCTATTGAGTGGCATGTCATTGGATAGGTCTTTCAAAATGAAGACGATGTTTCATTGACTATTTTTCAGGGAGATGTTCCGTTTAAATATTACACCACATGGAAGGATCTTTAGCTTTTCTGCCACTCTAAACATCATAGACATCTATACAGGTCTCATCAAAATAGTGTTTTTAGATAAGAACTAACAATTAAAAGTCATCAATACAAGTAAATAAACAAACAGGTAAGTAATATAAAAAAATAGTTTCGCATTGATGGGAAATAATTAATTAGTTCGCTTTTTACGAAGTCGGGTTTTTAAAATTTAATATATTTTAGATTTATTTATTAATAAAACTGGAATATTTATTAATACTTTATTAGCAATATAATGAATGTGTCACATTTATTTAGGATTTAACTGTTATAAAAATTAGACCTTTTAAAATGGATACATTTTTAATTTATTCATTAACCGCGAGAATACTTCAAACACGTCATGAATGAGTCATCACGAATAACTGAGTTTTTACTCTTAAACATGAAGTTTAGCGGAAGGTTTTAATAAATGTATTGAGGTATTTGAATAGTAACACTTTTTGAAATAATCATTGCGCGCAGGAAACATTAGACATACATTTTGAAATAGATATAGTTCAAATTTTACTAAGTTTACACGTTACGTAATAGAGGTCACGTGATATTCTCACCAATCACAGTTCATTTGTTATCGTTAATGCACACGCGTGCCCAATATCAGCGTATAAATTTGCATGCAACGAGATGTTATCATTATTCTCAGTGCTTTGATAGCTGTGTGAAGACGCTTTCGACTGTTCGGTAATTTGAGTTAGTATTAGCCTGTGTTAAAATGGAGCAAGGCCTGCATTCTTCTGATTTCAACACGATGAGTCATTTCCTTTCACCAGAATTGAAGGAGCAAGACATGGAAGTTTCATCGCAACCTGTTTCGAATAATGAAGTAGTGCAAGCCCTGCATTCTCCAGATTTCAACAGGATGAGTCACCCCCTTTCACCAGATTTGAAGGACTCAGATTTGGATGTTTCATCGCAACCTGTTTCGAATAATGAAGTGCCTGCTTCTTCATGAGATCTGCAAAAGTTTCCTTTTGTGTGTAATGTGTGCAACAAAGCTTTTTTCTCAAAAGTTTATATTAAACAGACACGTGAAATCTAACTTGCAGAAAAAAAAATCTTGTGATTTATGTGACGAAAGCGGGATTTGTTGAAACATTAGATTATCCATAAACCTACCAAGCAATTTAATTGCAATGAATGTCAGGAAGTATTTTCAAGAAAGCGGGACTTAATTATACATAAAAAGATTCATGAGTCTCCCAAGGAATATAAATGTGTGCATTGTAGTGAACTATTCAACCGAAATTATGATTTGTTACTTCATGTGCGTACTTCACATAAGGTTTTATACAAACCTTTTAAATCATCATCTTTAAAAGATATGTTATATGAAACGGTTAAGCATTTTAAAAGATTTAATGCACTCGGTATTTTTACTAAAACTATGATCGATTCGAATGAGCAGAACGACAAAGACTTTTACACATTTTTTGATAGTGTTCGACCAGACGTTTCGAACGAATTACATTATCAGATTGAAATAAAATGTATATGAAATGGTACGCAACTGTACAAGCTCTTGTTAGTCGTGTAACTAATGAGGGGGACATAGAGACTGCCACTCCCTTTTTTCATTCTAAAACTGTGCTCGAATTGACGAACCAAAATTTATCTGTGCATATTAAGAAAGCCTTTTCAAAAATGATAAATTTCTATGAGAAGTTCATTGAACGTGGTTCTAATTGGACATTAGGTCAAATTTTGAACATTGAATTGTCGACAGCTATATATAGCTGGAATTAAAATATTTGTACCCTTTTTTGTATGATTTTTAAAATTTGTAACTGCTATTTAAAACGATCAATAAATATTGTGTGATTTTAAAAGCTTAGCGTTTTTATTTAAAAATAATTTTCATATTAACTATTTTGTAAAATTTACTCTAAAGTCTAAACTTTGTTTTGAAAACACTAGAATGAGCCTGAACATATCTATCTCACATACTTGAACTACTTTTAAATTCTTGATTTAGTTTCAAAAATGCTAGACAAAAACAAATATTTTCTAAATGTATAAGAGAAATAAGTATTCACATATTAACTGTACTTACCTTTTTTGAACACATTTACTTTATACACTTACTTGAATAATGGTGAAGACAAGTTCTTATCTAATGATACTTCAAATCACTGGCAAGTTTAGACAAGTCATTGATGAGTCATTAACTCCTTGAGGGACACCGGTATATATTATATACCACTTACGATTAATAAAGTTTTACACCAGGAAAATTTGATTAAATTTTACTTTTCTAACTTTGGTGGAAAAAAGCCGTAAAATTGCTTTGACTTATTTTGAAATAGAATTATTTAAAGATTCCGGTGTGAGTTCAACATTACAGGAACACCAATCACTTGCCCCTCAAGGGGTTAATGGGTTTTTCCATATAGATGACGTCACTGATTAGGTGTAAGTAAAAATATCAACTCTGAAGCTTTAATTGCAATTAACACAACTCCTTTAATTGATTTTTTTTAAATAATTTAGTTAATCTTTTAAAAATAAATTATTTTTAATTGTATTCAATGAAAATATAAAAAATTGATAAAGTCATTCAGTAAATTCTTCTCAAATCTGATATATTTAACTTGCGCGAAATAAAATCGAACCTTCTACTATGCTTGTCACGAAGGGAATGACTGATAACGTCCTTACTTATCTACTAACCCAAGATCGCATGATATCCCCGAGCATGCGCTCTGCTGACTGGTGACGAAATTGATTGCTGATAAGATTAGACGATTAGAACTTGCATTCATTTCTTCCCAGGCAGGTGTACGAGTTATACTTGTCTAGGTAAGTAGCATTTTAAGTTCTTTTTATAATGTCTTACAATAAGCTTTTAATATGTAGTGTAGACAAAAAAGAATACACTGTTTGTGACAATTCTTTTTTATTAATATAAACTTGTCCAAGTAGGATTTAGTATTACATTGTTAGATTTCTTCTTGGGTTTTACAAAGTTTCTTCTGGATGATACAACTTTCGTTATTTTCTTCATGGACGCAGGTGTTAAATATTTATTTTTTATAATACTTGAAGGTACTCCAATTTCACGAAGCGCATGAAGAAATTCTGTCGGTGTTTTCCCAGGTTTTTTATTCACATTAAAAATGAGATGAAAGATTTCCGCTAAATTCGTATCTTGCAAGGTGTTTCCATTATGATTCTTTCAGTTTGATCCCAGGCCAACTTGCTTGATTTTGATTTCAGTAACCTGAGTAAAGATCCAGCTTGTTTCTAATATGTGATGGCGTTGAGCTTTCACAAGCGTGTCCTAATCATCATCTTCTTGAGTCATTTCAGAGGGTTTTTTCTGACTGTGCAGGATCGGTCTTGGTAGATTCCGTTTGGTCAGGTTCCGTTTTAACAGGTTCTGTTTTGACAGGTTCCGTGTTGAGAGTTTTGGACTTTCTTTTCTCTCCGTCATCGTCAAAAGGCTTTGATCTCCAAGGGACATTAAATTCTTGTAAATTCATTTTCCTTTTTAAATGTTCATAGTACTGTTGAACTTTCTCATGATCGGGAAGTGAACTATTGAGTATATTGGACATTGTCACATCAAATTCAATCATTTGCTTTTTCGTGGGCACATGCCTAGTCAACTCTTCTTCCGGTATTAGAGCATATTTAGTAGCGAGCTCCGTTAATAAGATCCGTTAACACACTCAGGGCCGCAGGAATTAAAATATTTAAAAATCCTCCGTGTTGCACAATCACTTTCTTTTTTGAAAACAGACTTCCTTTTTGCGTGCCGATTTTTCGAAGAGGGTTTTTATACTAATTCATAGATTTCTTTTGATTTGGTGAGAGATGTTTCCTTTCAGTACGCTGTGGGTACACTCACAAATGGCTTTCACCGAGCGAGAAGGTAATTTTTTGAAAAGTTCCTTGCGTAAGATTTTAGGACATGTCTTAATGAGTTCTAAATCACGCAGTTGTTTCTCGGTCAACGTCAGGATCGCAACTGAATTAAGAACAAAATGTCTCTCTTTTAAATCTTTTTTCAAAGTGTACACGTATTGTCTTTGTCCCGGTAACACCAGTGTTCTTAACCGCAGCTCTTCTGAGGTTTCATTTCTTATATCGACTAATAAATACGAAAACGGTGTTTTAATGGCGTCAGTAAACACTTCTTGGAAAAATTTAGTGTTAGTTTGGTATAATTGTCGACGCAAATGACTGATTTGACTCATGTCACGATGATTTTTAAACAGGATCAAATATCGACTGTTTAGGGAAACACCTCTCATTTCTTTCCCTTTATGAAAGAGATTTTGTGTAATAAATATCACACTAACGTTTAAATGGTGACCTGCCTTTGTGAAGAGATAAGTCATACGCTCGTCTGTTCCACATTCCACCATGAGATCGTCTAAGATCATTAAAGAATTTGCTCCTAAATACTCGGTGTAATTCGAAGGAAAGCCCTCCACAAAGGTAACATCAGGTATTTCGTTATACAGTTTTTAGTAGATACCGTAAAACCAAATCACTTTATCAGGAGGAGGGTCAAACATGACGTTTCTTTCCCTTAGCAAATCACGTAGAAACCAACTTTTACCCACTCTTGTGAGACCTGCAAAGAGCATCGTACAGGGGTGTTGGAAGCGTGGAAACTTCATCGTTAATAAACGTACACAAGTAAAACACACACTTTAAATAATCACAAACACATGGGTTCACAGTTAAATTCATATTTTTGATAAAAATGTGCACGAATGCCAAATCGTTTGGCTACAAACTCACGTGACTGCCGTCTGCGGGCAGTATTGTGTATTTTACCTTTATTCTCCGTGTCAAGGTAAAACCCTAAAGGATTTTTTATCTCATTTTGTCACTGAAGAGTTATCGAATGATATACAACTCTATAATTTTGTAGCCAAAAGATTTGGAACTCGTGCACATTTTTATCAATAAATATGAATTTAACTGTATTCATATTTATTGATAAAAATGTGCACGAATGCCAAACCTTTTGGCTACAAACTCACATGACTGCCGTCTGCGGGCAGTATTGTGTATTTTACCTTTATTCTCGATGTCGGGGTAAAACCCTAAAGAATTTTTTATCTCATTTTGTCACTGAAGAGTTGTCGAATGATCGACGAGTCTATAATTTTGTAGCCAAACGATTTGGCCTTCGTGCACAAGGATCTGGGTTCGATTCCCGGTCTGGGCATTTTTTCGCTCAGTTGGAAATATTCAATTCGTATGATAGCTTTACCAATCAGTTTGATTGTGTTAAAATAATAGTTGTTCTACGTATCCATCGTTTATATGGAGTTCCTTTACCTACGGTTTATTCTGTTGAGCTGTCTACATGACAGACCAGATGTTCTACCTATAAGGTTATCTGAGCGAAACATGCTGGCTGGTTGTCGGTCCAGTTAGCTTAAACGGAAAAGCATTGGCCTTGTAAGCCAAGGATCTGGGTTCGATTCCCGGCCTGGGCATTTTTTCGCTCAGTTGGAAATATTCAATTCGTATGATAGCTTTACCAATCAGTTTGATTGTGTTAAAATAATAGTTATTTTGTTCTTAATTCAGTTGCGATCATGACGTTGACCGAGAAACAACTGCGTGATTTAGAGCTCATTAAGACATGTCCTAAAACCTTACGCAAGGAACTTTTGAAAAAATTACCTTCTCGCTCGGTGAAAGCCATTTGTGAGTATACTCACAACGTACTGAAAGGAAACGTACCTGTCTCACCAAATCAAAAGAAATCTTTGAAGAAGTATGAAAACCCTCTTCGAAAAATCGGCACGAAAAAAGGAACTCCGTTTTCAAAAAAGAAACTTATTGTGCAACACTGAGGATTTTTAAATATTTTAATTCATGCGGCCCTGAGTGTGTTAACGAGACTTATCAATGGAGCTCGCTACTAAATATGCTCTAATACCGGAAGAAGAGTTGACTAGACATGTGCCCACGAAAAAGCAAATGACTGAGTTTGATGTGGCAATGTCCAATATACTCAATAGTTCACTTCCCGATCATGAGAAAGTTCAACAGTACTATGAATTTTTAAAAAGGAAAATGAATTTGCAAGAATTTAGTGTCCCTTGGAGATCAAAGCCTTTTGACGATGACGGAGAGAAAAGAAAGTACAAACCTCTCAAGACGGAACCTGTCAAAACAGAACCTGTTAAAACGAAACCTGACCGAACGGAATCTACCACGACCAAAACTTCACAATCAGAAAAATCCTCAGAAATGACTCAAAAAGGTGATGATTACGACACGCTTGTGATAGCCTCGACGCCATCACATATGAGGAAACAAGCTGGATCTTTACTCAGGTTACTGAAATCGAAATCAAGCAAGATGACTTGGGATCAAAGTGGAAGAATCACTTATAATGGAAACACCTTGCAAGATACTAATTTAGCGGAAGTCTTTCATCTCATTTTTAATGTGAATAAAAAACCTGGGAAAACACCGACAGAATTTCTTCATGCGCTTCATGAAATTGGAGTGCCTTCAAGTATTATAATAAATAAATATTTATCACTTGCATCAATAAAGAAAATAACGAAAGTTGTATCACCCAGAAGAAACTTTGTAGAACCCAAGAAGAAATCTAACAATGTATTACTAAATCCTACTTGGACAAGTTTATATCAATAAAAATGAATTGTCACAAACTGTGTATTACTTTTTTTCTTCATTAAATATTAAAAACTTTTTGTAAGACATTATAAAAAGAACTTAAAATGCTACTGACCTAGACACGTCCAACTCGTACACTTGCTTGGGAAGAAATGAATGCAAGTTCTAACCGTCTTATCAAATCGTCTAATCTTATCAGCAATCAATTGCGTCACTAGTCAGCAGAGCGCATGCTCGGGGATATCATGCGATCTTAGGTTAGTAGATAAGTAAGGACGTTATCAGTCATTCCCTTCGTGACAAGTAGAGTAGAAGGTTCGATTTTATTTCGCGAAAGTTAAATATAGCAGATTTGAGAAGAATTTACTGAATGACTTTATCAATTTTTTATTTTTTCATTGAATACAATAAAAAATAATTTATTTTTAAACGATTAACTAAATTATTTAAAAAAAATCAATTAAAGGAGTTGTGTTAATTGCAATTAAAGCTTCAGAGTTGATTTTTTTTATTTACACCTAATCAGTGACGTCATCTATATGGAAAAACGCATTACTGACTCATCAATGACTTGCCTAAACTTGCCAGTGATTTGAAGTATCATTAGATAAGAAAATGTCTTCTCCATTATTCAAATAAGTGTATAAAGTAAATGTGTTCAAAAACGGTAAGTACAGTTAATATGTGAATACTTATTTCTCTTATACATTTAGAAAATATTTGTTTTTGTCAAGAATTTTTGAAACTAAATCAAGAATTTAAAAGCAGTTTAAGTATGTGAGATAGATATGTTCAGGCACATTCTAGTGTTTTCAAAACAAAGTTTAGACTTTAGTAAATTTTACAAAATAGTTAATATGAAAATTATTTTTAAATAAAAACTCTAAGCTTTTAAAATCACACAATATTTATTGATCGTTTTAAATAGCAGTTACAAAATTTAAAAATCATACAAAAAAGGGTACAAATATTTTAATTCCAGCTATATATAGCTGTCGACAATTCAATGTTCAAAATTTGATCTAATGTCCAATTAGAACCACGTTCAATGAACTTCTCATAGAAATTTATCATTTTTGAAAAGGCTTTCTTAATATGCACAGATAAATTTTGGTTCGTCAATTCGAGCACAGTTTTAGAATGAAAAAAGGGAGTGGCAGTCTCTATGTCCCCCTCATTAGTTACACGACTAACAAGAGCTTGTACAGTTGCATACCATTTCATGGACATTTTACTTCAATCTGATAATGTAATTCGTTCGAAACGTCTGGTCGAACACTATCAAAAAATGTGTAAAAGTCCTTGTCGTTCTCCTCATTCGAATTGATCATAGTTTTAGTAAAAATACCGAGTGCATTAAATCTTTTAAAATGCTTAACCGTTCATATAACATATCTTTTAAAGATGATGATTTAACAGGTTTGTATAAAACCTTATGTGAAGTACGCACATGACGTAATAAATCACACTTTCGGTTGAATAGTTCGCTACAATGCACACATTTATATTCCTTGGGAGACTTATGAACCTTTTTGTGTATAATTAAGTCCCGCTTTCTTGAAAATACTTCCTGACATTCATTGCAATTAAATTGCTTGGCAGGTTTATTGATAATCTTATGTTTCAACAAATCGCGCGTTCTTGAAAATATATCGTCGCATATATAACATTTTAAAATCACAGGAGTCTTTGAATGAATCCTAATATGTCGTTGTAAATCACTGTTTTGAACGAATGATTTTTCATATAAAACACAAGAAAATGGTTTTTTCTGCAAGTGAGATTTCACGTGTCTATTTAATATAAACTTTTGAGAAAAAGCATTGTTGCACACATTACACACAAAAGGAAACTTTTGCAGATCTGATGAAGAAGCAGGCACTTCATTATACGAAACAGGTTGCGATGAAACTTCCAAATCTGAGTCCTTCATTTCTGGTGAAAGGGGATGACTCATCGTGTTGAAATCTGGAGAATGCAGGCCTTGCTCCATTTTAACACAGGCTAATACTAACTCAAATTACCGAACAGTCGAAAGCGTCTTCACACAGCTATCAAAGCACTGAGAATAATGATAACATCTCGTTGCATGCAAATTTATACGCTGATAGGGGGCGCGCGTGTGCATTAATGATAACAAATGAACTGTGATTGGTGAGAATATCACGTGACCTCTATTACGTAACGTGTAAACTTAGTAAAATTTGAACTATATCTATTTCAAAATGTATGCCTAATGTTCGCTGCGCTCAATGATTATTTCAAAAAGTGTTACTATTCAAATACTTCAATATATTTATTAAAACCTTCCACTAAACTTCATGTTTACGAGTAAAAACTCAGTTATTCGTGATGACTCATTTATGACGTGTTTGAAGTATTCTCGCGGTTAATGAATAAATTAAAATTTATCCGTTTTAAAAGGTCTAATTTTTATAACAGTTAAATCCTAAATAAATATGATACATTCATTATATTGCTAATAAAGTATTAATAAATAGTCCAATTTTATTAAAAAATAAATTTAAAATATATTAAATTTTAAAAACCCGACTTCGTAAAAAGCGAACTAATTAATTATTTCTCATCAATGCGAAACTATTTTTTTATATTACTTACCTATTTGTTTATTTACTTGCATTGATGACTTTTAATTGTTAGTTCCTATCTAAAAATACTGTTTTGTTGACGCCTATATAGATGACTATGATGTTTAGAGTGGCAGAAAAGCTAAAGATCCTTCCATGTGGTGCAATATTTAAACGGAACATCTCACTGAAAAGTAGTCAATGAAACATCGCCTTCATTTTGAAAGACCTATCCAATGATAGGCCACTCAATAGGGTGCAAAAAAATTTTTTTCGTCTCTACCACCATTTTGTATTTTACGGCCACCATTTTTAATTTAAAAAATACAAAATCTAGCCTAAAACCATCGGGCGGTTAAGACAAATCGATTGAGATATTATTCATTAAAATCCATCCAGCCGTTGGAATGTTTCGAGGGTATAAAGAAAACCACACGCGTGAAACACATAACCCTTCTTGGCAGTCGTGTAATAAGAAAAAAGCCCTCAATTTACTTTAAATTCTATATTAATAAACTCATTCAAAAATTGTGACGCAATATTAAATCTTAATTATGCATTCATTATGAGTAAGGCAATCTTAAATTAATGTTGAAATCACATAAGACAATCTTTAATAGTGTTTTTAATTTTAAACCCTTTAAGAAAAGAAAGACCCAATTGCATCACACATAAATTTGCGATTCTAATTAGCTAATCTAAATTTGTGACCCTCATTATTTAATCGAAATTAAAATCTAATATCGTTTCACTCACTGCGTTGGGGAAAATCCCTTATCTAGATAAAGTGAATCACTTCTGAATGTTCGCAAGGTAACGCATTTCAGTATAGTGGAAATTTTCATGCATAAACACACGTTTTTGAAGGCTCCAAGATTTTACCTCCGTTGTTTACGGAAAAATATTAAAGTAAGTTTTTTTTTTTGGAAAATATATGTAACATCAAATAGTGTTAAACTAAGGTATTGAATAGTTTTATTCTAAAAAGCGCAATTATTAATATTAGCGTAAATTTGTAAAAAGTGCGTTTTTTTTCCAAAATCTTATTAAAAATTCAAAGTTTTTGAATGAAAAGGTTTAAAAAGTATATATTCAAAAAATCAATTTTCTAGTTTTTAAAAATATATAACTTTTCGAAAACGTGTGCCAATAAAATTTTAGGTTAAAGGACATTGGTGATTCTAAATGCAAACGCACCATTTAATGAGTAACCCTGTATTTTTGAAATATACATTCATTATTGACAGTGCATTTAATTTCATTTAGGTGTGGGAAAAGGAGGGGTAAATTTCCTGATACCTTTATCAAGGGCATTTCATGTTTTTTTTTTTCAAAATATATTTTCACATGAATTAACAAAAGGTAGAATTATTAAACCGATACATATATACCTAAAAATTGCATAACAAATCGCGTACCAAACCGAGATCCTTAGAAATATCTAACGAATTTCTATTTTTGTTTAGAACCACGATAACATATCCACCGATATAACACAGATTCAGAAAAAAAAATCTTAAGTTTACTATAAAATTCATATAAAATCACTAGTACTATTTTAAAATTCGCAGAAATAAATTGTAACGCTAAATGACAAAAATTCACATGTGACCACATTCATATTTTAAAATTTTAATTACTATTTCCCCCTAAAATTTAAGCGCAAACGGCACTAAATTTAATCGCGAAAAGTCCTTTGATCAAATTAATGTTTAAAATACCGTTGTCATCTAAAAATTCGCGTGAAAAAAAATATATAAAAGTCTCCCAATTAAAAATTAACACCGGAATATTTGACTTCTAACGCAAAAAATGCGCCCCTAAAAAAAATATCACCAAAAACTCAAGTGCGCTAAAAAAATTAATGTCCGTGAAAAAAAAATATATATCTCCTAAAATTCAATCTTGAAAAATTACCCCAAAAAAAGTTAAAGTCTCCCAATTAATATTTCTAAATTAATTATCATTTGTAAAAATATCAATGTCCCAAAAAATTTCACCCTAAATTTAAAGTCCCCACATAAAAATCGAAAAATACCACGCGTACTGTAGTACGACGGAAAAAAAATCAATCTCCCAAAAATTCCGTTAAGAAAATTCTTGTCTAATCCCTCGTCTTATACGATGACGCATAACCTTCACCCTCCTCTTAGATCACGTCGCATAACCTTGACCCTTCCTCCAAGAGTACGCCGCATGACCTTCACAGGCGTACAGAGGTCATTCAAGGTGACGCCGCGTTCGCCGCTTATGTAGAACACCCCTTTTATATCTACTCATAACACCAAAACAGAAGAATGTATGTAGTCTCATATATATGTTATCTGCAATTTTTTAGACTTGTTTGTTTATATTTATCCCTATATTTCCTACATCTTGAATTGTTTGCTTTCATAAATACTGATGATCGGGAAGAATTAATTTGCCTTAAAAAATAATCATCATTCCTGAAAGGGCTGGTAAAAGTATTTTTGGTGTGGGGTTATTTTAAAAAAGTAAATATGTATAATGTAATACAAATATAAATATTAAAAAAGTTATATCGGCAATGCAATGTTCAAAAATAACTTAGCCATCTCCTACAAAAAACTATTATTTACCTACAACTTGATGACTGTAAAAGTTCTGAATATTTCCCGATTTAAAGAAAATTTTAGTACAATGAACTAAAGGAAACCAGGTGTCAGTAAACATCAATTCCAAAAAACAAGAACTATGTTTCAATAATCCGCGTTAATTCATACAACCTAATTAGGATGAGCGAAGCGAATCCTCTACTAGGCTACACAAATTACATTTTGTCGTACACTTTACAAAAAAAAAAATAAATAAATAAATAAATAAATAAAAATAAAAAACTATTCAATATTTTGACTTGAAATTAAACACAAAAATAAACTATGATCTGTAGATTTGCACGTTATTAGTTTTCTTAAAGAATAACCTCTGAAAAAATCATTATTTTAATTAATTTATTTTACATGTTTTTCCATTATGGACGCATTTTTGCAAATAAAAAATGAAACACGTATATTTTCAGAAGAAAATATAAATCATGGTGTTGGTAATTATAGATAGAATCATGATTAATTCAATAGTTTTACGATTTCTTTTATGAAATTTTTAAAATACCTTTTTTATGAAAATTATAGCATATTTTTAATGAATTAAAATTTGTGAAAATTCCGTTATTTACATTCAATTATAAAAGTATTTTTCAGTGTTAAGAATTCAAATACACAATTTTTTCTTATTATGTGAAATCATTTACGCAGACGATACTTACGCATTTAAAAAAATTATATTATGATTTTTATTTATTTATTTATTTATTTTTTGTAAAATGACAACAAAAGAAAATTATTTGTTAAATTCGTTCTATCATAAATAAAAAAATTCCCAGGAAATTCTTAGTTATTTGGCTGAATTTACATTTCTAAAATTAAAATGCACCAAAACATAAAATAGCGTTTTTGCTTAATAAAGATGCAAAAATAATATAAAAAAATATTAGTACTTTCAAATATTTATCTTATTAAATAATGTTTCGCGAATCCAAACAAAGCATGGCTTTCTCTAGTGTACAGGGTAGGATGCAAAGGAAAGTCCCTTTAACCTGAACGTACTTGCGAACGGAGAGAGCTGCAGCTCTGCAAGTGAGATAACGGTATAGTAAAGCGACTACGCCCGACCTAATGCAACGGACATCAGCGCCCCTGGTGGCGAAATTTCGAAGATAGCCATTGCAATTGCATATCGAAAACAAAAAGAGATAAAGCAAAATTTCCAGTTAGAAAGTTTTAGAGCACCAATTAATTAGTACGAAACGGCATTTGATTCACACGGATAAGATAAATCGTTGTCTGCATATCCAAAAATGTCCGAAATTGATGAGCGACGATACTACTTTGCATATTCACATTCCGGAAAGGTAGTAGTGCACAACTGCAGATTGTGACGTTGTACTGTGCTGTAATGTCTGTAAAAATTTAATTTCTAATACATTTAAAATTTTAGATTAACCCTTTTAAGGGCAGAAGATTTCTATTCGTAAACTGACGAAATAATTGACTAACACCAGAGTATTCAAACTAATTTCTTAAAAAATAAAAACCCGCTGATTTGCACTTTCATTAGAAAAGCAAACTTTTATTAAAATATTCTTGGTGTCATTTGTCAGTTTTGTAATAAATATTAGGTGGCTAGACAGTCTAGACACAGCCACTGAAAGGGTTAAACCCATGTCGTCGTATTGAAGAGGCTTGCAATAGACGTTCCATGCTGAGAATTGTGCATGCAGAATTATTTTCACGAATACAAACGTGTATCGTAAGCAATGGCGAACTTTTCGAACATACTTAATATTAACTTTCTTGGGAGACAGTTTGTCTTTTTTGGGTTTTTTTTTTTTTTTTTTTTTGTATGTGATGTTATCAAAATATGTTGAGATAAGTGCCATATTTATACCCTAAGATATTTATACCATAAATTGTGCTTATTTTTTCATACTTCTGGCTATTCCATTCAAACATTTACACAAAATCGATTTCGGACATTTTTGGATATACAGGTGAAGATTTATCTTATCCATGTAAATCAAATGTCGTTCCGTAATAATTAATTGATGTTCTAAAACTGTCGAACTGGAAATTTTGCTCTATCTCTTTTCGTTTTCGATTTGCAATGGCTATCTTCCAAATTTCGCCACAAGGGGCGCTGCTGCCGTTTGCATTAAATCGGGAGTAGTCGCTTTACTATACCATTACCTCACTTGTATAGCTGTAGTTATCTCCGTTCACAAGTATTTTCAGGTTAAAAGGACTTTTCTTTGCACCCTGTATAAATATTCTATGCTTTACAAGTTAAAACGTAAAAACTAACAATGTTAACATTTATCTTTAAGTTATAAAAGTCAAATATTAGTATAAGAACAAAAATGTTATTTTTTTTACATATATTTGTAGGCTGAAAATTATAATAAATGATCCAGAATAATGATTATCATAAATATAAAATATAATAAACATGTTTAAACTGGTTAACACTTGAACGACTACAAATTTTACTGAAGTTCAAAAAAAAAAAAAAAAATTCACACCAGAATTTTTATTTGAAACTATTTAACTTATTTATTTAACTTGTTTTCCCTCGGTACATATTTATTTTATTTTAGACAGAAATTTCTGTTTCGAATCGAACTATTTTTATTTGCTAGCAGTCAAAATGTCATGTTCGCTCTAGTGTTAAGACAATATTAAAAAATCTCCTAACCACATGCTACGGTTACGCTAGGACTAAACTGCACCAGCCACGCAGCTATCGTCCGCGTCTGTTCTGTGCAGAGTTGGGCAAATTTGTAATCTCAATTATCCGCAATGTAATACAAGTTAATTGCATGCAATTGATTATAGTTATACACTTTCAAACACAGAAATTTTGTCAAATAATGGGATGGCGGCGGTTCCGGCTACGGTGCTTCCAGAATTTTTTACGGCATGCACTTTTAACTATAATTAAGTACATTGCAGATAATTGCAATTACAGATTTACCCAACTCTGGTTTTTGTGCAACTGACAAGTTCGAAAAGAATATAAAGACGATAGGCGTGGGCTCCCTCTCCCAGCTCGCTAACGCTCCGCCGGTCTTTGATGACCTTGACGATTCACCCAGACCATGATATCGAAGTTCCGAAATTTGGGCTCGAGATGAAAATCTGTTTATTGTTATCTGTAGTCATCACATTATGAAAGGGCATTAAATTCGCTAGCGCTTATACCAATATTTAATTTAAAATGTTGTTTTTTGACAAAATAACACTCATTTGAAAAAAAAAATCACTTTATCTTTTACAAACTATAAAAATATGTTATCAAGGAAAATTATACTTGTCAATGGTCCATAAAAAACAATTAGCTTTCTTTTAAATAAAAAATGAAGGAAATTTGTCTAATAGTTCTCGAGGAAAAGGGTCACCCACTTTGAAAAGCAATGCTTTGATGAAAATAAGTTTTACATTTTACAATGCCATTCAATGAGCAAAAAATATGGTAATTAATTGAAATAGCATAAAACCGCTTTAAGGGAACAATCTACAGACTTAAATAAACGGTCAAGTGCGAGCATTAATCGCGCACAGAGGGTTCCGTAGAATAAATATATGAATTTGTAATTGTATTATATATATATATATATATATATATATATATATATATTAAAAACGTTGCTAAAAGAATACTAAGACTTTGTAAAAAACTATACAACGTAGGGTTGGGTATAACTGTATATATTAGAAAAGTGTAAATGGGTATACCATGAAAGTTCAAAGAGATATGGAACCTAAATAATATCAAATATAGCTATTCGTATAACTCTTTTCTTTTTAAATATTATCCTAATCTTTTTATGATGAACTTAATTCGGTACTGACAATAAAAGCAGTGCATAGTTAAACTTCATTTGGCATTTCATGAAACTAAATTCAGCGTAGTAATAACCTTTATTTCTACAGTGTAGCTAAAACAAAACCTTTGTTCAAAGTTTAAATTTGGCATTGTGCTGAGCGCGCTTCGAATTGAGGTCTCAAAGTTGCAACGCCGCCTTGGTCAATGCCGCGTTTTTCCAGATAGGTGTTTAATTAACTTTTAAAGTCTCTCGAGGCGTATTGAGAAATACAATCAATGCAAATTATCGCGAATCCCACAGTATTTAAGCGATTCATTCTAATTAAATCTTTCGAGGGCGATGCCCTTAAAAAACGGACACCTAATTTTAATTCCAAAACAGACAAACGGCACCAAGAATATTTAATTAAAATTTTCCTTTTATCATGTACGTGAAAATAAGCAAGTTCGCTTTTTCTAATACATTCGTTTATAAATTATAGCGTCAGTTCATTATTTCACAAGTTTATAAATAGAATTACTCCGTGTCGGAAAGGATTAAGTGGTCGCAGGACTCTTAAAGCTTCAAAATTTAAGAAATTTTAATTTTTTTAGATGTTAAACTCCTATCTTTTCTTAATATTTTGATATAATTGTTTCCTTGAAATTCCCATTAGAACAGAAGTTTTGGCTTTTAGAATTATACCCGCTCAATAGCTGAAGCGGCGTTTCCGAAACTTTAAACTCATTATTTTCCAAATGGCGTTTTTTGGGCATAACGCGCTGGATACCTCAAAAACTTCTGAATATTTTTTCATGAAATTTTCAAAGCATATATTCCATGGTAGTCTGTATAAAGTGAACCTTAAATTTCCTTTTTATTGTTTAAAAAAATATTTTTTTAGGTGATTTTACTGTTGAAATTTTCAAAATTTTGTATTAGCTAAATGCAACATTGCATTAAAAATATAAAAATGCTTTAAATACAAATTTATTTAAGTTCAGGGAAATTATTATTATCTGAAGTATAAGTAAGCACTAAAATTTTCATTCTAGTTGCAATATTTATTTTGTAATCCTACGCGTAAACTGTTATGCCAATTTTTTGTTCGACAAATGTCTAACAGTTTCGAGCCCCCTATAAATACTAATTCTGTATCTTGCAATTTTTTATCCCAATTAAAATTGTGTTTTAAAACCATATACATTTTAAGACATTAAATGTTGAAAATGGTCTTTTTTTCATTTTTTCCACTTTTTAGAGTCCCGAGACCCCTTAAATTAGTATGTTTTTTAACAATTTGACGTTTATTGCTTTTATACTGTTACTGGGCATTACATTACACATATATATCATTAAAAGTTGTTAACTAAGCATAGAGTACGCCGCCCCTGTCCTTGTGTGTGTCCAAACCGACCGTACCTTTAAGGGTTAATATCTCAGCTATTTACCGATGATTTTTTTTCGAAAATCATTATCAACAATGCTTTTATTCTTCTGCAACGATAGGTATATTCAGCGATGCTGAACAATTTTTCTGAATGCCCGTAAATCGAAATTTGTGTATAACAGAAAAATGCTAATTACTCAAAAACTATGCGACCTAGGGTAATCGCTATAATTTTCCGGTAAGGTTTACATTAACGTCTACTACCTCTAATTTTTTCATAATTTTAGTTTCAGTAGATTCGGAATTAGATGGGGGGGAGACATATTTTTGCGCTACATTTTCAACAATATCTTTGAAAATATAATACCTAAAAATAAAAGGAATGTATTTTTGAGTTCAGCGTTACAAAAGCTTTCACAGGATACCCCACATGATATGCAAAGAAAAGATTTTTTTTTTCAAGTAGCATAATTAGCCCCTCTACTTTTTTACTAAATATATTTATGAATGTTTATTTATCTGAAAATATGTGGGTCAATGGTCTTTATTACTTCCCCGAATTTGAACTTTCCACGTTCCATAGTTTACGAGTAAAATGGCTGTGACGGACAGACAGACAGACACAAGAATGATCTTATAATGGTTCCGTTTTTACTTTTTAAGTACGGAACCCTAAAAAGGAAAAAAAATCGAAAATTTTTACGCATACAACCTCCCTTTATCACAGTACAAATTTCACATATATGATGAAAATAATTATTCTTGTCATCGTTTCAAGTAAAAATGATAAAAAGTCCTTCGGGACAGTGCCGGGAGGAAGGTGTTGCTTTCTTATTTCTTATCTTTTAAGAGCCAGCTTATATTATTCAAACTCATGAATCTCAAATTATTGGAACCCGATTATAGAAGATTAAGTACTAATTTTTGTCAATATTGAATATGAATGAGAATTTCGCAAATTTAGTCAGCGTTATCAAAGCTGGTTTTATTTAAAATGATTTATATTTGGTAGCCAAATTCGGCGATATCTTGAAGTGCCCGCCAATTTAAAACAACATAATAGGTGCAACAAAGCTAACCAATGAACTTGGTCGAGATCTTAGTAATTCCTGTGTACATGCTCACTCACATCTAAATCAATTGATCTATACTAGTGCTGTCGAAGGCAAAAAATCAGATTTTTCAAAATGTCCCCCACATTAGAAATTCAAACTGCTATATCTCAGCCATTTTTTAAGATAAAGACAAAACAAAAGTGCTCCGGAATCTTTGCATCAAGCTCAAACATATAAGAGAAAAAATCTTTTTCAATTTCTTATTTTTTTGTACCTCATTTTAAATTTAATTTTTTTTTTTTTAGAAAACGAAATCGGCCAATAGATTGTTATATACTATGCACATGTCACATGTCACATCCAAATCGATTCATCAATACTCGTATTATCGCGTGACAAATATCAGATCGTTTCAAAATGTCAGCCATACTAGAAATTCGAAGTGCTATAACTCAGCCATTTTTTAAGATATAGACAAAACGAAAAATGCCCCTAAATTTTTGTATCAAGGTCAAACACATAAGAAAAAAATCTTTTTCAATTTCTAATTTTTTGCCCCTCATTTTAAATTAAAATTTAAAAAAAGAATTAAATGGCTGCCATTTTGAAACAAGATGGCGGTTGAAGTTGGTCAACGTACTCGGTCGATACATTAGTATGTACTATTTACACAACAAGTTATATCCAAATCCGTTCATAAATACGAGTGTTATCGCGTGACAAAAATCAGATCGTTTCAAAATATCAGACACAATAGAATTTCAAAGTTCTATAACTCAACCTTTTTTTTAAAGATATAGACGAAACAAAAAAGGCTCCAGAATCTTTGTATCAAGTTTCGTGAGCACTGAGAACAGTGGACCTTTATTAATTTACCATAGGTTTTTATTTATTTTTGCCAAGGGGCAAACGTTGAAATGAGCTTCTAATTTGAGAGCGAGGGCGCTCCTTACACACCTGTTGTTCAGGTGACAACGAAATTCAACTGCAGGTTACATATTTTATCAGCTAGGTGGCGCTGATCTCTTAATCAAAGCGCACATACCGGCCCCCATTGAAGTATTCTGATAGTTCAATGATATACAACAAGTAAATATACAATAACATACAGGTGATATTACTAATTAATAGTTACACATAATGCACTAAATATAAATACAATAATAAGGAATAATAAATTCAATAGATAGAGGTTAAACTTAATTGATATTTTCATTATTTACTATAGGTAAAACACAAATGTTAGAGATACTTCTTTTGTAAGTTCCGGGTGGAGTCCGGACTATTATTCCTCTAAAATTGCCATCATTTCCCTTGATGATTTCTAAAATGCGACCTACTATCCATTTACAAACTGATAGGTCTCCATTCTTTACCAGAAACATTATACCTCGTGCAACATTTTGTTTTTTAAAGAGCCATTTGGACCTATGCTGCAAATGGCTTAAATAAGAATTGGTCCAAATTTTCCATATTATTTGCACGATTTTTTGAGTTTTCTGCCATCGGTCGAGCAAGTTTTCTCTTTCATTAATCAAATTTGGCTCAGGAAGAGCATTGATTGGTCTTCCAATCAGGAAATAACCTGGGGTCAAAACTTCATAGTCTTCTAATTCAGAAGATAATGGGGAAAGAGGGCTCGAATTAAAAATACCTTCAATTTGAGAAGTAATAGTTTAAAAATCTTCAAGAGTTAATTTCATAACACCAATAGTTCTTTTTAAGTGGTATTTGAACTGTCCGACTCCTCTCTCCCAGAGTCCGCCAAAATTTGGGAAACGAGGGGGAAGAAATTTCCAGAGAACTTGCTCGAATGACAGAAAATTTGATACATCATCATATTTTTTTATTTATAGAATTTAATAATCTCTTTAATTCCGCACATGCTCCAACAAAGTTGGATGCATTGTCACAATAGATTTTACTACTTTTGCCTCTGCGAGCAAAAAATCTTTTAAGTGTTGCAAGTAATGCATTAGAAGTTAAGTCAGACAGTAGTTCTAAATGCACTGCTTTAGTAACCATGCATATGAAAATGGCTACATAAACTTTATTAAATATTCCTTTTCTCTGGTTGCGATGTTTAATAAAAAATGGACCGCATAGGTTAAGACCTGCATTGGAAAACGGTGGACCTTGTATAACTCTCTCAGGGGGTAAATTACCCATTATTTCATTTACAATTATAGGTTTTATTTTGAAACATTGAACACACACGTGTACAACTTGACGAGCAATGTTTTTTCCATTAATAGGCCAAAATATTTGTCTTACACTCTTTAATAGCCCTTGAGGACCAACATGTAAGTCCCTTTTATGATAGTAAAGAAAGATAATTTTTGTCAATTTACTACTTGGGGGTAAAATGATTTGGGGAGATCGGTCACAGCTTAAATTTGAGTTGGCCAAACGACCACCCACTCTTAATAGATCATCTTTATCTAGGAAGGATCTAAAATCTCAACTTACTTTTTACAGCGACAGACATGCCCTTTTTCAATGCCGAAATTTCTGATGAAAAATACTCACCTTGAGCTCTCTTAATTAAGAAGATTCTGGCAACCCTTAGTTCCTCTAAAGTTATGGAACCTTTAAGTTTGTCCTTATTTTTACAGTTATGGACAAATCTGAAAATAAATGCTAACACTCTCATTAATTTGATATACCTATTTGAAATATTAAGAAAAGAGTTATTAAAGTCACAATTTATAACTGAAGTGAAAACCGGAACTGACTTTAGTTCCTTTAAAAATTGTTCGTTTTTCGTATGAGAGTCCTTTTGTGGACAAAAATTCCCAATGTCTGGTTTCAGGAAATCGGGGCCTTCCCACCATAGCTTATTGGCAAAAAGGGCTTTGGCATCCTGACCTCTGGATAACACGTCCGACGGATTTAGATTTGAGTTTTTGGTAAGTTCTTGAATCTTAGACACACTGTTCCCGACAAATGTCTTAAGAAGATGTGGCGATATGTCTATTCATGCTAGGGAAATAGTTGAGTCCGACCAAAGTATGACTTTGTCGATTTGAATTTTTAGAACTCTAATTACCTTTTGAGCGAGTTGGCCGAACAATAAGCATGCTGAGAGCGCCAGTCTAGGTATGCTGACTGTTTTAAGGGCCTTACTTTTGCTGCAAATGAGGTGACAGACAGGCGGATTGGAGTCAGAGTTCGTTTGCAGATAAAGGGAAGCTCCGAAAGCTTCTAGCGTCAGCAAACCCATGCAAGAGGATAGTTGATGCATCCTTGATGATAATACTTCGTGGAATTTTGAATGTTTCTATCATAACCAGTGAATTAAGGAACTTGTCCCACTCTTGAGCAACATGAAGTGGAATTTTAGCACTCCAGTCGCACTTTAGCAACCATAGTTTTTGCATGAAGATTTTAGCATGGCAAATTACTGGTCCGAGCAAGACAAGGGGGTCAAAGAGTCTTACAATTTGACTTAGAATTTCGCGTTTTGTATAGTCAGAACTTGTGTTGACAATAACTTTAAAGTTAAATGTATCACTACTGCAGTCCCAACAGTATTCCGAGAGTTTTTGTTGAAACCTCTTCAGAATTTTTATTAAAGGGAAAAATTTGAGAAGCAGGATTTATTTCTTCAATAACATTAGAACGCCATTTATGCAAGGCCATCTGACATCTTTTGAAAATACCTGTTAGTTATTTCTTAATTTCAAAAAATTCGGAAATGTCTGATGCACCTGAAAGGCAATTGTCTATGTACATATCGTTCTTTACGACTTCGGCGACTAATGGGAAATTGTTTGCTTCATCTACAGCTAACTGCTGTAGCACTCTAGTGGCAAGGTATGGACTACTTGCACAACAATAGGAGACCGTTTTCAGAGTGTAGATTTTGTCAGGTTCCCCCCTCCCCTCTCTCCATGACGGATTTACTTCTATTTGTCGAAGCATTTTATTTACATCAATTGTAAATGCGAAAATATTTTTTCTAAAACTAATCATAATCGAAAAAAGATCATCTTGTATTATTCCTCCTTTAAACAATAAGTCGTTTAAAAACTTCCCATTAGTAGTTTTACAACTTCCATCAAAAACAACCCTCAGTTTAGTTGTAGTACTTGGCGGTCGCAAAACACCGTGATGAGGGAAATAATATCCTTTATCAGGATTTATGTCATCGGAGCTTTCTTCCATGTGTCCTAAAGTAGCGTATTCTTTTAGAAATTCTGAGTATAATTCTCTTAATTTGGGATCCCGCTCTAAACGGTTCCATAACTGATTTGATCTTTTAGCGGCAATTTGTTTTGAATCTCCCAGAGAATTATCTAACATTTGAAAATTAAACGGTAATTCAACAACGTATCTGCCGTCCGGTTTTCGATAGTGAGTCTTTAAAAAATGTTCGTTACAGTAATTTAACTCCTCACTAACTAAGGGTTTTAACTCACTTACTTGCTCTAATTCCCAAAAAGAACTTATTTCTTTTTCCAAATTTTTATAATCTGCTACTAAAAAACAAGAATCAGAAGATTCCCTTAAATTCGAGATAGAATTGCATACAGTGCCTGATATAACATGCCCGAAAAATATTTCTACTAACATTAGTTGAGAATCATCGATTTTAATTTTATTCGATCCTATTAATTCATAAAATAGCTCGGCCCCAACCAGCGCGTGTACGCGTTTTGGTTTATTCCAATTATTATCCGCTAATTCTATATTCAACGGCAATTTTAATTTTGACGTATTTACATATTTCGGCGGAAGAGCAGCGATTTTAAGAACTACTAACATATCTAACTGATAAGAGTTAGTTTTGTTTTCATTCGTTAATTCTGTACTAATAAATGATTTAGCGTTTAAACATAAATAATTAAGTCCGGAAATGGGAATATGAGTTTTTTGTTTACGCAACCCTAACAGATTTGCAGCATGAGAACTCAATAAATGCGAGCTTGAGCAACTGTCTAATGCAGCAATTAAAGGATTTCCCCAGAACCGTCCTTCAAATATATCACAGCGGTGTTTAAAATTACACAAGATTTATTTATTTTACTTTCCTTCGCGAAAAATGTTTGATTATCAGGAGAGGGGGAGGGGGAAGAATCGAGTTGGCTCCTATCTGTCTGGTCTTCAACTCTGAATTGCTTACTGATATTATTATTTTCATTTAATGGATGAAGTAAGCTATTGTGTTCTTTGCTGTTACATGAAAAGCATGTATTTTTAGATAAACAAGGATTAGGTAAATGATTATTTAGACAAGATTGGCATAAATTGTTAATTTTAACAAATTCTGATCTTTTCATCACATTCATTTGATTAAATTTGTCACATCTATATAAAGAGTGTGAATCTGTACATCCTAAAATACATCCTTTTCTCTGTTTTCATTTTGTTAAAAGGAATTTTTCAATGTTTGGCTTAGTGCCTGATTTTCAATTGTTATAAGGAAACTTTTTATGTTCCTTTGATATAACAGTATTCTGAAGAATGCGACTTCTTTCTTCCTAAAAGCTTAAAATTTGGCTAATTTAGGAATTTCTTTTTTAATTAATTTCATTTCGAAAGACCTTTTTATTTCAGGATCGAATTTTTGAAACAAGATGTGCATTATTAAAGCATCTGAGTGTTCGTTAGATTCAAACTCGAGTAATTTTAATGCACGTAAATTACATTTTGTATCACCAATTAATTGCATTAAATGGTTAGGAGAATCTGGTACTTTTGAAAAATTAAGCAATTTAATAATATGACAATCAATGACAGCTCTTTTGTTTTCATATCTTTCTTTTAAAGACTGCCAAAGAGATTTGTAGGTATCTTGGGCTGATTCAAGCCTTTTGGCTCCACCTTTTAGACAGCCTTTTAAGTAGCCTAACTGCTGAGTTGAGTTCAGATTCTTATTATTTCAAATAATAGACATAAATTGAGCTTTAAAATTTTGAAATTCATCATATTTACCATAGAAATTGGGTAGATGTAAGTCTGGTATTATAAAGTTAGTAGTAACAGTAGGATTTTCTTTTTTAATATTAGAACATTCATATTTACAAAGAAAAATGTTAAGTTTTACCCCTGAATCTTCCAGTTCATCTTCTAGCTCAGTTGCTGTTTCCAAAGAATCTGTTATGTCGACATCTTCCGGAAGAGTTGTATAGGACTCAATAAGATTACGGAGTGAAGTTTTGATTTCCAAAATCGAAACTTTTTCACTTTATAAGCGCAATCGTTCTTTTTGCTGCTCTTCTTGCGATTCTTTTCGATGGGTACCCTCATATTCGTTGATGAATTTCGTGATTTTGTTTAGTTTAGTTTTTAAGTTGGCGATTTAACGTTGTTAAGGTAGTCTTTTTTTTTTTTTTTTTTTGCCTGTGCTCCAGTTGGCTAGGACCATATGTCGGGAGCACTGAGAATAGTGGACTGTTATTAATTTACCATAGGTTCTTATTTATTATTGCCAAAGGGCAAACGTTGAAATGAGCTTCTGATTTGAGAGCGAGGGCGCTCGTTACACACATGTTGTTCAGGTGACAATGAAGGTCAACTGCAGGTTACATATTTTATCAGCTAGGTGGCGCTGATCTCTTAATCAAAGCGCACACCAAGCTCAAACACATAAGAAAAAAATCTTTTCAATTTCTAATTTTTTTGTACCTCATTTTAAATTTAATTTTTTTTTAAATATTTAAATTGCCGCCATTTTGAAAGAAAATTGCGGACGAAGCTGGCCAACGAACTCGGTCGAGACATTGCTATGAACTATGCACATGCCTTGTCACATCCAAATCGGTTCATAAATACGCGTATTATCGCGTGACACATGTCCGATCGTTTCAAAATGTTAGCCATGCTAGAAATTCAAAGTGCTATAACTCAGCAATTTTTACTGATATAGACGAAACAAAAAATGCTCCGGAATCTTTGTATCAAGTTCAAACACATAAGAAGAAAATATTTTTCAATTTCTAATTTTTTTTGTACCTCATTTTAAATTTTAAATTTTTTTAATTTTTTAAACGGCCGTCATTTTGAAACAAAATGGTGGATGAAGCTGGCCAACGAACTCGGTCGAGACATTGGTATGTGCTATGTACACACCAAATTATCTCCAAATTGGTTCATAAATACGAGAGTTACAGTATGACAAATATCATATATATACATATGTGGAAATGTTTATTTAATGTTTATATATATATATATATATAACCATTAATTAAACATAACCTTCCACCGTCAAATATTATGAATTAAAGCTGTAAGTATTAAAAAAAAAAAAAAAATAAAATAAAATAAAATAATATAAGAATTATTATGGAAGAAAAAGAAAAAAGTGGACACCGACAAAAATTGAAAAGCTTATACATTGAATTATGTTATCAAGGGCACAGAATTCAATGATATAAGCAAAATAGTTGTTTTCTGTGGGAAAAATAAGCTAAAGCTAAAAGTTATTTTCTCCTGTGCCCAAACAACCATAAAATCAAGTGAATTGATTGAAATTGAAAGCAGAATAGAAACAAATAATATGAAATGGAAGAATCAATAAAACGTATTTAAATAATTATAGGATATAAAATATAAATAATAAACACCATACCGATTAATATTTCAGTATTTTACAAAAATCCACGCGCACATGGCTGCCAGTATATCAAAAAGATTAAGGTGAATAAAACAGTTAAGAAATCACAGTAAATGATACCAAAGGATGCAATATATATATATATATATATATATATCACATTTGAACGGAGGGTGGTTTCGGGGTCTGGGGGTCATGATCTGTGAAAATATACCAAAATTTTTCGGAATCGTTTCCCTCCGAACGGCTGCAATAGGTAGGTTTTGTAATGAAAGTTACCTAAAATGCGGGAAGGTTTTTCTATTTTTTTTTTTTTTTCGCTGGATGGAAATGATGGGCGCTTTGGAAAACCTGTCAAAATGGATCCTTAGAAATGGAAAGAATACATACTCCTCATGGAAGAAATACCACACAATTATAACAGCTAAGTTGGAAACATCTATAAAATGTAGATATTTTCTTGGTTGTAGTGTTTGTGTTTTCGAGGGTATTACTGTATTTATTATTTAAAATAATGTTTTCATTTATTTATTAGCATAATATTGCATTTTAATGAAAACGTTTTATATATATTTGTTCTAGTGATCCAGATAAATATGTTCCCCGGGGATTCCGCCGCTACAATAAAAGAAAGCGTAAGTTTCTAATTTTTAATATTCCTATATACGTTTGGTTTTATTATCATATTTCATAAAAAATAATGTTTGCATAACATTGTAAAATTTCAAACTTCAATTTCATATGTATATATATGTGTGTATATATATATATATATATATATATATATATATATATATATATATATGATACTCAATTTATAAGTTTTATTTGACATTTATGATGAATTGTAATATTCTATAATGGTTATATATATAAAACCATTATAGAATATTACAATCATCATCAATTTCAAATAAAATGTATAAATTGAGTATCAAGACCTTATACAAACATTATACATATTAAATTTGCAACAACAATTTTTAAATTAACTAATTACTAATGACTTTTTTTTAAAAAATTAGATCCAATCACTTATAAATGAAGTATTAAAATATTATAACATTAAATTTGGCGAAAGGTCAATATTAACACGAAGATGAATGCATAAAAAGAATAAATAAATAAAAATAAGTATTTAAAAAATATAGTTAATCAATTTGGAACTAAAACATTTTAACCAATGAAAAAAGACCAGAAAAAATGAATCACTGACAGCATAAAGAAAAGTCCATTGTATGAAATGTAGGATCTCAAAATTGAAAATACATAAATTCAATAAGAAAAACCACAAAATGGATGGAAAAATGGAGAATTATCATGAATAAAAATAGAACTTATGAATCGTAACTCGTCGAATAGTAAATTTTTTTATCAGCAACATAAAAAAAAGTAATGATATCAATATAAAAACCCTTACCGGATTAAAAGTTTGTGATACAGCATTTTATCTTATGTCACTAAGAATTTTATATTGACTGCCACGCTTAATTTCACATGTGAAGGACCTTCTAGCAGTATCCTTGTAGTAGAAACAAGGTCATTACTATTCACCTTTGACCTGTACCCTATTATTATTTGCATATCACAGACCAATCCAGTTGGACAATGCAACCGTTACTGTGTAATGAACGACGTACGGGGTGTGCAACGCAATGGTTGTTGATTACTGAAATGAGAGGTCGTACTCAGCAAATCAGGCAAGTTCTGGCAGTCAAGAGGTTAACCCTCTAGTTCATACTGTTGCCAATTGGCAACATATTAAATTTTCCCTCCTCATTGTTTATTTACCATTGTCTCTCGACAACTTTATGCTTTATGTATTCATGTTGGTCCTGTATTTAGGTTTAGTTCATAAAAAGTATCATAGTTAGCAATAGTTGTTTATAAATTACCAATAAAATGCAACTTTATATACCTTCCATTTTGTTAGCCATAGTTGGATTTCTAACTCATATAAAAAATATTTAACATGCAAAATTTCCTTTGATAAAAATATTTCTGAAAAGAATATACTTTTAAAAGTTATTTTAAATAATTTTCAGTAATTTTTATTGGAACAAAATTTTCATGCACATGAATATACATTTGTTGCCATTTGGCAACATCATGAATTGAATTCCGTTTTTGTAAACATTTTGAGCATTGTTTGTTTCACAACTTGTTAGCATGATATTTAATTTTTTTTCACTTTTATCACCATATGTCACCATAACTCGATAAACGACTCTTATTAAATACAAAATCTTCTCAGTTTACTGTAAAACCAGGGCCTGACTAATCAACACCTACTTGAACTCTTACAAAGCAATTTGGCGCTCCTCCTGGATTCAACTAACGTCATTAACAGTGGACCGGTGGACCGTCCGATCTATCCCACTAAACTGGTTTTCAACCTCACCTCCTTCTCCCTTCTTCTTATAGCAATAGCATAGTAGCATTGCTTGCTTGAACGTGTATTTCATCGATGTTGAAATTGAATGTTTTGTTCTAAAGCATTGTTGGATAATAGGAAACCATTTAATAATAAGGTAAGATTTTTATCTTGATTAATCTTAAATATTGCATAAATTTATTTATTTATATGTGAACCCTCTAGTATTTTTTACCTGCTTTTGATAGTATGTTGAATATAAGATATACAAATCACCACGTGTTCTGAAACTTAATGTGAGTGTTTTTTTTCTTTGGGGGGGGCGGGGGGGGTAGGCGTTTAATATGTAATATTTCATTATTTCGGAATGCAATTATGCTATGTTGTTTTTTACCGGTTCATTTTTTTTTCAAATATTCTTATATTTGTATACGTAAACATGACTGAAGCATAAGTGTATTTTCATTTAGTGGTAGTAATAATAACAATTGTTAATATAAAATAGCTGCCTTATACATATTATTTTAAGAAATCAGATTGGTTGAATTCATTTATTAATTAATCATTCATTTATTGGACTACCTTTTAAAGTGCGGAATTCTTGAAATCTTATCGTTTAGGTCATGATACTGATTTTTAAAACGAAAGGAAAGAAAAGCAATTTCACTACTTTGTTATTATGTTAAAATAATTGTATGTATTAACTATAAACATTTATGTGTATATGATATCAATGCTCTTACACTTTAAACTACGTTAAATAATGCATATATTTATTGCTGTCATTTATTTATTCTGTTCTATTATTATTATTATTAAGTTTTTAATAATTTAGCTTTAGTCTTTATGTTAATAATTTATGTACCTCGACATATTTTAAACTTAATGTAATTAAAATATTTAATATCTATTATGTATAAAACATGTCTTATTCGGGTGAAATATATAGTCATAGTTACCAAGAAAGCATTGCTTTACTTATATTATTATTATTATTATTTTAATGGTTTAAAGATTAATTGAATAATACTTACTTTGACATATAATTTTCGAAATTTTAATTAAATCATAGCAAAATACAGAAAATAATATTTTAGTCATACATGTAAATATAATGATATAGTAAAAAATTATACAGTAAAAAGTATATAAAATATGGATAATTAATAATAATAATACATTTTAAAAATATTTAATGTAGTTTAAAGTTTAGTTTGATCGTCAAAATAATAATAATGTCCAACAAATTACACATTGCTATTATAAATATTAATTATGTTTTTAATTGGGTTTTTTTTAAAATAATACTTTGAAGATTAGGAATATTTCATTTAATGAGATATTTAATGAATTTCTTATGTCGTATTGTTTTTGTTGTTTTAATATAATTTTATAATAAATATGATAGTCAGATTTAAAAAAATATATAACATGATTTTTTTTAATCTAATGAAACTACATAAAATAACGAATAATTCCATTATTACAATTTATTTTTTTCCCCTTGGTTTTTACTTTTTCTAAACGCCCATTTTTTAAATTATTGGTATTTTAATTCCCGAATTTTATTATTCCATGTATTTTAAAACTTATGAAATATTAATAAAATTTATAGTCCATTAACTATGATAACTTTATTGCCAATTTATATACTACATTTTACCTTTATACATTTCAGTTGTTTAAATTATAGAATAAATACTAATACTTGTTTTTAAGTCAGATAGGTAAAATTGATGTTCATTTTTTTTTTTTAAAGTCAGATGTGTCAATCTAATGTTATTTTATTATTATTATTATTATTTCAATAATCAAAGTGAGTTTTAAACAAATTTGAATAATGCATAATATTATTAAAATTTTTTATATTTAATTTTTGTCTTTTAATAACATTTTTTGGTACCATACATATTTCAAAATTTATCAAATCTAAAAATTTAATATTCTAGCTTATGTAAAATGCATATCTTTTTCAGATAATGGAATATTCACTTTTATTAATTGCCATATACTGACAAAATTATCTTGAATTTCCCTAAAAATCCCCATCTATAATATTGACTTTATTGCCAATTTGTATATGGAACATGTTTATGAATCTTTATAGATTTCACGTATGTGTTTTATCAGATGTATTTAATAATGGTTTGAAAATTAAGGGAATATTTCATCTGGCATACTATTTTTTTTTTTAAGTTTTAGGATAAATAATAACGTAAATAAAAACATGATATTTTTTCAATTAAATTAAACTACAATAAATAATGAATAATTTTAGCATTACTGTTTACTTTATTAGTTTTTAATTTCACTAAACACTTAATTCTTAATTTGTTGGTATTTTAATTCTTATGCTTCAGTTCTGGACATATTTTAACATTTATCGAATATGAATGATAAATAATAATCATAATTTTTTACGGTATTTAATGTATTTTGAAGCTTCATTTGATTGTTAAAAGAAAAATATAAAGCCCAACAAATTACATATTATTAAACATTATTATTATCTATAGAATTAAGAGTAATAAACATAGCAATATTACTTTATGCTTTTTTATATTTAAAGCTACCTTATATTCAACATTATCAAAATAACTTACATACTTTGTAAACAATACATCAAAAGCAGATAAAACATATAAATAAGTAAATGCATAAAAGATTTATCAAGATAAAAATCACTTACCTCATTATAAATTGATTTTCCCATTATCTATAAAAAAAAATGTTAAACAGCGCTTGAGAACACAAAAAAAAAAAAAAAAAAAAAAGTTGAAAATACAAATTAGTTTCACTAAAAGATGATTTTTGAAAGGGATTTTTTTATGAGATACATCCGAGTTATATTTTTTCACAATAATTACTTTTTTAATATAAAATTAATGCATTAATGTTTTATTAATTTTCTCTTTTAAAATTAATCTGATTTTCCTAGTGTAAATAAAAAATCTCTAGCCAAATGCTTAATTTTTTATTTACTAATGTGTATTTCGTAAAATTGGAATATAACTGATTAGGAAAATCTTTAAATAAATTGTTATATATGTATTTAAAAATTAACCTTTGTTTACAATGTAGGAAGGACATGGAAAAAAAAAGGTTTTAATTTAATTCTATTTAAAAAGACTATGAGTGGAAAAATTTACAAGTTAAATAACAGTTAATAATTTTTCAACTCTCAAAGAAAAGGGCAGAGTTCCACCGGGGAAAAAGAACGTAGGTCGTCTAAGAGTGACGTCACAAAATCGCCCAAAGGCTTTATGTCAAGTGGGTGTTGGACTAATGCGGGCGGCTGCCCCGGGACTCCCGATTTGACGGTCTCCCCTAATGGCAGATATAAGTTTTTTTGTTAAACGGGAGCCAAATGATAAAAAATGGCCAAAATACTTCTTTTTCAGATTTAAAGGTGCTCTATTCTCCTTCCCTTGTGCTTCCGTGTCCATGAACCTCCTGAAGATACCAGTTACATCATCAAAAAAGTCAATGATTAAAATTTTATAGTAACAACTTAGTAGTCCATTGTTTTCAGCTTTATGAAACTTCTAAAGATGTCAAGAAGGATAAAATTGATCACTGGCCACAACACTTAGATAAAAAACAACGGTGTAAAGTTCTGGGCTGTATACGTTACACTAGAGTAAAATGCATTAAGTGTTCGGTACATCTATGCTTAAACAAAAACAATAAATGTTCTATTGGTTACCATTCATAACTTTCATAAATATTATTGATATAAAATTCTATAGTATTCTGCTGCATTGCCCGTATATTTATGGAGTATATTTTATTAGCTTATAATTTTGTCATTCTATTTTGCATGTGATATTACACTTTATAAGCCCATTTTGGTTTTTAAATTTTAAATGATTTCAATTGGTTTAAAATACAGGATAAATATGGCTGCTTTTCCGTATTTTATTATGTACTTATTTAATTATGTGTTTTACAATACTTCTATTGTGTTCTGTATCAGTTCAGCATATCTTTTTATTCATTTATAAATTAAAAATTGATTCTGTTGTAGCACCTAACTTCATATGTCCCTTTGATATCTTAGAACTATAATTTGTACCATTATTATTTTGTTGATAGATAACATTTAATGTATAATATTATTACATGCCGTCTTTATTTAGAATTTTGGTTAATATTGTTATATGACTTGTAAGATAAATTTTGATTTAAAATTATTACATATACATAGTATATGTGTATATGTATATATATATATACGTATATGCATAAATACACACACACACATATATATATATATATATATATATATATATAATTTTATTTTTCTAAGTGTATGTAAAATTTTATATGCATTTGAAATCTTATAATTTACCAAAAAAAAAAAAAAAAGCAATAAAACAGCACAGTGTTGTTGCTAGTTGGCAAAGTTCAATTTTTTTGTGTGTGTGTGTTAATGCATGGTGTTGCCATTTGGCAACAATTTAAAAAACTTCAAAATACTAAAAAATATAAGAGTGAAAATTTTTTCAATATATTTTCTGTAAGTTTTCTGTCAAGGAAGCAAATATATTTTTTTTTAAGAAAAAAGAAAAAATCATGCACTAGAGGGTTAAAATAATGATATAAAATTTTCAGTGATGTTGTGCTATTAAAATTTCTTTATTTTATTTTTATTCTATTTATAATCGCACATGCAAAAATTATGTTCAACATGTAAATAAGTATAAAAACGTATTCGCTGATGCCTTATCATTCACATCTCTCATAAATTCAAAATATTACGTTGAGTAAAATGTTTTCCGCCACGGGAAGATATCTTCGCGCCAACAGCTGTCATTTATGCGGTTGTTAGTTTTTCTACAAACCAATTTTTGCATTCGAAAGCAGAGCATAGGAAATAAATAGCCGCGTACTTTGTTTGTTAAAAAATTATTATCTTGTGCTTCAAAAAGTATTTAAAATGGAGCTATCACGTTAGCAGCTCAGAACGAATATGTACTTTGAGTTTCGTAACAAACGCAGTGCGACTGAAAGCCACAGAAAAATGTGTGAAAGTTTAGTCATCAATACTGTTTCTTATGATACAGTCAAAGTTTGGTTTCGGAAGTTTAAAGCTGGAAATTTTGACATTGAAGATAAACCACGTTCTGGCCGCCCTATTGAAGCTGATTGTGAGCTGTTAAAGCAAATCATTCATCAAAACAGAAATGTTTCAACACGAACTATTGCGTTAGAGCTTATCGTTTACCAAAAAACTATAGTTAACGCTCTGAAACGCATAAATCAAAAGTTTAAGTTCAACCGCTGAGTACCTCACAAATTGACTGCTGAAGAGAAGCACAAGAGAAAAATCTGTTGTTTGGCTCTGCTCAGAGATCAAAGGAAAGAGAACATTCTGGATAGAATTGTGACCTGTGATAAAAAAAAAGGGTGTACTATAACAATACAAGCCGTAAAGGAGGGTGGTCAGCATCTGGTGAATCAGCAGGCTCGGTTGCGAGATGTGCCCTAACTAACAAGAAGGTGCATCTCTGCATCTGGTGGGATTGTCGTGGAATTCTGTACAAAGAGTACCTGAAAAGCGGACAGACTATCAACAGTGCAATATACAGCAACATGCTAATCAAAGTTAACGATGCCATTCGCGAAAAGCGAAGAAACGAGTTCAGAAGAAAGGTGGTCCTCTTTCATTAAGATAACGCCCGGCCACACGTTAGTACGATGACCAGCTGGACTCTCTACAAGCTGGAGTGGGATTTGATGCAACATCCGCCATACAGCACCAACAAGGCCCCTTCATATTTTTATCTCTTTTCCCATCTGCAGCTGCATTTTGATGGAGCAATCTTCGACACAAATGAGGAGGTCGTAAATGAGGTCGATCTCTTTCTGGACTCGCGCACGCCACAATTTTTCGCAGAAGGGATTGAAAAGTAGCCAAAACGTTGGCAGACGATTGTAGATTTAAACGGAGATTACTATCCTCGTTAGCTTTCATGATTTCGTATGTATTTATCATTTTACAATTTAAAAAAAATTGGCGGGAAACTTTTTACTCAACGTAATATAAGACTTAAAAGACATATCAAAATTTAAGTGTTGCCTACAAAGAAACCATTTACATAAATTTTACTTACGCGATTCTCGATAGTGGGGCACGAAAGATAAATCGATTTATTGAAACAAATACATTTCAATGGAAAATATAGGTTCAGTGAAAGTGATATATTGAACAGTGTATTGGAAAATTAAAAGTATTGTTTAGATGTGGAAATGTATTTTAGCCAAACAAAAAGTAATTTAAATAGAATTTTAAAACAAACTTTTTAAAGCCACATCAAGCATGACTTAAATTTTGATATGCGTTTTAAGCCTCATATTTTGAATTTATGAGAGATGTGAATGATAAGGCATCAGTGAATAAATTTTTATGCATGTTTTCATGTTGAACATGATTTTCGCATGTGTGATTATAAATAGAACAAAAATAATATATATAGGGGAGACTAGAGAGGGTTGACCATACGGGAGGCTTGACCCACCCGTCAGTTTTCATATTTAAAAGAATTTGAGAGTTTTATCAACAGGTGGCAAGCAAAGCTACTAGAATGTTCAAACAACAGTCTTTGTTTCATACAGATAATCGAAATAGATGTGGAAAAAATCAATTGTGAAGGGTTTTTACCCTAAAAGTTGTGTTTTTTAGAAATGTTTTGTAAGCTTTTTTCAGATAAAAACTATCATAGAAATTTAAGTTAGCAGGTTTTAAGTAATGCAGAAATATCGAGCTTGCATTCCAGGCATAAAGACTGTACAGTAAGTTAGGCTTAACATAACAATGTGCAATTCTTTAGAAAATTGATATATGGGGAAGCTTGACCCAGTCAATGTGAGGGAGGGTTGACCAGATGCTCAAGTCCCCCTTAATTAAGTGGTTTTGGAAATCTTTTTATTATACACTGTGCAAAGGTTAATCGAATTAGGTTAATCGAAAGGTTAATCGTTATATTAAAAAAATGTACATTTATTGTGCAAAGCTACAGTAAAATTGGGTGACAGAAAAGAAAATGTTTAAAACTGATTAAAGAAAGATGTGAAAAATTGCTATAGTATCCATTGTAAGAAAATATTTAATGAAATACAAATGAGAAAGTTGATAGGAACTTTTTTCCATTTAAATATTGCATACAATAGGTAAATAGAAACAGTGGAAATTAGAAAGTATGAAAGCAGCAGTTTTAACCCTTTCAGTGGCAGTGGTATGTTCATGAAACCACTTAATTTTAATTCCAAAACGCCACAAAATCACCAGAATTTTGCTAAACTCTTTTCCCTTTAATATGTATGCGAAATATAGCATTTTCTTATTTCCAAATCAATTTGTTCGTAAATTCCGGGGCCAGTCATTTATTTCAACATTTTAGTACTGAAAGTACTTTGCCACTGAAAGCGTTAAAAGATGTTAATGATAAGTTAAGTGCTCATGCGGCTGGAAAAGAACATAGCATCGATCTAAAAACTTTAGGAAGGTTTATAGACAAATCTCACCAGAATGAATATAGTGAGATGAAGCCAAACTATGTGAAAACTGTAGTTGTCAGATCGAGTGTCACAAAATGTAGGACAAGGAGACAAAAACAAGGGGACAGGGGCTCCTAAATCCGGTCATAATAATACAAGAAACCCTATGAAAACGGAACCTGTCTCTAACGGAATACTGTCTTAAATGTCAAAATTTGATTTTTCCTGCTGTACAATTATATCTGCTCAGACAAAATTATGTTTGAAACAAAATTTTTCTCCCTTGACTTGCAATTGCGTCTCAGGTTTATTTAAGCATCATATTTTCAAAAATGTATTTTTTTTTATAATAATTAAAGCATGTAGCATAAAGTTATTTTCTTTTTTTTAAAAACTGATTTTATTCCTCTTCACAAATATTTTAATATAAAGCAAAGTGGGTCAAGCCTCCCATATAGTGGGTCAACCCTCCCATATGTGGGGAGCCTTGACTCACTATTTTCTCATGATTAAAATCAATGATTTTTCAAATTTCTTATATATTACACTTATGTCGCAATTTTATTTTTATAACTGATTGCATAACGAATAAAATGATATAAAAAACTTTATTCTAAGTTCAATATTTAAAAAATAAAAAATCATTTTATAAAAAATGGGTCAACCTTCCCTAGTCTCCCCTATACACTATATGGCCAAAGGTGACCGGTCACTTGCAATTTTAGACGTTTTGTCAAATATCTAGAAAAATACATGAGGAGTTAACCTGAAACTGCAGGCGTGTAAACACTATAGTATGAGTCATACATTTCGGGGAAGATTTTCTCCCTAAACCCCATAAGGGATCGTCAGCATATTGAAAAAAACAAATACCTTTTGGATAAACCTGTAAAAACTAATGTAGCAAAAGCGTTCAAACTAGAGATTATTAATAAGTGGCTTATTGTTGTATACTGTGTTCATTTTTATTAGGATAGCATGTATACTCGTGGAGAAATTAAGGTTTTTATAAAAACAGTCCCAAATTTCGCCAAGTTTTTTGCTTATAATTAGCAGAGTTCTTAATATAAAAAAAAGTTCTTTTCATAAAATATGACGAACAACATTGCACATAATACCCTACAATCAGAATGAAAAAATAATAAAAACTATATGAAAATTTAGCAGGTTTACTAAATAATGATTTACAGCGCATGCTCGAACGTAATCAAAGTATAATTTGCATAATGTGTTAGCTAAATGTATAGAGCAACTTTTGTGAAAGTCTCAAAAACATAGTTTGAAAAGTCTGATAATAATCGTTTATACAATAAGCTCAAAATCCGTCATTCCTAAAAGGAAGCAAAAAGATCAGGGGTTGTATCCAAATACAGTAGTACGTGCAATATTGTGTATGCTATATTGGCACTAATCAATGGATATATGGATACAATCCCTCATCTTTTTGCTTCATTTTTGGAGCAACGGATTTTGAGCTTATTCTATAAAGGATTATTATCAGACTTTTCAAACTATGTTTTTGAGACATATACAAAAGTTGCTCTATACATTTAGCTAACACATTATGCACATTATATTTTGATTGCATTCTCGCATGTGCAGTGAAATATTTTTTAGTAAACCTGCTCATTTTTCATCCAATTTTTATTAATTTTTAATTCTGATTGCAAAATATTCTGTACAATGTTGTTTGTCATATTTTCTGAAAAGAACTTTTTTTATATAATAAGAACTCTGCAAACTATTAGCAATAAACTTGCCAAAATTTGGTCCTGTTTTTATAAAAACCTTAATTTCTCTATGAGTATACATGCTATCCTCATAAAAATGAACACAGTATATTACAATGAGCTACTTATTTATAATCTCGAGTTTGAACGCTTTTGCTACATTAGTTTTTACAGGGTTATCCAAAAGATATCCGTTCTTTTTCAATTTGTTGACGGTCCCCTATGGGGTTTCGGGAAAAAATCTTCTCGGAAATATATGACATATACTGTATTGTTTGCACACCTGCAGTTTAAGGTTAATTCCTCTTGTAATTTTTTAGATATTTAACAAAACGTCTAAAATCGCAAGCGACCGGTCATCTTTGGCCATATAGTGTATAAGGCTAGTTCGGGTAACTGGGCAATAGGCTATTTTATAAAAAACCGTTCATGTATTTTAAGTTTTAGCTTTTGTGAACAATGCCCCTTAACCTCTACTTCCTAAAACAACGTGTCTCAACTCAATCATAACTCTCTATTTGCTGTGATAGGTTGTCGAAAATTAGCATTTCTTTTTTTAAAAACAACGTCAATTTGGTTGAACTTCCTCGGTTTTTTATTAAAATACTGTAAGTACTTTTACTAAACAATCTTTTTTTTTTTTTTTTTTTTTTTTAAAGATTAGGCGTATAACTACGTTAATATTATTAGGTATCTACACTTATTTACTTCATGTTTCAAATGTAAGCCCGGTGTCCCTGTTACCCCATAATTTTTTCAAGAATGGGGTAACTGGGACATGCTGGATCCAGTTATCCCAATAGTTATAAATAATTTTTTTGAGTTTCTCTTACAACGAGAAGTAAATTTCTCCATTCTTTTTTGCTCACAATAAAGAAAATGATAGAATACCTTATTAAAATTACGTAATAAAATTTTTAAAAAGCATATTGAGTGGTATCAAACCAAATTTCTCGACTCCTTGAGAGGTGGTGATGCCGTTATGGCATCACATAATTTTAATTCCTAATTGCCACATTGGCACCGGAATTTTATAATGAAAATTTCACCTTTAGTAAGTACGTGAAAATATACTTTTATTTAATTTCAAAGAGATTCTCTTGTAAATACTGGTGTCATTAAATTACTTTAATATTTTTCGATTGCAAGTACCTTGCTTCTGAAAGCGAGATACCCAAACCTTGAAATTGTACGATTCAGAGGGGTCTCATTCTATAGGGAAACTTTTATTGTTCCTACCACTATTTTGAAAATAATATCTTCATCGCACCTTTCTTTAGAATATGTTAAATAAAATGATCATAAGGGTAACTCATTATGAGTTCTGGTAGGAACAAAAAAAATTTCCCTATCATGGAAGACGGTAGTATTCCGAGTGACGCAGCCTTAAGCCTAAAATCGTATCGTATCGTATCGTTAAAATCGTATTGTATCGTATCGTATCGTAGAATTCGTAGATGGCGGAACTCATATATACAGCTAACTCGACATCAAAGAAAACGCGAAAAGCCGCCTTTTAATAACTCAGCAGATATAGGTCCTATTGTTCTGAATTTTCTAGAACAGTCTTATATCTGCAGTCTAATCGTATACTGAAATTTTTACATTTCTACGTGCAGTATATTTTGAGATCTAAATAGCCATTTTTAAAGTGAAAACGTCGGTATGGTACGGAAGAAGTTTCTAATTTGAAAATCTCGAAAACGGTTCTAACGATTTTTTTCAAATTGATATATAACATAAATCTGATTAATACGAGGTGAATAACACTTTTCTTTTTTCTGGGAAAACTCGTTTTATTTTAAAAATCGTTATTTTAAAAAGTCGCTTTTTTTTACTTTTCTCGTCTGTGATTGGTGAATAGGTTTGACTTCACTTCGTATGTAGGAGGAGTCTTAATCCATCTGCTGTGGGTATAAAATCAGAAACAAAATTTGCAAAGTCATTTTAGGTATTCTAAGTTGAGTTAACAATCTGAATGTAGGCGGTAAATCTTTTTTTTTTAAATATTAAAATTTTAAATGTTAATTATTATGTGTTTTAAAATATTAAATATATTAAATGAAATTTCGATTGATATTATCTTTCTCTTTTGTTATGAAGAAATTATTATTCCATATTACTGCTTTTTGTCGAAAAAATATTTAGATTCATTTTTAAAAAAGGGGAATTTTTTTTAATTATATCTATTCAATATAATTGTTATTTATAATTTTTTTTTCCATTTTCAAAAATTTTTTTCAATTTTCGTCTTGAATCGTTTATTGAATCCATAAGATTGAATCTTGTTGAACTGAATCCTAAACCACGTTTGTTTGTTTACTTGTTAACAGGCAGGAATTCGCTAGCGACAGATATTTATTGGGGGGGGGGGGGGGGGAATTAAAAAATTTCCCAACTTGAAACAAACTAATTTTCAACTCCGATGATATGTGCAATGGATGTTCAACTTACTTGATTGCTATTTGAGATCAAAATGAAGGGGAAAGAGACATCGTGTTTTTCTTTTGTAGTATTAGAATAGAATGCTATTTTGAAAGAAAATTTGTGATATTTGCAGATTATGTCTGGCAGGAAACGACCTATTGCTATAACGCCAATCGAAAGACACGTGAATAATTTGTTCAGAGCACACGATTAGCTCAAAATGAATCATATTATCCCGACTAGTTGTTTTGAACTTCTAAAAGTAAAAATTTTCTTCATGTTATTTTTGTTTATTTAGTAACTAAAGGTTATAGGTAAATAAGAGATATAATAGCTTTTTTTGCAAAGGTAAGATACTTGTTTTTATTTAATTCTAAAGTTAATATTCTTAAAAGAAAGCTTTAAATAATTTTCTTTAGATTTTTTTTCATATCCTGCTTCAAAGTTCGTTTTTACAATCATGTTGTCAAAATGTATTTTTGCTAGCAAGGAATATGTAAACAACGCTCTCATAGGATTAACATTAACTTGAAGGTTAGGAATCTCCACTAGTCATGAGAAGAAACTGGAATTGCTGACGTTAAACCTATGAAAGCTTACATTTATAAATTTCTCCCTTGCACATTAATAGTTTTAAATGATTATTTTTCTTGCTTAGAATGGCTGAGATTGAATTCTAACTAGGTTAGTGTTCACTTTTTGGATTTTGGTTGCAGATTTTTTTTTAAAAGTTACTTTCAATTTGACAAATGAAAAGAACGCTCCCATAAGTTTAACATGAGCTTGCGAGTATCTTGTTACTTCATATATACATACATTTTTGTATGAAACTATAAATAATCAATATCTTCATTTGGCACCAACCCCCCCCCCCCTCCCCCTGAAGTATGTGCTGGTTAGCATTGTTTTGTTTACAGGGTTTGTTTTATTCACTTTTACATAATAATATAAATTTTGCTTGAAATTTCATGAACATTTTATTTTTGGGTGTAATTCTACTTCTGGGCTGCTCTGTCAAGCTCGTCGATAAATGTATAAGTAATTTGGCAAACACATATAATTTTCAGACATGTTAGTTTTCCGCGAAAACGCGGAATTCCGCTTTTTCGGCAGTGAATTTTATTATCTCTGGGATCGATGCAAATATGCATTAAAATTTGTTGACATTTTTAATAGAGGGGGGGGGGGGGAGATTAGCGGGAATGGATGTAATATAACAAAAACGCGAGTATGAACCGTGCCAAATTGAGCAAATTTCTTCAACCGATCGCGGGAAAATGCAAATTTCTTCAAAGAATCGCAGGAAAAGTGCAAATTTCTTCAAAGGATCGCGGGAAAAAATGCGACTTCCACCAAAGGATCGCTGGAAAAATGCGATTTTCATCAAAGGATTGCAGAAAAAGCGTATTTTGCCAAAGGATCTTGTAAAATATGCGAATTTCGGCGAAAGATCATGCAAAATACGCGAGTTTTGGTGAAAGATCGTGTAATAGCGAATTGCTTTGAAAGGTCGTGGAAAAAACGCAAAATTCGTCGAAGGATCGCGAAAAAAGAACGTGAATTTCGTCAAAGAATCGCAAAAAATGCGATTTTTGTCGGATGATAAAAAAAATGGATTTTTGGCGAAAGATCATGGAAAATGCGCGATTTTTGGCAAAAAATCGTGGAAAACGTGCTATTTTTGACGAAAGATCGTGGTAAATGTGTGAATTTCTTCGAAATATTGCAGAAAAAACACGAATTTCTTCGAAAGATTGCAGAAAAATGCGATTTTCGTCAAGTGGTCGGGGAAAAACGCTAATTTCGTCAGTGTATCGCAGAAAAAGCGCAAATTTCATGTGAACGCTGCGAAAAAATGTGAATTTCGTCAAAATTCCATTAGGCCGTGAAAGTTCAGCTTTTTTTTTTTGCTGAGCCTGTACCATGTCTGAATTTTGGATTGACAACCTTGGCGTAGAAAGTGATTGCATGTCAAATCGGCACCGACTGGCCTAGATACAGAAGACGAATTCTATTTTTTTTTCATTATTTACCTGTAAAATTACATAATATTGGATTATACATGAAATTAAAAAGTATTGAATAAACCATAAACAATCCAAGTCTCTTAAAACTGAAGAACATTGTGTTTTCGATAACGGTTACATCGATGAGAAACGTCATCTTTTGCTTTGTTGAAGAACCGGGAGGGGGGGGGGGATATGACCTTCTAAAGATAAAGAAAGGGTCAGTACTTAAAAAAAAATGAGTATGACTTGTAAAAACAGTGAAGTTTGGATGTATAGTACTGTAAATTCTTGTAGTAAAGCATAAATCTAAACTTTAAATGCATTTTTTGGAAAAGTTATTTTCGGTAAAAATTCCATACGCAAAACATGATTTCTCAAAAAGTTATTGGAATATCATTATGAAATTTAAAGTAGGTATAAATTTAGAAGAAATATTTTTTGTCTTATGGGTGTTTTTGTGGAAGGATATGAATGACATGGCGTAGAAAGTGATCGTGTACAAATCTCCATAGCGGAAACTGTGCAGCACGGCAGCAGCGCTGCAGATTATTTTAGACCTTGCAGATCAATCTACCTGCTTAAAAATAAATATTGAGCTTAAAAAAAAATCACAAATTTACTTTGTTTTAGGTGTTATTGTGTTTGTTATTAATTTTCTTTGGAAAATGTAAATTTTGCTTATTTCATGGGTTACAGTGAGTATTTATTATAGTAGCTTGATTCAGTAATTGTTGGGTCGCAGATAAATTTTGGTTTGCTGCAGATTGATACTGAAAATTCTGCTTCTGGGTGCCAAATCATCACTGACTAGCCTAGATACAGAACACGAGCTCTGTTTTTTTTATTATTTACCTGTAAAATTGTATAATATTGAATTATACATGAAATTAAAAGGTATTGAATAAGCCACAAACAATCCAAGTCACTTAAAACTGAAGAATATGGTGTTTGTGATAACGGTCGCATCTTTGATGTGAAATGCCATGCTTTGCTTTGTTAAAAAACTGGGGGGGGGGGGGGCAAAATATGGCCTTCTAGAGATTAAAAAAGGGTCAGTACTTCTAAAGAAATGAGTGACTTATAAAAACAGTGAAATTTAGATGTATAATTACTGAAATTCTTGTAGTAAAACAAAAATGTAAACTTTAAATGCATTTTTTGGATAATGTAATTTTCGGTGAAAATTCCATACGCAAAACTTTATTCCTCAGAAAATTATTGGAATATCACTTTGAAATTTAAAATAGGTTGTTTACACTATTGTGAAGGCAATGAACTAAAGATTTAAATTTAAAATAAATATTTTTTGTTTTATGGATGTTTTTGTGGAATGACATTGATGAATTTCATGAAAATTAACATGTAAACAAGTGCAATATGCTATAAGTTTTGAAACATTTAAAACGTTTCTTAGATTTTAGTTCATTGCCTTCACCAATGTCATAAATGTGAAATGTACAAAGGAAACTAACATACAGTAAAATTTTCGGTACTTTTTGGTTAGCCGGGCGCCAGTGTTATAAATACATGGATATACAAACATATATATGTATATATACATATATTGTATATATACACATATATGCATGTGTATGCACATATTTGTATAGGTTTATAGATGTATATATATACATAGATGTATATATATACATATCCATGTATATATAACACTGGCGCCCGGCTAACCGAAAAGTACCAAATTTTCTTTAGAGCATTTTGGGCCAAATTTCACTAAATTTTACTATAAATTCCTCCATTAACCAAAATTTTATCAATGAAGGAAATATTTTTTGCTTTTTTTTCACATTTTCTAGTCATAATCTTAATAAAAATACGTTTAAAAAGTAATTAAATAGCTCAATTGCTCTGTACATAGTCAGACACCTGAAATGTTGGATAAAAAAGTGTCTGTTAGATTATTGTAGTTATTTCTATTATGTTTATGACCAGGGATGGAGAATTTCTAGAAAATCTTACCAGCCAAGGATTTATTTCAACAGCCAGTAAAATGCAATGTACAGTTAAAAAAAATTATACTACTGTCAGAGACCTGGTGCTGGAACCGGAGCCGGAGCGCACTGGAGCTGTATTTTCCCTGGAGCTAGAGCTCTAAAATTTACTCTGCTCCAGGGCTCCTTTAGTTTATTATTATTTTTTTTAATCTTTTTTTTTCAGTCTTTTAAATGTCCAGGTTTAAAATATTTTAATTACATCATTATTCAGTATTTTAATTATATCATTTTTTAAGGGTTTTTTTAAAATTAAAGATGTAAAACTTCTCACAAAAATATGGTAACACTACTTCACTTCTACTTGAGCTAAGTGGCAACACTATTTGAAAACAAATATGACTGCCTGTTGTTTACACGTACAATTTTGGTTGTTTGAAATGCGTAGAAGAAATTTAAGATTTTTATGTTTAAAATTCCACCAAACTTTCTATTTTAAAAGCAAAAGCTAAAAGATGTCATATTTTCTGAACAAGCATTTCAAGTTTGTTGAGAAGAAAAATGCATTTTGTCAGATCTTTAATGAAGGTAAAGAAAGAAAGAATTTGTAAGCAAAAAATTAAATGTGTAAATCAAAAACTGCAACTCAGAAGTGCGAAGTCGGTGCCGAGTTGGAACAGTTCCCGGAGCCGGAGCCACAGTATTTTATCTTGGAGCGGAGCTGGAGCATCAAAAATTTTCCGGCTCCAGGTCACTGTAATGCATTTTCATATATTTCTTTCCGATAAAATTGAGAAATATAAACAAGAGATGAAAGTTTAATATAAAATAGAATTTTGTACCATGTTTACATCGCAGTAATTAGGAAAGTTGAAAAATATAGCTAACTACATATTAAAAAAACGTTTTTGGCATACCTGTATAGTTTGCAGTTTTCAATAACTACCTAAAAATTCACTCATCCTGTCAGAAAATTCACTCGCCAGTGGCTAGTAAAATGATGCATTTTCCTACCCCTGAGCATGATATTGTTATTTTATTTTGATGTCATAAACACACTTCTCAGACTTATGGCAAACTATTTCACAAGATAATTCACTGATGATCTAGCAACCAATTTTTTGATCATTTGTACCTGTTGAACTATGTAAAACCACTACATGAATCGTGATTCTTGTTAGTCCAGACATAATGCCTTAGAATAATCACATATATGGCATTCAAAAGTAGGTATAGGTACATTAGCAGAAATTTTACTAAAGGAAATATTCATGTGTATTTTAAAAGAAACTAGATCTTTGTTGAGATATAATCAGTTATTGTTAAAGTTTCATCGGAGCTTGAGCAAAGCATAGGTTTGCATTAAGCCTAACCAAAGAAACAAAGGTCAAGCTCAAATTGTTATTTTCGAGTGCTGGGTACAAAATGTATGAATTTTCTTAAATCACAGTTTATTTCAAGAAAAAATTGTTATTTAGTGAAAATTAACACATCATTTAAATTCATCTATGAACTTAAATGTTAAAATGAGTTTCATTACTTACGTTCCACGTAGTGCAGATAATAGATGTTTGCAGATTATGCATTTTGTGGAGTTCACAGAGTTTACTGTATTTCACTTTATTATAAGCATTCATTATGATTTCTAGCCCATTATTACATTGTTGCTCAAGAAAATTTAAACATTTATATCCCATTTATGTTTATTTGAATCACTTTCATCATGATATTGTGTTATTTTATTTTCATGTCATAAACATACTGCTCAGATTTATGTCAAATTATTTCACAAGAAAATTTACTGGCTGTCTAGCATCCAATTTTTTGATCGTTTTTACCATTTGAACAGTTGAAAGCGCTACATGGATCATGATTTTTTTTTAATTCCAGACATAATTTCTTGGAATAATCACATATAGCATGCAGAAGTAGGTATAAATACATTAGCAATCATTTTACTGAAGGAAATATTCCTGTGTATTGTAAAATAAACAAAAACTTTATTGAGATAAAATAAGTTATTGTTAAAGTTTCATTGGCGCTTGAGCAAAGCATAGGTTTGCATTAAGCATAACCAAACAAACGTCAATGCTTAGCTGAAATTATTATTTTCAAATGCACGGTACAAAACTCATCAATTTCAATGTATTTCATACAATGTTGAAAAAATTTAAGACATTTTGTGCATTGCAATGCAAGAGTTCAAGCAATTAACAATATAAAGCAGAAATGAAATATCTGTATAGTAACTGTGTGCTTTTCATAGAAGCATGTAAAAAGGAAACGTAAAATCTTAAAAACATGGAACGCTTAAATTTACAAATATCGTTTGTTTTACACTTACTGATTGAAATTTTGGCTAAAACGGTTTCAGTTAGATAAATTATTTTTCTATTTTCACGGTTTAAAAAGTTCAATTTTTAAAAGATTTCTTTAACTCGATTTTAGTTAATGAAATCTTGGAATATGCACACACAAATTGTTTTCATAAATTCTTGTGACACTTTGATTTGTTTTATTTATTTATGGTTGTTTAATAAACCAAAGGTGGATCTTAATGTGAAAAAGTTTTTACATGTATTTTAAAAAAAATAAGAATTTTTCCTATCAATTTCAACATATTTCATACAATGTTGAAAATTTTTAAGACTTTTGGTGTATTACAGCGCAAGAGTTCAAAACATTAAGAATATAAAGCAAAACTGAAATATCTTTATAAAAACTGTCTGCTTTTTCATAGAAACATGTAAAAAGGAAATATAAATTCTTAAAAATATGAAACGCTTAAATTTCCAAATATTGATTGTTTTACACTTAATTATTGAAATGTTGGATAAAACAGTTTCAGTTAGATAACGTATTTCTATTTGAATCATGTTTATGAGTAACCTATAGTGTTAAATACTTCAAATTTTAAAAGATTTCTTTAACTTGATTTTAGTTAATGAAATCTTGGAATAATGCACACACATTGTTTTCATAAATTCTTGGACACTTTGATTCGTTTTATTTATTTATAGCTGTATAATAAACCTAAGGTGGATCATAATGTGAAAAAGTTTTATTACATGTATTTATATATAAAAAATATATATATATATATATGTCGTCAATTTTAGCATATTTCATACCATGTTGAAAAATGTTAACACTTTTGGTGTATTACAGTGCAAGAGTTCAAAACATTAAAAATATAAAGTAAAAATGAAATTATTTTATAATAACTGTCTGCGTTTTCATAGAAACATGTGAAAAGAAAACGTAAAATCTTAACAACATGGAACGCTTAAATTTCCAAATGTCGCTTATTTTACACTTGATAATTGAAATGTTGGCTAAAACAGTTTCAGTTAGATAAATTATTTCTATTTGTATCATATTTATGAGTAATCTATAGTGTTAAAAAGTTCAAATTTGAAAAGATTTCTTTAACTCGATTTTAGTTAAAGAAATCTTGGAATAATGCACACACATTGTTTTCATAAATTCTTGGACACTTTGATTCGTTTTATTTATTTATAGCTGTATAATAAACCTAAGGTGGATCATAATGTGAAAAAGTTTTATTTTACATGTATTTATATATAAAAAAAATATATATATGTCGTCAATTTTAGCATATTTCATACCATGTTGAAAAATGTTAACACTTTTGGTGTATTACAGTGCAAGAGTTCAAAACATTAAAAATATAAAGTAAAAATGAAATTCTTTTATAATAACTGCCTGCGTTTTCATAGAAACATGTAAAAGGAAACGTAAAATCTTAACAACATGGAACGCTTAAATTTCCAAATGTCGCTTATTTTACACTTGATAATTGAAATGTTGGCTAAAACAGTTTCAGTTAGATAAATTATTTCTATTTGTATTATATTTATGAGTAATCTATAGTGTTAAAAAGTTCAAATTTTAAAAGATTTCTTTAACTCGATTTTAGTTCATGAAATCTTGGAATATGCACACACAAATTGTTTTCATAAATTCTTGTGACACTTTGATTCGTTTTAGATGGAGGATTGTAAAGGTCAACGGAAATCACGACTATGAATTTATTGCATTGGTCTTTAATTTTTTTTTGTGGTTTTATCTTTTTATCACTAACCTAAAAAAAGTAATGATATCAATACAAAAACCCTTAACGGGTTAAAAGTTTGTGACGCAGCACTTTATCTTTAGCTCTAAGAATTTTAAATTTGGAACTTAAAAATAATGATATCAAATTTTGAGTGACGCAATGCTATTAATTTACCTATACATATGTATATCAAAATTTATTCATTGATGCTTTATCATTTACATCTCATAAATTCGAATTATGAATTTTAAAAGATATGATATGAAAATTTAAGTGACGCCTTGATGTTGCTTAAAACGATTAGTTTTAAAATTCAATTTAAATTTTCTTTTGGCTAAATACATTTACACATCTAAACAATACTTTTCATTTTCAAATGCACTGTTGAATATATTACTTTCACTGAATCTATATAATGCACTGAATTGTATTCATTTGAATAAATTGATTTATCTTTTGTGCCACGCTATAGAAAAATCAAAAGTAAAATTTATGTAAATAGTTTTTTGCGTCATTGTATCCAAACTAAGTTAAATGTATGCAAATGAATAATATGACCAAAAAACTATTTACATAAATTTTACTTTTGATTTTTGTATAGCGTGGCACAAAAGATAAATCAATTTATTCAAATGAATACAATTCAGTGCATTATATAGATTCAGTTAAAGTAATATATTCAACAGTGCATTTGAAAATGAAAAGTATTGTTTAGATGTGTAAATGTATTTAGCCAAAAGAAAATTTAAATTGAATTTTAAAACTAATCGTTTTAAGCAACATCAAGGCGTCACTTAAATTTTCATATCATATCTTTTAAAATTCATAATTCGAATTTATGAGATGTAAATGATAAAGCATCTATGAATAAATTTTGATATACATATGTATAGGTAAATTAATAGCATTGCGTCACTCAAAATTTGATATCATTATTTTTAAGTTCCAAATTTAAAATTCTTAGAGCTAAAGATAAAGTGCTGCGTCACAAACTTTTAACCCGTTAAGGGTTTTTGTATTGATATAATTCGACCTCTAGATACAGATAAAGTACTTAAGTACTTACGTAGCCGTTTGTTCATAGATTTACCTAGCTATTTTATTTCCCTTAAAATACCCATGTGACTTTTATACTTATTACCTATACTAAAGTACATAAGTAATTACTTAATTTTCATGTTTTTGGTAATAAATAAATCTAATATTTTCACTTTTAGTGCTTTTTTTAGACACATTGACAGCAAAGGTTTCCCTTACAACGCTCTTTATTGACATATAATTTACATGATCTGCCTGGTTTAAATTTTATTAAGTTGTTTACACTTTTTTAAACAGGACCTGATATCCCATATGAAAAAAAATAAACGCATGTGGAACATAGACCCTCCTGGTCCATTTACCCCATTTTTATGGGGAACTGGACCCATGAGGAAAGAAAGATGAAACATGCATATTTTTATATTTTTAAATATTAAAATGTAATTTTGAGCATTTCTGTCTGATAGAGGGAACCTAACTGAACACATTTACAGAAGTTCAGACTTTAATTCAAATGAACATTAGCTTTTTGAAGCTGAATTGTCAGAAGCTCTAGGGTTGGGTTGATTTTTGACGGCCAATTATCTACACGAGGGATATAGGCCCGGGGGGAGTGCCCTCCGTGGGGGTCTTTCTAAGGGAACCTAATCCGTATTAACGCATGGAAGATCCACGGCTCGAAGAAAACCACGAAAACTCCGAACGATTAGGCCGACGGGCGCGATTGGGATTGAACCCAGCACCTCCCGTCTACCAGCTTCGAGAGCAGAACCTCTCGGCCACTCAGAAGCTCTAGAGTCACATTGTAAAATCATGGCCCAGTTGCCCCAACTAACCTTATATAGAATAAACTGTCAAGTGCTAGTATTACTCGCGACCAGAGGGTTCCGTACAAAATATGTGAATTAGTAAGTGTATTATAAAAAAAAAAGTTGCTAAAAGAATACCATGACTGTATAAAAACTATACAACGTAGGTTTGGGTATAGCTGTATATACTACTAAAGTATGAACGGATATACCTCGAAAGTTCAAAGAGATGTCGAACCTAAATAATATCAAATATAGCTATTCTGTATAACTCTTTTTTTAATCTTATCCTAATCTGTTTAAAATGAACTTAATTTGGTGCTGACAATAAAAGTAGTTCCTATTTAAACTTAATTTGTCATTTCATAAACCTAAATTCAGCGTAGTAATTATCTTTTCATTTTAGTGTACCTAAAAGTAAAATCCTTGTTCAAAATTTTAACTTAACATTGTGCTAAGCGCGCTTCGAAAGGATGTCGCAAAGTTGCAGCGCCACTTTGGTCCGTGCCGCGTTTTTCCATATAGGTTTTTAGTTAACCTTTAAAGACACAGTGGGTGTATTGAGAGAGCCACTCAGTGCAAACAGGTCGAGAATCCCATAGTATTTATGTGATTAATTCTCATTAAATTAGTCTGTTTTTAACAATTTAACGTTTAATGTTTTTATACTGCTACTGGGCATTGCATTACACAAATATATCCTTAAAATTTTTAATCTAGCTTTAAAAGATGATGGAGCATAGAGTACGCCGTCCCTGTCATTATGTACGTCCAAACGTGTCTTTACGTACGTGTCTTTAAGGATTAATACCTCGGCTAATTACCGAGGATTTTTTATGAAATTCATGATTAACAATGCTTTTATATTTTTGCTACGATAGGTACCTTCAGCGCTGCTCAACATTTTTGCTGAATGCCCGTAAATCGAAATTTGTGTGTAACGGAAAAATGCGATTTTCTCAAAAACTATTTGACCTATGGTAATCGCTATAATTTTCCCGCAATGTTTAAATTAACGTCTACCTCTAATTTTTTCATAATTTTAGTTTCAACAGATTCGGAATTAGATGGGGGGGGGGCATTTTTGCACTAGGTTTTCGACCCAAACTTTGAAAATATTATACCTAAAATTAAAAGAAATGTTTTTTTGTGTTCAGCGTTACGAGAGCTTTCACACGATACCCCACACGATATACAAAGGGAAGTTTTTTTCCCCTTCAAGTAACTTAATTAGCCCCTCTACATTTTCCCTAAATATATTTATGAATATTCATTAATCTGTAAATATGTGGGTCAATAGTCTTTATTACTTCCCCCAATTTGAACTTTCCACATTCCACAGTTTACGAGTAAATGGGCTGTGACAGACGGACAGACAGACACAGGAGTGATCTTATAATGGTTCCGTTTTTACTTTTTAAGTACGGAACCCTAAAAATGAACAAATTGTCCAACAACTTTGCATTTACACCATTCATAGGTTTTTCTTTAAAGATACCATTTTCCCTATTCTTCTCATTTTATTGTATTTATCTTTTTTTTTTTTTTTAAGTCTCATTCTCATACATTAAGTTTTCATAATCTGCATAAATAGGTTTTTTTTTTTTTTTTTTTTTTGTTAAAAAAAGCTCATTTAATAAAATTAAATTGAAAATTTACCACTTAAAAATGTTTAAAATATTATTTTCACGGACTTTTAAGTTTAGGTTGAAATATCAAACTTTATTATTATGATTTGGTTCAAATTTAGTTTGGCTAGACTGAGCCTGATTTAATTTATTTTGTATACAGTGTGGTCCAGGGCAGCGCCACGGGTGTATCTTAATCTCCTTGGCATAAGGCGTATAAACGTCGCATAAACAAATCAACCTATTCTGCAAGATTTAATTTTATCAATGGCACTATTTTTTTCTTATTTTTAATTTAGCAAAGGATTGCCTTGGATGGCTAAAAGTATTAACTTAAAGAATTTTGCATATTTTAGGAAGCTTGTAATTTACTGCAAAAATTAATCATGGCAACTTTGTAATTTCAATTTTTCTTCAATTCTTTGAGTTAGTTGTTATCTAACATTGTTTAAATTCTTTAACCCCTTCGCGACGAGAGCCCTTTGCTTAACTTTTAATCTTTTACCACTGGTTTTTCAAAACAGAAAATTTTCTGTATTTGAATTGCGAAAATGCTCGGATTAAATAAGGTAAACTTTACAATAAAAATCAACTGGTGGGAATAATGAAGGATTCTGAGCACCTTAAGTGGTACGCTATATCGGTCGCTCGTCCCCAAGAGGTTAGGCTAACGTCAAACGAACATCTATTTGCACGTTTTTTTCCTTCCGACAGATGTCCTACACCTTCGCTAGCATGTGTTTCTGTTTCATGTCGAAAGAAAAAGCGTGCAAATAGACGTTCGTCTGACATTAGCCTTAATGCATCTCTTATAAGCGTAAATAAATTCTTTGTCACTCAATAACTAACATTTCCCTGTGCAGAAATTTAATTTCTTAATAAGGTCTATTAGAATAATAGTTAATTTTTATAGTCCATTAAAATTCACCATAAAATATTTCAATGCATTTAAAGTACCTTTTTTATGACTGGAGCAACGAAAAAATATCATCTCATACTAAAAACTAATTTTAAGTGCAGTGAATTCATTCAAAAAATTCCACAGATTCATCTGAGCGAGAAATCATGTTCTATTAAGGCATATCCAGCTCTTCAATTTTATCTCTGAGATTACATATTGTAATGCCAACAAAAATTATCACGCATTCAAGACCTGTGAAAACTGTTTGCTATGTGCATATACTGAAATAATGTAGAATCAATAAATATTTTCACTTTAGACCACTCTTGCATATTTTTACATATTTTCACATTAACCACAAAAGCTTTTTAAATAATTTTTACATTTAACCGTGCTTTTCTATATACACATTAGTAATCAATTCACTCTTTAAACTAGTTGGATGTGCCAATCCTAAAACTTTCTTCTATCTCATATATTTTAACATTTCAAAATGTTGTTACAAATGTCAATATTTCATTTTTATTAGTTCAATACTATATCAGCTTCGAAAGAAAATTACACAAAAATTGCTATTATAGTGCCCCTTTCGGCGGGATATTTCCAAAATCAGGGAGGACTTTCTTGTATGGCCAAAAACATACGCAAAGAAATTGGTTCAATTCTATGCATAACTTCATACTCTTTTCGATGGTACAATATTAAAAATGCCACAAAAATCGCTATTACAGCGCCCCCTACCGCCGAAATTTTTCCGAATTAATGCAGGACCTACTTGCTATAGCCACAAACGTAAAATAAAAATTTGGTTCAATTCTATGCATAAGTTCATACACTTTTCGAAGATACAATATTCAAAATGCCACAAAAATCGCTATTACAGTGCCCCCTACCGGCGTATTTTTTCAAAATTAATGGAGGACCTGCCTGCCATAGCCACAAACTTAAAAAAAAATTGTTCAATTCTATGCATAACTTCATACACTTTTCGATGGTACAATGGCGACATGCGGACACACGGACAGACAGACATTTTCTATAAACATGTTTTTGGGGATCCCTGACCCATAAAACGTGTAAATCCGTCGAAAACCGGAAGTCGAAAAAAATTTCGATTACAATACCTTCTTCTATTGAAGATAGAGGAAAGTAAAAATATAACTTTGCAAAACATCAAATTATTGAATCCTAAGAATAAAATATTTACACACATTTTATGTAAAGTCTTTTACATAGAAAGGCACTGAACCAATATAAAAAAAACTTTCTAAATTAGTTAATACTAAAGATTACAATTTTTTATGATTTAATATGAATTAATTAGGAAATATTACTTGCAAATTATTTTTACGTTATCCAAAAGTAAAATTAATTTATGATTATTTCATTATCCTAAAAAAATTAAAAATTAAAATACTATTTTATATACTTAAAATTATCAACTTAACATTTAGTAATGTGTATTACAGGCCCAGTCTGTGGAGACAACAGATCGAGCTCAACATTTGGAAAAAATGAGTAAGTAAAAACAAAATGTAAGTGTGGGGGTGTGTAATTACTAAGATTCAGATTTTTATTTTAGCCATTGGGTTAAGATTTTAATAAGCAGGGATGTAATTTTTTTTTTTGCATTTCAATGGATTGTCTTGCTTTGCAGTAACAACAAACATGTCACCTAAATTATCCTCTTCTCTCTGAAATTTCTTCTTCTACCTTTTACCCTTCCCTTAGTACAAAGAGTTTAAAATCTCTGTACTAAAAAAACTGTGCCATTTGCTTGTTTCTCTGCAGTTACAATAAAAATTACTTATCTAAATTACTCCCTCCCATTAAATTTTTTCTCACCCCTGCCCCCTGTCCCCGCCCCTATCAACATTGAAAGTTATAAAAAATTAAACCACATAAAAAAAATCAGACTTTGTTTTTGCTTTCTAGTAACAATAAATAAATAAATTATAAATCAGACCCTCCCTGTACTTCTCCCCTTTCTCCTTCCTACATTCAGCATACGGAGTATAAAATTATTAAAACTCTATTATTTTTTTTAATCTTCTGTACTATTTGTTGTTCTCTAGTAACATTAAAGTTGACTCTAGATCCATTGGCAGGGTACGGTGCCCCGGAGCCCATTTTAACTAACTTTATGCAACCACCAGTGGTCCTTACTGACATTTTTGACGCGCCTTTCCATTCGTTTCTTTTTTGGGTCACGGGAGAAAAATCTCACGAAATACTTTCATTTATCACGGGAAATAAATTGTATACTTTGTTATTCAGTCTCGGAGAAATATAGCAAAATTTCTCAATCGGTCATGGGAAAATAATATAAAAAATCACCAACAGTGAGCTACAGGAAAAAATCGTGAAATTCTGCAGTTGGTCGCAGGAAAAAACCACGAAATTTGTCCATCAATCCCATGAAAAAGACTCGAAAGTTCCATCAGTAAATCGTGGGGGGGGGGGGGGGGGATATCCGGAATTTCACCAAATATTCATGGTAAAAAAATGCTAAATTCATCGATCGTCCACAGGAAAAATATGCGAAATTTGTCCACCCACTATATGAAAAAAATCCTGCGAGTTTCGCCAATTGATCCCAAGGGAAAAAAATAGTCAATCGGTAGAAATAAAAATTGTTAAATTCGTCAGTCGGTTGTGGGGGAAAAAGATGCAGAAATCATCATTCAGTCATTGAAAAAAATTGCAAAATTCTCCAGTCGAGTGTCAGAAAAAATTGTAAATTTCAGTTGGTTGCTTTAAAATACTGCAAAATTCACAAGTTGGTCACAAGAAAAAACCTCAAAATTTATCAATCACTATAAGGGTATCGGGAAATTTGTTAATCAGTCATGGAAAAGAATCGCAAAATTCATCAGTCTTTCATCAGAAAAGTAACAAAATTTGTGGTCATTCGCAGGGGAAAACAAACAACAAAATTCGTCAGCCGATTGGGTGGGGGGAGGATTCATGAAATGCAAACGGTTTCAGGAAAATATCGCAAAATTTTACTGATAAAAAGGAACTCTGAAAACGAACTTTTTTTTTAACAAAGTATGTGAGTGCCCTTTTTGAGAATAGTGTGCCCTTTTTAAAAAATTCCCGACCGGCGGCCCTTTTCCTCTTGAGTCAACAGTAAACAACAAATAAGCAATCATTTAAATTATCTTCCTCTGCATAAAATTGTTCTTCATCCACCACCCGATCAGCATTCAAATTTTAGAAACTTTACAACACTTTAATAAAAAGTAAAAGTTTTGCCTTATTTGTTGTTCTAGCAATAATAAATAAATAATCAATCATCTTATTTACTGACTTTCCTATGACATTTCTTCTCCCCCCCCCCCCGCCCCCCAAACCCCGACAAACTATTTTAAAAACATCGTTCTAATTATATATATGTATATTTTTTATCTGCCTCATTCCACTTTTTTATGTAAAAGCAATAAATATTAGTCATCTAAATACCCCTCTTCTTGAATGTTCCATTGCCTCCCTTTGCTCCCTTACAAAAAAGGGAGATTTTTACACTCATGCATAGCTGCCAACTTTTACGCTTTCTTCATATCACTAAAATTCTTTAGTAAATATTGTGTTATTTAATCGTCGAAATCTGACAATTAAACAAGACGAAAATCTCTATTAAATTTTAGTGGTAGCAAAAAAGCGTAAAAGTTGGCAGTTATGCTCATGTTCAAAATTAAGAGAATTTGCAGATTTAGTCTATTATCTCCAGAACTACGAGATGGATTTTAATAAAATTAGGTATGTACAGCCGTGGAAAAAAAAGTAAACACCCCCTACTAACTCCTCAACAAATTATCGTAGAAGAAAGTTACTGGTACTGAACGATTGTAAATAAAGTCTACTTTTAAATGGTGTGTATAAATTTTGCTTAGGGGGCCATCTACATATTAAAACAAACCATAAATTCCTGTTTTTCAATGGCAATACCCAATTCTGACTGCATAAGTGAACTCTACACCTTTCAATTAGCCTAAAAACCATTTTGTATGCAATTCGTACCATAAGTTTCCGAGAAATTAATTATTATAAAACCTGCATATTTTAAGGGCTGTATCCAAATTGAAGTTCAGTAGTCGATTGTTAATCGAGAGAGCCTCCTTCTTGATCAAGGCACCTTAAGCAGTCAATGAAGCCTGTTAGACAACGGGACAGCAGAAGAAATTTCAAAATATCTACTCACTTTTATCATAGACGGCCCCTTAAACCATCATTTTGCCGTTTTTTAAGCATAATTTGAAAACTATTTGGAAGAAAAATGCGAAATTTCAGATTTTCATAAAGCAGGACTTAATAAATCTAAATCCATGAAAAAAATTGTAGGTTGCAAATTCATAACTTTTTCGAATATTAATTTCATAATTCATATCATAAAATTATAAAAATTGCAAATTCAACGTATTTATGTTTGGGCACATTAGTATTATTGCTACACAAAAAATAGCACATTAGGAGCATAATTTCAGGAGATATAAATAAATATATGAAAATGTAATTTAACATTAGAAGCACTAAATTTTGAATGTTTATAATTCAAAAACTTATCATTCAAATGACTTGAAATTTGGTGTCTGGGCATAGTTTGAACCGAAGATTTGAAATATCTCGTTAAAATTGGGTATTGCCATTGAAAAAACGAGGTTTTGGTTCGTTTTAATATGTAGATGGCCCCCTAAGCAAATTTTATATACATCATTTAAAAGTAGACTTTATTTCCAATCATTCGGTACCACTAACTTCCGTCTACGATAATTTGTCGAAGAGTTAGTAGGGGGTGTTTACTTTTTTTTTCCACTGTACATAGTACAGATACTGTACATAGTACACTGTACATAGACTGTACATAGGTTAATATAATGCAACAAAAATAAACATTCAGCAGTTATGCGCACGCATGATTGCGCATAAGTATCATCAGCGTTGAAAGGTATAAATCTGAGTTTGCAATATTGAAAAAAAAAAGAGTTAATATGGGTTATGTTCCTCTTAAAGTCATACAGTCCTCACAATGTGAACTGATACTGGAAATCAGGCAGTTTATGGGTCCCTGTGGCAGTTAGTGTCACTGCTACAGCAAGCCTGTTTTCTGACCCTGGGTGGTTCTAGGAGATGGGAATCGAGTTCCAATTTTCCTCCGCAGAGCGTCCCAGACATGCTCCATATGCCAAAACCTTTAACAACGTTTTAATGCACAAATACGTACAAGAATGACACAAAAATCCCATACAGCCGTTTCGAGGATTCCTGGATACTCTTCCTCAGTGCGAAAAAAAAATAAAATGGGTTCAAAGAGCCCCTCGGTTATAACCCTGAGTACTGGCTAATGAACTGGCTGAAAAGGCAAAAGCAAGAGTTCATATATCTTAAAGAAATGACCTATTGACAGAACTAACTGAAAAAAGGAGTCACTGCGCAGGATCCTTACACATTAGTAGCCCCACCAGTGGCCGAGAGGTTCTGCTCTCGAAGCTGGTAGACGGGAGGTGCTGGGTTCAAACCCAATCGTGCCCGTCAGCCTAATCGTTCTGAGTTTTCGTGGTTTTCTTTGAACCATGGATTTCCATGTGTAAATACGCGTTAGTTTTCCTTAAAAAGACCCCCACTAAGGGCACTTCCCCCCTGAGCCTATATCCCTCGAGTAGATAATTGGCCGTCAAAAATGAACCCAACCCAACCTACACATTAGCGGGAGAAAAGGAGTGCTGGTCATACTCGCTTGGGGTGGCTCGCTAGTGTGGGGGGGATAATGCACAGTGACTCCTTTTTTTTCAGTTAGTTCGTTCAATTACGTAATTTCATTTACGTCAATTAAGATATATAAACTCTTGCTTTAGCCTTTCCAATCAGTTTATTAGCCAGTACTCGGGGCTATAACCGAGGGTTCTTTGAACCCATTTTAATTATTTTTGTTCGCACTGAGGAAGGGAATCCAGGAATCCTCGAAACGGCTGTATGTGATTTTTTGTGTCATGTTTGTACGTATCTGTGCGTTAAAACCAGGCTGCGGAGTCGGTGGGAAAAATGGACGACTCCGACTCCGACTCCAACAACGCAGACCTACATGTAAAATGGCCGACTCCGACTCCGGGAATTTTAATAGATCCGACTCCGACTCCGAGTCTTTCGCTCAAAAATGGGCCGGGGGGCACGTTGTAGTCCATTAAAATGAAATCAGGGCCAATTGAATCTCTGAAAAGGTGAACATACTATACCAAGATATCGTCCCTACCCCTCACACCAGTCATAGAGCCTTTGGCAAACACAGGGAGAAGTGTGTGCCCATCCAACATGATGCCTGCTCAGACCATCAAACCTCCGCTGCCATAGTGGTATTTTTCTCAGAAGTTGGAAGGAAGGTAAGGAATTCCTGCTTTTCTTCAAATGAAAGTTTGTCGAGAATTTGCATTTACGCTGAACAGGGACTTGTCAGTGAATTGGATAGTCCCAAATTGATCCCTGTTCTAAAATCTATTATCTCTACACCATGCTATAATTATGCCCTAATTATGCTCTGTTTTATAAATGGTCCTGTGTGGAGAAATGAGCGGGATGCAAGAAACAGGTCTTATTGCAAACAGTCCTCTGTCATGTAAGCTTCTGGAAACAGTAATCCTTGAAATTCGACTACCTGTGGCCTCATATAGTTCACGAGAGAGCTGAGAAACTGTTGCACACTTGTTACCTTCGTTGTAATGAACAAATATCAATATCCGTTAACCGTCGTGGTTATTAGGTGACCTTGCCCAGGTTTTCTCTCTATGGATCTAGTGTCCTTAAACTGTTTCTGTAAGTTGGACTCGATGCTGAGCGTTACATTGAAGTCTCCAAGAATCTGCGCTTGAAACTGCCCTGTTTTCAGTTTCCTCGCGATTTGCCACCTCATCATCATCCAAACATTAGTGGTTACTCATTTTTACTGTTTTCTTTTGAATTTCATTAAAGGGTGCAAAAAAATACCAAGATATTCAGCGAGATGTACGAGCGTAGAAAACGCGAAAATTAGCACGCTCGCTTATAAAGTCTATTCCTCTTACCTACCACGGCCATACACACGTGTACGCTTACGTATTCGACACTAAAGAGTTGCATCTTTGTTTACAAGCTATAGTTTTACCTTTAGTTCAGTACTTTTTATGAAATTTGACAAAATATGGAAATTCTGTTAATTTTGAACATGAGTGTTAATATAATAGGGGGAAAAGGAAAGCTATAACTTTCCTTTTTTAGGTTTCCCATTCTAACCTTTGTACTGACATATCTGCTTACTTATTGGATAATCCAGACGTCAAAATATTATGAGTATTCACAATTTTCCACATTTTAGTACAGCGTGGGCTTTGTTATCTCCATATCTAGAATACTCCAAGAGCCAGAATGCAAAATAGCACCTGAATTTTAATTTCTTTCATTTCAAATACTTAGAAACGAAATATGTATTTTATGTCAAGCATGGGATACAGCAGAGAGAAATATACTCATCCATAGATGGTACAATTTGTGGCTATCTGCTATATTTTTTGATGATATGAATGAGCCTGAAGTTGAAGACTTTAAATTTTCCAAGGTGAAGGGAATTATTACAGATCTGCTGGACAGTAACGCTAAAGGACTTTTATGTCCAGTAACTCAATTTCTGGATCAAGAAGCAGTGGAAAATTGCCTAAATGCGGATGAAAATACTCCTGTAAATCATCAAATGACTGGCAGTGAGATTTGTGACATAATGAAAAATGACATGTCTAATAAAAGAGGTGATGACGACCAGCAGAATAGGGTGGGTGAAAAAATTCCAAATGAGCAACTGACATTTTATAGCTGAAGAACCGATTTGTGGAATGCAGTAAAGATGCTACTTCCATTAATAGCAAATCATGTCATTTCAGTGTATGGAACACGGGAGTAATTAGTGTAAGATACATGCTATAATCAACCAACATTAATCAAAATTTTCAAAATATCCAAATCAGAGAATTTTGTTCTCAAGTCCTAAAACTAAATTTTATCTGTTGATATATATATTTTTTTTTTTTAATTGTAATTTAGAATGTTTTATATTTTGTGTAAATAAGTTATTAAATTAACAAATTTGTAAATACATATATTTATATTACTTTTATTTTATACATTGCATTTGGTTATTTCATCTATTTCTTAATAAAGTTTTTTTAATAACGGAAAAATCCTTTATACAGAATAACTCAAGTTCCAAGAATTCTGGATAACAGTTCCTTTACTGTATTATAAAATAATCTTTTTTAACTGACTGTAAAAAAGAGGTTGTTATTAATTTAACACATATGTATTTTAAAAGTAAAAAAAAAATAAGTATGTTTAGTCTCATTTAAGTTTCATCAAAATTGGTTCAGTACTTTTTTTAGAAATTCAACAAAAATCAATAAAATCAACATTTTACTTCAGTCTTTTGTATTTTAGCTGCTTGTGAATTGCTGGGTTAGCAAAGTACTTGCTACTGCACGAGCAGCCAATGTACAACATAACTAGGAAAACTCGGTGAAGAGCTATATATTTACAGATGAAGGATTTATGCGCTAATACAGGATAGGCTAAAAGTCCCTGGCAATTTTTTTTAATTTAATATAAAATCAATTAATAAAAGTCTTATTTTTTGTTAAAAAGTTTATAATTACTTTCAATACATTTTTTCAAATTATTTCTGCTTTCCTGTCTAGAATTTTTCTCGCAACTTCCACCAGTTAAACAAATTGGTAAAAGCTTCAGCAGTGCATATTTTGACAGAAGACTTCTGATTTTTTTGGCCTAACTCCTGGCTACACGCTTTACAGTATATTTATCCTGATATCTAATTCTTAAAGAAATTAAATTTTTCTTTGCACGTTGTCATCAACATACCTCTCTTGACTTGCTAAGTTGAATGCTTTTCCGTCTTCTGCATATATATTCGTATACTTATTTCAATAAAAATTTTAGACCTAAAATAAATGAAGCAGTACAATGTTTCAGATATATCAATTTTCTTATAAATTTTTATAGTGACTTTTTATTTTGAAATGCGAAATGGCTGGTAAAATTCATTACTAAACTTTTAACTTTGCTCTTTATGGATTGGTTATATTTAAAGAATCCCGACAATTTTGAGAACAAATTTGCATTGTTATATGTTTTTTAGCATTTTTAAAATTCTCATTAATTAATTTATATTTTGTTTGTATGTTTACTGTTTTTGTTCCTGATAATCATAATTTAAATGAAAATTTCTGGCTTTTGCATGATGATTTATTAAATGTTTTAATTTTTATTATTAATGCAAATCTTGAATAATTTAAATTCAATAGTGAATATGGGCGTGATCCAAATCATAAAATTAAAGAATTACATGACGACATCATTTCTTACAAGCGTAGAAAAAGAGAGAAAAGTTTCAAGAGGTAACAATTCAAGAATTTAATATTGTTCATATTTTTTTTTTTATAAATTAAATTGAATAATTATCATGCTCTGATTAAAATTTATATTTTCAGGTGTGATTACACAGGAATAAATTTTGAAAAGTATGAAGATATTCCTGTTCATGTTATGGGTGAGAATTGCCCCACTCACATTAATTACGTAAGTAATTTCTGGATTTCATTATTTTATTAGTACTGTCTACTCTCTTGCTTTTTGGAACAATTACATAATTTTAAATTTCATTAGTAATTTCTTTTGCATTTCAAAAAAAAAATCCTTTTGGGGGAACAAAAAAGCAAAAATTAAACTCCATAACATTTACCGCCTGATTTAATGAAATTTAACCAACGATCTACCATCGAATAACATATTATGACTTGTTGTGTATATTTACTATGACACTGTATGATTGTTGAAAGGATGCAGGTTTTGTACTGTCTTATAATTCGAACTCCAGTATTTATGAATTGTATTATTTGATTACTTTGCTGACAGAAATTCTGAAATTAAATAACTCAAAGTTTAATATACTTAAATACTGGTCCGAATGAATCTTGTTCTATGGTATCGAATTCTCTCCTAGTCAAGAGATTAAGATTAAAAATAAATAAAACTGTGTGATGTTTTGAATATCTATATTTTTTAAGTATAATTCATGTTCTGTCTGTATATTTCTACCCCTTCTATGGTCATATGTGCTGTTGGCATGATTTCAACATTTTGAATATTTAGAACTATTTTTTGAAGAAAAAAGATATATATATATATGAATAGGTTTCTTGTCGATATCATCTATGTATATATTTATCTAAGTGATTATTTTATCTAATTGATTAATTTTTTAATTCAAGTTTTTTCAATGTACAGTATTATTGTTTTTATGTATGTATCTATTAGTACATTATTATTATTTTACTAAGGATGGGTACAAAGAGCATTAAGTATTTTCCCAGGCAAGTGTTTTGCTAAGAGGAAAGCTTAATTGCCAGTTACTATCTGTATGTATTATATTACAAGAGTAAAGTAAAGAATTTGACAGTTTTGGTACAATAGAGGGACTTTTAAGACCTCATGTTTTATGGGACAGCTGCAGGATCTTCATGTGGGGAGCCGGGGTCTCCTGAGAAAGTGGGGTTTGTAATATCGGATGTAAGAGGGTCGGAGGGCCCAGGGCATCCGGGGAACCACTCACCACTGGCCGACACGAAGGCGGGTCCAAGCAGCGGCGAGTGGTTGGAGATTTTAATCATGCTGAATATGTTAATTCGCATCCACCACTCAGGGCCGCACATGCAAATTTTTAACATAGAGAGATTTTCTTGTTCTCGGAGAAAAATATAGATGTACGAAAGAGTTCCAGAGTGCGGTGGTCATTTTTTAGAAGCTCTTTTGGCTTATCCGCCCATGTTTACTTGCTCTGGCTATGACAAGCAATATAGTATTGTTAACTTTAAAAAAAAAGAAATGATTTAACTTTTTGCTTTTGGCCCAGACCTGGGTGGAATTTTTTGTATACAAAGCTAAAAATTACTGTGCACGAATATGCGTGTTTTTGTTCTACAAAAAAAAAAAAAAAAAAAAAAAAAAAAAAAAAAAAAAAAAAAACACTTTTGGATATATACTGTCAAGTCTACAACTCTAAGAGGATCTTGTGACCCCAATGGGGAAAAGGTACGATTTTATGTATGTTCTCTGTTGTATTGTGTACCGTGTTAATAACAAATGTTTGAAATGGGTATAGGATGCCCAGGAGAACTTGTCATCTTCAATTAATATCATAATTAGTTGTTTTTTTATGTAATGAATTATTGTTTTGGGATGGTAAAAGCATGAATTATTTCTTAAGTGTAACTTAATATGATGACCTGTGGTGTAAATAAATGATTTATTATTATTAGATTGCTTATTTGTTATTTTCTTTTAAGTCTTGCTAATTACTTATTTTTATTATTTAGAAATTACCTGACTGCTTAATAATATTCTTAGAACAGATATTCAAAAGTATAATCAAAGTTTTCTTGTTGGGTTGGTTTGTCTACAGATGGGGGGGGGGGGGTATATTTTGCGGTTTTGCTTTAATATATATTTCCCTTCAAACCAATTTGCCATAGGTTAGTTAATCTTCTAAAATTTTCACAACGCATTGTCTTTATTATCCGAGATAACCTTTCTGGTATATAACCGTAGGTTATCAATTAGCTAACTAGGCTTTTACGATCACGAAGTCCTCTGAAATAAGAGGCCCCTATGAGATAGTTTTTTTCTTTTTTGTTAAAATAAGTTCGGAGAAAGGGTGCACCCAACACCTTTGCTAATTGGTGCTTGGTGATTTTGTAGATAATTTAAGATAGTAATTAATGTATGTGTTAATAGTTGTCTAGATCTTGCCAGCATGGGCTTCCCCGATACTTAGGTGGTACCGTGATCTCTTTCTTTGGAAACGTGAGGTTATTATTATTTTTTAAATTATAGTTACATTCTGGGTTAAAATTAATTACATTAATAATTTTTTGTTTTTATTTGATAAACTTATACCTTTTTTATACTTTAGGTTGTAAAATTCTAAGGATATTTAAGTCTAAAATTATTATGCAGATAATTTTAATTTTTTCATCTTACAAATTTAATTGTTTTTTTTGTTCTAATGACAAAGTTCTCCTGTGGACAAAACAAAGATTGGCACAACTTTTATAACAAGGTTCAGTCATGACAAATGATAATATGAGAAAATATATTATTGAAAATTATATATACACTTTTTATATATGTTTTTCTCAGGTTTAGGAGTTGGATAAATATATAGAGCTGAATTATAATGAGTGTTCTTATTCTTGGTAATTGTACATTATACATGTGAAATAAGAAATAATAATAGAGGGATATTATTATCAGAAAAAGATAAAAAAAATAAGTAAATAATAATAATAATAATAATAATAAAATAAAATAAATATAAAGAAAATAATGATATTTTTCTATAATTTATCAGTGCAACTGATAGATAGGGCAGAAATACATAGATGTAAAATATATATATATATATATATTTATACAGATATGTGTGGTTGAGTGAGTGTATTTGAAGAAAGATTTATATACATTACATTAATTTTTCTTTTCCTCTATTCTTCGGAAGAAATTTTTTTTGAGTATGCGTTATATTTACTGTGATTATTTCTCTTTTTACTAAGGGGTTTTCTTTGAATGCTGTGTTTATATTTGTTTACATTTTATATTTGATTTTTAATGGTATTTCATATTATTAATAATTTTTGCAATTGGAGATTTTACACCCAATTTCTTTAAGATAATGTTAGCGCATGGGAAATAAGTCTAAAATTAAAAAGCGTACCAGTTCGGAATTTAATAATTTCATTATTGAAGCGCGTACCCGTCTTGCACAGAGTAAGTTAAAAAATTCAACGAATAAAGTAAATATGTCTAAATCGGAGAATACGGAAAAGGCGAATACGGATAATTTATTGAATGTGATTGCACCATATGATGGGAAGAAAGAATGTAATATACATTATTTTATTCAGGAGTTTGATAGAGCTGCCGTCGAGAAGAAATTTTCTAATGAGGTTAAATTAATAATTTTACGCTCAAAATTTGTCGGAACGGCACGTGAAAGGTTACAAACGGATGTAGAACTAAATTCGGAAACCGATTATGCGAAATTTAAGGAAAAAGCTATCCAAACCTTTGACACGAAAAAAAATTTGGTGAATCACATAATGATTTTTCAAAGATACAACAAAAACCAGCGGAGAGTATGTCTGATTATATTGTGAGATTTAATTTGGTAGCTGCGAAATTTTTTGACATTTCGGGTCTCTCTAACAAGGCAGATGCGCGGAAATTATTTGATTTCATAAAATTACATCGATTCTTAGAATCTATCAAACCGGATATTGCTTGGGAAATAAGAAAGAGAGCTATTGATTAGTATAAGGAAGCAACCGAAATTGCTATAACAGTGGAAGAGGCGTTTTTGTCGGTTAAGTTTGAGGAATTAAATGCCATAGGTACAAGTACAACAACTGAATTTTGCGAATCATTATTAAGAAAAAATGAAAAACAAGAAAAGGAATTAAATCAGTTGAGAGCTGAATTGGAAAAATTAAAAATTAAACCAACGGAAAAATGGCAAAATAATTTGCGAAATAATACAAGATATTGTAATATATGTAATTTAAGAAACCATGATACGGAAGAATGCAGGTATAATGTAAATAATAAGAAACAGTATCGGAGTAATGATTATCAACAAAATTTTCCAACACATGGACAAAATATGCAAGAATTTACAAGTCCTAACAATGAGTCTCGTAATTTTCAAGGGTACGGAAGTATAGGTAATTGGAATTTTCCTCCTTCCCCCCCCCCCCTCCTCCTTCATTGCTAATGGGTCAAAATTATCAGTATGATTATGTCCCCCAGGGACAGCCTTCAGGTTACGGTAATTATGGTGTGGGAAATATTCATCCTAATTATAACTATGGGCAGAATTTTCCGAATGGGCAGGGTATCACCCACAAAATCAAGGGCAAATAAATCTCCAGGAAAATTATAGAAATGTGAATAATGCGAATCGGGATAATAATACATTAAATAAAACAGAGGGACGTAAGATAACGGGAAATAAGCAACGTTCGGGAAACATATAAGGCGATCTGGGGATACTAGGAATGAGGAGCAGGAATCTGTCCTCAGATCCCAAAATACGAAGGTTATAGCGTGTGTTAGTGATAAAGAAATGGAAAATGTACCAATTATTAATTTTGATATTAAAGGAATAAAAGTTTCAGCTCTTTTAGATACGGGCGGAGCAGTGTCTTTAATTTCAGCCAGTTTATTTGAAAAAATAAAAGAAAATAACGTAAAATTTAAATATTTGGGCCATAGGATTGGAATACAATCTTTTAGCGGTACATCAATTCCATTTACACATTGTATACAGTTGTCATTTAAATTACAGAATGCATTTACTTCTGCACATTTTATGTAACAGAAAATAATTTTAAGGCATCTTATAATATGTTGTTGGGATATGATTATTTAAAAACAAATCAAATGGTGATTGACATAGAAAAAAAATTGTTGAAATTTAAAAATGTGAAAATTCCACTCAATCATAATGATAACAAATTACCAGTGCAGGACATAAATATTATAATTACTGAAGAAGTAGAAAATGTAGTTACTAAAAAGGAGAGTAAGAGAAGCAAGATATGGGTAAAATCAGAGCACAAAATTTATATTGCCTCAGGGCAAGAAAAAATCGCTACTTTACTATGTCCTGATTTTATAGAAGAAAACAGTATGGTACTTTTTGAGCCAGATATTCATAATTTGGGCATTAAATGTTATAACTCGGTACACGAAATATCTCAGAACAGAATTATTAATGTAATAATTAAGAATATTTCGGATAAGAAAATTATTCTACAGAAGGGCACAAAATTTGGGAATTTAATTTTAGACTTTGATTTTGGAACTGATGAAGTGCCTGAAAATATTATAGACAGTAGGGTACATGAGATTAATTTTTTAAGTATTGAGGAAGTTCGTAAATTGAGAGAAACAGAAATTTCACCGGAAGATTTTGATCTTGCGCATCTTCCCAAGGAACTACAGGAAAAGATGGAGAACCTTTTGATGCAACATTTACATGCATTTTCGAAATCTTACAAATCGTTAGGGCAGACATCCTTAGTCACCCCCCAAATCAAATTGGCGCACAATCATGCTATACAGTCTAAACCTTATAAGATTCCTCATACAGTGCGAGAATATGCACAAGCAGAGATAAGAAAGTTGTTAGAGGCAAACATTATTGAGAAAAGCAAATCTTCGTACACGTTTCGGTATTATTTGTAAAAAAGAAGACTGCGGAGAACCAGGAGTTAAAATATCGTTTAGCTTGTGATTATAGATTACTAAATGCAATATTAGAAGGATATGCTTATCCGATACCAGATATACGTGAATTGTTGCAGAAAATTAGCGGAAAAAATATTATACTGTCCTGGACTTCCACAGCACTTTTTTTCAAATAAATTTACAACCACAAGACAGGGAAAAGTTAGCATTTATAACGGAATTTGGCAAGTTTCAGCCAGTGAGAATGAATTTTGGCTTGAAGGTCAGTCCAACTACGTTCGCAGAATTAATGGACTTACTTTTGGGCGACTTCAATAAAGAGGAAGTTACTTATTTTATAGATTATATTCTTATTGCGGCGAATTCGGTGGAAAGAATGCTACCTCTCACTGCAGAGGTCTTAAAAAATTGATTGACAACAATTTAACAATAAAGCCACGAAAGATGCAAATATGCAAACATGAAATTGAATTCTTGGGTTTTAGGGTTCATGAAAACGGCTATTCTCCTTCAAAAAAGAATATCGAAAAAATTTAAAATTTGGCGAGGCCAAAAAACAAAAAGGGTGTCAAATCACTTTTAGGAATTGCCAACTACTTTAGATCGTTAATGCATAAATATTCGGAAATTGTAGACCCATTAGTTCAAATGACCAAAGAAAAAGTAAAATTTAATTGGAATGAAGAGGCGGAGAAAGCGTTTTTGGCTATTCAAGAAGCTATTTTACATAATCCAACTTTAAAACCGCCAAATTTTAACAAGGAATTTTTTTTAATTACTGATGCATCTAAGACAGCACTTTCTGCAATCTTAGCACAGAAACAGGGAGAGGATTATGTACCGATTGAATTTTACGGACGAAAATTAAAGGACTCTGAGAAAAAATATCCTAGTATAAAGTACGAATTACTAGCGATTCATGATGCTTGTGTTTATTTTGAAAATTTTCTTTTGGGAAAAAAATTTACAATACTCACTGATTCTAAAGCTTTGAATGTTCATCTTAAGTTAGAGAAGCAGAGCGATATCATAGCAAGGTGGATAATGAGGTTGGGGAATTTTGATTTTGAGATAGGATTTATTCCTGGCGAAGAGAACCCGGCAGATTTCGTCTCACGAAATTTAAATAATATAACGGCTTTAAATGAACTTCAAAATGATTTATTTAAAGTTAATTCTAATCTTTCAGAAGAAAAGATAAGAGAGGCTCAAAATGATTATCCAAAACTTAAAATAATTATTCAGAAAATTGAAAATGATAAAACAAATCGCCAGACTAAAAAATTTGAGTTAAAGGACAACAAAGTGCTAATATTGAAGCAACGGTATAAAGATAAACCACTGCCGATAGCTCCTAATAAATTAATATTTGAAATAATACAAGAAGCTCATAAGGCACATTTTGGTTTTCCAAAAACATATGAATTAGTGAAAACAAGATTTTACTGTTTTGGGATGTATAGGGGTGTAAAAGATTATTGTTCAGCTTGCATACCTTGTAACAAAAATTAGCAGCATAAAATGATTAAGGTTCCCTTACAGAAAGTGGAGAAAGATCATATAATAGGCTCAGTGGTGCATACGGATATTGTTGGCAAACTACTACAGACCTTGAAAAAACACTGTTTTATCTTGACGATCATTGACGTTGCGTCAAGATTTTTACAGGCAATACCATTACGTAATGTAGAGACACAAACGATACTAAATGCACTCACAAATTACATTAGTACATTTGGCCTCTTTCGAGAATTAATTGTGGATAACGCGAAATATTTTCGGGGAAACCTTTTTAAAGAATTTATGGCAGCAATGGGGGTGAACCTCCACTTTTTCTCTACTTATAAATCTTCCTCGAATGGAATTCTTGAAGTGACTCGCAAAGAGTTAAAGTCTTCGATTAGTGCAATGGCAGGAACAACAACGGAATGGGATATAAGGTTGCCGTTCTTCATTCTGTCGCATAATACTTCGATTGTCAGAGCTTTAGGATACCGTCCTGATAAGCTGTTTTTCGCTAGAGAAACGGCCAACCATTTTACAGCTCTAGAGGAGACGGATATGTTATATACACAACAGTTTGTTCAAAAACGCATTGCACATATGAAAGAAGTTTATAAAACTGCACTAGCAAACCAAGAACGAATCGCGAAAGAATATGTGGGCAAAGATTTTGAAAAAGTTGTGAAATTGGAAATTGGGGATCAAGTATACTTTAAAAATGTGGGACGTCCATTAGCGTTGCATCCTAAGTTTGACGGTCCGTATGAAGTTATAAAGGTGGTGCGGTACAATAATTATATTTTGAAGCATATACTCGAAACTAATAAAAAAAAGATTCATCGCCATATTACTCACATGTGGAAGCCAAGTGCTAAAATTACATTACCTCAAACGAACGACAATGATGAGGAAAGTACGGAAGAAGTGTAAAAATATTTTAAACTTTCTTCATTTTTATGTTTTTTTAGAGGTAGAGTTTGATCTAACTAAAGTATTACCAAAAAAGAGGGGGGAGCTGAATCGTTCTTTTGTATCTACTAGTGTTTAAGTTTAATGTATATAGGATATGTAGTCATATATTTCAAAACTCGCTTTTTATTTTTTGCTGTTTATAGTGATAAACATGTCACAGAATTGTTCTTTTGTATCTACTAGGGTTTAAGTTTAATGTATATAGGATATTTAGTAATAGAGTTCAAAATTTGCTTTTTATTTTTTGATGTTTATGGTGATAAACATGTCACCGAATTGTTCTTTTGTATCTACTAGTGTTTAAGGTTAATGTATATAGGATATTTAGTCATATAATTAAAAAAATGGTTTCTAGTTTTTGTTCTTTATGGTGATAAACATGTCACCGAATTGTGCTTTTGTATCTACTAGTGCTTAAGTTAGTGTATGTAGTGTATTGATTCACAGGGTCTCATAGGTGCTTTACATTTTTTCTGTTTAGGGTTATAAACTTGTTATTGAATTGTTTTTGTGTATCTACAAGCGTGTAAGTTTTAGTATATATAGTATGGTAATTAATATAGTTTAATATTGACGATGGAGATAAACATGTCGTTTAACGGTTTTTACGTATCTACTAGTGTGTAAGTTTTAGTATATATAGTATATTAATCTAGGTAGTTTAACAGTTGCGATGGTGATAAACATGCCACTTAAAGGGTCTTATTCAAATACTAATTTTTATATCTAAGGGCATATATTGATATTAAAAGTATTTAGTATTGAAGTATCTTTTCTTTACATATTTCGGCTATTTATAGTACATTAAAGCATGTAGAATAGTAAAACAGGTAGAATATGTAGCAAAATACATATATATATAAATAAATAGTAGAAAAATGCCCACAAGCATATGATGGTGTGTTTTTCCCCTCTTTCTCTCTCACTCTGGTACACTGTAACGGTCTGGGAGTACCTTTTTGGAGAATGGTAATTACTAGGTTGCAGTCTATTAACAATATACGTATAGATGAGTTATCATTAAGTGTAAAAAAAAAAAAAAAAAAAAGAGAGAGAGAGAGGGGGATTTATAATATACGCTATCTTGCTTAGGCATACTATTTTGTAAACAACGGTGATATTTGATGTTCGCTGGAATTTTGATTAGTGTTTTAAACTTTTTGTAATTATTATGATACATGTTGAAAATTTTTAGTTAGTGGAACCTTTAACCAAGTGGTTAAAATAGTGGCTAGATAGTTTTAGGTAAAAGGTTCAAGCAAAGAACATACTTCATTTTATTTTTTTATTATTATTTAGTTAAGCAAATTTCTAGTAGAAATAGTTTAATGAGGAAAATTGTATAAATCCATATATTAATAAATAAATTAAAGTGAAAAAAAAATTATAAACATAGTGGATCTATGATTTTGACTAATTTTTGATATATTACTGTAAAATATAAAAATATAATATTATACTTTTATAATATTTACAATACTTGGAATAACGATATTATCAATGAATAATAAAAAAAATTATATATATATATATATATATATTTAGTTGTGGTGGAATGCAAAGTAGGGCTCTGAACACTGGTTTTGTAACTACTAGTCATTAGGCAAATGGATACATGTAAAAAGTATGTGGTACACCTCTAAGTTAACCTTTTGGGGGCTACACACCACTGTATTAGGTCCTAATAAAGTCCGGTGGACTTTAATTTAAAAGTATTTTTGAATAAAAAAAAAGGGGGGGGGGTCTTTACAAGATAATACAATAAAATGTGAAACATTCAGCATTTTAACACGAATAAATAATTATTTTTTTATACACATATATATATATTCGGAATTCAAGTTAGAAACACAAAGGGAATATATAAAACAACTCTTTTTTTTCTCTTTCTTACACAAATAAAGTAATAAATACAATTTATATAACATAAGCAAAGGTATGTGCATAGGGTCACCTCGTACGGAGTAGTAAGTAAGGAATGTAATAGGTAATAACTCGCTGACAGTTAGTTTCTGTTTACCACGGACTAAGTGCGCGCGCGAGGCAGGGAAGGCATTGAGAGAAAGGATTATTTTTCTCTCTTGGAGAACTCCTCATCCTCTTTTTGGAGCATCAGTTCGCGATCTCTCTTTACAGAAACGAGAGAAGGGATTCGGGTTCGGAAAAAGGGGAGGGTGAAGGGGGAGTGAATAACCACTCAATGTTGTTGGTTTTTGGTTCATGGCAGCGGAATTTTGGAAAAAGGATTTTCAAAATTTTTGTTGGACCGGCACGCATAGATAAAAAAGTGTTGCAGGATAAATTTTTGGAGATGCATAATTAAATGGATTTGCATTTTTTAAGGGGGGGGGGGCGGTATTTAAACAACACCTAAATTAATAAGGATATTAGGATAACTGTGGAAGATGGATTAACAGCAGAGTAGGGTATATTTTATAAATAATTATTAATCGAAAACTGGGCCTAGACAAATATAAACATGTATATACAATTTTTTTTTGTTTTGGGCAAATTCTTTTTGGGATGTACTTTTTTTTTCCAAGGTAAGTAAATATATAACAGGGGTATTTACGTTTCCAGTTATTTTAGAAACCATTCGAGTGAAATGGATACATTATATTTATAGAAATGAAATCTTAATCAAATAAACTGATAAGCAGTAAAAAAAAAAACAAAAAAAAACAGTAGGTTTGGAAAAAGGGCTCCCTATGCACACACATAAATATATAAGATTCAAATTCATATTGTATTTAAATATAAAACAGACAGTATTGTGTAATGCAAACATAGTAATTATCGACATACATCTGCTTCGCCTCTCCTGAAAGCATTTTATCACATTCCATATATATATATATATATATAAATTGTCATGCAGAGGGAATGCAGTTTAAAATCAGATAAATAAATATATAAAAAATTGTCATGCAGAGAGCGTGCAGTAAGACATTAAATAAATAAAAATAAGTTGGCCAGCAGGCATTCGGTTTGAATTTTACATGTTGTGGTTTCTCTAGCGGACACATAGTTTTAAACATACTGGCATCAAGAAAATTCAATTGGAATTTTTTTCCCTTTTATGGATGATGAGAAAATAATGAACACTTTTTTCTTCTAATTTTGATTGTAAATTCTAGTGTCAGTCTTGCATTTCATCGTTTCGGAATACAGATGTCTTGGCATCGGAAAGGGATAATTTAGGATTTAAGTGTTGCGTGAAAAAAAAATTAATGAATAAATAAATAAGAATAATATTATTTATACCTTATATATATATATATATATATATATATATATATATATATATATTCTACTAGTATAAATAGAAAAGCAATTCATGTTGCCATAAGTAAGTATTTTTATTAATAACTAATAGTTACTATGTTTAGAAGGTAGGGGTTACCCCAAGTGTAATGTGTACTATAGGTCATTGAAATTTAAAGGGACAAATGTAAATAAACAGACGTCTAGCGCCATCTACGTGCATTTCAGAGAACATTTTTATTTTTTTCCTCTCTCTCTTTTTTTTTCTTTTGGTTTGGCTCTCTGTGAAGCTCTTAGGGTCATTAAGTCATGCAAAATTTATCAAAAAGACAGGCATGCAGAAAGGTAATTTTGACTTACCGTTTTTCGCTCTCTCTAGAAACCCTTGATTCAGTCAGGAAGGTCGCCACATTGCGGGCGCCAGATACAACTTTTAACCAGGAGCAACATTATTTTTCTTCATTCTTGTTCACTGAAATACCCGCATAGTATTAGCATAGTATATAAAAAGACATTACGTATATATATGGGACACATAAACGGTATTGGATTGGAAAATAACTTTAACAAATTAAGATAAAATAAATTAAAGTAGAGGATATATTTTCTTTTCCTCTTTTCGTTAGTCAAATTAACGTTTTTAGAAGGAAGAACTATTATCAAATTTAAACAATTTAATCCCGTCAATTGTGGTGCATTCTGGATGGTAAAAATTCATTAAAGAATGTAGGTTGCAATTAAATTAATAAGAATTTTTATCCATTGGTATATCTTTTTTATTTTTAGTATGTATTAAATTTGAAATAATACAAATTAATTAAATAAATATAACAAAATAAATTTCATAATACAAGTAAATATGCAAAAAAAAATTATTATTATTATTATTATTTTCTCTATCTACGGACTCTTTTTGTATATATATATATTTTAGTTACAAGGTAATACAGTTTTTTTTTTGTTTTTTTAAGTAACATAAAAGAACCTAACCTATAAGAGAGAAAATATAGAGTACATAAAATGGATTACCATGGGTATCTCAACTTAGGGTACTAGGTTAAAATGAAAAGAAAATGTATTATTGAACACTGTAGGTTAAATTATTTTTTATTTATATTTTTTTTTCTCTCGTGCAATAGTAATTAAACCATTATTTAAATTAATTTTTACTTACGTCTTTGTGTGGGGGGCGGAAAGAGGACTGCTCAGCTTCCAGGCTTTGGTATTCTCTGCGGGCAGGGATTACTTTAGTCGGCCGGCATGTTTTGGAGGAGGATCACGTCTTTCTTCAGGGTTCCCCTGTCAAAATAAAGATTGGGTGCGTGTGTTAGTTTATTGAATTTAAAAAGTAAAAGGGTTTCCACATACACATACAAAAAAAAAAAAAAAACATTCGTGGTTTAATTCAATTTTAAGAGTATCAGTGTAAAGTGATATTTATATATTTTATATAAGAGTATTCGTAGAGTTATTATTGATAGATGTTTTTTTTTCCTTGTTTTTTTTTTTTCTCTCGGGGTTAATACAAAATTAATTGTTTAGGATATTTTAAGATAAAGTACACATAACCCGTTTGTTCTGCAATATACCGTAATTTCGAAGGCGCGGTTCAACTGTATTATTTACGAATTAAGTTTCGTCTTATACAGGTGTCAGTAAAAGTGAGTGATTCCAATAAACAGGAATAACATTTTTGGAGGTTATATTTTAAGAAAGTATATCGAGTTTTTTTAGCACTTTTCATAGGTCTAAATGGAACTTACATTTATAGAGGAGACAGTTAACAAGTAAGGATATCAGGTGGTGTTTGTAAGAAAACAGGCTAAGAGCTTCGTGCGGGAGGAAGCCAAACTGGTTTTCGTTGTATGTCGTTCGATACAGCGAAATGGCTACTAGGCTTCCGTATTTGCATTACAAACACTTGTATTATAGTTAATTATTATAGTAAATATTACGAAAAGAAATTGTTTTTGTTGCGTAGGCGGGGTATAGGGTGCAGATTAAGGAATACGGAGAAGTAACGTAAAGATAATGCATGTATTACAGGAATTAAAAGACGTAATTATTGCTTACTTTGCAAACAGAATATCCCCGCCTCATAGGGACACTCCAGCTCGTACTAGCCTTTGCGTTAAGGGTGTATTCGAAAAAATACTTTTCCACCCTCAACAGCTCGAAATTTTCTGATACATTTTCAGACTCATTTTTAAAAGTAAAAACATGAAACTTGCTGGGGTGATTTCTGAAGACATGTTTAACATGCCGTGTGATTTCATTTTCAGCTCAATTAATTAGAATTTGATTTTTAAACAATTATTTTCTCAGTATGACCGTTTTTTTCATTCCCAGATCGCCCGCTTCGGAAAATTCGGTTCAAAACGCCAACTTTGACAGCGTTTTTTACAGTATTTTCTGCATTTATCAAAAAATTAAGAAGCACGGCACATTATATAGTTTCTAAATAAGAGAATTTCACAGTTTGATGCGTTTGAGAGCAAAAATGAATTTTAAAATGAATCAGAAAATAAGCAGTTTGGATCGGAATACACCCTTAAGGGGTGACCTTCGGCGTTCGGCCTCTCTGGAATTATATTTTTCGAGCCTGTTTCAATACATTATAATGGGCGATTCTAAGTGTTATCGATGGCAGGTAACGGGTAGCTTGAAGCAGCTGGGAAAGTGGATATATTTTTTTTTCTCCTCTTTTGTTGGAGCTATTAGAAATTGTAATTTTATGGTAGCTCGTATCGCACTGTTTTCTCGGGAGGTTAAAGTATCTATTGAGGAAAGAAAGTAGTGAATCGGTGATATAGTGGAAACAATCCACTTATTTATATGAAAGAAAAGAATAAATAAAAGAATAAAGAGTGTTTAATCAATTTATTTAAAATAGAGTAACATGATAATACTTACACTCATAATTTGTGATTTCAGATAAAGGATTCAGTCACAAAATAATATGAAATACTTTGTTTTTTTTCTTTTCTGCTCTCTTTCGTTTTTAAATTTCTCTCTCTCGCACTCTTTTTCTTGGCGGCAGTTGCTGTTTCTGTTTTTAAGTTTGAGATTGACTTTTTTTATAAGCGAGGGAATATTAATAGTTATTAGATTTACTTTTAATTAGAGGATACGTTTATATAATCGCGTAATTTACTGTATGAAAGTATTGAATTTACTACATGTGAACCAATTTTAGATATTGTGGTTGTGTTGTTTTAAATATATATGTATGTTGTTGTAAAATATAAAGGTAGTGAAATAATTGTAAATTTTTTTTTAAAGTGTAAAAATATGTATAGATATATTTGCTTGTTTGGTAGTTAAATGATTCTTATGTGTAAAAAGTTATGTTGGTTAATAGGTTTCATTGTGTGTTATAAACTTGTCTTAATATGAATATTTAGATATTGTACTTATGTAGTCATGAACTGAATACTTGCTTTGTGTAAAAAAGTGTGCTAAACTTTGTGGATCATTATTTAAATTCTTTGGCATAATTAATTAGGTTCCCTATTTTGGGATTTTATCTTTTATGGTTAACTTTTTGTTTCTCTTCTAAATTGGTACACAGATATACAATATTTGGGAACATTCAGGGACTATATCTTCACCACAGTGAGACAGAACTCATGCAATATGCGGTTGTGATGCTTATGGCGAACACTGTTTTAGGGACTGTATACAAAGCTGCATAGAACTGTTGACAGAATAAGAATGAATATTCAGCTTATGTACAAGTACAATTTAGGGTATAGACTTATACTTTAAATAAGATGAACTATACAGTTAACATCAGTCTGTGTTTGATAATGAACCTTCATATCTCTGAACAAACTTCACAGAGTTTTGAATTCTACTGAGAGGTGAATCAGGGGGCATAGGAGAGAAGTCCCAGTGCCTTACAAACCTGCAACGTCCAGCCGTTGGAGAGGTTTTTGGTGTTTGATAAGGACAGCGGTCCACTTGAAAGATGTTATAGTTCCTGTACATGGACTTTCAAGTGCTTTGTGTTGGGGGGGGGGAAATAATGTTGGCATGATTTCAACATTTTGAATATTTAGAACTATTTTTTGAAGAAAAAAGATATATATATATTTGAATAGGTTTCTTGTCGATATCATCTATGTATATATTTATCTAAGTGATTATTTTATCTAATTGATTAATTTTTTAATTCAAGTTTTTTCAATGTACAGTATTATTGTTTTTATGTATGTATCTATTAGTACATTATTATTATTTTACTAAGGATGGGTACAAAGAGCATTAAGTATTTTCCCAGGCAAGTGTTTTGCTAAGGGGAAAGCTTCATTGCCAGTTACTATCTGTATGTATTATATTACGAGAGTAAAGTAAAGAATTTGACAGTTTTGGTACAATAGAGGGACTTTTATGACCTCATGTTTTATGGGACAGCTGCAGGATCTTCATGTGGGGGGCCGGGGTCTCGTGAGAAAGTGGGGTTTGTAATATCGGATGTAAGAGGGTCGGAGGGCCCAGGGCATCCGGGGAACCACTGACCACTGGCCGACACGAAGGCGGGTCCAAGCAGCGGCGAGTGGTTGGAGATTTTAATTATGCTGAATATGTTAATTCGCATCCACCACTCAGGGCCGCACATGCAAATTTTTAACATAGAAAGATTTTCTTGTTCTCGGAGAAAAATATAGATGTACGAAAAGAGTTCCAGAGTGCGGGGGTTATTTTTTTAGAAGCTGTTTTGGCTTATCCGCCCATGTTTACTTGCTCTGGCTATGACAAGCAATATAGTATTGTTAACTTTAAAAAAAAAGAAATGATTTAACTTTTTGCTTTTGGCCCAGACCTGGGTGGAATTTTTTGTATACAAAGCTAAAAATTACTGTGCACGAAAAAAAAAAAAAAAAAACACTTTTGGATATATACTGTCAAGTCTACAACTCTAAAAGGATCTTGTGACCCCAATGGGTAAAAGGAAAAAGGTACAATTTTATGTATGTTCTCTGTTGTATTGTGTACCGTGTTAATAACAAATGTTTGAAATGGGTATAGGATGCCCAGGAGAACTTGTCACCTTCAATTAATATCATAATTAGTTTTTTTTATGTAATGAGTTATTGTTTTGGGATGGTAAAAGCATGAATTATTTCTTAAGTGTAACTTAATATGATGACCTGTGGTGTAAATAAATGATTTATTATTATTAGATCCCTTATTTGTTATTTTCTTTTAAGTCTTGCTAATTACTTATTTTTATTATTTAGAAATTACCTGACTGCTTAATAATATTCTTAGAACAGATATTCAAAAGTATAATCAAAGTTATCTTGTTGGGTTGGTTTGTCTACAGATGGGGGGGGGGGGGGTATATTTTGCGGTTTTGCTTTAATATATATTTCCCTTTAAACCAATTTGCCATTGGTTAGTTAATCTTCTAAAATTTTCACAACGCATTGTCTTTATTATCCGAGATAACCTTTCTGGTATATATCCGTAGGTTATCAATTAGCTAACTAGGCTTTTACGATCACCAAGTCCTCTGAAATAAGAGGCCCCTATGAGATAGTTTTTCTTTTTTGTTAAAATAAGTTTGGAGAAAAGGTGCACCCAACACCTTTGCTAGTTGGTGCTTGGTGATTTTGTAGATAATTTAAGATAGTAATTAATGTATGTTTTAATAGTCGTCTAGATCTTACCAGCATGTGCAAAAGCTATTCCTGGTAAATTTCTGCATGGACTGGCCTAAATAGGAATCAAAAGGTTCTAGCCATTGATAAAGTAACACCTATTCTATACCGTTAGGTCCTTACTGTGAAAAATTGGAAGTACATCAATAAAATTGACAGCACAACTGAAAAGATGTTTTTCTGCAATAATGTGTGGTAAATAATTGTATCAAAATCTGGGTCTGACTTAAAAAGAGCTATAATTTGATGGAAAAATAAAAGCCAAATCCTCAAATGAAATAGACTTTGTGTTGTTATCGGTTCACAGCTACACATCCAATTAAATCAGAATGACAGAAAGCTGCATGGCGGTCGCTTCTGCAGGATTTTTTCTACGAGCATAACCCAAATAGATTATTGCTCCCCGCCCCCCCCCCCCCAAAAAAAAAATGTATTTGTGAAAAGGATGTTTTCCAGCATTAATCAACAGTGTCAGACTTGGTTCACATTTATCAAATAATCTTCAAATATTTTTGGAATCATTTGTAAAAAGTAAAATAAAGTCAAGATGTGAACTTAAATAGAGCAAGACATATACTCTATTTGCTACTTTTGCATTTAGTCAACAGAAAAATAAAAGAAAAATGTGCTGTGCTTTTGTGCCGTCAGCTACACTAAAAATTTTTTGTTCTTCGTCATCATCGCTCGTCATCCTCTCTTAGATGATTTTTTACCAACTCTTTGAACAGAAAAAATAGGTTAGTGAAACTTTCTCTAAACTAGCACTCAAAATATTCATCACTTTAATTAACCACAAAATAATTTTGATTGCATCTGTGATATATATTCATTTAATTCTTCTGTTCTCACAAAAAAGAAAATTACTATTGATAATCCTATCTGTAAGTCCTTACCCACTTTTAATTTTTATGTCAGATTCCTAAATATAAGCACCTCCAACTACACAAAATGCAAAAAGTTGATTAAAAAAGTCCAAGAAAGAAAAATTTCGAATCTTTGACCTTTTAGTGTATTTTCACTTTTGTTGTTGCATAATTTCAATGAAATACCCCCAACACAAAAAGTTTAAAATTTTAAGAATCTTAATAAAATTCTAACCTAATCGTTGCTCTCTAGTAACAATAGGCAAAAATTAATCATCCAAACTATAAACCCCACTGTCTGAAAATTTGCTTCTTCCTCACCTCCTCAGCCTGCAAAGTTAAAAACATTTAAAACTTTTTATTATAAGGCTTATGCTCTATTTGTTGCTCTCTAGTAACAATAAATATAATCAGACATTTAAATTTTCCATCTACTCCCAAAATGTCTGCCCTCCCTTTGCCACCTCCTAGATAAAAATAATCCTTAAAGCTATTTATTAAAAATTCTTCTGTCCTATTTGTTGTTCTCTAGTAACAATAAGTAATCAATACTCAATCATCTAAATTAATCCTTCCTTCCTAAATTAATTACTCCCTTTCTTCAAAACTTGTTTCCTCTCATCATCTCAGCATACAAACTCTTATTTAAAACAAAATATTCTTCTCTATTTTTGCTTCAGTAACAATAAAGAGATAATCTACCATCTAAATTACACCTCTTTAAAGAAAATGTCTGCTTCTGTCTCCCCCTTGCAATTTTAAAATAACTAATCCGCACACCTTAGTTCCAAGTTTTTTGAAGATTAAAAGGTTTTTGCGGATTACAGGTCATGTCTATTCAGTCTTGTTTACATTTTTAAAAATTCATATTTTGGACAATTTAGATTGTTAATTCTTAAAAATAAATAAATCACACACTTAAACATATAAGTAGGAAAAAAATATTCAAAAATAACATTATTTTATTTTTAAACATGGCATCAATGCTCGCTTTTAAGACTTTTGGTTTTTGTTGTTGAATTTTATCTTGCAGTCTACAAATAGTCATAAGTTCTTGCTAAGTTACAAAATTTCGTTTATCTAAAAAATTCAAATATTTCTGGCCGAATGCCAAATCTTCATCAAAAAGTATTTTTTCCTGTAAGGCTCAGTGTCTGAATTTTCTTTATTTGGGATTGAGAAACCCAGCGATTTGTTAATCTGCAAATGTCTTGTGTCGCCCTTATTACAAATGTGTACTAATGTTTTTATTTCCATTTCAGGGTGTTATAAAAATAGTCCTAAAATTATTATTAATAGACGTTTTTAAAATGTTTTCAAATTTCTAATCATGATTTAATGGAGGGAGGGGGGGGGAGTGTAAAATTATTAGTAAATTTTGGATGAAAGAATCTGGTAAGTTTTGTTAACAAAAGAATCACGAAATTTTGAAATTAAAGGATAAATGTCAGAAATAAGAAATAAACGGTAAATTTCGAGTATTACTCGCGCTCAGAGGGTTCCATACAATAAATATATGAATTAATAATTGTATTATTAAAAAAAAAAATACGTTGATAAAAGAATAATAAGATTTTGTAAAAAACTATACAATGTAGGGTTGAGTATATCTGTATATACTAAAAAAGTATTAATGGGTATACCATAAAAGCTGAAAGAGATATATATCAAGCCTAAATAATATCAAATATCGCTATTCTGTATAAATATTTTTTTAATATTATCCAAATATGTTTATGATGAACTTAATTTGGTACTGACAATAAAAGTAGTGCATATTTAAACTTCATTTGGCATTTCATAAAACTAAATTCAGCGTAGTACTAATATTTTCTTTTTACAGTGTACCTAAGACCATTGTTCAAAGTTTAAACTTGGCATTCTGCTAAGCGCGCTTCGAAAGGAAATAGCAAATTTGCAACGCTGCCTTTGTCCGTGCAGTGTTTTTCCAGATAGGTTTTTAATAAACTTTTAAGGCTGTTCTTAACTGCTCTGCTCAACAAGCGCAAAACGTTTTGACACATTTACAAATTCATGTTTTAGCGGAAAGATATAAAATTGGAAAGCCTGGCCATGGAAACGATTTGGAATTGAACTGTTTTTTCAAATCTTTGATCAATAAATTACCTATTGAGTTATAAGCGTTTTTGATCGCATGACAAACACGATTTTTGCCCTTCACGGACTGATTTTTCTGCTTTCTTCGGGAACTTCGGTTCAAAACGTCAACTTTGACACTATTTTCTGAAAGATCTATTGCGTTTGCAAAAAAAACGGAAAAAATAGCTCGATTACATAGTTTCTGAACACCTGCTAGTTTCTTGCATTTTCGAACAAAAATAAATTAAAACTTATGTCAGAAAGTTGCCCTTTTGGATTTGAGAACACCCTTAAAGACACGGAATGCGTTTTGAGGGAGCCTCTCAAAACAAACTAGTCGCGAATCCCATACTTTTTATGTGATTAATTCTAATTAAACTAGTCTGTTTTTAACAATTTGACGTTTATTGCTTTTATACTGCTACTGGCCATCATTGCATTACTCACATATATCATTAAAAGTTGTTATCTAGGCTTTGAAAGACGATGGTACATAGCATATGCGGCTCTTATCATTCTGTGTGTCCAAACCGCCCGTGTCTTTCAGGGTTAATATCTCGCTACTTACCGACGGTTTTTTTTTCAAAAATCACTATCAACCATGCTTATATACTTCTGCTACTTATAGGTACTTCCAACTAGGGCGGGGCGATACATCGATAAAACCGATAAAATCGATATAAATTATAAATCGCGATGACGATATCAAAAATCCTATACAACGGTACATCACGATTCTCGTAATCGTGATGCAAACCGCGATTATCGTAATCGTGATGTAAACCACGATTATAATAATCATGGTGTAAACCGCGATTATCATAATCGTGATGCAAACCACGATTATCATAATCGTGATGCAAACCACGATTATCATAATCGTGATGCAAACCACGATTATCATACTTTTTCATTAAACTGCAATCGGCGCTTTTTCAACTTCGAGTACTCAAAATTCTACCATTCTAAACCGCAGGTTATTACGATGACCATGATACTAATGGAGTATTTTATCCCTGCCTAAACCATGATGACATTAAATACTGAATAATCGGTTTCGATCATCATGATACGTCTCACCCTAAACTATGATCACTCCTCAAGATTCTCCCAGCTTCTACCGTGATATTAACCGAACCCTTAGTTTTCGATAAGCATGATACTATCATGGTATTATCGTGGTATTACCATGGTATTACGCTGTGATTTCTCTCAGCGTAAACGGTTTTTCAAAAGGGGGAAAAGTGATAGTTTCGGTGTTCAGGTTCAGATGACGGGCGATAAATATGATACAGCTGGTTTTTCTCATGTAGTTGCCGACAGAAAATGATATTGTTTGTTTTGTTTTATCTTCAATCTGGTTCAGCGGTTTTGAATGAATATTTGTTCGTTGTTAATGAACAATATGTGAATCAGGGAGATAAATAAATGAAATATTACATTTTATTTGCAACAGTGGATTTAATTGGACAAATGAAATAATATTTCCATAGCAATATATATTAATGTTTATTCCAGGTTCTTTTTCTATGCAGATATTTTTACTTCTCTGAAGCTCGTTTTTTTTCTTCTGGTAGTTTCTTTTAAAAATTGACATATGTGAGTATTTGGTATTTACTGCCTCTGTCATTGTTTGTTTGTGATGGGGAGTGGGGGAGAATATTTAGATGTCAATATTTATTTAATGTCACTAGAATTCAAAATAACAAACAGGGCAGAAAAATTAAGCAGTTAAAGTTTGTGTACTGACAATCAAAAGAGGAAAGACGTAAATTGTTCGGTGTGTGTGTGTGGGGGGGGGGGGGTTAGTTTTTTTTTCTTCATTTAGCGGACATTGGTCGAAACGCAGGAGATCCTCATCCAAGTTCCCCGATAGAACAAGCATAAGAGATAGTCTTAAAGGTTAAGAAAAAAAATATTTTTTAATTAAGAATTTTTAAGTTTAAACTCTTAGGGCTGTTCTCAAAAAAATATTATTTCACGCAAAAATTTCTAGCACATTCACGGATTTTTTAAATGTAATAGCAAGAAATTAGTTGAAAGTGACAGTAACTCATTAAAATCCTTATCCGCAATTGCATAAAGTTATTTAACCCTTTGCACTCCGTTGTCACCGCTGTGGCGACACCATCTTTCCTTTCAAAATTTGTTTTTGGCACCTGTAATAAAGGATAATAAAATTTCCTTACTTAATCTTAGCATTTTTGAAATTGTGTACTTGAAGGAAACTTCTTTTATAAAAGTGGTGCCGACCGAATAAAATTTGTGTAAGAGACGCCGGAGTCCAAAAAGTTAATTATTGCGGTTCATGTACACAGCATTCATGGACGATGGAAAAACGAAATTAAGGGGAAGGTAAATTTTGAAACACATTTGATTATGATTCGCAGATCACGCAGAGTTTTATTTTTCTTAAAAAAAAATGGAGAATATAAAAATGAAATAGAATAAACTAAGAGCTTTTGTCGGGGACGCCGACGCATAGTAAGACAAATTTAAGCATAACAGCACAACAGCAATATAAATATTATTTAACAATTATAAAATATAAACAATTCAAAAATTGACTTTAACCAAACTATTATTTTTCTCTCTCTGCTAACGATTTTTTTTTTTTCTACTGTCTTTACAAGAAGAAAGTATTGGATTCATGAAAATTTTGTCATCCGGGTTTCGACCGATTTATATGTTTAGAAAGTCTTGAACACGATTTGACTATTTTTAAAAAGCTTTGTCTGTGTCTTTGTAACACAAATTTTGTAGGCGCTCTATCTCAAGAACTAATGCACGGAATTTAACAAAATTTTAGATTCTTTTATATCTCGTTATAAATTAGTGTAAATTACTTGACAGGTAGGTCCATTTTTTACAATATCCGCAATAACTTTATCTCAAAAACTAATGCACGGATTTTTGTCAGTCTTCAAATTCAGTTATACCTTGTAAATTGGTGCTGATTAGTTCTTGGTGTAAATGGCCCAACAGGCGGAGCTACTATGCTGAGTTTTCACGATTTTCGCAATAGCTCTGTCTGAAGAACTAATGCGCTGATATTTATCAAACTTCAGATTCAGTTAGACTTAGACGTAGACATAAATTTTACTGATTAGTGTTTGGTGTTTATAGCCCATAAGTGGCGCTTTATGCTGTATTTTTCAAAATTTCCGCTATAGCTTTTTCTCAAGAATTATAGCACGTATTTTCAGAACATTTCAAATTCAGACAGACGTTGACATAACTTGTTGCTGATTAAGTGTTAGTGTTAATCGTCCAATAGGTGGCGCTGCTATGGTGCATTTTCCACAATTTTAGCGATATCTGTATCTCAAAAACTAATGCACGAATTTTAATCAAACACCTTAATCTGTCACTGTTTCACATAAGTAGATCCTTCTTAGGCTTGGGTGTATACTGTCCAACAGGTATTGCTTTTATGATTTTTAGATTAGGAATTTTGGATACAGACATCTAATAAGGTTGGTGCTGAAATTCAATGATTTGTTTGAAAGATGCGATGCTTATATTTCCTTTTAACTGCATACAATTTAGTGCACCTATATCTTTAGAATATTCATGATGGGCATAGATTGTTATTTAATTTTGCCTCTGTGATAGCGAATTTTGAAGTAATAACACGTAGAAATAGAAGAAATTTTTGCCATTGACACATCCTACTAGTTTCTTTTAGCATTTATTTATTTAGATTTGCTTATTTATACATAGTTTTTTATTAATCTATTTGAGAATGATATATATATATATATATATATATATATATATATATATATATTTTTTTTTTTTTTAATTTTAATCGTTAATAAAATATATAATGTATATTGAAGTTATACATATATTATAAATTATCGTGATATAAAGCTGCCGATTTATCACGATATTTCATTTTAGACATCGCCCAGCCCTACTTTCAACGCTCCCCAACACCTTTGCTGACTGCCCGCAAATCGGAAAGAGGTGGGTTGATAAGGGACCGTCATACACGCGAAAAAAAAAAGGTTTCGGTTTCCAAAATTTTTTGAATGTTTTTGCATACTTAAAGATATGTATTTTTTTATGATATAAGATTTACGTGCTAAATAAAATAGTAAGTCATAGAAAATATAGCCTGAAAATAGGCGTTTCGGCTTTTTCCCTACATTTTTGTCATTTTTTTCATCTTTGAATTATTTTTTCTTACCCGTCTGAAAAGAAGGGTTATGTGTTTCACTCCTATCTGTGTATGTGTATTTCTTTATACCCTCAAAACATCCCAACGGCTGGATGGATTTTAATGAATGTGGTCTCTATCAATTTGTCTTAACGGCCCGATGGTTATAGGCTTGGTTTTGTTTTTATAAATTCAAAATGGCGGCCGTAAAATACAAAATGGCGGTAGAGACGAAAAAAAATTTACGCACCCTATTGAGTGGCATATCATTGGATAGGTCTTTCAAAATGAAGACGATGTTTCATTGACTATTTTGCTGTCAGAAGCTTCATTAAAATATTATACAACCTGGAAGTTGCGTATGTAGGATCTCTAGCTGTACTGCATCTCTAACCATCATAGACATCTATAGACCTCATCAAAACAGTGTTTATAGATAGGAACTAACAATTAAACACAACTTAAAAGTCATCTATACAAGTAAATAAAAAAATTAGGTAAGTAATATAAACAAGTAATAATAATAATAAAAAAAATTAAGTCAATAAGAGAATTTTTTTTCTCCCATTCTTCTTTCCTCCTGAGTGGCGCTTAAAATGCCTTGATCAAGAAGAGGGCACTCTCGATTATTGAAAATTAATTAATTTAATTTAATTAATGAATTAATATTTGAAAAAAAACTGGAATAACATCAAGTGTCATCCACTACAAATTTAAAAAAATTTACTTGAGCTTGATTGGATGAATAATAAGTATTTTATTAACTATTAAAAATTTGAACAAGATATACATAGCGGGAGTGTGAGCTAATAGTAGGAATTGAAAAAAAAAATAGTTTCACATTGATGAAAAATAATTAATTAGTTCGCTTTTTACGCAGTCGGGATTTTGATTTTTTAAATTTAATTGTTTATTTAAAAAGCGTTCCATGAACCAAATTAATTTTGACTTGCAATGATAATGCTCTTTATCAGCTTTCATGTCAGCATTATTTTATTTTGGTTCTGAGTGCGCTTCTACCTATTAGATAAAAATATATTTCGTGCGAGTATCATAGACTTCTCAAGGCGAATATCAGTTGCACTGCTATCGGAGCTTGTTCAGATTTGTTTTGCCGCGCTCAATAAGTACTTACGTAGTTCAGATGTCAATGTTGAGTTCTAAAACTGTTGTTGTAAATATTTATTGAAAAATTTAATAATAAATAATTCCTGGAAATCAGTGTGATTGTTTTAAAACGTGGCGAAAAACAAATAGTGATTTTCGTATCTTTTCTAACAAAAAAGTTATGTCGATACTTAAAAGTTCTAAAGACTGCGATCTACAGAGTGGTTCTAAGTTGTGCTCTGAATGCAGATCATATGGATTTCATGTGTTTCGGGCTCGAAATACTCCTATTTCTTCTTCTGTGGTAACAATAAGAGATCATGCGTCAACGACTACTACACTGTAAAAAAAAATCTGTGAAGTTACTAAAGTTTCTCTAGGAAACTTGGATTCCTAGAACTTTTCATGTAACGGCAACAACAAAATTTCATGTAACAGACACACTTTTGCGCCGAAAATCAAAAAATCTGTAAAGTTACTAAGAATTTTTTTGGAAACTGGGATTCCGAGAACTTTCCATGTAACTGCAGCCAGAGTTTTGTAGATTTGCAGCTTTTTTCGTACAGTTACAGGTGAAAGTTTAGTAAGCATGTAACTTTACATCTGTAGAACTACAGATTTTTTTTTACAGTGTACGGACGACACCACAAATAAGCAACATAATATATTGGGTTGGCAAGAAAGTAATTTCGGTTTTGTAGTATTGAAGAAAACTCATTTTTTTTAAGACAAAGAATAAACTTTAATCAATTATGTATTTTCCATTTTGTTCAAGGACCTTCTGTCATCTTTCTTCCAGCTGCATGATTCTGCGTTCGTAGAAATTCTGGTCCTTATCAGACAAAAACTGAACCAAGAACTGTTTTAGGTCATCGTCATTTGTGAAATTTTTACCATTCAAAGAATTGTGCAAACTTCGAAATAAATGGTAATCAGATGGTGCCAGGTCAGGGCTGTAGGGGGGATGCGACATCACTTTCCAACCAAGCTCTAATAATTTCCCACGAGTTACCAAAGATGTGTGAGGCCGGGCATTATCATGGTGGAAGACTATTCCTTTACGATTTGCCAATACCGGCCGCTTTTCTTTGATTGCTTCATCCAGTTTTATTAGTTGTTGACAGTAAATATCTGAATTAATTGTCTGGTTTCTTGGGAGAAGCTCGAAATACACAACACCTTTGTAATCCCACCAAATAGACAGCATGATCTTTTTTTTTATGCAATTCAGCTTTCGATGTGGTTTGTGTTGGTTCATCATGCTTGGACCATGATCGTTTTCGAATGATGTAACTGTAGGTGACTCATTTTTCATCACCAGTGATGATTCTTTTCAAGAAAGGGTCGTTTTTATTGCGTTTAAGATGCATATCACAAATATTGATTCGTTGTGTTAAGTGAATATCTTTCAATTCATGCGGAACTCAAATATCGAGCTTCTTAACGAGTCCAAGACCTTTTAAGTGATTTTCAATGATTGTCTGAGATACTTTTAACCTCTCTGCAATCTCTCGAACAGTTACATGACGATCCTCTTGAATAACGACACTGATTTGGTCATCAGAAACTTTAGTCGGTCGACCAGAACGTTGGTCATCTTTCAGTGAAAAATCGCCAGAACAAAATTTTTAAAACCAATTCTGACACGTGCGCTCTGTTATGCAATCAACACCATAAACTTCACATATCTCTTTATGAACCTCTGCAGCTTTTTTTCCTTTCCGGAAATAAAAAAGTAAAATATGCCGAAAATGTTCGTTTTTGCACTCCATGTTAAAATTGACCCTCAACAAATAGTTGCAAACTAAATCACACTGCAATGGCTTAAAAAGCAACCTCAAGGTCACTGCTATCAAATGGCAAAATGCCAAAAACATTACTAGCAGAATTCATTCAAACAAATTTACATAAATCTCTGAATGCGTGAAAACCGAAATTACTTTCTTGCCAACCCAATAAATTTATCACTACCTCATTGCAACAACTCTAACGTATATTGTATAATATATAATTGTAAGAAATTCCTCGTGACTGTACCAAAAGCAGCTCAAACCAAAACCTTTATTTATACACTGTAAAAAAAAATCTGTGAAGTTACTAAAGTTTTTCTAGGAAACTTAGATTCCTAGAACTTTTCATGTAACGGCAACAGCAAAATTTCATGTAACAGACACACTTTTGCGCCGAAAATCAAAAAATCTGTAAGGTTACTAAGAATTTTTTTGGAAACTGGGATTCCGAGAACTTTCCATGTAACTCCAGCCAGGGTTACAAATAAAAGTTTAGTAAGATTACTGAAATTTTAGCAGATTCATTTGTAAAGTTACAGATTTTTGTAGCTTTACAAAAACTAGTTTTGTAGATTTGCAGCTTTTTTCGTACAGTTACAGGTGAAAGTTTAGTAAGCATGTAACTTTACATCTGTAGAACTACAGATTTTTTTTTACAGTGTAGAAACCAGAATCTATATTTCGTCGGGAAAACAATGCTGTAAACCTCATATTACGGGATTGGTCTTCAGTGAGGCTCTGGAGGCTTTACGCCCTGTAAGTGAGAATACATCAATGTATGAAAAATATATTGAAAGTCTTTTAAACAAGATCTGAATAGTAGCAAAGTAGAGAGTTCTCAATTTTGACACACTGGAACAGCTTTCCGAGTTTGATTATTATACTCTCATGGATGTGATTTTAATGTGATCCATGTGTGATTTTAACTATATTTTTGACCCAGTAAAATCCAAAATGCGTTCCTCAAAAAAGAGGCCATCCCGACTTGCTTGGCAATTTTACTTGTAAAGCTTAGAAATGGTCTCTCTAATGGTGTTCTTTCCGCATAATTCAATGTAAGAAAAAAATTAATAACATCTTCTGTGCAATGCACACGCAAAAGGAGATCTGAACTAAACTAACTGATACAGATATTCAAAATTTTCCGGAATATACCAATTTAATCAAAGCCAGTCTTACATTCAAAAGCACTAAATTAAGATGGTATTTGCTCTCTTTAGATACGTCGTGAAGATGATTCTGTCCTTCGATTTCTGTTACGATCACAACACACAAATGCGAAAAACTATTATATAAAAATAGAACGAAGCAACATCGCACAATGGTATTGTCAATGTAAAGTAGGCGTAAGGGTCGTAGAATGCTGTGCGCGTATTGCTTCCATATCATGGTGTTTCAGGCTTATATCCGCCACAACCGAAGTTAAAAAACCAAATCTTGAATATGATCATACACTTCAAGACACCGACGCTGGATGGTCCAGAAGTGATTTGGGTGAAGAAAGCAAGGAGGAATACTTATTTAAAACACATTACCGAAAGTGCCTCAAACTGTGCTTGTTTTCCGTTTTTGATTATTTCCAATATTTCATACATTGAAATAATAGTCGTAATAAGCTCCATTCATCTTAATTTTGCATTTAGTGTTGTATTTACTATTGAGTATATGGATTAAAACTTATGACAAATGACAATAGTGTTTATGTTCATTAATGTACATAATATTTACTTAATTATATATTATAATTTCCCCACCAATTATAGAACTTTCATTCAAAATATTTTTTTTTCTTATTTGTTATGAGGTATACTAATGAAGAAAATGTATGTCACATCAAGGGGCTGATGGGCGAAAAATGGCCCTTATCAACCCACCTCCTTTGTGTGTAACGAAAAAATACGATTTTCTCAAAAACTATGTGACCTAAGATTATCGCTATAATTTTCCTGCAAGGTTTAAATTAGCGTCTACTACCTCTAATTTTTTCATAATTTTAGTTTCAGTAGTTTCGGGAATAGATGGGTGGGGACATATTTTTGCCCTAAATTTTCAACGATATTTCTGAAAATATAGCACCTAAAATTTAAAGAAATGTATTTTTGAGTTCAGCGTTACGAAAACTTTCACACGATACACCACACGACATACAAAGAAAAGATTTTTTTTCTCGAGCAACTTAATTAGCCCCTCTACATTTTTCCTAAATATATTAGTTAATTTTTAATAATCTGTAAATATGTGGGTCAATAGTCATTATTACTTCCCCCAATTTGAACTTTCCATGTTCCATACTCTCTTAAAAAAATTCAGCGATTTTAACTCCGACTGAGTGTATTTTCACTCCTTTCCAGTATTGAAAATGCACTTATCCTATAGGAGTGAATTTCATCCATCTTGCGGAGTGGTTTTTTTCATTCCTTTTTGATAAGCTGTTTTCGCTCTTTTTTCGACTAAATTAATAGGCAAAACGAGTGACTGCACTCATTATTGACAAGTCATTTTTAAACCCCTTTTTTTGTCAAATTTAATAGGCAAAATAAGTTATTTCCCTCTTATTTTCAGAATTTTTTTTATAATTTTATTTTTTAACATATATAACTCCCCAGCTTGCAAAATGTATTATTTTTAAAACTCCATTTTGGTTTATTTTAATCCAGATGCAGAAGAACAGAAGAAATTTTGTTTTTCATTTCCGAAAGATAAATTAAATAATAATAATAATAATAATAATAATAATAATAATAATAATAATAAAAGATGGCTCGCGATATAACAAGACAAGATTTTTTAACTTGTCAATATCCTGAAGTACGCTATTTTTACTTTATCTTTCTTATTATGGTTTTCTTCTTTTTAGTATTTTCACATTGTATATATAATTTTAACGTTATTAGTTTTAATCCGGAAATGTCGATTTCTTTAATTATTTCTGATATTATAATATGTTCTTAATATATTTTGCTTATGACACAGATAAATAATTATGGAATATAGAATTCATGTGTTACATAACTGCAGACTTTTTTTTAGTTAAACTTTTGAATATGAACAGAGCGAAGTATAACACAAAAATAAAAATTCACAAAATCATAATTAAAAAAAAACTAGATGTGTCATAAAACAAATTAATCATATTTTTTACTAATCTATATTTTCTGATACTTTTTTAAATTATCTTTTACATTTCGTACTATTTACATAATACTGTGTCAATTAAAAAAATAATAAATAAAGTGTAGGTGTGTACAACTATCTAACTGAACACAATTTATTAAATACTTGTACTTACTGAAACATAAAAAAAAATAGAACATATATTATAAGTTAATAATAATTTAATAATTTTTATAATCATGGGCTGTGTTCCGCAAATATTTCTGAGTGTCATGAGCAAAGTAGTATATTAATAATCAATAATATAAGCACAAAATGATATATGTTTAATAATGTAAATATCAATTAGTGTAATTTTACACAATTTGAATACGAGAAAACTACATATCTAAGCGCATTTTATTGGTTATAAAAATTATGGAACAGTTGCATTAAAAAAAAAGTAATTTAAGAAATTCATGTTTCAAAGTTTTAAAGTAATAACATTAAATAACGCAAAAATCATACATACAATGTGAAAATACAACAAGGAATGGCGAAGGAATTACAAGAAAGATGAAATAAAACAGTGTATTTTACCTTAGAATTTTCAGTATTAGTAAAATCCTAGAATCGCCGGTAGCCTTCTTGGTTTTAGCTGGGAAACAAAAACGAAATTTATTCAGTTCTTTGTGATGATTGCCCCCTACCCCCTGCTTTCATAGCATAATCCATCTATCTTATTCTATACCATTTTTAAACCAATCAAATTATAATTGTAATATTGTTTTTATCATGTAGGTAACGATAACCTTTGACGTTTGAAACAAACAAGCGACTCTCTTTTCAAAATGGTCTCCCTTTGCCAAACTATATATCGCGTTACACGATTTCAACCAATGGGGAAGCTTCTTTGCTTCTTAAACCGCTCTTTTAGAGATATTTTTCTGTTCCGTTCTGAAATGAGCGGTCCTGGGGATCTACTCCTAAAAAGGTTATTTGGAAAACCAGTTTTTTGTGGAAAATGTCTCTTTTTGATAAAACAGATACTCAGAAAGAACAAAAACACGCGTAAAACTTTTCGTCCTTTTGTTGAGTTAATAATTCGTTCTTTTGAATTAAGAGTGTAGTTTACGAGTAAAATGGCTGTGACAGACAGACAGACACAGGAGTGTTCTTATAATGGTTCCGTTTTTACTTTTTAAGTACTGAACCCTAAAAAGGATGGAGTTTTAATGATTTTTTAAAAATGTTGGCTGAGGGGGCAGCAGAATTTCTTTTGGTAACGCAAGAGGTAATTTAGATAATTATTTAATTTCTGTTACAAGAAAATTATAAACAGAGAAAAAAAAAATAATTGTGTATACTGGAATGGAGGCAAATAAATAAAAACGAATATCTTTAGAGAAAAGAGGTAGTTTAGATAATTATTGTTACAAAAAAAATCACAAATAGAGTAGAAAATGTGAAATAATTCCTAAGATTTTAAACTTCATGAGATGCATAGGCAAAGAGCATAGCAGAAATTTTGGGAAAAAGGGGGATAACTTAAGTGATAGATTTAATTTTTGTTTTGATTATTACTATTGAATATTTAAAAAATTAGAGTTCTAAATGTTAAAGTATATGTATTTGATATGATTTTGGTCTACGATAGGGGGGTAAAGAGGTAAACAGAAATTTTGAGAGGAGGGGGCAAAACTTAAGTTTTAGGTACAACTTAACAGAATTTTGATCATCTATTAACATTGAAACGTTAGATGCATTATTGTTCGAAATAGTCGGTTTCTTATATGATAAGTGTTACTACAAAAGAAACTGTTCAGAAAAGAAATTGTGAAAGCTGAAAACGCCATGGTACAATATTTGAAAAATTTAAATGTTTGTCTGTAACATAAGATATTTTTCTCTTAATAATATTTTTTTCTTTTACTTTTTAATATGTTAACGGTGATATAACTTTTTCCATGATGGAATTTATTATAATTTAAAATAGTACTGTGTAAGATTTTGTGGAATGAAATTTTTATATAAGTAATCTCTTATAATTTCCTCTAAAATTGTATCTTATGCATTCTTCATTGAAGAGAAAATAAATCAAGCAAAGCAAAAATTCAATCTATGAGATTATTTTATTTTCCAATGAAATTTTCCTAATGAATACTTATTGGAATAAGAGGCAAGATTTATACAGGGTGTCCCAAAAGTCCTTGACACATTTTAAAATTCAATATAAAATCAGGTAATTGTTGCACAGGTGTGCGGTTTGGACTAAAATGCTTGTCAAAATGAAAAGTTTTCTTCAAGCTAATGTAAATAATTAGTTCCAAACTTTGATCATATATGGCGCTACTTGCTCGTATGTTTGGTTTCAAGCATGCGTTTTTCTAATTTTCAGATTATTGTGATACAGAAAAAAAGCACGTTTCACACCAAATATATTGACTAGTGGCGCCATCTATGATCGAACTTTGGATCTAATTATTTTCATCCACATGACGAAAACTTTTCATCGTTGCAAGCGTTTTAGTCCAAACTCCTCCTGTGCATCAATTATTTGATTTTATTTTGAATTTTAAAATGTGTCAGGGACTTTTGGACAACTTGTATTTTAATTTGTAAAACCTATCCTATTTTAATATATTTATTAGTTAAATCAATGCAGGGCCCGACTAGAAAGTTTCTGTGCCCAGGGCACTTTCAATTTTTCTTTCCCCATTAGATTGATTGATTTACTGATGCTAGTTTTCTTTTTTTTTTTTTTTTTTTCATATATTACATACTTATTCGAAAAGTGTCAACTCAAAAAATTAAGTTTCCCGGAAAATTGAAAAACGGTTCCAGGAATAAAAACAAAATGTTTTTTTCCATTATTTATTGAAATGTGCTTTTAAGCATATATTGAGATATATTTTTGTCATTTTATCGGATTAATATCTCAAACATCACATTTTTTTTCACAATTACGATTTTTTAATGGAAATTTAGATGAAAAATTCTGTGCCCCTCAGAAATTTCCTGCCCAGGGCACAGGCCCCGGGTGCCCGTGTGATAGTCAGGGCCTGAATCAATGTATTTTAGGCAAATGTTCTTTCTAATGTTTGTAAAATAATTTACGCGTAACTATTTTGGGTGTTTTTTATAATTTTATATTGACTACACAGGATGCTTCAAAACTATATATTTTCTATGTTTGACCTACCTATTTGTACTCTGAGGTTGGCAACTCTGTACAGGGTAGCCTTTGTTTTATTTTAAAAATCATACTTGTTTGTTTGAAGTAAGTTAGAACAACTGAATATAAAGTTTTAAAAATATTTTATAACTAAATCCTGTAATATATAGAGTATAAGGGATGTACTGTTAGAAAATTGAGTTGTTTAAATACTCTGTTAAACTGAATTGCTGAAATTATTTTTTAATTGACTTTCTTTTACATTTTCAGTTTAAGGATTTACCCTTGTCCACGACTATTCTCACTAATATTGAATCAACCGGATACACTTCTCCAATGCCTGTTCAGAAATATGCAATGCCAATTATTTTATATAACCGAGACCTAATGGCATGTGCACAAACAGGTAACATTTTGTTTGTCTTTTTTACTTTCTGAACTCATAGTGTAAGGAAAATATTTTAATTATAATTTGTGTTCGTGATTGAACACAATATCTCCCAAATGGTGCTTCTGATTGACCTCACATTTGGCGAATATGTTATGGATCACTGTCATAAGAACTGTATAGATTTTGGTAAAAATTGGCTAGTGAATTAGGCATTAAATAAACTTTTAAACCATTTTCAAACCCTTTTGAAACAGTTTCTGTTTTGAAAAATCACCAAAGAAATGTGACAATGTATATGATAAATATTGTAGTAGTGAATTCAAGTGATAATCACACAGAGGCAATGCCTCCAGTTTTAAAAAATGGGAGGTCAAGTGTGTCATTATGAGGGACTCGTTAACTTTGAATGTATAAAAAAATAAAAATATGATTGAATAGTAAAAGTTTAAAATATTCTTTATATTTCAACAGAAATAGCTTCACATCCATCACACAGAAAGTCAATGTATGTCTAATTATAAAAAGATAAAATACAAATTCTTATTTTTTTGTACTGAAGTAAGTTTTCTAAAATAGAAAATTAAAAGTGCATTTAACAGTGATAATTATCTGCTTCTATTTTAGCTAAAATGTATATGAATTATGCGTATCTACAGATAAAATTAAACTATTTAGTAGTTTAGATTTAGGATAATTCATGTTTTATTATTAGTATCCAGGTCATTATTATTAGTCCCTGCGGTAGAGAATTACTTTTCTTTCTGTAATGAACATCATTAACACCAAAATCTTTCTATCAGACTGTTTCCTGAAGCAAAGGGTGGAAACATACAAAATTGCATAAAATGTGGAACACTTTTGTTTTGTTATGGATGGGAACGTACATTGTTACTCTTGTTACCGCCAGAACAAATTTCCATAAATATTTCCGATTCTTTTATTATAAAATATATTTAGGATAAATTTGATGCAACCACTTAAAAATACATGTCCTCTACTCTCATGAACCATACGAAATTTATAAAATTAGCAAATAAAGCCTTTGTGCAACAATATTAAAAAGCAGAAAAACCAACTTTTAAAAATGCACAAAAAATTTATGAAAAGCAGCAAACAGCTGTTTCGAATCTACTAGCGAGATTCTTCTTCAGTGTAAGATAGGGAAAAAGGAACAGCGTGCTAAAAAAAGCAAGGCTGAGCAAAATGATAGACAGAGACGCTGCCTTATATACCCGATGCGGGTAGAGAAGGCGCCAAAAACAACTAATGAGAGAGAAGCAGAGGAAACGACTGGGTGGACAAGTAGCGACATCTAACGGAAGAGGAAAGAAAAATAAACCAAAAAAGGAGGAAATTAAATTAATGCTTTCCAAATACTTGGAAAATCAGGAGTACTAGATAAGTCATTGACTAAAGAGTGGGAATTTTTAATGATGTGGTAAGCTTCCCAAAAATCAAGATCGAGGTTAGGAGAACATTTTTGGATAATGATGGCTGAGGAAAAATCGAACCTATGTTGAGAAGACCAAGAATGTTGAGCAATAGAAGAACGTTTAAGCTCCCGATTTTTAACATAACCTTCATAATCTTTTAAACGAAATCTAAGAGCACGTTTAGTCTGGCCAATATAAGAAAGGCCACACTGGCAAGAGATTTGGTAAATACCCCAGTTATCTAGGCGATCAACGGGGTGTTTGAGATTTGAAAAAGTAATTTTATTAACAGGAGAAAAAATAAAATTAAAATCAAACCTTCTTAAGATTTTAGCAACTTGCTGACTGATTTTAGTATTCCTACGTATTTGGAAAAATCCCATAAATTAATTAATGATAGTCCGTATGTGGATATCCGCAAAGACCCTCCCACTAGGGAAATTAACTCCATTAAGAGGTTACTTCAGTCAAATGAAAAGACCCGTTCGCTAATGCTAATCCTATGGAAGAAATTTATAACGATATCTCGGTTGCATTTTAATATTTGTAAATGATTTTTTTTGCATTAAATAGCTGAGATCGATCTGTACAAAGGCCGTTTTTTAATTTTTCGATTTTGTTTACAGATATTTTTAATGAGGACGCTTTCACTTTCGGAACCGGTTTTGAAATTGAAAGCATCCTCATAAAAAAAATCTGTAATGAAAATCGAAAAAGTAAAAAACGGCCTGCATACAGATCGATCTCAGCTATCCAGTGCAAAAAAAAAAAAAAATCATTTAAAAATATTGAAATGCAACCGAGATATCGTTATAAATTTCTTCCATAGGATTAGCATTAGCGAACGGGTCTTTTCATCTGACTGAAGTAACCTCTTAAGTCTGCCATGAAGTCTTCTTCCATTATTCCTGCTAACTTTAAGAAGTCTCTTATTCCGTCTATTGCGCATTGTGCCAGGTTTTATGCTTTACCTAAGGTCCATAAACCTGACATTCCTTTTAGACCTATTGTCTCTAGTATCGGTACAGCTTCTTATAAGCTTGCCAAATATTTAGTTTCTGTTTTTTCCCCACTTTTGAGCAGTAACTGTTTCACTCTTAAGAATTCTTTGATTTTGTTAAAAAACTTCATAATTTTAAGCCGCAGGGTCACATGATGGTTTCTTTTGATGTTAAATCCTTATTTACAAACGTTCCGGTTGAGGGGGCTTTAGATTGTCTCAAGAAAAGGCTTTGTGAATTACATTTCTCTTATTTTGAAATCGGGGAGTTTATCCTTCTCACTCGCGCTTGCTTGTCGCAAAATACTTTTGTTTTCAATGGTAATTTCTTCCGTATGATTGACGGTTTGGCTATGGGTAATCCTCTTAGTCCAATTTTATGCGATATTTATATGCACTATTTTGAGGTCAAGCTTTTTGAAATATTAAAATTTCCGTTCTATGTTCGTTATGTTGATGATGTTTATGTCCTGGTTGAAATGAATTCGGATATTAATCATATTCTCTCTATTATGAATTCCATTGATCCCTGCATTCATTTTACCTCTGAAATTGAGACCAATAACTGTCTTTCTTTCCTGGATGTCCTTGTTATTCGTTGTGAAAATGGCTTTCAGACTACCGTCTTTCGTAAACCTTTTGCTGTCTGTCTCCCACCTCACAGGTATTCTTATCATCCCCCTAACCAGAAATTCGCTGACTTCAATACTTTTGTTTTTCAGGCTACCAATATTTGTTCCACACCTCAGCTACTTAGTGCTGAACTTAATTACCTCAAAGCTATTGCTGTTGATCGTGGTTATTCCTGTAATACTATTGGTTCTATTTATAAGAAATTGACGAAATCAGTCCATTCTGAAAAGCATTCAAATTCCAACTCTAATACTTCAGTTGTGTTACCATTTTTTCCTAAAATCAGTCAGCAAGTTGCTAAAATCTTAAGAAGTTTTGATTTTAATGTTATTTTTTCTCCTGTTAATAAAATCACTTTTTCAAATCTCAAACACCCCGTTGATCGCCTAGATAACTGGGGTATTTACCAAATCTCTTGCCAGTGTGGCCTTTCTTATATTGGCCAGACTAAACGTGCTCTTAGATTTCGTTTAAAAGAGCATGAAGGTTATGTTAAAAATCAGGAGCTTAAACGTTCTTCTATTGCTCAACATTCTTGGTCTTCTCAACATAGGTTCGATTTTTCCTCAGCCATCATTATCCAAAAATATTCTTCTAACCTCGATCTTGATTTTTGGGAAGCTTACCACATCATTAAAAATTTTCACTCTTTAGTCAGTGACTTATCTAGTACTCCTGATTTTCCAAGTATTTGAAAAGCATTAATTTAATTTCCCCCTTTTTTGGTTTATTTTTCTTTCCTCCTCCGGTAGATGTCGCTACTTGTCCACCCAGTCGTTTCCACTGCTTCTCTCTCATTAGTTGTTTTTGGCGTCTTCTCTACCCGCATCGGGTATATAAGGCAGCGCGTCTCTGTCTATCATTTTGCTCAGCCTTGCTTTTTCTTGCACGCTGTTGCTTTTTCCCTATCTTGCACTGAAGAAGAATCTCGCTAGTACATTCGAAACAGCTGTTTGCTGCTTTTCATATATTTTTTGTGCATTTTTAAACGTTGGTTTTTCTGCTTTTTAACATATGAAATTTGTAACAAAAAGCATTTTACTTGTCTAGATAATAAATGAAAATTTTGTTACTCTTGTGACCACAAAAAAATGCAATTTTCAAAAATTGTGTTTGACGCAAAAATTCTATGAATTCTATGAGATTATAGAAATAAAATTTACAGAATATAGCAAAATAATTATATCTAAAAAAAAAAAAAAGGATTAATCATTGAACTCATCTGATAACACATGAATTAGTTACATTTGATTTTGCAAAATGCTAAGTGTTACTCTTGTGACATTTTGTCCATAATGCAATTTTAGCAAAAATTCAGTTTAAATACTAAACAAAATAATTAAAATAAGTTTAAAAAAATATTTTCCCATAGAAAACAACTTTTAATGATGTTTCAGTTTTAAAATTACATTAAAAAAAAAAATCAAAAATAGAGTTTGTAAAATCCTGGAGAGTTTATCAATCTGGGAGCATTAATGTCAGCCACAATTTGATTCTTTTTTGCCAAATATTGTAGTCATCAGATTCAAACTTTAGAAATCCTTTTGCTTTTCATAGCTCTTAGCACTTTATTTGATAATTTTCGTTTACTACTTCAATAGTAAAACCATGAATCTTTAGATCATCATATGTCAGAATCACTTACTAATAACCACATAGCAACCTCTCAGTTTCTGCTACTGAACAGAAAAAATCATTGTCTTCATTATCAATAATATCACTTGCAACTTCTCCTGTATCGTTATCGACTTAATGAAACACAAATTCTTTGTAGGAATCATGTTAGTGTATGGTTCGTAGTAGATATTGTCATTTTTCATGGTTTTAACAAATTGTATTTGTTGAATGTCCTTCTCTGTTGGCATTTTCTCTCAAAGTAATACAACAGTATTGTTCTATTTCTTCATCTGACATATGGAGTATGCTTACTTTTGTTTTTCCATGAACAATTTTGACAGTATTAACTATCCTTAGTAGACCTATACTTAGTATCCTTAGTAATATTATCCTTTGACAGTGTAAACTAGTTGGATGTGCCAATCCCAAAACTTTCTTCTATCTCATATATTTTAATATTTCAAAATGTTGTTACAAAATGTCAATATTTCCTTTTTATTAGTTCAATACTATATCAACTTTGATTTTCATCTTAAATTTCTGCTTTATTCAATTAATCGGAGTAAAAACGAATTAATTTCAATCCTGATATTTATTAAAATCAATAGTTTTCCGTTATTCTGTTGTATATCAGCAGTTCGCGAATAGTCGGCTTATCAGGATGGGACGTTCCCGTCGCTTCACGATCCGCCGGTGTACAATGGAACAACGAAAAATCAAGAAAATTACACCAAAAACGCTATTATAGTCCCCCCTCCCTTTCGGCGGAATATTTCCAAATTCAGGGAGGACCTTCTTGCCATGGCCAAAAACAAACACAAAAAACTTGGCTCAATGGGGAAGTTGCACTCACTCTAAATTATGCCTTCTTTTATGTTTAATTGATGAAGACGATCTTACATTCCTCGAAACTCAACTCAGAATTGTAAAAATAATTTAAAATAACTAGTTATTGCAGTTTTAAACTCCGTTAAAAGCAAAACAAAACCACGTGATTCGAAAACGGGACGGGATTGGTTTGACGTCACTACACAGGAAACGCGGAATCTCTAAGATCTAAGTAGAATCTAAGAACCGTTGAAATTAAATTCCAAATTTAAAAGGATGAAGTAAGCGATAAACGTTCTAAAAACGTTCTAAATTATGGTTTTTATACAATTTTATGAAATACCAAATCGATTTAAAAAATAATGGTTGAAAATTGGTTATGATAGAACCAGCTCAAACATAAGCGATATATTTTATGTCAGTGTAACTACCACTAGAGGATTGCATGAGCAAAAAACGTTCTAAATTGCGATTTCTGGGATATTAAAAAGGCTAGAAACTTGAAACGTGGCATGGTAGTTACTTATAAAATACAATTGCCCTCTAAGAACAGTTGAAAACAAATTCGAAATTTAAAAGGGGTTAAGCAAAGGGAAGGAGTGAAAAGCGCTCTAAAATAGTCCTAAATTACGATTTCTATGCAATCTCAAAAAATAATGAACCCATTCCAAAAGTAATGATTGCGAATCAATGATGGCAGTTTCTGACCCGACGCAGGGTGTATTTTATGACGGTGCCACAACCACCTCGGATTGGCAGCAACAACAAATGTTCTAAAAAAGCCTTAAAAAATTTTCTGACGTTTTCTACGGAATATTATAGGAAATACCAAACTGAAAGCAAAATTAATGTTGCAAATTAATGGCGACAGTCACTGTTTCAACATAGGCATTTTATGTTGGTACCACTACCATCAGAGAGGAAGTAGACTGCTAGAAAAGAAGCTTGGAATTTCACATCATGGTTAATTTTAAGATGTAAAAGCGTACTAAGAAGATGGTTTCTAAAAAATTCAAAACTTCAAATGAATACTGAAATGAACGTATGAAATAAGCATAAAAGCTTCAAAATACTTTCTAAATTATCATTTATTTAGAATTAGTTTTAGTTCTTCTTACTAAGTCTCTTTTCTGCCTAATTCCGTATAATAATGAAACTTACTCAAACTGTGGCTTAATTAGTAATTTTTGAATTATTCCTAAAGGTATAATTTCTTCTAATAAAAATTAAACATACAAATATCACTTGGGATATTTCAACTGTTATGCGAGCAAAGCCGCGGTGTTTGATAGCAATTCTCTATAATTGCCAAGTCGCAAAATAATCTTTAATTAAAGGTGTAAAGACTAGGGTTAATTCATGAATTAAAACGCCAGAGTTAATAAGCGAGATAAACTGGGCTCTACATCATATCAGAACTTTTTATGGTTAAATAGTCATGAGACTTGGCTAATTTTTTACAGGAGATGTTTTTGATACCATATAAAGATTCCTTTAGTAAAACTTTAAAAGTCTTCATGGCGTAATGATTATATGGAAAAAGTACATAAGTTTTCTGTCTTTTCACTGCATGGAGCTGAAATTGCTTTAAATTGAGATTTTTTGCAACTCATAGAACTTGTTCTGTGCTGTGACAAACCATGCATTCCTGATTTTTCCCTCATGTATATATTATGCTTATGTAACACTAGCAGGAATGACCGAGCTAAGCTCGGTCAAAATTAGCTTTGTGTTTTTCTCGATATATTATTCCCACTGAATCATTCTTGCTGTTTTAGATGCAATTAGTTTGACCCTGAGACATAGTGACCTAAAATGACCCAGTAATCGAATTTTTTCGAACATGCGACCTAACACAATGCTATTCTCGAGCCTGAAAACGGTGGAATACAAAATTTAGGGAAAATCGTTAGTCGTTTTCTAGATAAAATGAGCTTGACCCATGTTGATTCAAAAACCCACTAACCGAAATTTATCGAACATGTGAGCTATTTCAATTGTCCTTTTGTACTGTGAAACGGTATAACAAAAAAAAAATGTTAAAATTGTTTGAACCTTTTTGAAATGCCGTTAGCTTGACCCCGACCCATTATCACCAAAATTACCCACTAATAGAATTTTTTTGAGCCTGCGACCCATCCCAATGGTTTTATCTTGTCCAAAAACGGTGCAGTACAAAGTTTTGTCAAAATATTTTGAGCCATTTTGTAGATACAGTTAGCTTGATCCTGATCCATTAGGACCCAAAATGACCCATTGATTGAATTTTCGTGAACATGCGACCCTGCCCAATGGTCTTATCATGCCCGGAAACGGTATTATGCAAAATTTTGTCAAAATGTTTTGAGCATGTTTTTAGATTCAATTAGCTTAACCCTGGCCCATTGTGACCCAAAATGACCCACTAATAGAATTTTCTCGAACATGTGACTTAGCCCAATGGTCATCTCATGACCAGAAATGGCCGTATATTAAAAAAATTAGTGAAAATGTCTAGAGCCAATTTTTAGATATAATTAGCTTGACCCTGACCCAAAAATGACCCAAAATGACCCACTAATCGAATTTTCTTGAACACGAGACCCATTCCAATGGTCTTTTCGTGACCGAAAATGGTTAGATACAAAATTTAGTGAAAATCGATTGAGCCGTTCTCCAGATATAATTAGCCTTACCCTGACCCATTATGACCCAAAATGACCTACTAATCAAATTTTCTCGAACACGAGACCCATTCCAATGGTCTTTTCGTGCCCGAAAACAGTAGGGTGCGAAATTTCGTCAAAATCGTTAGAGCCGTTATCTAGATAAACTTAGCTTGACACACGGTGACCCAAAAATGACCCACTAATCGAATTTTCTCGAACATGTAACCTAGCCCAATGGTTTTTTCGTAATCCAAAACTGTAGAATAAAGAGTTTAGTGAAAATCGTTAGAGCCGTTTTTTAGATAAAAATAGCTTGACCCACAGTGACCCAAAAATGACCCACTAATCAAATTTTCTCGAACACGTGACCCATCCCAATGGTCTTTTCGTGCCCGAAAATGGTTAGATGCAAAATTTAGTCAAAATCGATTGAGCCGTTCTTTAGATATAATTAGCTTGACCCTGACCCATTATGACCCAAAATGACCCACTAATCGAATTTTCTCGAACACGAGATCCATCCCAATGGTGTTTTCGTGCCCAAAAACGGTAGGGTGCAAAATTTAATCAAAATCGTTAGAGCCGTTTTCAAGATAAAATTTATATACACACACACACACAATTTTTGCTCGCATTATAGTATAAGATTATGTATGTGTAAAAGTATTTGATCTTGCCCATCAAAAATAGAACACATACTTGTAATTACATCTTCGCAGCTTTTTTGTTCATGATTCAGAACATGTTACTGGCAAATTTTTATTTTTGTATGAGCAACTAATGATTCACATACTAAAAAATAGCTATAGTTGTAGACACCTCTCAGTATTTTCGTGCAGTAATTATGCATATACGTTACTTATTTTCAGTCATATTCTTTCATAATCCTTTCAGTATTTTGTAATATTTATTTCCGTGTTTATATATTTTGTAGATAAGGCGAATGCTAAATTTTCATATTTTCTCTTTTAGGTTCTGGAAAAACTGCTGCTTTTCTTATACCGATAATAAATGAAATATCTAAAGAATCACTGAAAAATAGTACAATGGTAAGAGTTGTACTTTTAGAATTTTTCTTACTTACTTAATTAATTTCTGTAGTCTATATATATTTTTTTTTTGATAAAGTTAATAATTTGGTTCTAAACTTATATGAAAGGGTTAAAATCATAGTGGTGTCCGTCACATTTTCTCAAATGTTCAAAAACAAAGCATTTACTAGAAACATGTATTCTGTGACGTTTTTATCTGAGAGGACTCAGGGACCAGATGCCCTAACGAAATAAATATCTTTAATTGGAACCTCCAGATGCCTGCTATAACTTCGCCTCTCACTGTTTCACCAAAAACCAGGTGGAACATGTAAACAGTTTTAATCATGTAAATATCTGGAGAAAAGGTGCTGCGTAGAAATGTTATAAACTGAACTTGTTGACTAAGATGAGTCAAGCCCTCACGTGGGGTATCTAGGAGATGAACTGATCTCAGAAAAACAAGCCCCGTAGAGAGGAGTATCTGCTGTGACACGACCCCAGACAGTCAAGTTCTCGGTCCTGCCGAAAGGAGCGTCTCGCTCCGGAAAAGATTAACTTTTTGCCGTGTAAATATTAATGTGTGCTTGTTATGTGTGTGTCCTAGTTTCGTCTAATAAAAACTCAGAAAAAAAAAAACGAACGCCAAGTTCTTTAATTACTAGTTAAGATTCTTTCTTAAGTGAGTTCTTATACGACGGTACAATTCCAATATGGTAGAATATTTTCTGAAGCTATCTATACACAGCTTTGTGAAAGTCTGACTTATACTGTTCTCCCTATCAGGGCCGTAGCGACCGCACCCCATACCCCCCATTTGGGGGGGGGGGAGGGCTGAGCAAAGTCAGGGGCCCAGTAGTGAGCTATTGTACATTTCAGCCGAATGTTTTTTTTTTTTTTTTTTTTTTTTTACTTTTAAAATTATTTTTTATGTATTTTTAATAACATTTTATTTTGTTTTATCGAAATTCTTTTTTTTTTTTTGTCAAAGATCTGGATCAGATTTAGAAATAGAAAACAGATATGTGCTTTTCTTGTATATCCACCATTCTTTATAAAAGTTTTTGAAGGCTGTAAGTTCTACTTAAAAAATAAAATGGCATTTTAGTATTTTTGGGGTGCGCCTATCAATGGGCGAAAAAGGTGAAACCAAAGGTTCAAAACTTCTTTATTACTTCCCAACCAAAACAGATATGCGCTTTTTTTTTACAGCAACCATTCTTTTTAAAGGGGCCCAGATGAAAGAAATTTTGCAGGCTGTAAATTCTTTTTGAATTGTCTTTTTTAGGGCCCCCTATAAAAGTGCGGAAAAGTTGGAGCCCAAGATTAAAAACTTGTAAGCCCATTTTTTTCTTCAAATTTTTAAAAAATATGCTTTTTAAACTCACTGAGGGACCCAATACGTTTCAAAATTTCGTTATACTATTACTTCCTTCAACCAAATGTGCTTCCTTTCTACAGTCATTATTCTTTTTAAAGGTGTCCAGATGAAAGAAATTTTGCACGCTCTTAATACTTTTTAAATTGTCTTTTTTTTTTTTTGGGGGGGGGGGGGCAATAAAAGTAAGGAAAAGTTGCAACTCAAGTTTCAAAACTTTCAGGCCCCGTTTTTATTACTCAAATGTTTTAAAAGTATGCTTTTTAATCTCGTTGGGGGCCCCAACAAGGTTCAAAGCTTTCTTAATACTATTACTTATTTTGACCAAAACAGATATGCGCTTTCTTTCTATAGCCAGTATTCTCTTTAAAGGTTTGTGTAAGAAAGAAATTTTGCAGGCTCTAAATTCTTTTTGAATTGTCTTTTTTAGGGCCCCTTATAAAAGGGAGGAAAAGTTGGAGCCCAAGATTAAAATCTTTTAAGCCCATTTTTTTCTTCAAATTTTTTAAAAAAATATGCTTTTTAATCTCACTGAGGGACACAATACGTTTCAAAACTTCGTTATACTATTACTTCCTTCAACCAAATGTGCTTCCTTTCTATAGTCATTATTCTTTTTAAAGGTGCCCAGATGAAAAAAATTTTGCATGCTCTTAATACTTTTTAAATTGTCTTTTTGGGGGGGCCCCAATGAAAGTGAGGAAAAGTTGCAACTCAAGATTCAAAGCTTTCAGGCCCCATTTTTATTACTCAAATATTTTAAAATATGCTTTTTAATCTCGTTGGGGGCCCCAACAAGGTTCAAAGCTTTCTTAATACTATTACTTATTTTGACCAAAACAGATATGCGCTTTCTTTCTACAGCCAGTATTCTCTTTAAAGGTTTCTATAAGAAAGAAATTTTGCAGGCTCTAAATTCTTTTTGAATTGTTTTTTTAGGGCCTCCTATAAACGGGAGGAAAAGTTGGAGCCAAGATTAAAAACTTTTAGGCCTCATTTTTTTACTCAAATATTTAAAAAACATACTTTTTAAACTCGTTAGGAGCCCCAATAAGTTTCAAAACTTCCTTAATACTATTAGTTCCTTCAAACAAATGTGATTCCTTTTTATAGCCAGCATTCTCTTTAAAGGTTCCCAGATGAAAGAAATGTCAGGCTCTAAATTCTTTTGAATTGCCTTTTTTAGGGCCCCTATAAACGTGAGGAAAAGTTGGAGCCTAAGATTCAAAACTTTTAGGCCACATCTTTTTACTCAAATGTTTTAAAAATATGCTTTTTAATCTCGTTGGGGGCCCCAATAAGTTTCAAAACTTGCTTAATACTGTTACTTCCTTCAACCAAATGTGCTTTCTTTCTACAGTCACGATACTTTTTAAAGGTGCCCAGATGAAAGAAAATTTGCAGGCTCTAAGTACTTTTTTAATTGACTTTTTGGGGGGCCCCTATAAAAGTGAGGAAAAGTTGGAACTCAAGATTCAAAACTTTTAGGCCCAATTTTTATTATTCAAATGTTTTTAAAATATGCTTTTTAATCTCGTTGGGGGCTCCAATAAGGTTCAAAACTTTCTTAATACTACTACTTCTTTTAACCAAAACAGACATGCCCTTTTTTCCTATAGCTACCATTCTTTTTAAAGGGGCCCAGATGAAAGAAATCTTGCAGGCTCTAAATACTTTATAAATTTTCTCTTTTGGGGCCGCTCTTAAAAGTGAGCAAAATTCGGAACTCAAGATTTAAAACTTTTAAGCCTCTTTTTTTTTTTTTTTTTTTTTTTTTTACAAGTGCTAAAAAAATATATGCTTCTTAATCTCGTTCGGGACCCCAATAAGCGGGCATCTATGTGTGTTGCATATGCCGCCTATCTCCTTATGTTCGACCTGTTTCGTTTTTAACATTTTATTTCTCTTGTCTCGATAAATTACTTATGTTAACTATACATAAATTATATTGTGCATTTATTTAATCTACTAGCAGTGCTTCGCTGATTGCTGTTTTTAAAAAAAGAACTTATTTTTTGGAGTTCTCCATTGGGGGCCTTCACTGCTTTCCGCAGTGTAAACCTGTTCCGGATATTCCCGCTCCGATCTTGAATCAAACAATCATTGAATTATTGAAAGTTTTTTTTTCTATAAAAGTGATAGTCTCCATATAAAAGTGAAATTTTCCAGCACCATAGCTCGCGTTAGTGATGGGCGATTTCGATTTTTTTAATCGATTTAATCGATACTATGGCCAACTCGATTTAATCGATACTATGAATTTTTTAATCGATGTCTCTAAGATAAAATAAGGTAATATCATTTTCATTTTCCTTCAAAAATTGAAGATAAAGTAGTTGGATGTCCAATCCCAAAACTTTCTTCTGTCTCATAAATGTTAAAACTTCAAAATTCGCTATCACAGTGTCAAATTTAAATAACCTATACCCATCATGAGGATCCAAAAGTATAGGTTCGTTGAAATATGTGTATTTAAAAAATATATATAAGAATCCCATTTTCCTAACAAATCATTGAATTTCGGCCCACACCCTCTTAGATGTCCGCAACGGAAAATCCCAGTTCAAAGGGCATAAAAGCGACACATGTTGGGTAGTATACACCCAAGCCTAATAAGGATCTATTTATACGACAGTGTAACAGAATATGAAGTTTGATTAAATTCCGTGCATTAGTTTTGAGATATGGCTATCATGAATATCATGAAAAAAGCAGTATAGCAATGCAGCCTATTACATGATTAACACGAAAGACTCAGAAACAACTTACGTCAATGACTAACAGAATATTAAGTTTGATGAAATTCCGTTCATTACTTCTTGAGATGTTATCGCAAACATTGTGTAAACCCTGAAAAACAGTGTTGAATTCAGGGGCTGGTACGGGTGCACCCCCCTCCCCGGAACATTGAAATGCCCCCTAGGGAGATTTGAGATTTTATGCTTAATGGACGAAAGTCCAATCCCCCCCCCCTCGTAACTCTAGAATGTTCCTCGCCAGAACCATAGAAATCCCCCCCCCCCCGGAGAAAAATGTCTGAATTCAACACTGTTGATAAAAGCAGCATGGCAGCACAATTTGTCATATCATTTACACAAAAACCTAATCATGGATAACTTATGGCATTGTCTAACAGAATATTAAGTTTGATGAAATTTCGTTCATTAGTTCTTGAGATATTATCCCTAAAATTGTTTAAATCCTGAAAAACGTGTTGAATTCAGGGGGTGGCCGGGGGGGGTGACATTCCTCCCCCCGCAACAAAGAATAAAATCTCAAACTTTCTGGGGGGCCTTTGAGTGTTTCGGGGGGAGGAGAATGTCACCCCCCCCGGGCCACCCCTTGAATTCAATACGTTTTTGTGCATTAAAAATTGATGAAATTTCGTTCATTAGTTCTTGAGATATTATCCCTAAAATTATTTAAATCCTGAAAAACGTGTTGAATTCAGGGGATGGCCCGGGAGGGTAACATTCCTCCCCCCCCCCCCCCCCCCCATCGCAACATTCAAATGCCCCCCAGAAAGTTTGAGATTTTATGCTTTTTGTACATTAAAATGTACAAAAGTCCAATCTCCTCCCCCTCTGAACTGTCCCTCCCGGAGAAAAATGTCTGAATTCAACTCTGCTGATAAAATCCGCATAGCAACGCCCCCTGTTGGGCGATTTACACCGAAACCTAATAAGCAGCAATTTATGCCAACGTCTAACTGAATGTGGTTTTATGAAAATCCGTTCTTGAGATAGAGCTATTGCGAAAATCGGGAAAAATGCAACATAGCAGCGCCACCTGCCGGTAGATTTACATCAAAACCTAATCCTCAACAACTTATGTCAACGTCAAACTGAATCTGAAGTTAGGTGAATATTCGTGCATTAGTTCTTGAAATAGCAATTTTGCGGAAATCATGAAAAATGCAGCATAGCAGCGCCACCTGTTGAGCGATTTTCACCAAAAAGTAATCAGCACCAATTTATATGAAGGTCTAACTGAATCTAAAGTTTCAACAGATTCCATGCATTAGTTCTTGAAATAGACCGCTCACAATTTTTTTGTCAGAGACAAACAAATAGACAGACTGACAGACAAAAAAATTATAAAAATAGTCAAATCGTATTCCAGACAAGAAGTTCTAAAACTATAAATCCTTAGAAACCGGAAGTCGAAAATTTTCACGAAAACAACACTTTATTTTTCTAAAGACAAAAGAAAGCAAGAAAAGATGAACGCATCGATTCTGCCCTTGGGTCAGAAACGGTGAATCGATTCAGTTCAGATTCGATGCCGATGTCGATCTTCAGATGCGATCTTCAGAATCGTTATTTTTTTGATTTACTTCAATTCTTTAGATGCAATGTCGAATCGTTATATTTTGATGTACTTCAATTCTTTAGATGCAATGTCGAATCGTTATGTTTTGATTTACTTCAATTCAAATCGCATCGCGGTCGATCCACGATTCGGGTTGAATCAATTCTTCCAATTTTGCTGTTTTAGTGCCAGAATTGCTGTAAAATTTTGTATAAGAGCCTTTTTTTACTTTCTAGGTTAAATCAGTGTTGAATGCAGGTATTTTTCTCAGGGAGGGATTTATGCGACTCCGGTCGGGATTGGGGGGGGGGGGGGGGGTATTTCAGAGTTCCGTAATTGGGAGGGGGGGGTGCACATTTGTCCATTAAAAAGCATAAAATCTCAAAACTTACGGGAGGGACATTTCAATGTCCCGGGAGGGATGTCCTCTCGGGCTACCCCCTGAATTCAACACTAGGTTAAATCGTTATACTTCTGTTTAGAAGCCTAGTTATTCAGGTTACTAGTTTATTATATTGTATTTTTCAAGTTCGTCCCTTCTAATCTCTCCACCCCCCTCTCCCCTTTTCCTCGCTAATCTTAATTTACAGGGCCGTTCAAAATTTGCATGCAATTTTTAAAATGTCCAATTCTTGTTCTATTTTATTATAAAGCCACATTTTGAAACCTTGACCAAAGATACTTTTGAGGTCGCCCCTCCGATTGTTTGGGGCTTACCTGCTCCCTCGAGGGGGAGGGGGGGATATTTTTTTGTTTCTTCCAAACCATATCGTATAACATATCGTTGGAAAGCTTTTAATGTGATCTTTTATTTTCTGTCTCCAGCCTTCCTTCTTTTTGGTAAGGGTCAATCGTGCTCCAACTTTTGTATTGATATTTTTGACAGTAATTTCAAAGGAATATATATTTATTCTTTCGGATTTACTGTTTTAAAGGCAGAACTGCTGTCAAATTTCGCATAAGAGCCTTTTTCTTTCTAGGTTAAATTGTTATATTTTTAGTTTAGGAGCCAAGTTATTTGGGTTACTAGTTTATTAAGCTGTACTTTTCCAGTTCGTCACCAATACATTCCCCCCCCCCCCCCCCCAATCCCAATTTTAATTATGGTCCAATTTCAATGGGACCTTTTTTGACATTCTTCCCGAGTCATTTGTTTACCAACTAAACACTGATATTATATCTGCAGCTCTTGGTGAGCACTATTTATGAATGGTAATAACAAATTTCGTCTCTTTTCCATTTTAAACTTATCATTCTTGGTTTAAAGCCACGTGACTCAAGGTTCTCGTTAGTTAAGCGGTATTTCACAAGTTTGTCAAAGTGTTTGTGTAAGTTGTATTATAAAAATAAGGGGGGGGGTACACCTATACGGTGCTGTAGGCAGCGGGAACCCGGTTCGCAGTTCGTTCGCTTCGAGATTTCATATTAGGGGGAACCCGCTAGTTACTAGCTATAATGTTAAAGATGTCTTAACAATATACATGCGCGTCCACTATCCTTCTAAGACAGTAAAATTAATTGATTTTTATTTCTTCTGAGAAAACTAAATTTTCACGTCTTGCAGCGATGATTTTTTTTTTTTTTTTTTTTTATAAAAGAACTTTAATAAACTTTGCTAGTTACATTATTAAACTCAAATTGTAAGAATACTAAATCGGTCCTTATGGCAACGTGAAATATGTCCCTGAAAATTTAAATTTTAATTCAGGCTGGAAGAAAATCACAATGATTTAATTACAGGGACAGTCAAAAGTTTTCCGTTACATTACGGCCAATGGAAAAAATTATTTCAAGTGCATTTTAAGGATGTTACGGACTTTCGAACAGAATGAAATTGATATGCACTTATAAAGTGCACTGTTATAGTACGAGCGCACCACATTTGCCACGTTTGACGCGCAATTTCCAACTTGTATTTAACCGAGATCTTTCTTAAAAAATAAATTTAAATAAAATCTAAATTACAATATTAGTAAAATTACATCTTAAAACTAATATTTTAAAAGTTAAAAACTTTATTATTTGACTCAAAGGTCGTAATCTATTAAGCTTACGACTGGGCCCCTGACTCCCGACTTTGTCTACCCTCTAAATGTGAGGTATGGGAGGTGGTCGCTACGGCTCTGCTGATTCGCTAAGTTTTGAAATTAATATTTTTGAGCTTATCTGTGAGAGTCTGTGACTATCGAAATATCGATTCAAGTATCGATTCTAGAATTTGGGAATCGATTCTTATTGTGATCGATTCAGTTTTATACGATGTCGATTTTAATCGATTCCTGAATTTTCCAGAATCGCCCATCACTAGCTCACGTTGCTACAAGAACCAATTTGTTATTTTAGGTAGCTTTCATTACAAAAAGTCCTTCCGGCCAGTGCCGGGAGGAAGAGGTAGCTTTCATATTCCTTATTTTTAAAAAGCCAACTTATATTATTCAAACACACGAAGCTCAATTAAGTGGAAACCGAATGTAGGAGATTCAATACTAATTTTTATCAATACTAAATCATTATGAATGAGAATTTCGCGAAATTAGTCAGCTTTATCCAAGCTGCTTTTATTTAAAGTCACTTATATTTGGCTGCCAAATTCGGCGATTTCTTAAAGTGCCTGCCATTTTAAGACAACATGGTAGATGAGGCTAACCAGTGAACTTGGTCGAGACCTTAGTAATTGCTGTGCACATGCTCACTCATATCGGAATCGGTTGATATATACGAGTGCTGTCGCAGGCAAAAAAATCAGATTTTTCAAAATGTCACCCACTTTAGAAATTGAAACTGCTATATCTGAGCCATTTTTTAAGATAAAGACAAACAAAAAATGCTCCTGAATCCTTATATCAAGGTCAAATACTTAAGAAAGAAACCTTTTTCAATTTCTAATTTTTTTGCACCTCACTTTAAATATAATTTTTTTTTTTTAATGGCCGCCATTTTGAAAAAAGATGGCTGATGAAGCTGGCCAGCGAACTTGGTCGAGATATTGATGTATACTATCCACATGCCTTCTTCCATCGAAATAGACGAATAAGTGTGGTATCGCGTGACAAATACAAGATCGTTTCAAAGTGTTAGCCATGATAGAAATTCAAAGTGCTATAATTCAACCACTTTTTAAGAAATAAACAAAAGAACAAATTTTCAGAAACAAAAACTGCTCCAGAATCTTTGTATCAAGGCCAAACACATAAAAAAAAACTTTTTCATTTTCCAATTTTTTAATACCTCATTTTAAATTTTAAATTACATTTTTTTTTAAAATGGCAACCCTTTTGCAACAAGATGGCGAATGAAGCTGGCCAACGAACTCGGTCGAGACATTGGTATGTACTATGTACAGAGCAAGTTACATTCAAATCGTTCATAAATACGCCTGTTATCGCGTGACAAAAATCAGGTCGTTTTAAATTGTCAGCCACAATAGAAATTCAAAATGTTATAACTCAGCCATTTTTTTAGATGTAGACGAAACAAAACCTGTTCCGGAATCTTTGTATTAAGGTCAAACTCATACAAAAAAAATCTTTTTCATTTTCCAAATTTTTTGGTATCTCATTTTAAATTTATTATTTTTTAATTTTTTTAAATGGCCACCATTTTGAAACAAGATGGCGAATGAAGCTGGTCAACGAACTCGATTGAGTTATTTGTATGTACTATGTACACACCAAAGTACATCCAAATCGGTTCATAAATACGTCTGTTATCACGTGGCAAAAATCAGGACGTTTCAAAATGTCAGCCACGCTAGAAATTCAAAATGCTGTAACTCAGTCATTTTTTAAGATATAGACGAAACAAAAACTGCTCCCGAATCTTTTTATCAAGGTCAAACACATAAGAAAAAAATATTTTTTCAATTTTCAATTTTTTGCTACCACATTTCAAATTTAAATTTTTCTTAAAAATTTAAATGGCCGTTATTTTTAAACAAGATGGCGGATGAAGCTGGCCAACGAACTCTTTCGAGACATTGGTCAGTACTATGTATAAACGAAGTTACATCTAAATCGGTTCATAAATACGCCTTTTATCGCGTGACAAAATTCAGGACGTTTCAAAATGTCAGCTTCGCTAGAAATTCAAAATGCTATAACTCAGCCATTTTTTAAGATATAGACGAAACAAAAACTGCTACGGAGTCTTTGTATAAAGGTCAAATACACAAGAAAAAAATATTTTTCCATTTTCAATTTTTTGGTACCACATTTCAAATTTTATTTTTTTTTTTTTAAATTTAAATGGACGCCATTTTGAAACAAAACGGCGTATGAAGCTGGCCAACGAACTCGGTCGAGACATTGGTATGTACTATGTACACACCGAATTACATCCAAATCGGTTCAGAAATACGATTGTTACAGTGTGACATAGGTCATATATATATATATTGATATATATATATATATATATATATATATATATATATATATATATATATATCAATTTTGAACGGAGGGTGGTTTCGGGGTCTGGGGGTCATGATCGATGAAAATATACCAAAATTTTTTGAAATCGCTTTCCTCCGAACGGCTGCAATAGGTAGCTAGCTACCTATTGCAGCCGTTCGGAGGAAAGCGATTTCAAAAAATTTTGGTATATTTTCCTGCTACCTATTGCAGCCGTTCGGAGGAAAGCGATTTCAAAAAATTTTGGTATATTTTCATCGATCATGACCCCCAGACCCCGAAACCACCCTCCGTTCAAAATTGATATATATATATATATATATATATATATATCTTACCTTTGTCATACTGTAACTCTCGAATTTATGAACCGATTTGGATGTAATTCGGTATGTACATAGTGCATACCAATGTCTCGACCGAGTTCGTTGGCCAGCTTCATCCGCCATTTTGTTTCAAAATGGCGGCCATTTAATTTTTTTTTTTAATTTGAAATTTGAAATGTGGTACCAAAGAATTGAAAATGGAAAAATATGTTTTTCTTATGTATTTGACCTTTATACAAAGATTCGGGAGCAGTTTTTGTTTCATCTATATCATAAAAAATGGCTGAGTTATAGCATTTTGAATTTCTAGCGTGGCTGACATTTTGAAACGTCCTGAATTTTGTCACGCGATAAAAGGCGTATTTATGAACCGATTTGGATGTACCTTGGTGTGTACATAGTACATACAAATATCTCGACCGAGTTAGTTGGCCAGCTTCATCCGCCATCATGTTTCAAAATGGCGGCCATTTAAAAAAATTTTAAAAATTTTAAATTTAAAATGAGATACCAAAAAATTGGATAATGAAAAAGATTTTTTTTGTATGTGTTTGACCTTAATACAAAGATTCCAGAACAGTTTTTGTTTCGTCTATATCTAAAAAAATGGCTGAGTTATAGCATTTTGAATTTCTATTGTGGCTGAAATTTTAAAACGGCCTGATTTTTGTCACGCGATAACAAGCGTATTTATGAATCGATTTGGATGTTACTTGGTCTGTACATAGTATATACCAATGTCTCGACCGAGTTCGTTGCCCAGCTTCATTCGCCATCTTGTTTCAAAAGGGTTGTCATTAAAAAAAAAATTAATTTAAAATTTAAAATGAGGTATGAAAAAATTGGAAAATGAAAAAGATTTTTTTATGTGTTTGGCCTTGATACAAAGATTCCGGAGCAGATTTTGTTTCTGAAAACTTGTTCTTTTGTTTATATCTTAAAAAATGGTTGAATTATAGCACTTTGAATTTCTAGTATGGCTAACATTTTGAAACGATCTTGTATTTGTCACGCGATAACACACGTATTCGCCTATTTCCATGTAAGAAAGCATGTGGATAGCATATATCAACATCTCAGCCAAATATAAGTTACTTTAAATAAAAGCAGCTTGGATAAAGCTGACTAATTTCGCGAAATTCTCATTCATTATATTGATAAAAATTAGTATTGAATCTCCATTATTCGGTTTCCACTAAATTGAGCTTCGTGTGTTTGAATAATATAAGTTTGCTTTTTTAAAATAAGGAATTTGAAAGCTACCTCTTCCTCCCGGCACTGGCTGGAAGTACTTTTTCCACATCAGCTTAATTATGATAGCAGCAAAATCTACTGGATAATTCTTCGGTTTCAGAAAAAGAATGTAAAAAAAACTCCGCAAAACGCAAAAAAAAAAGTGAAAAAATCTTATAAAAAATTGGTCAAAAATTCAAAAATCGCTGAGGGAAAATTGATTATATCAAGCCAAAAGATTGAAACTGGAATGTTAAAAAATCAGCGTGAAAGACAAAAATACGCTAAAAATCACATAAAATGTTCGTAAAAAATTCAGAAATTTCCATGGATATATTTTCTATATTGAGCTAAAAGACTGAAACCTGATTCCTTTTAGGGATGTCAAAAATCTGTGCCGCAGATGGCAAAATTTTTAATATATTGGGATAAAAGATTGAAACTGGGTTCCTTTTACACTCTCTCTCTCTCAAAAAAAAAAAAAAAAAAAAAAAAAAAAATCAGTGAATTGAATGATTTTTTCCGGAACTTTTTCTTTCGTTCAAACACACACCAAAAAAAGCTTTGATTTGATTTGCTCATTTTCCGCGAAAATATAGAAAACTCACCAATCTAACGTAAAAATTACCTAACATCTTTACTAAATATAAAGATGTATTTTTGTCAAATCAAGTCACAGGAGTGTATAAATCACATAAAATGTTTGTAAAAAATTCAGAAATTTCTACGGATATATTTTCTATATTGAGCTAAAAGACTGAAACCTGATTCCTTTTAGGGATGTCAAAAATCTGTGCCGCAGATGGCAAAATTTTTAATATATTGGGATAAAAGATTGAAACTGGGTTCCTTTTACACTCTCTCTCTCTCTCAAAAAAAAAAAAAAAAAAAAAAAAAAAAAAATCAGTGAATTGAATGATTTTTTCCGGAACTTTTTCTTTCGTTCAAACACACACACAAAAAAAGCTTTGATTTGATTTGCTCATTTTCCGCGAAAATATAGAAAACTCACCAATCTAACGTAAAAATTACCTAACATCCTTACTAAATATAAAGATGTATTTTTGTCAAATCAAATCACAGGAGTGTTCCGCCAACTTTGCTGCATTGTACTTTTCCCTATTAGAAACTGAACTTTTACGCATGACTTTTTTCCTTCATAACACGAAGAAGTCGCAAATCAAAGATAAAAATTTCAAGAAATTTTCCTTTCTAAAGACGAAAATTTCTTCAAATATGAGGTAAAATCTCTTCTAATCACAGAAGTCTTAAAAAATGAAAAAAAAAAAAAAAAAAAAAAAAAAAAAAGAACCGTTCGTGAAAAATTCAAAAGTTTCAAAGGACGAAATTTAGAACATCGGGCTAAAAAGACTGAAACCTGATCCCTTTAACTAATGTCATAAAATCACGTCGGAAGGCGAAAAAAGTTAAAAATCACATAAAAAATTCGCGAAATATTTAAAAATCGAAGAAGACTACTTTACTATATTCGGCTAAAATGGACAGATAGATTGAAAATAGATTCCTTTTATGAATGTGGGGAGAAAAGCACGAAACTGGAAAAAAAAGAAAAAATAGCTTAAAAATTAAATGAAAAAAAATCGAATCAAAAAATTTAAAAACCTGTTTCGAGGTGCATAACTTCAGGCATACAGGTAACCTTCCTGTCAAATTTTGTCCTGAACAGAAAAATATCTTGTCAGAGATAGAAAAACTCTGGACAGGCAAACATCTGTCTTTATTATTATCTACTAGGAAACCCGTCTTCGTTGCCCATCACAGAAAGGTACCTTCTATCCGAAGGTATTTTTTTTCTTCTTAAATTTCAACTTGGGTGACAATTTTAAACTGGAGAAAACCGGAATGTATGAAAACGACATCCCAAAAGTATTTTTTTTTTTTTTTTTAATTAGTAAATCTGTACATATATATGTATTTAATAAAAGGCACCAATCCGAGCAGGAAAAAAATTGTTATAAGTGAATATTTTCTGCTTAAAGAAAATCTGTCTGCGCCACGCGGATGGCATTGTCAAACTGAAGAGAAAATTGAAAATACGAAAACGATTTCCATATCTTTTATTTATTTATTTTGTTTATGAGCAATACTTAGCGGCTTATAACATTTGTAAAAGGAATTAATTCAGTTTCAAACTTTTTTGCCAAATTTTGTCCTCGGCTGTTTTTTAAATTTTCAAGAATTTTTATGTGATTTTTAGCTTTTTTCCACTTTTCTGGTAGTTTTTTTAATATTCGTAAAAAAAATAAACCCGGTTTCAATCTTTTAGCCCAATATAAGTAAAGTTTGATCTCTATGAACTTCGAATTTTTTTATGCAATTTTTGGCGTTCTTTCGCGTTCTTCGGCGTTTTTTTTTTTTTTTTTTGACATTTTTTCCCTAAATGGAAGAATTCTCAGTTAAATTTTGCAAGTCCTTTGATTAAATTCACGTTGTAAGAATATCAAATTTGTTCCTGTAGCAACGTGAACGAAATGTTGTAAATTTGAATTTAATCTGGATCGAAAAAAAAAAATACAATAATTCAAGGTTCGTATGATTCGAGATCGGAGCGGACATAGCCCCTATGGGTGTAAGTTGGCGAAAGCAGTGCAGCCCAACTACAAATTCGTTCAATTTGAAGTTAGTTTTGGAAAATCCGACCAGCGAAACTCCGCTGGTGTTGTTATAAAATGGAACTCGGTTGGAAAATTAAATATAGATATTTCTCTAAAATCTGAGAGGGGGGGGGGGGGGCTCTGAAGACCTTGCTACGGCCCTGCTTCCTATTAATTGTCTGATATGTTTCAGTACCTCCTATGCACTTAACACCAATATCAAAATTATGTGAATCAACAAGCTCGTACGCCTGTAAAAATCTTTGTCAACTAACTCTGCATCTGGCATACGTTGTGTACTTTTTAATCTGAAGCCACGTGTCTTAAAATAATTTATATCATGCGATATTAGGTAGCTTTCAATACAAAAAGGTAAAAAACACATATTGCAGCTGTTTGGAGGAAAGTAATCCGAGAAAATTTTGGTATGTTTTCACCGATCATGACCCCCAGCGCCTAAAACCCTCCTTGGTTCAAATGTATTTATATTTATCGGATATTTGTCATTTTGTATCTCTCTTATTTATGAATCTATTTCGACATGACTGAGCATTTGTACAGTGAAAACTTTATTTTTTTCAATAGCAAGACCCTATTTTGACACCATAAATAAATTCTACACCCTTCAATTAGCCTAAATACAAATTTGTATGAAATTCGTATGATTAGTTTTCGAAGAATTGATTATTTTAAAATGGGCATATTTTAGGGGCTGTATCCAATTTGTAGTGTGGTACTCGAAGGTTGCTGAAAAGCTACAGATTGACTAAGTCACTTCTATTAATGTATTATTTCTTGCCAATATAACCATTTCACTCACTTAATATACTTTGGTTATTGTTATATATGGTAAAATCCTCTTCAATATTCATTTTATAATGCTTACAAGTGTTGAATTACCGATCTCCATATAATAAAACACAGTGAAACGAATCCGGGGCGGACCGATCAATCTTACCAGTCTCCGATAAGATGGAGCCACGTTAGGCTTAATTTCGATTTGAGATGTGTAAGAGAAAACTTGTCTGCCTAAATACAAATCTTTTCTACCTGAAATCCCTTCTGTTCAACATAATTTTCCGTAAAAGGTTCAAAACTAAAAAAATTTCAGTGATTTGTGCAGTTGAAAAACCATTTCAGAAATCGAGTTAAAAAGATACGTAGAGTAAAGCGTAAACAAGCGGTAGCGAGTCATTCCCTTGATTCATTGGTATTCTTCACGCGGCAAAAATCAACTACGGTAAACCCTCAGAGGAAAGATAGGAGTCTGTGGGTAAACTCATCAGCTACTGTCCCCTCTACGGTGACAAGAACAGACACTTACGTGACGCAAAGACCGTACAAGGAAAAAAAAACATGAAATGCCGTTTGCTTACCTCCATAACTTGAATGGACAAGATACAAAGGATTGCAAAAGATTCTTTGGCGGTCGTTCTCAACGTTCAAAAGGCGTGAGTTGTTCGTTTGTTTATAATGCTAGCGTCGTTTGTGAAATATAGTTCAATCAGTCCTAGAATTGTTTGTTATTTATTTATTTACTTTAAAAATTTAGTTGTATTATGCTTAAGTATAACTAATAGTCAGATGAGTTTAAGTAAAAAGTAATATGATAGCCTTGACTTTCGAAATTTTTCTTTGGTTTCTAATAGCAAAACAAACGAGGAGGGCGGTGGGAGTTTGCAATATCACCAGGATGTCTTACATGTATTTTAAAATAATTTAATGTGAAAGCATGAAGTTTAAATAAATAACCATGCATAAGCATATTATTTTAAATATTTATTTCAGCATAAAAAATTTTTATTTATATTTTTCATTTGGACTATTACTTTTATTTATATTTTTCATTTAGACTGTTATTTATATTTGAATAAAAAAGAAAATCTGATTGTGAAGCGTTACATACTAAAATTATGAAGTGGCATATATTTAAATTCATTTAAATAAGTTGAAAAGGAAGCGGCTAATTTTAGTCTCGATATTTTTTAATGTAACATCTTTTTCGAGCAAAAAACGTTTTGTACAGCTATGAAAAATAGGCATTAATTATGTTTGATTCTTCTTTGTATTACAAAAATTTAAAAAATACATAGATATAAGATATATAAAAAAATTAAGGTTACGAAACAATAAAAAGCATTTATAAAACTTATCCTTGAATAAAAATAGCTTTCGTCCTTTGCTTACAAGTTTTATTGTCAGATTTAAAACACACTGAGACTTTTATTTCTTTAAAATTTATCCTATTTATTAATCAATATACATACATATATATTTATATTTTTTTTGGAGAAAGGAGGGGAGGGGGTGGGTAAACTATGAAAAAACAATTTCAAAATGTTATTAAAAAAATTAGTATATTTCAATAGATGCAGCAGACTTTAACTGCGCAGTTTTATTGCATATTTGTTAAATTTTTGTTTTATTAAGAAATCTTAATTTTGTTTATTAGCCGGAAAGCCTAATTTACCCAGAAGTATTGTAAATTCTAATAGTGTGTTTATCAGAACATAAACTAGCTTAACTTTGCTCATCTAAACGCTTCCATATTATATATAAGACAGTTATATATGTTATAAAAATCAGACTGAAATTTTTTCTCAAAAACAAAAGTGATAAAAAATGATTTCGTTTTCTAAACTACGTAAGTCTCCTTTTTACTCTCTTATCAATTGTATATATATACAAGATATATATATATGTGTGTGTGTGTGTGTGTATATATATATATATATTATAAATTTGAGAAACTCTAGTAAATACTTAGTTTTAATAACATGCTAATCAATAAGTACTTTACTTGTTTGCTTACAATTCTAAATCCAGAACTCCAAGTAAGATTACTACATCTAAACAATAATATTTTTTAACTGCAGATTATCTTAAATAAACCTTCTTTGGAACTTGTTCTTTCTCAGTTTATTTTTACGTTATTAGAGATGAACTATTTATCAGGAGAGAGAAAGACAGCCAAACGAGCGATAAACTCATACGCTGTATCTTCTCACACAATTGTAACCCATCGGGGCTCCGAGTTGGAGGAAAATTAAGAATGGGGTCCTGTTGTTAAAGATAACCCGTGCAGTGCGTACCTAAACCGGAAAAGGAAAATTCCCCATTTCTCCAAAGAGATAAGATAACCCCCCAGTCTCAAATGGGCAGTTACTGTTAATTACCGTGAAGTCCGTCCTTGTCAAATTTATAACCTCAGTGGTAGGGAAGGTTATTTTGCACAGTACAGGAAATGTAACTTATGGATTCTTTTTAAGCTTTTAGAAACAGGACATCAAATGACCTTTTCCTTGACTAGTTTCATTTGATTATAATTTAAGGGTGTATTCGAAAAAATATTTTTCCACCTTCAACAGCTCGAAATTTTCTGAGACATTTTCAGACTCATTTTTAAAAGTAAAAACATGAAACTTGCTGGGGTGATTTCTGAAGACATGTTTAACATGCCGTGTGATTTCATTTTCAGCTCAATTAATTAGAATTTGATTTTTAAACAATTATTTTCTCAGTATGACCATTTTTTTCATTTCCAGATCGCCCGCTTCGGAAAATTCGGTTCAAAACGCCAACTTTGACAGCGTTTTTTACGGTATTTTCTGCATTAATCAAAAAATTAAGAAGCACGGCACATTATACAGTTTCTAAATAAGAGAATTTCCCAGTTTGATACGTTTGAGAGCAAAAATGAATTTTAAAATGAATCAAAAAATAAGCAGTTTCGATCGCAATACACCCTTAAAAGTTTGCGTGTCTATACAGTTTCCAAAGAAAAGTTCATGCGCGAGAAATGTTTCACAGCATTCACATTAATTTTGAGTGGATATACGTAGATTTGAAAAATGAGTTATGTTAAAGTTTATATTGATTTTCATTTTATATAATTTAATAAATATTTGGTTCAAATAATTATGTCATTATGAATGATTGTAATTTATTATTATTTTTTTGCGTGGATTTTAATTTAAAAATTTTGTAATTTTCCCTTATGATTGAGGACGTTTAAATCATAAAATATCAATTAGTACAATACTAGTTACAATAGGATTTTTATTTATAAAATTACAATCTCATACAATAAACCTATTGAATATATTTTAATCGATGGAAAATACTAGTATTTGAAAAATGAACTATGGCTTTAAAATATAATATTTCGGATTTGGTTACTATTAACACAAAGCATTTTTTCCAGCAAATTACTAAATTACAAAAAAAACTATGTTATTACATATGTAGACAAATCTACTAATAATTATGCAATCATATGTAAATCTTATTATCACCGACTTCTTACATCCTGTATTTCTTCTAATAATTTTTTTCAAAACACTAATGAAAATGTAATAGTAAACAATCGTAAAATTCAAAGTTATTATAAACTATTAAATATTTTCTCTACTAACTTTAATTATCTTTATTTTTTTCTTATACCCAAATTTCATAAGAAACCAATTAAATTTAGGACTGTAACTATTGGATGCAATACATATAATAATGTAGCCAATAAACTTCTATTAAAAATTCTCAATCAAATATATACACTGACAACAACAACTGATAATACACATTCTATAAAAAATAGCTATCAACTGGTCAATATTATGAAAAATCTTAAATGTGTAAACAATATAACGACATGATTTTAAGGATCTTTTTAATAATATAGATTTATTAAATCTACATAATATTATAAATGCATTGTTTAAAAAGTATCATCATAAACTGGATTTACTATTGAATACAGATATAGCTTATTTTAAAACTCTCACAAATTTCATTATCTATAATAATTGTATTTTGCAAGAAAACACCTAATATTTACAGAACGTCAGTATACCACAAGGTGGATGTACATCCAGTTTATTATCAGACTTATATCACTATGAACGTAATTTTGCTAATAGTAATCTACATTTATATCGTTATATTGATGACATAATTTTAATTGCCACTGAACAAACTAATATTTCTCAATTTCCAATAGATTATCCTACTAATTTAGAATTAACGGAAATCTTCCTGTCTAACAATACAATTAACTTTTTAGATCTTAAAATTACAATAATAGAAAACAAAACAATAACTGATCTATATGATAAAAGTAAAGAGTTTAAATTCAAAGTTAATACATTTACTAACTTTAAATCTTATCTTCATAATTTTGTATATCTATATATATAAAACAAGATATGTCTGCCTGCCTGCCTGACTGAGGCAAGCGCCGAAATTATAGCACCTAGGCCTCTGAAATTTTTGTCATGTGTTGATGCTGTCCTCAGAAAGTGTACTTCGCAGCCGGATTTTAAAATTTCAATTTAGATATTTAAAAAAAAATTAAAACGTTATGTGTTAGAGGCTATTTACAGCTCTAAGCCAATCCGCTGCAATAAAACGTTATGGGTTACAGGCTATTTACAGCTCTAAGCCAATCCGCGGCAATGAAGAAGCCAGCCAATGAGAGCAGGTGGTAAATATGAGATATAGCGGTTGCATTTCCTATCCTAACTGTAGCGGGAAATTGCACTGTTTATTTCCCATGCTTTATTATTTTTTTTTTTTTTTTTTTGTTACTATAAGATTTAATCTTATTGACATTATTTTATAATGTTTTTTACATTGTTTATATAAGAAACTAATACGATTCACGTAAGATACTTTAAATTGTATTCGTTCTTCATGTAAATATCTATTTACATACGCGTAGTCGCCCAAGAATGAAGTAGTATAATGTTTCTTGAACTTTCTGGGATCTTAAAGTAATTATTTTTTTTTTCAAATTTGCTGAATCAACGCTTCACTAAATGTTTTCATTTCTTAGTAAAAATATAACTGTACATTTTAGTGTAAGATGAAAACTGTACTTTCTGTGAAATGGAAGCATTCAGTAAATAATTTCCGTTCTCGGGTGGTTAAGAGATGTATGTTGTCATCGCCCAAGAATAGGAATAAAACAAATATTTCTTTTCAGAATGAAATGAATGAAGTTATTTGGGTTTTTCTTTTATCTTTTTTTTTTTCACTTCCCCATATATTATGAGTTTCATAACAAATCCCTATGAAAACACATTTTTTACACTTTACTGAATGTTTTCATTTCTTATCAAAGTCATGATATGTAACAAGCACAGGGATCTGTTTAGGAAAAATTGGGTTCTTTAAAGGACCTCACAAAATTTTTCATTTCAAAACAGGACCCTTCACAACATTTTTCATGTCAAAACTGGACCCTTCACAACATTTTTTATGTCAAAACTGGACCCTGCACAATTTTTTTCAAATCAAAGCAGGATCCTTCACAAAACTTTTCACCTTAAAAAAAGGACCCTTCACAAAATTCTTTGTCATAAAAGTAGGCTTTTTACAAACTTTTTCACCTGAAAACTAAACTTTCGCTTTACAATTATGTTTATCTCTTTATTACTTAATACAAAACTAAGATTATTATCTATAAAAATTAATAAAATGCTTAAAGACATTGCAGGTAAGTGGTGGATTGATTAATTAATGCTTCAATTGTAAAATATTTTACCAGCAGATTATTTTCTGCCACTGAAGTATCTGTCACCGACACTTGGAGAATTTTCCGCAACTGTGGTGGCAGGCATAGCAGTTTAAAGTTTAGGCGTAATTCAATGAAGAAAAATTGTGATATTTTTTTTCTGTCCCCATTTGTCAAAGTTCCCGATATTTCTCAGCGACAGATTGGAAAAATTCAGCGTGTGCTTCTGCACTCTTTCGTCAAAATTTGCTATACATTTCCGCGATCTTTTGATGAAATTTGCTATTTATTCCCTCGACTGTTTATCGAATTTTGTGTTTTATTTTTATAGTGATTGTTTTTACAAGATCATTTCATGAAATTTGCGTTTTTTTTTTTTTGCTACAATTAGCCAAATTTTGCTGTGCGTTTCTGCGATCTTTTGATGAAATGTACAATATTTTTCTTCGTTTACTGAAATTCACGTTTTTTTCAGCAATCGTTTCACAAAATACACAATCTCCCCCCCCCCCCCCCCCCGAAACCGTTTCACGAAATTTGCAGGTTTTTTTTTCATGATTTTTTTTTAAACGATCAGTGACAAAAAAAATTTTTCTTTTCCGTGGCCATTTGTCGAAGTTTCCGATATTTCTCAGCAACATATTGCCAAAATTTGTAATCTGCACTGTTTAGACAAACTTTGCTATGCTTTTCTGAGATCTTTTGATGAAATTTGCAATATTTTTCTTATTTTACTGAAATTCACGCTTTTTTTTTTTCAGCGATCGTTTCACAAAACGCACGATTCCCCCCCCCCCCTCCCCCCAAAATTGTTACATGAAATTTGCTTTTTTTTTTTTTTACGATCAGTGACAAAATTTGTGTTTTTCTTTTCCGCGGACATTTGTCGAATTTTCCGATATTTCTCAGCGACAGATTGGCAAAATTCGTAGTGTGCACTCTTTAGATAAACTTTGCTATGCGTTTCTGCGATCTTTTGCTGAAATTTGCAATATTTTTCTTTGTTTACTGAAATTCACGGTTTTTTTTCAGCGATCGTTTCACAAAATGCACGATGCCCCCCCACCCCCTCCCAAATCATTTCATGAAATGTGCATTTTTTTTTTTCAACAATCAGTGACAAAATATGTGTTTTTCTTTTCCGCAGCCATTTTTCGAAGTTTGCGATATTTCTCAGCGACAGATTGGCAAAATTGGCATATGCTTCTGCACTTTTTTGTCGAAATTTGCCATGCATTTCCGCGATTTTTTGATGAAATTTGCAATATTTTTCTTCGATTGTTTACTGATATTCGCGGGTTTTTTTTTCAGCAATCGTTTGACGAAAATCGTGATTCTTTTTCAACAATCTATGACAAAATTTGTGATTTTATTTTATTATTATTTTTTTTTGGCGACTACTTGCCAAAGTTCCCGATATTTCTCAGCGACAGATTGGCAAAATTCAGTGTGCGCCTCTGCACTCTTTTGTCAAAATTTGCTATACATTTCTGCGATCTTTTGACGAAATTTGCAATTTATTCTCTCGACTGTTTATCGAATTTTGTGTTTTATTTTTACAGTGATATTTTTTACAAGATCATTTCATTAAATTCGAGTTTTTCTTTTTCAATGATCTGTGACGAAATTCGTGTTTTTTTTTCTTTTTTTTTTCAGCCATTAGCAAAGATTAGACAAACTTTGCTATGCGTTTCTGCTATCTTTTGATGAAATGTGCGATATTTTTTTTCGTTTACTGAAATTCACGTTTTTTTCAGCGATCGTTTCACAAAATGCACGATCTCCCCTCCCTCCCAAACGTTTCACGAAATTTGCAGTTTTTTTTTCCTCATTTTTTTTAAACGATCAGTGACAAAAAAATGTTTTCTTTTCCGTGGCCATTTGTCGAAGTTTCCGATATTTCTCAGCAACATATTGCCAAAATTTGTAATCTGCCCTCTTTAGACAAACTTTGCTATGCTTTTCTGCGATCTTTTGATGAAATTTGCAATATTTTTCTTCGTTTACTGAAATTTGCGCTTTTTTTTCAGCAATCGTTTGACGAAATTCACGTTTTTTTTTCAACGATCTATGACGAAATTTTTTTTTTTTTTTTGGCAACCATTTGCCAAAGTTCCCGATATTTCTCAGCGACAGATTGGCAAAATTCAGTGTGCGCTTCTGCACTCTTTTGTCAAAATTTGCTATACATTTCCGCGATCTTTTGATGAAATTTGCAGTTTCCTCGACTGTTTATCGAAATTTGTGTTTTATTTTTATAGTGATTGTTTTTACAAGATCGCTTCATGAAATTCGTGTATTTTTTTTTTCTTTTTCAACGATCTGTGACAAAATTTGTGATTTTTTTTTTTATGCACCCATTTCATGAAGTTCCCAAAATTTCTCAGCGAGAGATTGGCATTTTTTTCAACGATCTACGACGAAATTTTTAATTTTTTTTTTTTTTGGCAACTATTTGCCAAAGTTCCCGATATTTCTCAGCGTCAGATTGGCAAAATTCAGTGTGCGCTTCTGCACTCTTTTGTCAAAATTTGCTATACATTTCCGCGATCTTTTGATGAAATTTGCAATTTATTCCCTCGACTGTTTATCGAATTTTGTGTTTTATTTTTATAGTGATTGTTTTTACAAGATCGTTTCACGAAATTAGTGTTTTTTTTTCCTTTTTCAACAATCTGACAAAATTTGTGATTTTTTTTTTATGCACCCATTTGACGAAGTTCCCAAAATTTCTCAGCGAGAGATTGGCAAAATTCTTCATATGCATCTGTACTCTTTGGACAAACTTTGCTGTGCATTTCCACAATCTTTTGATGAAATTTGCAATATTTTCCTTCGATTGTTTACCGAAATTTGTTTTTTCTTTATAGTGATTGTTATTTTCAAGATTATTTGACGAAATTCGCGGTTTTTTTTTCAAGGATATGTGACAAAGTTTGTGATGATTTTTTTTCCGTGACTATTTGTCGAAGTTCCAGATATTTCTCAGCGACGTAATGTGCACTCTTTAGACAAACTTTGCTATGCGTTTCTGTGATCTTTTGATAAAATTTGCAACATTTTTCTTCGATTGTTTACTGATATTCGTGGGGTTTTTTTCAGAAATCGTTTGACGGAATTCGTGATTTTTTTTTCAACAATCTATGACAAAATTTGTGATTTTATTTTAATATTTTTTTTTTTTTTTGGCGACTATTTGCCAAAGTTCCCGATATTTCTCAGCGACAGATTGGCAAAATTCAGTGTGCGCCTCTGCACTCTTTTGTCAAAATTTGCTATACATTTCTGCGATCTTTTGATGAAATTTGCAATTTATTCCCTCGACTGTTTATCGAATTTTGTGTTTTATTTTTACAGTGATTGTTTTTACAAGATCATTTCATTAAATTCGAGTTTTTCTTTTTCAATGATCTGTGACGAAATTCGTTTTTTTTTTTTTTTTTTTTTTTTTTTTTTTTCAGCCATTAGCAAAGATTAGACAAACTTTGCTATGCGCTTCTGCTATCTTTTGATGAAATGTGCAATATTTTTCTTCGTTTACTGAAATTCACGTTTTTTTTCAGCGACCGTTTCACAAAATGCCCGATCTCCCCTCCCTCCCAAACGTTTCACGAAATTTGCTGTTTTCTTTTTCATCATTTTTTTTTAAACGATCAGTGACAAAATTTTTTTTTTCTTTTCCGTGGCCATTTGTCGAAGTTTCCGATATTTCTCAGCAACATATTGCCAAAATTTGTAATCTGCACGGTTTAGACAAACTTTGCTGTGCTTTTCTGCGATCTTTTGATGAAATTTGCAATATTTTTCTTCGTTTACTGAAATTTGCGCTTTTTTTCAGCTATCGTTTCACAAAATGCACGATTCCCCCCCCCCCCCCCCCCAAATCGTTTCATGAAATTTGCGGGGTTTTTTTTTAACGATCAGTTGCAAAATTTGTGTTTTTCTTTTCCGTGGCCATTTGTCGAAATTCCCGATATTTCTCAGCGACAGATTGGCAAAATTCGTAATGTGCACTCTTTAGACAAACTTTGCTATGCGTTTCTGTGATCTTTTGATGAAATTTGCAATAATTTTCTTTGTTTACTGAAATTCACGTTTTTTTTTTTTTCAGCAATCGTTTCACAAATTGCACGATTCTCCCCCCCCCCCCCCCCCAAATCATTTCATGAAATTTGCATTTTTTTTTTCAACGATCAGTGACAAAGTTTGTGTTTTTCTTTTCCGCGGCCATTTGTCGAAGTTCCCTATATTTCTCAACGACAGATTGGCAAAATTGGCATATGCTTCTGCACTTTTTTGACGAAATTTGCCATGCATTTCCACGATCTTTTGATGAAATTTGCAATATTTTTCTTCGATTGTTTACTGAAATTCGCGGGTTTTTTTCCAGCAATCGTTTGACGAAATTCACGTTTTTTTTCAACGATCTATGACGAAATTTGTAATTTTATTTTTTTTTTGGCAACTATTTGCCAAAGTTCCCGATATTTCTCAGCGACATATTGGCAACATTCAGTGTGCGCTTCTGCACTCTTTTGTCAAAATTTGCTATACATTTCCGCGATCTTTTGATGAAATTTGCAGTTTCCTCGACTGTTTATCGAAATTTGTGTTTTATTTTTATAGTGATTGTTTTTACAAGATTGCTTCATGAAATTCGTGTATTTTTTTTTCTTTTTCAACGATCTGTGACAAAATTTGTGATTTTATTTTTTATGCACCCATTTCATGAAGTTCCCGATATTTCTCAGCGACATATTGGCAAAATTCAGTGTGCGCTTCTGCACTCTTTTGTCAAAATTTGCTATACATTTCCGCGATCTTTTGATGAAATTTGCAATTTATTCCCTCAACTGTTTATCGAATTTTGTGTTTTATTTTTATAGTGATTGTTTTTACAAGATCGTTTCACGAAATTAGTGTTTTTTTTTTCTTTTTCAACAATCTGACAAAATTTGTGATTTTTTTTTTTTTTTATGCACCCATTTGACGAAGTTCCCAAAATTTCTCAGCAAGAGATTGGCAAAATTCGGCATATGCATCTGTACTCTTTGGACAAACTTTGCTGTGCATTTCCGCAATCTTTTGATGAAATTTGCAATATTTTCCTTCGATTGTTTACCGAAATTTGTTTTTTCTTTATAGTGATTGTTATTTTCAAGATTATTTGACGAAATTCGCGTTTTTTTTCAACGATATGTGACAAAGTTTGTGATGATTTTTTTTCCGCAACTATTTGTCGAAGTTCCCGATATTTCTCAGCGACGTAATGTGCACTCTTTAGACAAACTTTGCTATGCGTTTCTGCGATCTTTTGATAAAATTTGCAACATTTTTCTTTGTTTACTGAAATTTACGTTTTCTTTTTTTTCAGCGATCGTTTCACAAAAGGCACGACCCCCCCCCCCCCCCCCCAAATCGTTTCACGAAATTTGCATTTTTTTTTGAACGATCAGTAACAAAATTTGTTTTTCTTTTCCGCGTCCATTTTTTTTGTGAACGATCTATGACGAAATTTGTGATTTTATTTATTTATTTTTTATTTTTTTTTATTTTTATTTTTTTTTTTTTTGCGCCCATTTGCCAAAGTTCCTGATATTTTTCAGCGACAGATTGGCAAATTTGGCATATGCTTCTGCATTTTTTTGACAAAATTTGCTATGCATTTCCGCGATCTTTTGCTGAAATTTGCAATATTTTTCTTCGATTGTTTACTGAAATTCAAGGGCTGTTTTCAGCGATCGTTTCACGAAATGCACAATTTTCCCCCAAGATTGGCGAAATTTGCATTTTTTTTTTTCAATTATCTGTGATGAATTTGCATTTTTTTTCTGTGACTATTTGTCGAAGTTCCTGATATTCCTGAGTGACAGATTGGCAAAATTCAACATGATCTTCTGCGATCTTTTGATGAAATTTGCAATTTTGTTCTTCGATTGTTTCACAAAATTCGTGATTATTTTTCCAAGATCGTTGAATGAAATTCTTTTTTTTTTATGATCATTTCACATTTTTTTTCAACGATCTATGACAAAATTTGTGATTTTTTTAAAATTTGTGACAATTTATTGCATGTTATATGTTCACTGTTCATGGGTGTCTAAAAATGTAATCAACAACATTAACAGGAAGATAGATTATAAATAACAAACACTCAACATTTTTGCTTTATTGAATTATGCCTAAACTTTGCACTGCCCTTTCAATGTGAAAACATTCAATAAAGTATAACATATGTTTTCATTAGGATGAGAGAATATTAACAAAAGAATAAGAACTGAGTGAAAAATCCTTGAGTTCATTAAATACTTAATATGGTGTGCATTTTGTGATATATTATGAGTTTTATAAGAATCGCACGTGAATGGACTCTTATCGCTCAAGAACGGAAATTATTTACTTCATAGAAAGTTGAAGAAACACGTTCCATGCTTGGGCGACCATGCATATGTAAATTGCCATTAACACGAAGAACGAATACAATTTAAATTAACTTACGTGAATGATAACACTTTAAAATTTTAAAGGTGAGAGAGTTGAATTTCGAGTTTGGAAGGCAGGTGACAATAATTGTCCTTTCAACTGTACAGTTTTCTACGATGAGTATCCTTTATATGTTGTTTTCTGACAGAGGTCGTTTTAAAGCTTTTGGCCTGTACATTACTAAGCACTCACTCCTCTCAACTAATTTTTTCATCAGTAGAGGGTGTTTTAAAATTTTAATTTGTTCATGACTATGGCATACAATTTTACAAAAATTTATGAATAAAATTTGCACAACATCTCAACAATTTGCAACTGCTTCTCCCCCATTTTCACACTGTGACTGGGTACGTATTTCAGACAAAATCGAGTTACATATAAAATCATATAAATTAAAGGTTTCTTTATAAATATTACCACGGAACCGGGCAACGCCGGGCGGGTCAGCTAGTTGTAATATAATCCTTATCCTTAATCATTTATATAGAATAAAGTGTTTATGTTCTTCTCATCCAATTAATAACAATATTAAAAAACTAATTTATGATGCATTAAATCATGGTTTTCCAAAAAAATTCATATATTCTTCAATGTATAATTAGTACTTAAATCATCTAAAAAAACAAATTAACACATGCGTAAAAAAAATTACAAAAATATATATATATAAGATAAGAAAATAATTATAAAAAATTAAAAATGTAAAAAAAAAAAAAGTCCTTCCGGCCAGTGCCGGGAGGATGAGGTAGCTTTCATATTCCTTATTTTAAAAAAGCCAACTTATATTATTCAAACACACGAAGCTCAATTTAGTGGAAACCCGAATATAGGAGATTCAATACTAATTTTTATCAATACTAAATCATTATGAATGAGAATTTCGCGAAATTAGTCAGCTTTATCCAAGCTGCTTTTATTTAAAGTAACTTATACTTGGCTGCCAAATTCGGCAATTTCTTAAAGTGCCTGCCATTTTAAGACAGCATGGTGGATGAGGCTAACCATTAAACTTGGTCGATACCTTAGTAATTGCTGTGCACATGCTCACTCACATCGGAATCGACTGATATAAAATTGCCGAGATATATCGGATGATATCGGAATCGATTGATATAAAATTATTGATAAATTTGCCGAGTGCTGTCGCAGGCAAAAAATCAGATTTTTCAAAATGTCACCCACATTAGATATTGAAATTGCCATATCTGAGCCATTTTTTAAGATAAAGACAAACAAAAAATGCTCCTGAATCCTTATATCAAGGTCAAATACTTAAGAAAGAAACCTTTTTCAATTTCTAATTTTTTTGCACCTCACTTTGAATATAATTTTTTTTAATTTAACGGCCGCCATTTTGAAACAAGATGGCTGATGAAGCTGGCCAGCGAACTTGGTCGAGACATTGATGCATACTATCCACATGCCTTCTTACATCGAAATAGGCGATTACGTGTGTGTTATCGCGCGACAAATACAAGATCGTTTCAAAATGTTAGCCATGCTAGAAGTACAAAGTGCTATAATTCAACCATTTTTTAAGATATAAACAAAAGAACAAATTTTCAGAAACAATAACTGCTCCGGAATCTTTGTATCAAGGCCAAACACATAAAAAACTTTTTCATTTTCCAATTTTTTAATACCTCATTTTAAATTTTAATTTTTTTTTTTTTTAAATGGCCGCCATTTTGAAACAAGATGGCGGATGAAGCTGGCCAACGAACTCGGTCGAGATATTTGTATGTACTATGTACACACCAAGGTACATCCAAATCGGTTCATAAATACGCCTTTTATCGCGTGACAAAATTCAGGACGTTTCAAAATGTCAGCCACGCTAGAATTCAAAATGCTATAACTCAGCCATTTTTCCAGATATAGACGAAACAAAAACTGTTCCGGAATCTTTGTATTAAAGTAAACACATATGAAAAAAAATTTCATTTTCCAATTTTTTGGTATCTCATTTTAAATTTAAAATTTTTAAAATTATTTTAAATGGCCGCCATTTTGAGACAAGATGGCGGATGAAGCTGGACAACAAACTCGGTCGAGATATTTGTATGTACTATGTATAAACGAAGTTACATCCAAATCGGTTCAAAAATACGCCCTTTTATCGCGTGACAAAATTCAGGACGTTTCAAAATGTCAGCCACGTTTAGAAATTCAAAAGTCCTTCCGGCCAGTGCCGGGAGGAAGAGGTAGCTTTCATATTCCTTATTTTAAAAAAAGCCAACTTATATTATTCAAACACACGAAGCTCAATTTAGAGGAAACCGATTATAGGAGATTCAATACTAATTTTGTATCAATACTAAATCATTATAAATGAGAATTTCACGAAATTAGTCAGCTTTATCGAAGCTGCTTTTATTTAAGGTTGTATTCCGATCGAAACTGCTTATTTTCTGATTCATTTTAAAATTCATTTTTGCTCTCAAACGTATCAAACTGGGAAATTCTCTTATTTAGAAACTGTATAATGTGCTGTGCTTCTTAATTTTTTGGTTAATGCAGAAAATACCGTAAAAAACGCTGTCAAAGTTGGCGTTTTGAACCGAATTTTCCGAAGCGGGCGATCTGGGAATGAAAAAAATGGTCATACTGAGAAAATAATTGTTTAAAAATCAAATTCTAATTGATTGAGCTGAAAATGAAATTACACGGCATGTTAAACATGTCTTCAGAAATCACCCCAGCAAGTTTCATGTTTTTACTTTTACAAATGAGTCTGAAAATGTCTCAGAAATTTTCGAGCTGTTGAAGGTGGAAAAATATTTTTTCGAATACACCCTTAAAGTAACTTCGGCGATTTCTTAAAGTGCCTGCCATTTTAAGACAACATGGTGGATGAGGCTAACCTGTGAACTTGGTCGAGACCTTAGTAATTGTTGTGCACATGCTCACTCACACCGGAATCGATTGATATATACGAGTGCTGTCGCAGGCAAAAAATCAGATTTTTCAAAATGTCACCCACATTAGATATTGAAATCGCTATATCTGAGCCATTTTTTAAGATAAAGACAAACAAAAAATGCTCCTGAATCCTTATATCAAGGTCAAATACTTAAGAAAGAAACCTTTTTCAATTTCTATTTTTTTTTTTTGCACCTCACTTTAAATATAATTTTTTTTTAATTTAATGGCCGCCATTTTGAAACAAGATGGCTGATGAAGCTGGCCAGTGAACTTGGTCGAGATATTGATGTATACTATCGACATGCCTTCTTACATCGAAATAGGCGAATACGTGTGTTATCGTGTGACAAATACAAGATCGTTTCAAAATGTTAGCCATGCTAGAAATTCAAAGTGCTATAATTCAACCATTTTTTAAGATATAAACAAAAGAAAAAAATTTCAGAAACAAAAACTGCTCCGGAATCTTTGTATAAAGGCCAAACACATAAAAAAAATCTTTTTCATTTTCCAATTTTTTAATACCTCATTTTAAATTTTAAATTTATTTTTTTTTTAAATGGCAACCCTTTTGAAACAAATTGGCGAAGGAAGCTAGCCAACAAACTCGGTCGAGACATTGGTATGTATTATGTACAGACCAAGTTACATCCAAATAGGTTCATAAATACGCCTGTTATCGCGTGACAAAAATCAGGTCGTTTTAAAATGTCAGCCACAATAGAAATTCAAAATGCTATAACTCAGCCATTTTTTAAGATATAGACGAAACAAAAACTGTTCCGGAATCTTTTTATTAGGGTCAAACAAATAAGAAAAAAATATATTTTCAATTTTTTGGTACCACATTTCAATTTTACATTTTTCTTAAAAATTTAAATGACCGCCATTTTTAAACAAGATGGCGGATGAAGCTGGCCATTGAACTCGGTCGAGACATTGGTATGTACTATGTATAAACGAAGTTACATCGAAATCGGTTCATAAATACGCCTTTTATCGCGTGACAAAATTCAAGACGTTTCAAAATGTCAGCCACGCTAGAAATTCAAAATGCCATAACTCAGACATTTTTTAAGACATAGACGAAACAAAAACTGCTCCGGAATCTTTGTATAAAGGTCAAATACATAAGAAAAAATATTTTTCCATTTTCAATTTTTTGGTACCACATTTTAAATTTTAATAAAAAAAAAAATTTAAATAACCGCCATTTTGAAAAAAAATGGCGGTTGAAGCTGGCCAACGAACTCGGTTGAGACATTGGTATGTACTATGTACACACCGAATTGCATCCAAATCGGTTCATAAATACGAGAGTTACAGTGTGACAAATGTCAGATATATATATATATATATATATATATATATATATATATATATATATATAAGTCAATTTTGAAAGGAGGGTGGTTTCGGGTTCTGGGGGTCATGATCGATGAAAATATGCCAAAATGTTTTGAAATCGCTTTCCTCCAAACGGCTGCAATCGGTAGCTTTTTGTAATGAAAACTACCTAAAATGCTATAACTCAGCCATTTTTTAAGATATAGACGAAACAAAAACTGCTCCGGAATCTTTGTATAAAGGTCAAATACATAAGAAAAAAATATTTTTCCATTTTCACTTTTTTGGTACCACATTTCAAATTTTCAATTTTTTAAAAATTTTTAAATGGGCGCCATTTTGAAACAAAATGTCGGATGAAGCTGGCCAACGAACTCGGTCGAGACATTGGTATGTACTATGTACACATCGAATTACATACAAATCGGTTCATAAATACGAGAGTTACAGTGTGACAAATATCAGATATATATATATATATATATATATATATATATATATATATATATATATATATATATATATCAATTTTGAACGGAGGGTGGTTTCGGGGTTTGAGGGTCATGATCGATGAAACTATACCAAAATTTTTTTGAAATCGCTTTCCTCCGAACGGCTGCAATAGGTAGCTTTTTGTAATGAAAGCTACCTAAAAAAAAAAATTATTATAGGACGGATGGGTGGGTATATGTTAGAGCATGAAGGAGGGTGGCATTGTCTGGATAATGCGCAATGGTTAATTTATTTTTAAAAACGGAATGAGACATTTGATTTATAACTACGTTGCTAATACACATTTTATAATGTATGTTGATTCTTTTATATGTACAGTCTGTTACAAAATTATAAGACCACAACATATTTTGCTCTTTAGGTAATTAAAGAAATATTTCAATCAAAATAAAGAATATCTTATGTTAGTACATCAAGTTTTTGGTAAAATGTAGCAACTTAGAGAAATGAAATTAATTCGGAAAAAATAAAACATCAATGTAACAAAAAAGTGTCAAAAAGAACTGTTACAAAATTATAGGACCACCTGTAGTAAAGAACAGTTTTCTCAAATTTAGTTAGATGTTGCTCCACCATTTCTCTGAATAACTTCAAACACACGATTTGGTATAGAGTTTATTATTTTTTTTAAGGAAAGATTCAGGAATATTGTCCCATTTCTCCATAATGGTCATTTCGAATTGATATGTTGAATGACATTGTTTGTTATTTTCATACACTTGTCGAGACAAATAACCCTACAAGTTTTCTATGAGGTTTAGGTAAGGGCTTCGACTTGACCAAGGTAAAACATTAATCTTTTCTCTTTTAAACCACTCTTGTGTTCATTTCGATGAATGACTGGGAGCTGAGACTCATCTTGTTGAAACCTTCATTTTGCACCTCCTAAAAGTGGTCCGAAGGGTATCAGACTTCGAAATAGCATCCATTGGTAACTGTCCGAGTTCGTTTTCCCTTCAACTCTTTGGAGATAGCATTTTCCTGCATATGGAAAAGCGCCCCATACCATAACGGAACCGCCTCCCATCTGTCTACTGAAGAACTCACGCGATCTTTGCCTTAAATCATGCCAGTAGTAATTATTGCCATCTGGACTATCTAGATTGAATTTTTTCTCGTCGAAAACAATATATTTCTCCATGCAGAGTTACAGGACATGACATTTTTTACCCACTTAAGACGAGCTTCTTTGTGACATTTCAGGAGTAGTGGTTTACTTTTTAATTTGCGACGAATAACACCAGCATTAGATTTCAAACTTCGCCACACGGTTGCATGTGATACCTTTTTAGTCATCTGTTGTGCTATTTTACGAGTCGACTGGTATTTTTTCGTTGCCAGTTTGACAATCTGCCTATTATCACGATCTGATAACTTATTTTTACGACCAGATAGTTTATGCGTTCCATATAATTCTTTTTTTACTTAAAACATTATGAATAGCAGTTTTAGAACGATTAAGAATCTTACATATTTCACGTTCAGACTTTCCTTTTCCTTTGTAGAACCACACTCTTCTCACTTCTATTTCAGACAGCTCACTCCGACGAGGCGTTTTACTAATAAATTCAAAGAATCAGATACTATTTAGAATTTCTCCACTTTATTCTTCTTTTTAAGTTTTTCAGATTGTTTAGGTTACAGTTAAATTCTGAATTCAAAATAAAATCGTCTGCTTTATTAATAATATGAGTGGTCTTATATTTATGAAACAGCGGTTTTGCGTAAAATCGTTTGGCATGAAACAAAAAATAAATTCAGACTTTTTTTTTCCTCAGTTAAATAAACATTACAGAGTTATTTCTTTTCATACAACTACTTTTAAATTCAAACTAATATTTTCTTTGTTGAAAAAATGTGAAATTGTAAGTGGTCTTATAATTTTGTAACAGACTGTATAATGGCGTAGTTATAATTCCGTCCATATTTATTACGTCCATAGTTCTGCACAAATTGTTTCCAAATTGATACATAAAATCAAGGGGCATAAAATCTCGGTCAAGTTCGTTAATGGGCAAAATTCGACCAAGGAGGTGGAAATAGGAAGGGGTTTTGTGAAAAAAGCAGAAACCCATAACTTCCTAATTATAACACATATCGACTCAGTTTAATGTTATTATTACTTCTAAAAAAAGGACAAAAATTTATACGTGACAGATTTTTGATAAAATTAAAAATGGGCTCAAGGGGCGAAACATAGGATTTTGAGAAGAAAAAAATTCATTTAAAAAAGGTGGTTTTAGGGAGAAATAAATTCACAGCTTCGTCAATTCTCAAGATATCAAATCCAATTAAATTTATTATAAATGTTTTTAATATTATCTACAACTTTTATATTTACAGTTTTTGATATAACCTTTTCTTACTGCAAAAAAAAATAAAAAATAAAAATAAAAACGAAAACGAAAAAAAAGGGGGGGGGAGGGGGGGTTGAAGAAGAAAAAATCCATAACTTCGTCAATTCACAAGATATCAAATCCGCATGAATTTATTATGTATCTTCTTAATATTATCTACAACTTTTATACTCACACGTTTTTGATAGAACCAATTCTTACAGCAAAATCAAATTAAAAATGCATAGGGGTTGAAGAAAAAAATATCGTATTAAGGATGTACTCAAATCCAAACTGCTTATTTTCTGACTCATTTTTGCTTTCAAACGCATCCAATTGGTAGGTTCTCTTATTAAGAAACTATATAATGTGCCGTAACAGTTGATTTTTTGATAGACGCAGAATATATTTCAAAAAATGATGTCAAAGTGGGCATTTTGAACCGAATTTCCTGAAACGATTGTGTTAGAAACGAAAAATATTGTCCTACTGGGAAAAGAATTGTTTATAAATCAAGTTCTAATTAATTGAACGAAAAAAAAAAACATCTGGCTTATAAATCTCTTCAAAAATCACGTCAGCAAGTTTCTTGTTTTTTCTTTTAAAAATGAATCTGAAAATGTGTCAGAAAATTTCGAGTTGTTGAGCATGGAAAAATATTTTTTGAATACTGCCTTGACATGATTTTGATAAAACCAGCTCTTATATAAAAATGAAATTAAAAACTCGTCAAACGGACAGATAAAATTGTTAAAGTGGGTTTATCTGTTATCATGATTTAGTTTGGTTGGTGAAATTAGTACTTAACTTCGAAATCTACCTGCGCCTGTAGGCCGAGACGGCAGGGATTTTTGTATTTTTCTCATTTAGTATACCTTCTTCACCAGTTCTATCATCACTATTAGATTTAACAACACAGTTAGAAACGATGTCTTCATCTGTCAGATACTGGAAGCCAGACTCACATGCATCCTTTTGAAACCAATCTTCTAAATTTTCTTCATCAAGATTTTCGAAACCTTCTAATTCCTTTGCCTGTTCAAAAATACTACTATTTTCATATTTTTCTTGAATATCTGAAGATGATTGTTCATCAAGCGGCATGATACTTCTCCACGATCGTGATAACGTAGACGATTTTACCTTTGACAATGCTTGCTGATATTCCATATACTGCATCAAATAACGAATATTACTTCCAAAAATTTGGTACTGTTTTAACTTCATGAACCAAAATTTTCAAATGTTCAGATCTCTAGTGCCGTTCTATTGCTGAAATTACACCTTGATCCACAGGCTGTATCGCTGCTGTAACATTTGGAGAGAGAAATTTACTAGTAATCAATCCGTGATCAGACGCTAGGAAACTTTCATTTGGATGTGAAGGGGCAACGTCTAAAAGTAATACTGCTTTTTGGGGGTAAGCCTTTTGCTTGTAAATCTTTCCTGACTTCAGGAACAAAATGTTCATGGAACCATCTGAGAAAAATCTCCCGTGTCATCCATGCGCCCTTTTAATTGAAATAAACTACCAGTAATTTTTTTGTTCTGTACACTTAAACGAGCGCAGCTTCATAGCCTTTCCAATCATTACGAGTTTCATTTTATGGTCACCTGAAGCATTTGCATAGCACATAATGGTAATGCGCTCCTCCGATAATTTGTGGACTGGAGCTGACTTTTCTTCCCATGAAGCAAATGCTTTTTGTTGGGAGACGTATCCAATACAATCCCGTCTCATCGGCATTATAAATTAGATCAGGAATCAAATTTTCTTCGTCAATAAATTCTTGAAATTTCGCACAAAACAATTCTGAAGTAGTCACATCCGCACTTAGACGTTCTCTTTCAACATTCAGCTGCTGAATTCCATAGCGTTACTTGAATCGAATGAGCCAACCAGATGAAGCATTAAAATATCCTTCTAATTCTAGTGCTTCTTGAAAAAATCTCGCTTTTTCTCAACACATGGCACACGAAATAGGTATAGCTTCTGCTCTTTTTTGATTAAACCACTGTAGTAGAGGCGAATCTAGATCTTTTAATTTTTACGTTCTCAGATTTTAGTTTCAGACTTAGTTTAAGACTTCAAACTTAGTTTCGAAAGCGTTTCGTCATCACAATCTCTCGTGAAGGTAATGAGTTTTTCTTAGTTCTTTTTTTTTTAACACGTACAGTTTGTACTCCAATTTGAAAATCCTTTGCTAATTTTCTAGCTGATTCTCCATTATCAAGTTTCTGAAGGATTTCTGATTTTTGTTTAACATTTAAAATGTTTCGTTTTCGTTTCACACCAATCACTTTTACCAGTAAAAAAATTCACGCTACTAACTGACGATAAACAAGACGCAAAAACTAAAGGAACAAGTTTGAAAATGAGAGAGCTGAAAAGTTTTTAGAAGATATTCAGGAGACAAGGATAATATCTTGGTGACTGGATTAATCAGAAGGTTAATGATAAAAATATATTTTACCAAAACATAGCACAGCCAAATATGTCGTGAACGTCACTGCGAGAATAAATTATGAACACACTGCAGAGCTTCTGAGACGTGATTCTACCACGAGATTAAAACCTCTCCGCAGACTAGCATCTCATTCCTAGATGGTTCCCTATGGAAGGACGAAAATTGGGAAAGGGCACTTTTTTGTTTTGGTGATGTGTTGAAGTGGAGACATCTGTTCGCAGAATTATTGCACCAGCTTTAATTTTAGAGAATTTCAATTGATAGAATTTTCAATAAAAAGTTGAGAGATCATTAGATAAGAACTTATTAAAATATTTTATTACATTCAATTTTTAATGCGATATAATTATTAAAATCAAAATGCATAAGATTTAAAAAAAAAATAATTTTGTGCTTTTTATTTATTTTTTATATTTTTAAATCACGGTATAATATTTTGGTATTACATTTTATACCTGAATTATTATAAATTAAAAAAAAAAAAAACTTTGTAATTTTCATTTATATATTTAAATCACGGCATAATATTTTGGTTCTAACGAAAACATTACAACACACATATTTCTTTTCTTTGTAAACAAACTTTTAGGACAGAAATTATGCATTAAATTATTTCATTTTTAAAGGAATTGATGATAAGTCATGTACATAGACGTCGAAGCGAAAGTATTTTGGAGACTGCACTCCTTTCCAAAACTTCGGATCATATCGTTAGAAACGATAATCTGGATGGATATATGGAACACACTGCAGAGCTTCTGAGACGTGATTCTACCACGAGATTAAAACCTCTCCGCAGACTAGCAACTCTGGATAATTACAATCTTATTTAATTACAACCTAATAATTAAAACAAATATAATTACAAAATGATAATTACAACCTAACGAGTTTGGTGTCATCGCATTAGATGACACCAACCTCGGGGCCTCCCATTGTTACCTAAACATACTGTCTGTCGATTCCTAACCAGTTACTGCTGTATTAATCCTTTATCAGATCCACTATGACCTAAAGATCATTACACTCCCCATGCTTCTGTGCTCAACGATAAAAAAAAAATTAGTTTTAAAAATAAAATGATTAGAATGATTTTTTTTATCTTAACTAAGTTTTTAAAAATAGTATCTTTGTACTTTTTCATTCAAACTATTTTTTTACGATCTAAATAAATGATATATGAATCATTATTATAAATGCACAATGATTAAAAAAATATATTTTTTTAACTTAATTAAATTTTTAAAACAGAAACTTTGGATTTTTTCATTCAAACATTTTTTTCACAATTTAGATAAATATTGAAAAGTAAAAATGTCCAATTTTTTCAAATTCTCCACCGCTTGGATTCGATCTCACGATATATCGAATAGGAGGGAAAAGACATACCACAGGGATACTGGTATTCAGTTCGAAATAGCTTGAAACAAATCTCAATTCTGTCAACACATATCTCAATAATACAATTAAAAATAAAATTAAAAATATTTTACTAAAATACATTTAAAATACTTTTCAAAAATTTTTAGTAAAATATTTTTTTTAAGCCAGAATGAAAATCGCTTCTTATTATTCTCAAATAGAGTTAGTTTCACAAGTTTGGAAAGTTTCAACTGTTTACCTAAAATAGATTTTTAGAAAAGTGCACCAAACCATCAAAAAACCACTTTTTTCGAAAAGGCAAAAAAACTATATACACTCGCACAATACTTAAATATATTATTTTAAAACCTTGCAGCATCATAATCATATTGATTTAACATTTCATCATCAATTTTTTTCTGTTTTATCAATTTATAACTCAATTCAAAACTCGAAAATTTAAACCAATTTATGTTCCATGTGTCCTTAATTCATATTTTTTCTAAATTTCAAATATTATGCTTATTTTTTCAAATGCGGTTCGAAAATGATTGATAAAAATCTTCGTTCCGAAAAACAAGTCCGAGCCGGATTTGAACTCGGGTAGAAAAATCTCAAATCCAGCAGGCAGCCTACCATGCTACTCAACCGCTTGCCAAAGGAGGAAATTTATCCAATTATAAATTGCAGCTTAAACTTTGCGATTTACTTTCTCAAGACACCCTGGGGTTTGAGCTTTATGGCGGTTATATATTTATGTACTAACTATAGTCTAATACTCAAATGTTCATCGCATTAGATGACACCAACCTCGGGGCCTCCCATTGTTAGCAGAACAGACTGTCTGTCGATTCCTAACCAGTTACTGCTGTATAAGTCCTTTATCAGATCCACTATGACCTACGGTTCAGTTGTTTGGTGATCTGTCTGTGAAACTCGGATGCAGAAACTTCAAACTGCCCAAAATGAAATTTTACGTCAGGTTGTAAATGCAACCACGTTCGTCCGGAATGACATCATTCACTTCGATCTCAACATTCGGCCTGCCTCGCAAGTTATCAAAAAACTTTACAAAATTTCCACAGAGATCGTGTTCTGTTCTAATACTCAACGATGTTTTGCGATCTATTAGACCAGGGGTGTCCAACTTTGGCCCGCCGGATACCACTAAAATTTTACAGTTAGCTTTGCCTTATCTAATCGTCGAATTGCTGCGATTCAACTTGTCGACTATTTCTTTAAAATTTTAGTGGTATCCGGCGGGCCACATTTGGACACCCCTGTATTAGACTGTACAATATAAACAGCCTTGTCGGCCGTAAAAGACCGCTTGTCATCCTAAGTCGAGATGACGGCTTCGCACCCCCTTCCAAAAGAAAGAGATTAAGGCGACTTACTCGTGGGGAAGAAACATTGTCGATTCCCATGTTATCCTATGGAGAAAATACTTATCCTTCTTGTTCATTCAATTTTCAAAATTTCGAAAAAAAAAATTTTTTCAGCATATAAGTCCGAAAGCTCTTCACAACACTATAAGCTTAAAATATTTTTAAGATAGTTTTGAGTATTTTTAAATTCGTGTTAAAGTTTCGAAAAATCCCCAAAAGCATAATGTGCAGTCTTTATTCGTTTATAACTATAGATTGAAGATAGATATAAAAATTTGTAGCTTATGCAAGCAAAGTTTGATTTGTTTTCTTTTACGTAATTAGGCGACTTTTAAAATTTATTCTAATCAAAACACTGTAATTTTGAATTAAAAATTAGCTATACCTAAAATTTTCTACAGACCTATCACGCAGGGGCGTGCCTAGCGAGGGGTGTTGGGGGTGTAACACCCCCCCCCCCCACTTATTTGGAAGAGTTGGTAAAATTTAGAATAGCCGGGAAGTAAGAACACACCCTGCAAAAACTCCCCTCCCCCGTCGTCAGTACCATTTCAATTCTCTGTTGTCCGTCTTTAAAGCTGCGTTCGCACCATCCTTCTAACTGTTAGCAGTATCTGCTTCGTTTTTTGTGGCGACGCGGTGTCTAATTTTTAACGACTTTAGCAGGAAAGGGAATATTGTCCGGCAAAAGAGCAACCTTTCCTTCAAGTAGAGTCGAGCTCCTTATCTACTGATCCATTGTTGATTCCCCTCATTCTTTTGTGAATAAACCGCAGATGGGTCCCGTACAAAAGGTTTTCCAAGAAAACTAGAGAAGTTGTCAAAATACGCGTGCGTACGCAGCCTAAAAGGGAAAAGAAAGAACTTCTCAGGGAAGATTGTGTATGATTCTGTGTGGGAGGGAGGGGTTGTCAGAGAGCGGAGGTGATTGATAAAGAGAGAGAAAGGCGTTTCTGAGAATTTGAGACTTTCGTGAAAGGAAGGGGGAGGGGGGGTTGTTGCAATCTCTATTGTAAGTTTTCTCATGAAAAATCTTTAATTGCTCCCTTCTGCTATGGACTGATTCTTAGAATTTGGCTCTGGATTTGGTGCTAGTTATTTGAGGTTGCTGCTTTTAAAAGATGAAGTCACGGACACAGAAGAAGAGCGATTTGCAAAAGTTTGTTTTTGTCGCATGATGGCGGATAATTCAGTGAAAATTTTATGCACGCACTATGATCGCGTACACACACATTTCACAGAAAAAAGTAAATTTATATCGCCATATAAGAAAATTTCATCCGAATGAAAACATCAACCTCCAGAAAGGAAAACGGATTCAATGTACAATGTAGATGTTTCTGCATTTCTATTAGAGGCCTGCATAGTCATATTCAAACAGATCATCCAGATGTAAAATTATCTTTTGAAAAGGCTCCTGTATAACCCCTCCACCCCCCCCCCCCAAAAAAAAAACCGGTTTTATTCTTCAAATTGTCATAGACACGTGAATTTTGCAGACAGGTGCATCTGGAACAGTAATCATGCTTAAAGTACGTGTTACTCTTTTTGTGAGTGGGTGAGGGCAACCATATTTAAACCTCATTCGTTGAAAATTCCAAAATCAGAGCATTTAAGCATCATCACTCTTCAGATTGGTTCTAACTGTGTCCAAAATTTTTAGTGTCTATGACTATTTGAAGACTCAAAGAAAAATATTATTTTTTGTCGCAGGGAGGGGGGGGGGGTAGACCCTGTTCTCTTGAAATTTTCAATAAAAGAATACTTAATCTTTCTTGAATCTTTCAAGAAAGGAATACTTTTGCATGATTATTATTTAGCTCTGCTTCATCTTGAATTCGGTTCAAAACGCCGACTTTGACAGTATTTTCTGAAAGCCTTTAACAAAAATAAATATATCTATATATTAAATAATGGAAAACGTATTTCGATTACAAAGTTTCTGAATAAGAACACCTACCAGTTTCATGAATTTCCGAACGAAAATGAATTAAAAAATGTGTCAGAAAGTAGCTTTGAATTTGAGAACAGCCTTAATAATAGTCGCATTTTTGGGAGAAGGGAAGCAATCAGGGGCTAATAATAAATTTTGAGGTTTGTTTACTATACTCCTATAGAAGAATTAAGTGACTGAATTGATAATATTTATTAAAATACGAAAAATTTGGTAAATTGTCGTAAAATTCGCATTATTATGAACAAAATTTGTCTGTGCGGAAAGGGTTAAGTGTTACAGCATTTAAATACTTATGAAAAATTTAAAAAGTTTTCCAATTGTGAATACTTTTACTGTTAATTTTTAACCCTATATCTGCCCAGTGATTCAAAAACGAAACAAGAACAAGTACTTTCGTAATACCTTTTGTCAAAAAATGTTGAGTAAATTTGCATGCTACATGTTTTTCCACATTTCATTTGTAATTTTAAGTAAAAATGTGTATGAAAATAGCAATATATGTATATATATTTGTATATATATATATACAGTCGAACCTCGTTATCCTGACACCCGGTTTTCACATCACTCCGCTTATCACGTCAGTTTTGCAAAGTCCTGGCTTTCTGTATATGAATTTAATGTAAATAAACTCCGGATTTTACGTCGTTGAATAATTTTCAACTCCGGGTATCCCGACGGTTTAGTCAAAATTGTCCATTTTTCATCATCCATCTTATAAGAACGGAAATTAAGCGGTAAGAAATGTCTTAGCCAAACTTTTCACAAAAGTGTCTAAAATACCCATTGAGATAAACGAAAAATTTTACTTCAATCCTTTATCTGAATAAATATACCCACACACTATGAATGAACCATTTGAGCTCCAGACAGATGTATCAGACTACTCACGGTCTTTTTGTTCTGGTCAGGCGGCACTTTCTTGTGGTTACACTGTGTTTTTCATCCGACTAAAACCGAAGCATTGCATTGCATTGAAACGATCAGAAATTATCTAACATCCATTTCTAAAACAACGAACATTGATTACAATTCATTGTATAATATTGAAAAAAGAATTGTAGGAAGCACATCTAGGGATAAGCAAACCTTAATTTATCAATACTTCATTAAACAATAAAAAAACAAGTCATCATAAATCTGATTTTTATTCTTTTAAATTTTTTTTTTTTTTTTTTTTTGTTGTTGTTGTTTAATAATAACGTTTTATTGCTTAAAACAGCAAGAGCAGTTATGGATTTAAAATTCTCTTAAATTAGTTAAAAATACAGCTATTTATAAACATATTTTTCTCCAACTCCGGTTATTGCGACACTCCGCTTATGACGACACCTTTTCTGGTCATTAGGGTGTCGGGATAATGAGGTTAGACTGTATATATATGCAGTCGGCAAAATTCAGTTCCCCCCCCCCCCCCCACTAAAACAGCCTTCGGCACGCCCCTGCTGTCATGTTGTCAATCTCACCTAATTGATTACTTGAGCTCTATGGATATAAATGGGTCACGATAGGGGTCAAGGGTTGTCGTAGAAAGGGGGGGGACCTGAGGAGAAATTGTTGCAATTAGAAGTGTATGGAGGAGACGCAAAAGTTCTTGTTCCCTAGTTCTTGTAAAAGCATTGGGTTTCAGTTTTGGAATAGTGATTTTGAACAGTAAAGGAATATAGGTAGAACGAAAGTTTTTGTATTTTCTAAAAAGTTCGCCTTCCTCCAAATTTAAGTATAGCTCAGATGGCCCGACACATTAAAATGGCTATAACTAGCGTCGTAATTGCTTTAGCCCCATCAAATTTTCTATAAGTAAACATAATCATTATGAGGGCGTGCACAATCGGTTTTTCGCCATCGCGCCCTCTAATTTTAGTATAAACTAAATATAAGCCCCGACACATTAAAACGGCTTTAATGCGGGCCGTAATTAACGTAACCCGCTAACGTTTTATACGGGTATATATAAATGTTATAGGGGATGGATAAGTTTTTTTCATATCGAAGCCCCATAGAATTTTAGTGCAATTGCAATGTAAGGACCCGACACATTAAAATGGTTAGAACATAGGATCTATTTAACACAAATTACGCAAATTTTATACGCATGTACATAATTATAAAAGGGAACTTGGTCGCTTCATCGAAGCTCCAAACATTTTTTACCATAAATTAAATATAAGATCCGGTTCAAACGGTTCCATTCAAACGGTTACAATATGGGCCCAAAGGGATGTAGCCTCGCCATTTTCATATGGGTAAACATAATAATTTTAAAAGAAGGATTTTTAGAGGATTTTTCATCGAAGGCCTCGCCCATAAATTTTGGAATAAATTAAGTATAAGAGCCCGGCACATTAAAACTGATATAATTTTGATCTCTAATTGAAAAAACATACTCAAATTTTATACGACAATACATAATTATTGTAAGGGACTTTGTCGTTAAGCCCCAAAATTTTAGCATAAAATAAATATTAAGGCCCGACACATTCAAACAGCTATAACTCGGAGTCTAATTGATGCAGCCTGTTCATTTATTGTATGAGTAAATATAATTATTATAAGAAAGTATTTTGTTTAGTTTTTTTACTCCCTCCAAATTTTAGTGTAATTAGATATTAGAATTATAAGGTTTCGACATATTAAAATTACTATAACTTGATCTTTAAATAGCGTAACCAGCCCAAATTTTATACGCGTATATTTGCACATACATAATTATTAAGAGGGGACTTTATTGGTTTTTATCAAAGACACCCCCCATCCCCCAATTTTAGTAAATTTTTTTTAATGTCATCCTTTGCATTTGCTCAAAGACATTATTTCGCTATTTAGATCTGCTGATTACGAAAGATTATCCATAAGCTATTGCGGTGCTAAAGTGAAATCTGTCAATGAAATTGCAGATCTATGTTTATATACAGTCAAAAATTTTGTGATAATAAACCATTTTAACAAATGAAATCAATTATGATACCATAAAATAAATATATATTTCTTTTCTTTTATTTTTTCTTTTCTTTTTAATATATTTTTAATGTTGCCATTATATTGTTTTATGCATGCCTTACACATTTAAAAATGTAATCATTTTTGTAAAATATCTTTCTTTTTCTAATAAATATTTTTATTTTTCCTTTTTTGCGGGAGGGAGATAGTATTTATAAAAGCACAAAATATTAGATCTGATTTCAAACTAACTTTAAGTAACTTATTTAAAATGCTAATATAACATCCGTTTGGTAAACGTTTTACTAAATATTTTCATTACTGTTAATTTTTAAAATTTGGTAACATTTTACTAATATTTATTATTCAAAGGGGAAAAAATTAAATAGCAGTTAGTTGTGCTTTGTCTTGTTTTATATTAACTAGCAAGGATGACCGAGCTAAGCTCGGTCAAAATTAGTCTAGTGTTCAATCCGATATTTTATTCTCACTATACCATTCTTGCTGTTTAGATACAATTGGCATGACCCTGAGGCATACGACACAAAATGACCCACTAACCGAATTTTTTCGAACATGCGACCTAACCACTGCTCTTCTCGAACCCCAAAACGATAGAATACAAAATTTAGTCAAAATCGTTAAATTCCTTTTATAGATAAAATTAGCTTGACCCATGGTAACTCAAAAGGGACCCACTAATCTAAATTTACGAACATGTGACCTATTGCTATCCCAATGGTCTTCTCGTGCTGGGAAACGGTGTAATAAATTTTTTTGTCAAAATTCTTACAGCCGATTTTTAGATACAATTAGCTTGACCCACTAATCGAATTTTCTCAAACATGTGACTTAGCTCAATGGTCTGATGCTCAGAAACGATGTAATACAAAATTTTGTCAAAATGTTTTGAGCCGTTTTTTTTTTTTTTTTTTTTTTTTTTTTTTAGATACAATTAGCTTGACTCACAGTCAGTGGCTCCAACTTATATGGGCTCGTAGGGCTCGGGCCCACCCAATAATTTGCTTTCCTAGTCCCATAAATTTGCCCCCACCCCTTTTTTTTCACAATATACATTTATATTTTGAAATCTCGGAAACAAAATTTCTTTTATTGACGTTCCAAACGTTTAAATAGTTGTGATAGCCATAGCGGATACACAATAGCAAGCACTAAATGTGTCCAACACATATAAAAATTTCCCATATATTTAATTAGTGAGTATGAAGCAGTCAATGAACATTATCCATTTTAATGATATTCAAAAAGCTCTTAACTGATTGAAATGTTTTTCTTACATTTTTAATTTGTAATCATATTTATGGTATAGTAATTATTAATTATAGTAAATATTAATCACAGGGATGAGAATTCTCCGTCCCAAATGACTACCTGCTACCACTAAATTTTATGGTATTTCTCGCCTTATTTAATGACAGAATTTCTGAGATTTAATAAAGAAAGGGATACTATTAAAATTTAGGACTGAAAATGGGCAAAATCGGACCAAGGCGATGGAAATAGGGAAGGGTTTTGTGAAAACTGAAAAAAACCCCATAACTTCTTAATTTTTGTACACATCAAATCGGTTTAAAGTTTTTATTACTTATAAAAATAGGGCCAAAAATTTATGTATCACAGATTTCTGATAAAATTAAAAATGGGCTCAAGAAGCGAAAAAAATAGGGTTTTTGGTAGAAAAAAATTCATAACTTCATCTATTCCAAAGATATTAAATCCAATTAAATTTACTATAAATCTTCTTAATATTATCTACAACTTTTATACTGACAAGTTTTTGATAGGACCAATTCGTATCGCAAAAAAAATTAAAAACGGAAATAAAAAAAAAGGGGGGGGGGGGAATTCATAACTTCGTCAATTCACAAGATATAAAATTCGCATAAATTTATTATATTAAATATATAAACAAAATATATAAACAAATTTAAAATAAACAGAGGTTGAAGTAAAAAATATCGTATTACTCAAATCAAAATTGCTTATTTTCTGAGTCATTTTTAAATTCATTTTTGCTTTCAAACGCATCCAATTGGTAGATTATCTTATTCAGAAACTATATAATGTGCCTTAAAGGTCGATTTTTTGATAGAGGCAGAATATATTTAAAAAAATGATGTCAAAGTGGGCATTTTGAACCGAATTTCTCAAAGCGACAGTGTTGGAAACGAAAAATATTGTCCTACTTAGAAAATAATTGTTTATAAATGAAGTTTTAATTAATTGAGAGAAAAATAAAAGCACAGGTCGCATGCATATCTCTTCAAAAATTACGTCAGCAAGTTTCATATTTTTTTCTTTTAAAAATGAATTTGAAAATGTGCCAAAAAATTTCGAGTTGTTGAGCATGGAAAAGTATTTTTTTGAATACCGACTTAAAATGATTCTAATAAAACCAATTCTTATATGAAAATGAAATAAAAACTCGTCAAAAGTGGCCAGATAAAATTGTTAAAGTGGGTTAATCTCTAATCATAATTTAGTTTTTGTTGTTGAAACCTGCGCCTTTAGGCCGAGCCGGCAGAGATTTTTTTTATTTTAGATACAATTAGCTTGACCCACAGTGACCGAAAATGACCCAATAATTGATTTTTCTCGAATATGTGACTTAGCCCAATGGCCATCTCCTGCCCAGAAGCGGTATACAGGGCCGGCCCAAGGACATTTTGGCGCCCGTACATACTATTACTACTTAAGATATTAATTTAAAGTGTTTCAAAAACAGATAAAAGGTTCTAAATTTAATCCCATTTTTGAGTTTGTAATTGGCAAATTGTAAAATCAGGGAAATTTCAATTTTGCAGTAATTATCAGTTTTAATGTATAACATTACGATGCAAAAGTAAAATGCAAGACCACGGCACATGGTATTGGACGAAAATAACAATGATAAGTATTAATTAAAATAAAAAACTTTAGAAGAATGCTGTTTGGAATACTACAAAATAAAGAAGCGGAACTACTAGTAAATAGCAAGTATGAAAGATGAAAACTGCAATCTTGTCTCGTTATTTAGAACATAAAAAGTACGAACAAATTTCGTATTTAAATATCGATTTTCGCAAAGGGCTCACTTTTCATGGTGAAAACTTTCGAAATAATGGAAAACCCAGTTTTCTCTTCAGCTAATTCCGGAAACATAAATATTCTTATACTTTCTTTTCATTTTTTGAATGTTTCTCAATCTCTGATTATATTTAGCAAAAAAAAAAAAAGAAAAAAACCTTACTAAAATTTATTTTTTAAGTAATTTAAATAAATTAAATATTAAGAACAAACTATGAGAATAAGAATTGTATTTATAATAATAAGGAATACGATTAACAAAAAAAAAAAAAAAGTTTCCTGGATTTCGTTGTACTGGTACCTACGCGAGAAATAAGCAAACCATCCCAAGGAAAATCTTCAAGCATTCCGAATTTACATTTTAGCGCCGCACTGATATTGGATAATGAAAGTGACATAAAATCATAGGTGTAGAACATCATAAAAAAATCAACTTATCGGGCACTAAAGGGGAAAAAAAAAGTTATTTTAACGGTAATGTATTAAATGAAAGATTTTTTTCAAAACGATTACAGAATAAAATTTATATGCAGATAAATTATAAAAACAAAAATAATAATAATAGGCTCCAGTTTCACAATTCTGCATTGTCTAGCTTATATTAATTTATTCATCGAGCTCTTTGCTCCTGTTAACGAGAAACCAAGGTAAAGCAATCTTACTATCAATTTCTGTTCAGTAGATTTACAAATAATAAAGTGCATGTCATGGCCGCTGGTGGGCGGGAGGGGGGAGGGGGGCTGTAAAATTTAGTTTTTTTGCTTAACACTAAAACTACCGCGAGCCTTTATTTTGACTGATATCATATGAATAAGTTTCGGTTCAAACCAGAAATTTGATTATGAAAGAGTTTAAAAGATATTAAAGAAGAAAAACGTTAAATAATAAAGTTAAACTGTTTTAAATCAAAATTCTGGTGCGAAATATTTTTATAAAACATGATTCAAATTTCCGCTAGTTCTAGTGTTAATTTTAAATAATAAATCACTAAGAGAAAAATTGCGCTTGGCCATAAGTCTGTACATATAATAAAGGCTTAGAACAATATTATCTCAAAGAAACCCCAAAGCAGAATTCTTTCTTCCAGTATCCAGGTGCAAATTATTTCACATAATAATGAAGAATCTCTGTAATAGTGAATAGAATTCCCTTTCGGTTTAGACAAACTTTTACTCAACATCAAATACATAGTCTGATTCGAAAAAACTCTTTTTTTTAATTTAAATTTTAGTTAAATTTCCAGCAATTTTTTATTAGCTCAGGCTATCAAAGCCTGAGAGCTAATGTGCCCGCCGGCTCTGTATGTACGTATGTATGTAACGCGATAACTCTTGATAGAAACATCCGATTTGCTTTTAAAAAAATTTCTAGGCTCATTCTGGTAAGGCGCTTTTCTGATTAGTTTTTGGGGTTCATTGGTTAAGTATAAAGAGGGCTAACACGCCTCCTTAACTTAGATAAATGGGTTTTTCATGCAGAATTATCAGATTTTTTCAAATTTGGTATACCGGTTAATTGTAATAAGAAGCTTCCCTAGTTAGATTTGAAGGTTCATTGTTTAAGTCTAAAGGGAGGAACGGAGGTTAATAGCCCCCTTAATTTAGATAAATGGGTTTTTCTGTCCGATTTCCTTCAAATTTGGTATGCCGGTTTATTCTGATAAGGCGCTTCCCTGATTAGATTTAGAAGTTCATTGGTTAAATATAAAGGGGGGGGGGCTTAACCCCTTAATTTAGATAAATGGTGTTTTCGATCAGATTTGCTTCAAATTTGGTATACCGGTTTATTTCGATAAGGCGTTTCCCTGGTGACATTTGGAGGCTCATTGGTTAACTATAAAGAAAGCGGTCTAATCCCTCTCCCTTATTTTATTTTTTGAGGGGCATTATTCTTTGAAATAAGAGATATACAATTAGTGTAAATAGCCTGTGAGCTCAATACCATCAGTTTAACTGGGCACTGTTCTTTTTTATTTTTAAATTAACAATATTTGCTGAAAATTTCAGTTATTTTAATCTCAGTATAACGAAATATTTATTGTATAATGGTCCAAAGACTATATTCCACTAATAAATAATCCTTAATGATGAATGAAACAGTGCATCATTATAACGCAATTATATATTTTATAACGTTATTTTTTACTGACTTTCCTCTCAGTGTTCCTTTCAGACCACTTTTCGGAAAACTGGGGCAATACATAAATTCAAAGAATATGGCAAGGGCGCAGGCTGAACGAAATCCCTGAAATGGGAAGATTTTGGAACAAATGAGTGCCTGTAGCAAAAATAGAAATGGTTTAATCTCTTTACGTCAACTGAGCTCCGACCGCCCCCCTCTTTTCTGTTTAAGATGATAAATATTGGAATAATTAAACACTAAAACAATTGTATACTCGAAAATTTTCTCGAGTAGAGGGAGGGGGGGGGGGGAGGCACTACTTTCCACGATATGTGCCTAAAAGAAACACTGGTTCCGATCTAGCCTAACATATGTATAAGAAAAAAAAATGCAGAATATAGAATAATTTTTATCGGTGCTCTAATAGGCGCCCTTTCATCCGTTTGGCGCCCCGTGCGGTGGCACACTTTGCACACGCCTTAGGCCGGCCCTGGCGGTATATTACAAAATTTTGACAAAATGTTTTGAGGCTTTTTTTAGATTCAATTAGCTTCAAACCTGTCCCATTGTGACCCAGTAATCGAATTTTCTTGAACATACGACCTAGCCCAATGGTATTCTCGTGCCCGAAAACAAAATTTCGTCAAAATCGTTAGATCGTTATGACGAAATTCTCAATTTTTTTCGCGGCAAATATCAACGCATTTTTTTTTTTTTTTAATAATTCTACGAGAAAAAAAAAGAAAAAAAAACAAGAATAGCGGAAATCCTCCAAAAAGCGGAAAAGTGGCATCTTTCGTGTTTAAAACCTTCAAAGCGCAGTATTATTTCTTTCAAGTTTGTAATACTAATTACTACAAGTAATATATCAAATAGTTTCGGAGTTCCCTGACATTTAGTATTTTAACCCCTTCGCGACGGGAGCCTTTTACGAAATGTTTATTACTTTGCTACCGGTTTTTAAAAAACAGAAGTTTGTGCCTATTCAAATCGGAAAAATGCTCGGATTAAATAAGGCAAATTTTATAGTAAAATTTTACTGGTGAGGATAAACGAGGATCCTTAGGCCTATTTCCGGCACGTATACGTGTCGCTCGTCTCCAAGTGATTAAACCATCTATCTAAGATAATTAAAATATTGATCTTGAGATAACTAATTGTTCAATTTACTTAAAAAGAACTATTTTGTTTCATTTATATGCTTTCATTAAATTCTGCTTCTAAATACAGTCATTAAAAACAGTTATAACTATTAATTTTTGTGGTGTGTCTAATACTGAAACAGATAGTATCCATTACTGAAACAGAGGGTGTTCATTACTGTAATTTTAGGTATTTGATATATTTCTGTTATTTACAATCAAATTTGATTAATATACTGGGAAATGAGATTATGAGAATGATAAATATTGTTAATAGAATTATATAATATTGAAAAAACTAGAATATAACAATTAAGTATTAATTAAAAAATAGTTTTTAAAGAAATTCCTTAAGTCCATTACTGGGCATATCTGCCCAATATTAAAATAATAATAATAAGCTAGTATTTTTAATAGAAATGCTCTTTATTTACTGAAAACAATAAAACTTTCGAAGACAGAGCTTGTCTATAAAGGAAAGTAGCGTCAAAGCGGTTCTCAGAAACATATTGTTCCCCGCTCAGCATATCGAAATACTTGTTGACATTTATAGAGTTATTTTAATACATAAAAGCATAAAATTGGTAGCCATGGCGGTTGAAATTCTATGAAATTGAATAGCGTTTTTCTTTTTTGGATGAATTCGTTTTGAAAAAACCCATTTTTACAGTATATCTTGAAAAATCCTTTCCATTTAAAGGAAAAGCCGCTAATCAATTTGTTAATTTCTAATCAAGAACACCTGTTGGATTTGTGCGTTTAACAAAGAAAAATCATTTAGGCAAGTATCACAAAGTAACTAGTGTGAATTTGAGAACAGCTTATACGATAATTATTACCAAATAATAATAAATGAATAATAAAAGACTAAATGACTAATTAATTAAAAATAAATCATTCAATTCAGAATAAGGGGAGGGGGGGGGATAAGCGGAGATTTAAAAAAAAAAACTTAATGTAAAACGAAACCCATCTATACCGAAATCGTCTATAACACACCTATGTATAATGAGATATTTTTTAAATGGATAAACATAAATATTTGTTATTAATAAAAATAAGTTATAAATGAGTGGGTGAACGTTTAATTAAATATTATTAATAGAAATGCTCATAATTTACTGGGCACAGTAAAGCTTTTTAAAACAAAATATTTATGTAACAGAATATTTCTGTGAAATGTTAAATAAGTAAAAAGTAATAAAATGCAACAATAAAATAAATAACTGACCAATTAAATTAATAAAAGCTAATTAAAAAAAGTTATATTTCATAGAAATATTCAACCATTCCTTAAATGCAGCTACAACTAATATTTTATTTTCCTATAATCTTCTGTTCTTTTTACTGTAATTTTAATCATTTAAATGCATAATTAACACTGTATCTACCTAATTAAAATCTAAAAAGGAAAACAAACACATCTTGTCTCCCTATTACTTGGATTAATGTTTTACACTCCTTTTTTTTGAAATACATGCATGGAAATTTTATTATTCTCTTGGTCAAAATTTAACGTTTTCAGTAAATGAACGATTTTTTGGATCACATGTGGGGAGGGTCACGGACTTTGTTGGTAAATTTTGAGTCACTCGCGAGGAATCTACGTAGACTTCTCTTATTTCTTCTCTAAGTTGTGGACAGGCTGTCATCTGTGGTCAGATCTCTCCCTCCCCCCTACTTTTTTGTGAAGTTCCAAAACATTCAACCTAAAAGCGATAACGCGCCAAAAATATCATCGGTCAGTCCATCGCGTTGATCTGTACCCCCTGGTGTGGATAGACATAAATCTTACACACCCACAAAATGTTTAGCTTTTGTGAGACAGGGGGCGCTCGTTGAAAATAGGAGTTCAAAATATTTTCGTAAGCGCATCGTTTCCGGAATTCTAAATTTAAAATTGCTTTTTTGCCTTTTTTTTCCTTCTGGCAACCTATTTATTTATTTATTTATTCCTTATTCTGATTAATGTCAACCGGCCGTTGCGTTTAGCACTGGCACTAATTCGCCTTCTTCATATGTAAATTATATTATAATTCTTAAGCTTATTTAATCGTCGTTTTTACTTTTTGCATTTAATTTATACATATATTTATAAAAATTGTATTGCCTTGTCGGCTTTTCCCCCTTCCCCGAGTGTTTCCTTGATATATCAACTATTGCCTCTGCTTCACTCTTGCTAAATCATCTATGCATTGCGGAAATCGACTCATCGACTCTGATATGAAGTCAACGCACTTCGCCTTTTTTTTTCTTTCTCATATGAAAGAGGACAAGCCATTCGAAATTCCTCTCTACCAACTGACCACTGCTACTTCCAGGCTTATCAGAAATACAGTTTGATAGAATATTGGTATTACCTACTTTCTTTGTCGAATAATTTTTTAATTTGATGTGGCCAGATATAGGAGAAAAAATGAATTTTAGAGATAAATTATGTTTATGTAGTTTTCCAATACAGATTATACTGCGATTACACTATGACAGGATTATGATCGTAATCAGAACGAAATTATTAGATTATGATTAATTTGGGATTTTTCAAATTCCATGATTATGATTGCAATGGGATTCCGTAACTTTTGTAATCAATTAAAATTACAATATTTCTCAAAATCATTTTTTAACTACTGGCATAAATCGTTGTGTATGTATGTATTTTTTTTTTTAATCCAAAGTACTATCTATCAATGCTTTCTTTCTATGGTTTGTAATCATTAAGTAAACCGTTTAATTGAACCATTCAATGATGATGCTTCCAGTTGCCAGTTAAAATAGGTTGGTCTCTAATAGTGACTGCTTTTGTTGAGTTTTGTTACTTTTATTAACTGCTTTTTTTGCCTATTTTTGATTATGATAATATTTATACTTTCAGACCTCTCACCATTCTTCACGAGTTAAGCGGTATCCAGAGTCACTAATTCTGTCTCCTACAAGAGAGCTGGCACGCCAGATTTATAATGAAGCTCGTAAATTTGCTCGCCAAACAGGAATACGACCTTGTGTAGTGCATGGTGGTAATAATTTCGATGAGCAGTTCAAAGAATTGGAAAAAGGTTGCCACTTATTAGTAGCTACTCCAGGTCGATTAATCGATATGATAAATCAAAACAGGATTAGTTTAAGGATGGTTAGGTAATACTCTTTGAATATGTATTTTATTTTTAAGCTGTTTTGTTTTAATAGTCAAATGTTTAGCTTCGTAAGTTTTCAAACTGTAAAGACAGACTACATAACACTCCAATTAATACATATGGCTAATGATAGACATTTCAGTTATTTTTCTTGTCAGTCTTGTCTTTCAGTTATTTTACAATTGTTCATAACCATGTTTGATTTTACTCTTCTGACTACTTTGTATACGTATTGTAAATTAAAATAATACAAATTGTAATACAGGGTTCCTACACTTTCAGATGAAATACCAGTATTTTTATGTAGAAAAATTCGGCTTATATGTATAATCGCATAATTGCAAAAGGCGAGTTCTTCTCTAAAAAAATACTGATATCTATCTGACCTAAAGTTAGGGAAATTCTCTGATTTGTATGAACCCTGTAAATAGTATATATTATTTTTACCCGACTAAAAAGAAGGGTTATGTGTTTCACGCGTATCTGTGTATGTGGATTTCTTTATACCCTCGAAACATTCCAACGGCTGGATGGATTTTAATGAATGAGTTGTCTATCAATTCGTCTTAACGGCCCGATGGTTATAGGCTAGGTTTTGTTTTTATAAATTCAAAATGGCGGCCGTAAAATACAAAATGGTAAAAAAAAATTACGCACCCTATTGAGTAGCATATCATTGGATAGGTCTTTCAAAATGAAGACGATGTTTCATTGATTATTTTACAGTCAGAAGCTCCTTTAAAATATTACACAACCTGGAAGTTGTGTAGGTAGGATCTCTAGCTTTACTGCAACTCTAACCATCATAGGCATCTATAGGCCTCATCAAAACAGTCTTTATAGATAGGAACTAACAATTAAACACAACTTAAAAGTCATCAATGCAAGTAAATAAAAAAAATAGATAACTAATATAAACAAGTAATATAATAATAAAAAAAAGTCAATTCCTACTTAGGTCAATAAGAGAATTTTTTTTCCCATTCTTCTTTCCTCGTGAGTGGCGCTTAAAATGCCTTGATCAAGATGAGGGCTCTCTCGGTCTTAACCCCTTGAGGGGCAAGCAAAAATGCCTCTAAATATTAAATTCTCACCGGAATAATCGAAAAATTTTATTTTTAAATAAAGAAAAGTAATTTTTCGACGATTTTCCTCCAAAGTAAAAATATATAAAATTTAGTTAAAATTTTCTGGTGAGAATCTTGTTTAAATTAGGTAATTTTTTCCCAACGCCCCTTAAGGGGTTAAAATACCTTGATCAAGAAGAGGGCTCTCTTGATTATTTAAAATTAATTAGTTTAATTTACTTAGTGAATTAATATTTGAAAAAAAAAAAAACTGGATTAACGCAAGTGTCATCCACTACAAGTTTTAAAAAATTTATTTGAGCTTGATTGGATGAATAATAAGTATTTTATTAACGATTGAAAATTTGAAGAAGATATATATAGCGAAAGTGTGAGCTAATAGTAGGAATAGAAAAAATAGTTTCACATTGATGAGAAATGATTAATTAGTTCGCTTTTTACGCAGTTGGATTTTTTGATTTTTTAAATTTAATTGTTTATTATATTTTATATCTAAGATATATGTTTTTTAGACTATATTTCCTTTATCATATGAAGAGCCAGAAAAAAAATATAAGTCTATATTGTCTGAGATTTATTTCAGATAACATCTTCTATTAGTGATGTACTATCATTTTGCAGTTGTGGATTAGAGTCCTTTATCAGGTTCGATTGCCCACTTTTACCTATACACTTAACCTGACCCACAGTTTGAGTCGGACTATATTTTTTAGTTGCAGATCGGGTTGAATTCTACCACTTTTACTGCGTGTCAGATTAACATTCATTGTTAGGTAGCTTTCATTACAAAAAGCTACCTATTGCAGCCGTTCGGAGGAAAGCGATTTCAAAAAATTTTGGTATATTTTCATCGATCATGACCCCCAGACCCCGAAACCACCCTCCGTTCAAAAGTAGATATATATATATATATATATATATATATATCCATATATATATATATATATATATATGATCTTTGTCACACTATAACTCTCGTATTTATGAACCGATTTGGATAAAACTCGGTGTGTACATAGTACATACCAATGTCTCGACCGAGTTCGTTGGCCAGCTTCATCCGCCATCTTGTTTCAAAATGACGGCCATTTAAAAAGTTTTTTTTAATTTAAAATTTGAAATGTGGTATCAAAAAACCGAAAATGGAAAAATATCTTTTTCTTATATGTTTGATCTTGATGCAAAGATTCCGGAGCAGTTTTTGTTTCGTCTGATGCAAAGATTCCGGAGCTGTTTTTGTTTCGTCTATATCTTAAAAAATGGCTGAGTTATAACACTTTGAATTTCTAGCGTAGCTGACATTTTGAAACGTCCTTATATTTGTCACGCGATAACAGGCGTATTTATGAACCAATATGGATGTACCTTCGTGTGTACTTAGTAAATACCAATATCTCGACCGAGTTCGTTGGCCAGCTTCATCCACCATCATGTTTCAAAATGGCGGTCATTTAAAAATTTTAAAATTTGAAATGTGGTACCAAAAAATTGGAAAATGAAAAATAATTTTTCCTTATGTGTTTGACTTTAATACAAAGATTCCGGAACTGTTTTTGTTTCGTCCATATCTAAAAAAATGGCTGAGTTATAGCATTTTGAATTTCTATTGTGGCTGACATTTTGAAACGACCTGATTTTTGTCAGCCGATAACAGGCTTATTTATGAACCGATTTGGATGTAAGAAGGGATGTGGATAATATATAGCAATGTCTCGACCAAGTTCGCTGGCCAGCCTCCTCCACCATCTTGTTTCAAAATGGCGGCCATTAAATTAAAAAAAAAATTATAATTAAAGTGAGGTGCAAAAAAATTAGAAATTGAAAAAGGTTTCTTTCTTAAGTATTTGACCTTGATATAAGGATTCCGGAGCATTTTTTATTTTGTCTTTATATTAAAAAAAATGGCTGACATATAACAGTTTGAATTTCTTTATGTGGGTAACATTTTGAAAAATCTGATTTTTTGCCTGTGACAGCACTCGTATATATCAACCGATTCCGATGTGAGTGAGCATTCGACCAAGTTCACTGGTTAGCCTCATCCACCATGTTGTCTTAAAATGGCAGGCACTTCAAGATATTGCCAAATTTGGCAACCAAATATAAGTTACTTTAAATAAAAGCAGCTTGGATAAAAGCTGACTAATATCGTGAAATTCTCATTCATAATGATTTAGTATTGATAAAAATTAGTATTGAATCTTTTATAATCGGTTTCCACTAAATTGAGCTTCCTGTGTTTGAATAACATAAGCTAGCTTTTTAAAAATAAGGAATGTGAAAGCTACCTCTTCCTCCCGGCAGTGGCCGGAAGGACTTTTTTGGATTCAGATTAATTTCAGGTTAGGTTTTGACTCTTGTGGCTTGACCAGATTTTTCAGAACAATGTCCAAAATATTGTTTCATGTTAAAAATCTATATACAATAAGACCTCCATAATATACATTCCGGGAAAACAGACACCTCTATTTAGCGAACACTTTTAATTTGTATCAAATATATTTTTTTTTTATGCTTTTACCTCTGAGTAGTGGACACCTCACAATCTACATACACGTAATATGTGTATGTGCGCATAAACTATCTCAAATGTGATATGTGGTTTTGTGTGTATCAAAAACGAAACGCTTATAATATTTTTCATTTTTCAAGGAAAAGATATTCTTAACTGTACAGTAAAGATAGAATAATTTATGATTACAATTTTTATATACATTTTATTTCTCCAGCAGTAAATTGAATACCGTATATACTCAAGTATAAATCAAGGAATTTCTGAGAATTTTTAGCAAACAAATTAGGCGGTCGAGGTCGACTTATACACAAGTCAATGAAAAAGCAAAAAAAAAAAAAAAAAAAAAAAAAAAAAATCTTCAAATATTGCAAAATTCTGGCCTTTTATGTGTGTGAATAATAAGTACTGTGTAAGGATGACTTTTTCAAAGCAAAATATAGATCTGGAAGGCCTCGTGTGGCCAGAAAACGAATTTATAGAAGGATCCATAAACTGGCATCTAGACAAATGATGATTGCTAATCGCATTAAAAGTGAGTGAGAGCTTTCTGTGTGAATGGATACTTTCGTAGATGAATTAAAGAAAGATGTAAATTAGTTTGCATGAAAATGATAAAACAACCAGTCGACAACAAGGAGGTGACTCTTTAACCCTTTCCGTCGCGGAGTAATTCTTCTTATAAACTGATGAAAATGATAATGGACTGACACCAGAATTTATAAACGAATTTATTAGAAAATACGAACTTTCTTATTTTCACGTACATTATAAAAGGAAAATTTTAATTAAATATTCTTGGTGCCGTTTGTCAGCTTCGGAATTAAAATTAGGTGTCCTTTTATTTTAAGGACACCACCCTCAAAAGAGATTTGGGCCTCACTTTGTTTTAATTCTCAAGTATCTCTGGAGTTTCTCAATGGTCGTCAAGCAGCGTAAGACTACATACATATTTAAAGCCAGTTGGTAGACTTTTAGCTCTTCCAAACTATGTATTTGAGCAAGATAATGCGTTTATTCATGTCGTATACAAATTTAAAAAAAATAGTTTAACTCTCAAAATATTATTATTCTTGACTGAACCGCGTGTATCCCTAATATTAAACCAATCGAAAACTTTTGTGGCATCATATCTCATACGGTTTATGCAATTTTTATATTATACATGTATTTATACTATAAATGAACTTCGATCGGCTGTTGAACGTGTTTGGTTACGAAATAGACCCTCAAGTTATGCAGGATTTATTTTCTTCGATGGAAAGTCACATTTTTGCACTAATAGCAGACAATGTAGGTGCAGTTCGATTTTAATTTATGGATATTTTTCTGTTAACAGACAGATTGTCTATACTTTTGCCACGATGTTAATTTTTTTTCTGTCATTATATATTATGTAAAGTGTGTAAATTAAACTGTATTGTTTGTGAATGAAGGCTAAGTCCCCAGTATTGACAGTTCAGTTACAACAATTCATTACATACTTCTCAGTACAGAAGTATAATGGGTAATTGTCTATACTTTTGCTGTGCACTGTATATCCGCATCTTCCCAGATAGCATGAACATAAGCAGCAAGTTTCATTTTTTCTGATATTATCTTGCTGTGACAAATTTGAATTGAGAAATTAGCAACAAGTCTCCTGTATGTAAGGTATACCATCACCCACTTGCATGAGTAGTTTTTTGTGAAACTGATGGCAAGACTGTCTTTAATTCACGAAAGTGACGAAAGCGAAAAATCCATCTGTTGAGAGAATAGACAATCAGCAGATGCGCAGAAATTGCAGAGATTTTATTTGGTTGACACCGCTTTTCTTAAGGCTCCTGTCCCTGAACAATATCTTTTCGAAATCCTTTTTCAAGATTTTACTTCTAGCTATGACCGACAGGGAAAGGCGATACCTAATGGCATTTTGCATCCAATCAGATTGGAAAAAAAATTGTTTGATTGTCAAGTTATAATGATATATTAAGACAGGGGCGTGTTTTTCGGTTCTAACTTCCTTAGGACCCAGTACAACAAACTCAATTATTAACCATTAAAACAGGTGCCCGTTGACATGTAAAAGACTTCATACACTCCTGTGAAGTTAAAGATAATTACTTTAAAAATGTGTTTTTTTTAATGCACAATGTATGCTATTTTTGAGAGTATTAAAGATAGAGCAACAATTTTTGTATATTTGAACTTTTCAGAAAATTTTACCTGAAATACATACCAATAATATATTTAAAATAACAAAAAACTTTGAAAATAGAATAAATGGAAATTTGTTTCTTTTTAATAAAAAGAGACAAACAATAACAAAAATTCCGCTTAATGTCTAAAAATTCTTTTTATTCCTATATATATATTTCTTTTTCTTTTTATGCGGTTACTGTGATATACACAGTTATATATTTGTTATTCACATTACTTTACTAATTCAAAGAAGTCAATAAAGTGTCATAATTACATATGAAGTAATTTTATACCAATTAAAATTTAAAAGAGAATCTATATATTTAAAAGACGAGACTTTTTTTTTTTTTTTTTAGTCATTTGCCCTGAGCTTTATACTGGACCAATTTTTCCTAATTATTCTTTTTTTTAATGAAAGCCATTCATCTGTAGATGTGCCGCGCTAGCTAATTTTTAAAATATTCCCACTTTTATATTTTAATTTTTATGAAATTTCTTCAAAATGGTGGCAATCTGATTATTTTCATTGTTGTAGAGAAAAAAGAATCAATTCGCTTTATTTACCTTTATATGATTATATGAAATATAATTGATATCAGTTTCTTTTTAAGATTTGCAAATTTTATTTATACTCAAAATACAGAAGAGAGAGAGAGATGGTTTCCAAAAAATTAATTAAAATTACATGCCATAAAAAATTCTTCTAGAACTGTAGCCCTTATCCCATTATTTGACGAAATTTCAGCGTTTGGATGTGTGTAACATAATCAATTACATGCAATTAACTTGTAATTTCATCGCGGATAATTGAGATTACAAATTTGCCCAACTCTGCTGTAAGACCATAGAGCAGTACAAATACATGCTTAGTAAGTATGAAAATATTCATTTGATTTGACAAAAAGGGAGCATATCTCAACATTTAGAAAAAAATATTCTTTGAAGTTTGAAATTACTACTACTCTCTTCTGGGGGTATGTTTGAACGCCATAAATAACGGACAAATTCAACATTCCCGAAGCGCTATTGAGAGATTTTTCTGCAATTTAGATGAATATATATTTTGTTTTTAGTATTATTCTAACATAAAAGTTCAAAATATTGATTATAATCACTACACTGTAAAAAAAAATCTGTGAAGTTACTAAAGTTTTTCTAGGAAACTGGGATTCCTAGAACTTTTCATGTAACGGCAACAACAAAATTTCATGTAACAGACACACTTTTGCGCCGAAAATCAAAAAATCTGTAAGGTTACTAAGAATTTTTTTGGAAACTGGGATTCCGAGAACTTTTCATGTAACTGCAGCCAGGGTTACAAATAAAAGTTTAGTAAGATTACTGAAATTTTAGCAGATTCATTTGTAAAGTTACAGATTTTTGTAGCTTTACAAAAACTAGTTTTGTAGATTTGCAGCTTTTTTCGTACAGTTACAGTTGAAAGTTTAGTAAGCACGTAACTTTACATCTGTAGACCTACAGACTTTTTTTTACAGTGTACAAAGTTGAAAGAGATTATAAATACAGCTTTAGAAAAATTGTATACAAAATTTGAAGACTCTAAAATCAAAGGAGTATGGGAGACATCGCCCAGTTTGCTCATGCTTTAATAAAATCCCGCGTCTGCAAAATATCCAACCCAACATTATGGTTTGTTAAATAGAGGTGTTCAGTATTCGGGAGTTTCCGTTAAAATGAATACACAAATCTTTTAACTCAAAAACATTTATTAAATACAAGAAAGAAGCAAACATTACAAATGCATTTATCTTTTTTTACATCCTATATATATATATATAATGACATTTTTAATACTGTTCCAAACCTAAATTTACTCTTAAATGCTCGATATTTTACTAAATTAAAAATCATTTCTAGTAAACAAATTTTTTTGATTGATCGTATAATTTTTTTATATAAAAAATTTCATTCGCAATTTACATATTAGGTAAGACTGAGGGCTAGTGATGGGCGATTTTCGAGAATTCGACAATCGAGAAAAATCGTCATCGTAAAAAATCACAATCGATACAGCCATCGATTAATTCATAGAATCTACAATCGAGATGTTTTACAATCGATTATAACGAGAAAAGCTAAAAACAGTTATTGGAAAACTTAGCTATTATTCTGGCCGACAATTTCATAGTAGTGATAGGGCTTAGTGATGGGCGATTCTCGAAAATTTACCAATCGAAAAAAATCGTTATCGTAAAATACACAATCGATACAGTCATCGATTACTTTCGAGAATCTACAAAGGAGATGTTCTAGAATCGATTATTGAAATCATTGTTTTTACATATATATAAGGCATATTTTATTAAATATAGGGTAACTGAAAACAGATGGAATAAAAAAACAACAAACCAAAGGGAAACTATAAAGGAGCCATAAGACTGGAAAAGTCTTGTAAAGGTGCCCCCTGGTTGAAAAAACGCGAGTAGCTATGAAGCGGTAAGGGGAGTTTAAGCATCAAAAATTAGAATTTTTCGGCAATTAGTACCAAAATGGCCAAAGAAATAAGAATCAAAAGCACCCCCTAGTGGCAAAAATATGAACTAAAGGATGATAAAAGGGATCAAAATTTTTTATTGATTTTTCTACGTCATTTGAGATTGGATCTTTAATTTCCCCATTTTTAGAAAGTCTTCGACTGGAATACATTAAACGAACTCTCGCGGGGAGCAAAGTAGGAGGGAGGGGAAAGGAAAGTGCATAATATGAATAAGTGGTCACAGGACTTTCCAACGATATGGCACATGAGGGGTGTCGGCTAAATTTAGTAAAGTGCCCCCGCGCGGGGGCAAAGTAAGGGGAGAGGCGCGGGCGATATATAAAATGAAATAGTAGTCACAGAGCTTTCCAATGATATATCACATGAGGGGTGTCAGCAAATGATAGAAAAGAGTCCCAACTCCCAGGATTCCAATTATCGTGCCCCCCCCCCCCCAAAAAAATATGCCCTGCCCATCCTTCTCTTTGAAATTTTCATATATTAAAAATTATTTATCGGAGGGCTCCGTAAAAAAATCCGATCTAAAATGTTTAAAAACGCTACGATTTCAAAAAAGTTCGAAAAGTGCCTCTCTCGGGGCGCCAAACTAAGGAAGGAAGAAGAAAGGTTCATAATATGAAAGAGTAACTTTGCGATGATAACCGAAAACTTTCCGATGATAGATCAAATGACTGGTCCAAAAAAAGTTTGAAATCTACCCCTCCCACGTGGGTTCCCTCTTTTATCCTAGAATATACCCGGAAATCACGCAGCCCCACTTTTAAAATTTTATATTTAATAAATAATATTTATCGGAGAGCTCCATTAAAAAACCTCATTTAATGATATTTATTGTAGAAATCTCTACAATTAAAAAAAAAGTCACCCCCGCACCGCTCCCCCCCCCCCCGGCCCCTTCCGGAATTCAACTCTGGGAGGAGAAAGGTTCATAATATGAAAGAGTGGTGAAAGGACTTTCCGATGATATGTCAAGGAGAGGTTTGGTAAAAGTTTGAAAATTACCCCCCCCCCCTCCCTTTGTGCACTCTCGCGCACCCCAGAATTCACTCACCTTCCTCTTTGAACTTTTTATATTTAATAAATAGTATTTATCTGAGTCTCCAGGTATGGGGCAGCTTGGCAGAGCTAAAATAAGAGAAACATTGAAAATTCGTGGCAAAATGACACTAAATTTAACAGAAAAGTTTGAAACTAGGTCTATACAGAACTGAATACATAAACCACTATGCTTCATAACCCACATCGGTTAATAGCAATAAAATGATAAGTACCAGTTAAACTGATGGCATTGAGCTCACAGGTTATTAACACTAACTGTATATTATACTCTTATTTCAAAGAATAATGTCCCTCAAAAAATAAATGAAGGGAAATATCCCCCGTTTGCCCCTTTTATACTTAACCAATGAACCTCCAAATCTAATCAGGGAAACTCCTTAACTATAATAAATCAGTATATCAAATTTGAAGCAAATCAGATAATTCTGCATGAAAAAAAGAAACATATCGCTAAATTAAGGGTGGTCTAACCCCTTTAACCCTTTTATACTTAACTAATGAACCTCCAAATCTAATCAGGAAAGCTCCTTATCAGAACAAACATAGGAAAAAAAAATTAAAGTAAATTGAATAATTCTCCATGAAAATCCATTTATCTAAATTAAGGGGACTTGCCTCCTTTTCGCCCTTGTATACTTAACCAATGAACCTCCAAATCTAATGAAGGAAGTGCCATATCGGAATAAATCGGTATATTAAATTTGAGGCAAATCCAATAATTCTGCATGAAAAACCCTTTTATCTAAATTAAGGGGAGACTAACCCCTCCCCTTTATATTTAACCCATAAACCTCCAAATCTAATCAAGGCAGCTTCTTAACATAATAAACCGGTATCCCAAATTTGGAGCAAATCGAATAATTCTGCATGAAAAACCCATTTATCTAAATTAAGGAGGGGGTCTACCCCCCTTTATACTTAACTAATGAACCTCCAAGTTTAATCAGGGAAGCTCCTTAACATAATAAACCGGTATACCAAATTTGGAACAAATCGAGTAATTCTGCATGAAAAACCCATTTATCTAAATTAAGTGGGGGACCAGTCCCCCTTCTCCCCCTTTATCCTTAACCAATGAACTTCCAAGTTTAATCAGGGAAGCTCCTTAACATAATAAACCGGTATACCAAATTTGGAGCAAATCAAATAATTCTGCATGAAAAGCCCATTTATCTAAATTAAGGGGGGACCAGCCCCCCTTCTCCCCCTTTATACTTAACCCGTAAACCTCCAAATCTAATCAAGGCAATTTCTTAACGTAATAAACCGGTACACCAAATTTGGAACAAATCGAATAATTCTGCATGAAAAACCCATTTATCTAAATTAAGGGGGGGCGGACCAGCACCCCCTTCTCCCCCTTTATCCTTAACCAATGAACTTCCAAGTTTAATCAGGGAAGCTCCTTAACATAATAAACCGGTATACCAAATTATGAGCAAATCAAATAATTCTGCATGAAAAGCCCATTTATCTAAATTAAGGGGGGGGGGTCTAGCCCCCTTCTCCCCCTTTATACTTAACCCGTAAACCTCCAAATCTAATCAAGGCAACTTCTTAACATAATGAACCGGTATACCAAATTTGGAGCAAATCGAATAATTCTGCATGAAAAACCCATTTATCTAAATTAAGGAGGGGGTCTATCCCCCTTTCCCCCCTTCATACTTAACTAATGAACCTCCAAGTTTAATCAGGGAAGCTCCTTAACTTAATAAACCGGTATACGAAATTTGGAGCAAATCGAAGAATTCTGCATGAAAAACCTATTTATCTAAATTAAGGAGGGGGGGCAGCCCCCTTCTCTCCCTTTATCCTTAACCAATGGACCGTCAAAACTAAACAGCGGAACGCCTTATCAGAATGAACATAAAAAAAATTGAAGCAAATCGTACATTTTAGTCAAGAGTTATCGCGTTACGTACATACATACGTACGTACGTACAGTACATGCATACACACAGAACCGACGGGTACATTAGCTCTCAGGCTTAGATAGCCTGTGAGCTAAAAAGAGATTGGATAAGCAGATGGACTCCTTTGAGAAATTATGACTTAAACCAGAAATGCTGTAAGTTTGACTCTGAAAGCTTCATTTCCATCTCGCATTTCCGCAAATCTCATCTCGATGATTTTTCCAGCATTTCGACGCTGCCAGATGGCAAGCTGCTCGATGGTTGGTTCGCTCGCGGTTTTAAACCTTTCGGGATGGGAAGTCTCTCGAGAGTTTCCTCTCGCCCTTTTCAACCTTTCCCGATGGGAAGCCTCTCTCTTGTTACTCTCGTCCTTTTCGAAATCTCCCAATGAAAAGCCTTTCGAGGATTTCTCTCGCGCTTTTCAACATTTCGCTATGAGAAGCTTTTCGAGGATTTCTCTTGTCCTCGGCAGAGAAGAAAAGTAAGAAAATTTATCGAGAGTACCAAGGGACGAGATAGAGAAAAAGGCATGACAATGAGCTGTGAAATGAAGCTTTAATTTTCAAAGTTTCTCTTATTTTAGCCCTACCAAGATGTCACATACCTGGAGCCCTCCGATAAAAATTATTTATTAAATATAAAAATTTCAAAGAGGAAGGTGGGTCGGGTGATTTCGAGAGAGGAGGACGTGAGAGTGGACTCATGGGGTGCAATTTTAAAAATTTTACCGAACCCTTCCTGTGGCATATAATCGAAAAGCCCTTTGACCACTCTTTCATACTATGAACCTTTCTTCGCTCAAAGGGGGGTGGGGAAGGGGCGAATAAATTTTTAAAACCGTAGCCGATTTCTATAATAAATTGAAATATCACTTTAAATATGGGTTTTTTATGCAGTCTTCCGGTAAATATTATTTATTGAACATAAAAATTTTAAAGTGGTGGCTGTGTGAATTTCGGGGTGAAAGAGTGGACCCACGGGGAGAGAGAGGGGAAGCAATTTTCAAACTTTTTTTGGACCAGTCATGTGATATGTCATCGGTAAGCTCTCGGATGACTCTTTCATATTATCAGACTTTCTTCCTCCCCTCCCCAATTTGGCCCCCACTGCGAGGGTAGTTTTTTCCGCTTTTATCATTTTAGATCGGATTTTTTTATGGAGCCCTCCGCTAAATATTATTTATAATATATGAAATTTCAGGACACTTTTCCAAATTTAGCCAAGACCCCTCATGTGACATATCGTTAGGAAGGTTTGTGACTACTTATTAGTGCTATGCACTTCCGGTGGCCGCCCCCCTCCACTTTGCCCACCCCCCCGGAGGACACTTTTCCAAATTTAGTCAGTACCTCTCTTATGAGATATCGTTGAAAAGGTCTGTGACTACTTATTGATGTTATGCACTTCCGGTGACAGTCCCCCCCACTCTTTGCCCCCCCCCCCTAGGGGACACTTTTTCAAATTTAGTCAAGACCCCTCGTGTGAGATATCGTTGGAAAGGTCTGTGACTACTTATTGATGTTATGTACCTACGGTGTCCCCACCACCACTTTGCCCCCCCCGGGGGCACTTTTCCAAATTTAGCCAACACCCTTCATGTGAGATATCGTTGGAAAGGTCTGTGACTATTTATTGATGTTATGCACCTCCGGTGACAGTCTCCCCCAATTTGCCCCTCCCGGGGGACACTTTTTCAAATTTAGCCAAGACCCCTCATGTGAGATATCGTTGGAAAGGTCTGTGACTACTTATTGATGTTATGCTCCTCCGGTGTCCATGCCCCCATTTTGAACCCCCCCCCGGGGACACTTTTCCAAATTTAGCCACGACCCCACATGTGAGATATCGTTGGAAAGGTCTGTGACTACTTATTGATGTAATGCACCTCCGGTGACCGCCCCCCCCACTTGTCCCCCACGGGGGTGTTTTTCTAAATTTAGCCGAGACCCCTCATGTGACATATTGTTGGAAAGGCTTATGACCACTTACTCATGTTATCCACCTCCCGCACCCCTGCCCCCCTTTCCCTCCCACGGGGAGGGCATTTTTATAAATTCAGATCCAGACTTCTCATGTGACATATGGTTGGAAAGGCCTAAAGACCTGTGACGACTTAATCATATTATGCAGCTGCTGTGCCCCTCCGCTCGCTTTGACCCCTCCCCCAAGAGATCTGGTCCGACGTTCATTCGTTTCGATATTATATTTTTTACAAGATTTTGTAGTGCGTGCACACCACACCCGCCTGCTATCATATATCAGTGCCGTATATAGCGGGTAACCTGTTCGTGATTTCATATTACAAGATTACATATAAATTAGGGGCCCCGATTAAAGGAGGGGCCCGCTAGCGGTCGAAGTCACCTAGTCTTTATTAACATCGACTCATTCCAGTTCACCCGCAGACGATTCTTGATAAATGTATGACGTATATAATACATAATATATGATTTATAAAAGAAATTTGCAAACTGTAGTCATCGAGAAAAAATTTATACAATCGAAAAATATCGAGATGTCCATACAATCGAGAAAATCGAGAAAAACATCTCGTTATCGCCCATCACTACTGAGGGCACTGAATGGTCTGAGATACAGACGATATTTTGAAATTCAGCATTCTTGCTTCTTAGGAAGGAGACGTGCAGAAACTTATCTCAAAACTTATCACTGCCTCAATGATAAAATTTTGCAAGATACAGATAATCAGAATAAAAACATCACTTTCACATAAAATTTTGAAAGCTATTTTCTAAGAATATAGGTACTAGATCGGATGATTTATTTTTAATTTGCTTTCTTTACCCCCCAACTCCCTAAAGGCAGGGACCATTTTCTGATAATTTTTTTAAGATGCAGATCTTCATATATAATTAATATTACATAAGGGTATCTTTACTTCTGAATAGGGAAGAAGGGAGGATGGGTATATCTACATTTTATATCAAGTCCCTAATATTTGAAACAGTGTGACGATATTTAAATGTATTTGAAAATTTTTCCGTCGATAGTAAAAAAAAAAAAAAGGGTGGGGGAGCTAAAATCTCAAAATTCGTAGAGAGCAAAATTTGCTATAGTGGGCTTCGTAACATTGTAACCGAATTCCTTTTACGATTGCAAAAATATTGCAGAGCGGAACGTTAAAAATCCCTAAAAATCACAAAAATTCAAAAATTGCTCTGTGAATTCAGAAGGCAACGTTTATTACATTGGGCGAAAAAATTAAAACTGGAATTATTTTTACTAATGTGGAAAAATCGCCGCAAAGCAGAGCAAGAAAAACCCTGCTATTCAAAAATCACAGAGGATAAAATTTATTTTTGCGGGCTGAAACATTTTAACGAGAAAAGTTTCAAGAAAAATTCGCCGCAAAACGCGAAAAATCGCTAAAATTGGCATAAAAAATCTCCATGCATTTATAGAAAATCATCAAAAATGAACACACAAATCTTTTAACACAAAAAATATTTAATGAATACAAAAAATAAGCAAATATTAAAAATGCATTTTTCTTTTTTTTTCGTTTTTTTACGTCATATATATATAATCACATTTGCAATACTGTTCCAAACCTAAATTTACTGTTAAATGCTCGATATTTTACTACATTTAAAATTAGTTCAAAAAAAAAAAAAAAAAAAAAATCTTTCATTGATCGTAGAATTTTTTTATGTAAAAAAATTCCATCCACAATTTACATATTAGATAACATTGGTGGTACCGAATGGTCTGATGGTAAGCTTTAGGTTAATATCAGACGAACGTCTTTTTGCACGCTTTTTTACTTACGTAAACATTTTGTAGGGATAATACGTAAGTAAAAAAGCGTGCAAAAACACGTCCGTCTGACATTAGCCTTAGAGTATGAATTCTCAATGCAGACGATATTTTGAAATTCAGCATTCTTGCTTCCTAATAAAGGGAGGGAGCGTGCAAAAAAGTATCTCAAAATTTATGACTGCCTCAATGATAAATTTTTGTACGATACAGATAATCAGAATAAAAACATCACATTCAGGTAAAATTTTGGAAAGCTATTTTCTAAGAATATAGGTATCAGGCCGGATGATTTATTTTTAATTTGCTCCTTTTACCCCCCCCCCCCTCTAAAGCAGGGAGCATTTTCTGATAATTTTTTTTAAACATATGCAGATCATCATATATAGTATTGCATAAGGGTAATATTTAATTTGGCACCCTTGCTTCTCAACAGGGGAGGAGGGAGGTGTTGTTTTATGACTGCCGATTATCTACACTTGGGATATGGGTCCAAAGGGGGGAGGTGCCTTCCATTGGGGTCTTTCTAAGGGAAGCTAACCCGTATTTACGCAAGGAAAACCAAAGTTTGAAGAAAACCGCGAAAAACTCCGAACGATTAGGCCGACAGGCGCGATTTGGTTCAAACCCAGCTTCCAAAGCAGAGCCTATCGGCTACTGGTGGGGCGGGGAGGAGGGAGGATGGTTATATCGACATTTTAAATCAAGTCCGTAATATTTGAAACAGCGTGACAATATTTAAATGTACTGGAAAATTTTTCCTGTCGATAATAAAAAAAACGAAAAAAAAAAAAAAAAAAAAAAAAAAAAAAACGCTAAAAACTCAAAATTCATAGAGAACAAAATTTGCTATAGTGGACTTCGCAACATTTTAACCGAATTCCTTTTATGAATGTCAAAAAATATCGCAATGGAACGTCAAAAAGTCCATTAAAAAATAATAATAAATTGCTCTGTGAATTCAGTATAAACTTTATTGAAAAGAGGGCAACGTTTATTACATTGGACGAAAAGATTGAAACCGGAATTCTTTTTACTAATGTGGAAAAATCACCGCAAAGAAGAGAAAAAAAAAACCCTGCTAAAAATTCAAAAATCGCAGAGGATAAAATTTATTTTGGTGGACTGAAACATTGAAACGAGAAGAGTTTCAAGAAAGATTCGCATCGAAACGCGAAAAATCGTTAAAATTGGCTTTAAAAGTCTCTAAAACTAAATATATATATATACAGACGTGTGAAAATTATTAGAATAATTGTGAAATGTACATTAAAATCTTGTTATGTTAAAGAAATAATACATTTAAAAATATTGACCCATTTAATATTTAGTGTACATCCCCTTGTTTCTTAATATTTTTTAAGATCCAATACGTCTTAGCATATTTTGCATGAGTTTTTGGCAATTAATTTGTATTTAGTTGTCATGACACCAAATTTGGATGAGTTTTTCTAACAGAATATTCTTGTTTGTGATGTTGCATTTCTTTAATTTAATTAAAGAAAACATTTCCTTGGCCTGGAAACAGTCCAGATATGAACCCCATAGCGAACGTTTGGCCCATTGTAAAGAAAAAAATTAAAGAAATACAACATCACAAACAAGACTAGTCTGATAGAAACACTCATCCAAATTTGGCATCATGACAATGAAATACAAATTAATTGCCAAAAACTCATACAAACTATGCCAAGACAAGTATGCTATCATTTCTTTAATAAAAAACAAGGAGATGCACACTAAATATTAAATGTATCAATATTTTTAAAATATTTCTTTAATATAACAAGTTTTTTTTGTAAATTTCACAATTATTCTAATAATTTTCACACGTCTGTATATCTGAGGAAAAAAATCCTTATATTGGGCTAAAAGCTGAAAAGCATTCCTTTATGTCATAAAATCGTTGCAAAATGCAAAAATACTCTAAAAATCGCATAAAAATATTGCGAAAAATTTAAATATTTATATACGAATTCCGAATAAATTTTAGTGAAATGAGGACAACATTTACTATAGCACTAAGATATTAAAACCGGATTCCTTTTATTAATATGAGTAAAAATCGCCGTAAAGCGTTAAAAAGTTTAATAATCGTCAAATTCCTACCGTAGTTCTAGGGATTTTTTTCAACGCCAAAAATTTAATTTCATCAATATTAGGATTGCAACACAATATATTTGCATAATAAAAATTAAGATATAGGCAATAAATTTGAAAAAATTAGCCCCGAGCAAATATATTTTTAAATGTAAACTGGTTGGCAATATTATTGTTTGGCCATTTTAAATATGATGTAATTTCCTCCATTTACGACTTTTAACACATATAAATGAACTTATTATTTTACATTTTTTTTTTTCTCTTTCAAAATTCACGCATAAATATAGTTAATGAAGAAAAATCGACGTAAAGCGTTAAAAAAAAAAAAGTTTAAAATCGGTCTATCGATTTTTTTCAACCCCAAAAATGTAATTTCATCAATTATAGGATTACAACATAATATATGTATATATAATAAAAATTTAAATATAACCAATAAATTTGCAAAATTTAGCCCGAGCCGAACCTCGGGTTGGTTCCAAATATACGAGGGAAACTCGAACAGATATTTTGCTAAATAGAGGTGTCCGCTATTCGGGAGTGTCCGTTTTGTATTAAACGTGACACTAACATCTAAATTGTTGGAAATGCATTATCTTTCGGTCGGTAACACCGTATATACAGACGGAAAAAATTACCATACAATTACGAAAAATCGCTAAAATTCGCATTAAAAATCTCAAAAAATTCAAAAAATAGCGGAGGACAAAGTTTACTATATTAGGCTAAAAGTTGGAACCACCTTCCTTTAATAAAGATAAAAAAACTCTAAAAATCGCATAAAATATCGCGAAACATTAAAATAGTGCTGTATGAATTCCGAATATATTTTATTGAAAAGTAGGCAACATTAACTATGCAGAGAATAAAATTTCCTATAGTAGGCTTTGTAACATTCTAATCGAATTTCCTTTTACAAATGTTAAAAAAAAAAAAAAAAAAAAAAAAATTGCCGCGAAACGTGAAAAAATCCTCAAAATCGCATAAAAAAATTCAAAAATTTCTCTGTAAATTCCGAATAAACTTTATTAAAAAGGTGGCAACATTTACTCTCAAAACTAGTCAGGGAAGCGCCTTATGAGAATGAGCCTATATACAAAATTTGAAGCAAATCGGATATTTCTATCAAGAGTTATCGCGTTACATAGATACGTACATACATACGTATGTACATACAGAACCTGCGGGCACATTAGTTCTCACGCTTAGATAGCCTGTGAGCTAAAAAAATATTAGGTTTACTAATGTGGAAAAATCATCGCAAAGCAGAGAAAAAAAAAAAATCCTGCTAAAAATTCAAAAATCGCAGAAGATAAAATTTATTTTGGTGGACTGAAATATTGTAACGAGAGGAATTTTAAGAAAGATTCGCCTCGAAACGTGAAAAACCACTAAAATTGGCATTAAAACCCTCTAAAATTAAAAAATATATATGTCTGAGGAAAAAAATTATTATATTAGGCTAAAAGCTGAAACCGCATTCCTTTATGTCATAAAATCATTGCAAAATGCGAAAATACTCTATAAATCGCATAAAAATATTGTGAAAATTAAAATATTTATATACGAATTACGAATAAATTTTATTGAAATGGGGAATGTAATGAAATCATTCATCATATTGAATTAAAACATTAAAACTGGATTCCTTTTACTAATGAGGAAAAATCGCCGTAAAGCGTTAAAAAAAGAGAAAAAGGTTAAAATCGTCAAATCTCTACCATAGTTCTAGCGATTTTTTTCACCGCCAAAAATATAATTTCATCAATATCAGGATTACAACACAATATATTTGCATATAATAAAAATTAAGATATAGACAATAAATTTGCAAAATTTAGCCCCGAGCAAATATCTTTTTTAATTTAAACCGTTCGGCAATATTATTATTTGGCCATTTTAAATGGGACGTAATTTCCTCCCTTTACGACTTTGAACGCATGTAAATGAATTTATTATTTAAAAATTTTCTTTCTCTTTTAAAATTCACGTATAAATATAGTTTTTATGACGTAATTTTCAATATTTTCAAGCTTTTAATACGTAATCATTTAATTCTAATTTGAATTTTTTTCCTTTTATAATAGCCGCGTGTAAATAAATTTTTAATTTGAATGAAATATTCTTTGCGCCGTTTCTGAAATTGGCAACAATGTAAAATAATACCCTTTTATAAAAAATGTAAAAAATATCTCTCGAAATGCTGAAAATTTGAATTTAAAATGGTAATAAATCCTCAAAAAATGAGTCAAATTAAAAAAAATGAATGCAGCCTGCACACTGGGAATTTCTAATGTATACCCCCAGAAAAAACTATTACATTCCTATGTATAGTTTTTGTCCCTATAAAACTTTTTTAATGGAACGATATTGAGCAACTTTAACATCAAATATCTCTTAAAATAAACATTCGATTTAAAAACTGTCTGCATCAGCGTGTTTTTCGAATATGTCTCTATAGTACCACCGATTTTCATCCCGATCACAAAAAATTCATAAACAGTGGCGGTGACAGCATTAGTTACTTTTTAAATAAAGAAATTCAGCTTCTTTTGATTTCAGTATTTTCTTCTTTTACAAGTCGTTGAGTTCATTATAATTAACTTTAGTGACAATTAAACTTTTCGTATTGCTTTTAATTTACTTGCACAAAACAAATGTAATGCAAATTAAAATAGTTTTATTAAACGAACTCGTAAATGAAAAGTACGTTTTAAAAATCTTCTTTTTTTTTTTCATTTGTATTTGATTTCATAGTTTTATCTAGAAAATATGGATCGTAATACATTTTTTTGGACTATAGATGAAACCATCATTAGAAACACTTGATTTTTCGGTAAAATTGTTTAAACATAAAGATAAAAAAAAAAAAAAAGAAACATGCTGAGATAACACTACATACAGAGCTGTCCAGTATTAAAAACAGATGTGCTAGTTGAATAGACTCTCCTCATTTACAAACAGACCTGTGGAGCGGATCGGTTTCTCTCATCAATCAATGGGAAATAGGCGGAACCTATTAGGGGAGGACATTCTGGAGAATTTGCTTAAATTTTCATTAAAATTCTCAATCGGTTTCGCTGATTTTACATTCCCTAATTGGTATAAAATTGTGAAACAAAATTATCTGAAAAGTTCAAAGTTTAAGCTAGGGGGCGTTGCTTTTTAATTTTCCGAATCTTTCATAGATAACATTTTACAAAGCTTTCAATGAAAAAACACCTCCGTTTTTCAAGTTCCAAAATTGTAAGTCATATCATAAACAAACAGCAACAAAAATCGAAAATTTAATCAACGGGTACCCTTCATTATGATCTCAAATATCATGTGCAAAAAGAAAAATTCAAAAATATGCAAATGCGCATAAGAAATCAGCGAAACGGTCTCTCATAGGATTAGCATTAGCTCGCGAGTGTCTTCGCTTCCAGGGACAGGAGCCTTAAATGCTATACTTATGAAATACCAAAAAAGGCTCGAATTGATAATCATGGAAGACGGTAGTATTCCGAGTGACGCAGCCTTAAGCCTAAAATCGTATCGTATCGTATCGTTAAAATCGTATCGTATCGTATCATAGAATTCGTAGTTGGCGGAACTCATATATACAGCTAACTTGACATCAAAGAAAACGCGAAAAGCCGCCTTTTAATAACTCAGCAGATATATGTCTTATTGTTCTGAATTTTCTAGAACAGTCTTATATCTGCAGTCTAATCGTATACTGAAATTTTTACATTTCTACGTGCAGTATATTTTGAGATCTAAATAGCCATTTTTAAAGTGAAAACGTTGGTATCATATCGAGGAAGTTCCTAATTTGAAAATCTCGAAAACGGTTCTAACGATTATTTTTAAATTGATACATAATATAAATGTGATTAAGGCAAGGTGAATAACACTTTTCTTTTTTCTGGGAAAACTCTCGTTCGTTAAATAATTCGATTTTTTTTCTCTCGAAAATGACACGGGCGATTTTTTAAAAATCAAATAAATATGTTTCAGATGAACCAAATAACAATTTACTTGTTTCTAGCAAGACTCTTGTTCGTTTTATAATGCGCATGAAAAATCGGACTATATTTCTTCGCCATTCTATGGAAATTTCACCGAAAATGGATGATACTGTATTCATACACATGCTTTCTTTTTAACCACTTTTGGGGAGAAAAATTTTGTCTTCCCACTGGCTGAGTGGCTAAGGGCCATCGTTTACTGATCATAAGATAGGCAGTTCGATACTCCATAGTACGTGTTTTCACATGTGAATGTGTTTTTTAAGTCTGCTAGTTGACCATTATTCTCAGTTCCTTTGTAATTTTTTTAATTGCTATTAAGTTAAATAAAATTACAATTATAATGACGCCAATTTGATGATGATTATTTCTTGGCAATTTTTCAACAATAAAAATATTACCATAAATTTTATATAAATATATTTAATTTCAATCACTTTACAGAAAATATACATTAATAATTATTTGAATATAAATCACACGATCAGAAACGTAAAAAAACAATTCATTTCAGCTCTTCTTTTTATAATATCATTTTTTATTATTATGACGGTCAATCAATATATAATCACTGACATCCATAATATTATTATTATTATAATTATTATTTTTCTTGCATAAAAGCTATTTTGATGTAATAATTCTTTTATAATAAATAATTTAGTTGAAATGTTTTATTTATAAATATCAATGAAGTTTGATTACAGTTTACATAATAAGCATATCAGACTTCTGGTGTCGCCATCTTTTGACGCAATTGCGTAGTAATATAGAGAAATGTTTGATAAAAACGTCTATCCATCTATGTAACTATCCATCTATGAAACACCATCTATGTAAGGATTTAATAATTATAAATTAACATTTTGGATTTATTAATTTAAGGATAAAGTGTTTTTAAAGGAATATCAAATGAAACCCTCTGTGCGATCTGAGATTATACTTACCCAGTTGTTTTTATATACAAACTGCTATAAGGAAAATTGTAATAAAATAGTAAAAATTAAATCTGCATTAAATTCCATAAGTATCTTTTTTAATCATTTTATCACTAACCTCAAAAAAGTAATGATATCAATGCAAAAACCCTTGACGGGTTAAAAGTTTCTGACGCAGCACTTTATCTTATGCTCTAAGAATTTTAAATATGGAACTTAAAAATACTGATATCAAATTTTGAGTGACGTTATGCTATTCCTTAAAAAATATATTTGTATTTATTTCATCATTTTATTTTTGTTTTATTTATAATCGCATGTGCAAAAGTTATGTTCAACATGAAAAGCTGCATAAAATTTTATTCGCTGTTGCTTTATCATTTACATCTCTCATAAATTCAAAATATGAGTTTTAAAAGATATGATATAAAATTTAAGTGACGCCTTGATGTGACTTTAAAAGGTTTGTTTTAAAATTCAATTTAAATTATTTTTGACTTGGTTAAAATATTTTTTTACATCTACACAATACTTTTAATTTTCCAATTCACTGTTAAATATACCACTTTCATTGAATCTATACTATGCATTGAAATGTATTTATTTCAATAAACTGATTTATCTTTTGTGTCACGCTATTCAAAATTGTGAGTAAGATTTATGTAAATGGTTTATTTGCGTCATTGTGTCCAAACTACATGAAATGTATGAAAAAGGATAGTTTGACGCAAATAAACCATTTACATAAATCTTACTCACAATTTTGAATAGCGTGACACAAAAGATAAATCAATTTATTGAAATAAATACATTTCAATGCATAGTATAGATTCAATGAAAGTGATATATTTAACAGTGAATTGGAAAATTAAAAGTATTGTGTAGATGTAAAAAATTATTTTAACCAAGTCAAAAATAATTTAAATTGAATTTTAAAACAAACCTTTTAAAGTCACATCAAGGCGTCACTTAAATTTTATATCATATCTTTTAAAACTCATATTTTGAATTTATGAGAGATGTAAATGATAAAGCAACAGCGAATAAAATTTTATGCAGCTTTTCATGTTGAACATAACTTTTGCACATGCGATTATAAATAAAACAAAAATAAAATGATGAAATAAATACAAATATATTTTTTAAGGAATAGCATAACGTCACTCAAAATTTGATATCAGTATTTTTAAGTTCCATATTTAAAATTCTTAGAGCATAAGATAAAGTGCTGCGTCAGAAACTTTTAACCCGTCAAGGGTTTTTGCATTGATACAAATATTACCCTAACTTGCTTATGCTGTTGTCTTAGGCTGCGTACCCACTATCCTTCTAACTGATTTCAGTGTCGGCTTCGTTTTTTGTGGCTTTTCGGTGTCTTTGATTTTTAACGACTTTAGCAGGAAAGGGACTGATGTCCGGCAAAAGAGGAACCTTTCCTTCAAGTAGAGTCGAGCTCCTTATCTCCTGACCCATTGTTGATTCCCCTCATTCTTTTGTGAATAAACCGCAAATGATTTCAGAATAAAAGATTTTCCAAGAATACTAGAGAAAGAGGCAAAATACAAGTCAGAACGTAGCTTAAGAGCCTACTTCACTCAATTGGAAAATCGAAATCACCTAAAACAGTATTTTTGTTGCCACAGAGGAGGCGTATCCCAATGATAGAGACTGACACCTTCAAATCCAATGACATTTTCTTAGTTTGAAATTGATAACAGAAGGGTCATCCCACAATGTTAAACCGTGTCTACTTATTTATCTAATTGGCTGTAGGTGCAAATTGAGGGGAAATATATCCCATTGCTTGATTGATTAGCATGAACAAATTACTTTCAGCTACAATCTCCCTCAACTCAAAAAGCTCCAATTCAGAGTAGCACATGCCTTTTCTTATTTTTCCCACCTTTTTAAATAAATATCGCTGATAAGGAAAAGTGATAGTGTTCAAATATTCTTTTTCATGACACCGTATATTAATATATATATACATTATCACCATAATTCCAAATTAGTAATAAGAAAGAGGAAAAAAAAAAAAAACTTTTATAGCAGCTCCTATTTCTGTTTATTGAATTATAAAATATGATAATGGCTTTATTTATATATATTTATGCTTTAATAACTAATAGAATAAAATGGAAATATATTTATAAATAACCTTTTAAATATACAAACACAATTTGAACGTTTAATATTTTTTATTGATTGTACATATATTCCATTAATTGTTACACGGTACAAAGAAGAATAAATATCCTGCTTATTAATTTTTTCAATGATATACATAGTATAATAAGCTATACAAATGTTATTTGCACAATTTGCGCGTACAAGGGCATATTTGCTGTATTTTGAAAATCAGATTGGAGTATTTAATAATAATTCTGAAGTATTTACACTTTCTAAATATAAAAAATATAAGGCATTTTAAAACTTACGAACAGTATTTAAAATATTGTACACCAAAATATTTTCGTCATTTAAAAGATGATCAAAATGTAAATATTTTAATAATTAAAAGACATATTTTAGTTTCCTTTATAATTCTGAGACTTTCAACTTTGAACAGCTCTACTAAGTGTTTTTTTTTTTTTTCCATATTAATTCAAATTTATTTTCTATTGTGTAAACAAATACGAAATTACAAATTACTCGAATAATAAATGAAGCGTATGTTATTCAATAATTCTATTTAGCAAAAAATGCATTGCTTACAATACAAAAACAAATAATCTATATATACACACGCGGATTTCTGCAAATAATAAATAAAAATTATACTTTGGTTTCCTTTATAAATTTGAGACTTTCAGTTTGATCAGGTGTTCATAATTTAAGTAAATGCAATTTATATTGTGGTAAACCTTTATAAACATGCACAGAGTACAAAATATTTTACTTATTTCGTAAGCAGAAATATCGTGGAATTTCTGCTTCGGTTTTGCTGCAGTTTATTCCAGCAGATTTTCATACCGAAACTCGAATAATAAATAAAAAGTATGTTATTCAGTAATTCTATTTAGCAAAAAATGCATTGCTTACAATAAAAAAAAAATAATAATAATCTATATATACACATGCGAATTTCTGCAAATAATAAATTAAAATTATACTTTGGTTTCCTTTATAACTCAGAGACTTTCGCTTCGATCAGGTGTTCATAACTTAAGTGAATGCAATTTACATTGCGGTAAACCTTTACAAAATTATAAACATGCACAAATTGCAAGATATTTTATTTATTTCGTAACCAGAAATATCGTGGGATTTCTGCTTCAGTTTTGCTGCTGTTTATTTCAGCAGATTTTCATACCGAAACTCGAATAATAAATAAAAAGTATGTTATTCAGTAATTCTATTTAGCAAAAAATGCATTGCTTACGATACAAAAACAAATAATCTATATAGTATACACACGCGGATTTCTGCAAATAATAAATAAAAATTATACTTTGGTTTCCTTTATAATTCTGAGACTTTCACTTTGATCAGGTGTCCATAAGTCCTATAAGTAAATGCAATTTATATTGTGGTAAACCTTTACAAAATTATGAACATGCACACATTGCAAAATATTTTACTTATTTCGTAACCAGAAATATCGTGGGATTTCTGCTTCAGATTATTTCAGCAGATTTTCATACCGAAACTCGAATAAATAAAAAGTATGTTTTTCAGTAATTCTATTTAGCAAAAAATGCATTGCTTATAATACAAAAACAAATAATCTATATATACACACGCGGATTTCTGCAAATAATAAATAAAAATTATACTTTGGTTACCTTTATAACTCTAAGACTTTCACTTTGATCAGGTGTTCATAACTTTTTTAATGCAAATTTATTTTATATTGTGTAAACCTTTACGAAATTATAAACATATACAAAGTACAAAAAATTTTACTTATTTCGCAGCCAGAAATATCTAAGAATTTTACTATAATCAGATTTCATAACTTTTTTAATTCATGCAATTTTATTTTCAATTGTTTAAACCTCTACGTTTGTTTGAAATAAGTAAATTATCTTTAAATTTAAACAAAATACCTGATGAAAAATTGATTATTAAAACTGATTTATATATAATAATAATTTCCAATATATTTATGTAAAAGGGCTTACTTGCTAAAATAATTAATGCTTCATTTATATTAGTTTTACAAATTGCTCTAAAATATGTAAAAGTCGTTGAGAAATTTTTTTGTTGTTGTTGTTGAATCTAATATTCTGAACCTTATAGTAATAAATTTAATTTAGAGATGATCTAGTGTGCGAGGATTATCTGGAGCTAAAAGTCCTATCACGCGTAATCATTGCGAGAAAAGCAAAAAATCCCGATTTTTCATTATACACAACTTTTTTAAAATCTCTTTTTTTTTACGTTAGCCTGTATATCGAGTGGAATTTAATATACTAAAATCTGTAAAGACAAAATCTGCTTATAATGGAATTTTTTCTATAGTCCCTTCGAAAGAAATATCTTACAAATGTATCTAGCTAGACGTAAACCTACGTAAAAAAGATCTTTTGCGGTTCATAGCGATTCTGTTTTCATAGATTTTTCTGTACTTTGCTCGATAAATTCCGTGAAAACAGACCTATTTATAACGGAATTCAGTTTTAAAAGAAAAAATCTCATTGTCCCGAAATTCCGTTTTTACATCACGTTTTACTATAAACGATTGCTATGGTTACAAGAATTTACCTGCCAAGGCGGAATTGCAAGCACAGAAGGAAAATTCTGTTTTAAACAGGCTTGCAACTTTTCAGGTAAAAGTTTATATGGTATTTATTCTCAGTAACTATTAAAAATTTAAAAAAAAAGTGTTAATTCACCTATATGTACAACTTTGTGTTCAAAGCGGATGATTGTGAAACCGAAAGATAATGGGCAAAGTTTACAAGTTACATTGTAACTACCACTGAGTTGTTCGGTAATTTTAAAATACTCAAATACTCATTATATGCGACCAGGCAATTCAATTTTATTTTCCTTTGTTGTCATAATTTCCATTCCAAACAAAGAAATTCGGAATTAAAATATAAGATCGATCATAATTCGTTAGTTGACAAAGTGTTACTTAGAAAAAAATCCTTTTTTTTTTTTTTTTTTTTTTTTTTTGTTGCATTAGTACTTCTGTTTGTTTTATCAGCAACAGTCAAGTGAAAAATCTATGACACTGATACGAGATCCTCGCAGACCTCCACAAAATTGTTCCACAGAAAACATTTTGTGCAAAAAAAGCAAGTTATGATCACGTAGATTAGCAGAATGGCATCTTGCCGCCTCTCCAAAAGTAACATAAAAAGCTCACTACAAACTACTGATTTCTTTTACTTTCTTCTATCTTCAATAGAAGAAAGTATTTTAATCGAAATTTTTTTCGGACTTCCGGTTTTCGACGGATTTACATGTTTTAGGAGTCTGTGATTCCCCAAAACATGTTTATAGAAAATGTCTGTCTGTCCGTTTGTCCGACTATGTCTATCGCCATTGTACCATCAAAAAGTGTATAAAGATATGCATAGAATTGAACCAATTTTTTTTTTTTTTAGGTTTTTGGTTATGGCAAGTAGGTCCTTCCTTCATTTGGAAAAATCCACCGGAAGGGGGCGCTCTAATAGCGATTTTTGTGCGATTTTGGTAGCGCGCTACACTAAAAAAGAAATCGAAAAGTTGCGACTACTGTAGTTTCACTTATCCGAACCATCTACAGTTCGCATTATCTCAATTTCATTTTAAATAAATTTTCTGAAATTTTCTATCAGTAATATAAGTAAAATCAGTGTATATGACTCCAAATAACAAATGTTTTTTTTTTCTTTTTAGGTTCTTCCTAAATTTCTTATTATTATTATTTGTCTATGCGAAAGTTTGTGACATAAATAAATTTTCATTCTTGCATAAATAAAAATTTCAGATACTAATAAGTAAATAAGAAAAACATAACTTTTAAAATATGATAAATAAAATAGTACTTATTCTATGAAGCTTTACTTGTAAAAGCTGGGGGGGGGGGGGGGGGGGAGACTTGTTTCTAAGAAATGTTGGGCAAATATGAAATCTCATTTATTAACTCAAACAATTTCATATTCTTCGAGCACAAATTACGCAAATCTTTGTCTTTTACTTATAAAAATTTTATTTCAAAATTGAAGAAGATAAAAAGTATACGGGGACGAAAATTACACGAGTAATACTGTAAAATTATTCGGTAATCTTTTAAATCGCTTATATGAACTCAAGAATGAATTTATATAATTTCATAAAAATATTTTTTTTTATATATGTTTAATAGAATTTAATGCGAAATTACGAAAAATCGAAAATGTTTACCTATCATTGTTATACCTCTGAATTCAGTTAAACTGTTTGAATTCCCTTAGTAAGTTTGTTAGTTATTTAGTCCCTTAGTTAGTTTATCCAATGCAAAGAAAAAAAAATTAAAAGTATAGAAATGCAACCTAGATATTTTTTTATAAATTTCTTCTATAGAATAAAAATTAGAGAACGGGTCTTTTCGCTTGACTAAAGTAGCATCCCTATAAAAAAATTCTGCATTTAAGATCAAAAATGTAAAAAACGGTTTTTGTACAGATTCATCTCAGCTATCCAATGCAAAAAAAATCATTTAAAAATATTGAAATGCAACCGAGATATTTTTATAAGGTTCTTGTATGGGATTAGCAGTAGCGAACGGGTCATTTCGCTTGACTAAAGTAGCCTCCCCATAAAAAATTCTGCAATCAAGATCGAAAAAGTAAAATATGGCCTTTATACAAATCGATCTCAGCTATCCAATGCAAAAAAAATCATTTAAAAATATTGAAATGCAACCGAGATATCTTTATAAATTTCAACCATAGGATTAGCATTAGCGAGCGGGTGTATTCGTGCGACTGAAATAGCCTCTTAGCATCACTCACTGCTGATTTGAATTGCAACAAAATATGCTTATTATTAAACCAAAATGTTTAGAATAACCTTAAAAATTATTCGATTGCTTTTCAGAAGGGTAAAAAGAAAAAAATATATACAATAAGCACAAATATTTCATCTGTGTATGCGGATTTGGCCGCAATTAAATGTATTTGATAAACTATTGAAAATTAGCCGAAATTTTCGGTAAAACAGTGAAAAGAAATCTTTCTTTAAAGTTTTAGAAACACATTTCTAAGTTTTAAATTAGTGTAATCCAATTTAATAATGAATTGTACAATAGTTACCTTTTATACAAATGTATTTTTTCTCCGCATATATCTATTAATTTTTAAGGACATTAGTAACCATTGTTATTTTCTTTCTCTCCCCCCCCCCCCCCCCTCCCCTTCATCTAAGCTATCCAATGCAAAAAAAATCATTTAAAAATATTGAAATGCAACCGAGATATCTTTATAAGTTTCTTCTAGGATTAGCATTAGCGAACGGATCATTTCGCTTGACTAAAGTAGCCTCCCCCAAAAAATACTGCAATCAAGATTGAAAAAGTAAAAAATGGCCTTTGTACAGATCGATCTCAACTATCCAAGGCAAATAAATAAATAAATAAAAATAAATAAATAAAAATATAGAATTTCAACCGAGATATTTTTTTATTCACACAATTAATTTTAACACACAATTCATTGTACAGATCAATCTCAGCTATCCAATGCAAAAAAAAAAAAAAAAAAAAATATAGAAATATAGAAATGCAACAGAGGTATTTTTTATAAATTTCTTCTATAGAATAAACATTAGCGAACGGGTCTTTTCGCTTGACTAAAGTAGTCTCCCTATAAAAAATTCTGCAATTAAGATAAAAAATGTAAAAAAACGGTCTTTGTACAGATTCATCTCAGCTATCCAATGCAAAAAAAATCATTTAAAAATATTGAAATGCAACCGAGATATCTTTATAAGTTTCTTGTATAGAATTAGCATTAGCGAACGGGTCATTTCGCTCGACTAAATTAGTCTCCCCATAAAAAATTCTGCAATCAAGATCGAAAAAGTAAAAAATGGCCCTTGTACAGATCGATCTCAGCTATCCAATGCAAAAAAAAGAAAAAAAAAATTAAAAATATAGAAATATGGAAATGCAACAGAGATATTTTTTATAAATTTCTTCTATAGAATAAACATTAGCGAACGGGTCTTTTCGCTTGACTAAAGTAGCCTCCCTATAAAAAATTCTGCATTTAAGATCAAAAATGTAAAAAACGGTCTTTGTACAGATCGATCTCAACTATCCAATGCAAAAAAAAAAAAAAAAATAATAATATAAAAAAAATAAATAAAAATATAGAATTTCAACCGAGATATTTTTTTATTCACACAATTAATTTCAACACACAATTCATTGTACAGATCAATCTCAGCTATCCAATGCAAAAAAAAAAATAAATAAATAAATAAAAATAAAAATAAAATAAAATAAAATAAAATAAAAAATAAATATATAGAAATATAGAAATGCAACAGAGGTATTTTTCATAAATTTCTTCTATAGAATAAACATTAGCGAACGGGTCTTTTCGCTTGACTAAAGTAGTCTCCCTATAAAAATTTCTGCAATTAAGATAAAAAATGTAAAAAACGGTCTTTGTATAGATTCATCTCAGCTATCCAATGCAAAAAAAATCATTTAAAAATATTGAAATGCAACCGAGATATCTTTATATGTTTCTTGTATAGGATTAGCATTAGCGAACGGGTCATTTCGCTTGACTAAAGTAGCCTCTCCATAAAAAATTCTGCAATCAAGATCAAAAAAGTAAAAAATGGCTTTTGTACAGATCGATCTCAGCTATTCAATGCAAAAAAAATCATTTAAAAATATTGAAATGCAACCGAGATATCTTTATAAATTTCAACCATAGGATTAGCATTAGCGAGCGGGTGTATTCGTGCGATTGAAATAGCCTCTTAGCATCACTCACTGCTGATTTGAATTGCAACAAAATATGCTTATTATTAAACCAAAATGTTTAGAATAACCTTAAAAATTATTCGATTGCTTTTCAGAAGGGAAAAAAGAAAAAAAATATACACTAAGCACAAATATTTCATCTGTGTATGCGGATTTGGCCGCAAGGGAATGTATTTGATAAACTATTGAAAATTAGCCGAAATTTTCGGTAAAACAGTGAAAAGAAATCTTTCTTTAAAGTTTTAGAAACACATTTCTAAGTTTTAAATTAGTGTAATCCAATTTAATAATGAATTGTACAATAGTTACCTTTTATACAAATGTATTTTTTCTCCGCATATATCTATTAATTTTTAAGGACATTAGTAACCATTGTTATTTTCTTTCTCTCCCCCCCCCCTCCCCTTCATCTAAGCTATCCAATGCAAAAAAAATCATTTAAAAATATTGAAATGCAACCGAGATATCTTTATAAGTTTCTTCTAGGATTAGCATTAGCGAACGGGTCATTTCGCTTGACTAAAGTAGCCTCCCCCAAAAAAATTTTGCAATCAAGATTGAAAAAGTAAAAAATGGCCTTTGTACAGATCGATCTCAACTATCCAATGCAAATAAATAAATAAATAAATAAATAAATAAAAAAATAAATAAATAAATAAAAATATAGAATTTCAACCGAGATTTTTTTTTATTCACACAATTAATTTCAACACACAATTCGTTGTACAGATCAATCTCAGCTATCCAATGAAAAAAAAAAAAAAAAAAAAAAAAAAAAAAAAACTAAAAATATAGAAATATAGAAATGCAACAGAGGTATTTTTTATAAATTTCTTCTATAGAATAAACATTAGCGAACGGGTCTTTTCGCTTGACTAAAGTAGTCTCCCTATAAAAAATTCTGCAATTAAGATAAAAAATGTAAAAAACGGTCTTTGTACAGATTCATCTCAGCTATCCAATGCAAAAAAAAATCATTTAAAAATATTGAAATGCAACCGAGATATTTTTATATGTTTCCTGTATAGAATTAGCATTAGCGAACGGGTCATTTCGATTGACTAAAATAGTCTCCGCATAAAAAATTCTGCAATCAAGATCGAAAAAGTAAAAAATGGCCCTTGTACAGATCGATCTCAGCTATCCAATGCAAAAAAAAAAAAAAAAGAAAAAAAAATTAAAAATATAGAAATATAGAAATGCAACAGAGATATTTTTTATAAATTTCTTCTATAGAATAAACATTAGCGAACAGGTCTTTTCGCTTGACTAAAGTAGCCTCCCTATAAAAAATTCTGCATTTAAGATCAAAAATGTAAAAAACGGTCTTTGTACAGATCGATCTCAACTATCCAATGCAAAAAAAAAAAAATAATAATAATAATAAAAAAAAAATAATAATAATATAAAAAAAATAAATAAAAATATTGAATTTCAACCGAGATATTTTTTTATTCACACAATTCATTGTACAGATCAATCTCAGCTATCCAATGCAAAAAAATAAAAATAAAATAAAAAATAAAAATATAGAAATATAGAAATGCAACAGAGGTATTTTTCATAAATTTCTTCTATAGAATAAACATTAGCGAACGGGTCTTTTCGCTTGACTAAAGTAGTCTCCCTATAAAAAATTCTGCAATTAAGATAAAAAATGTAAAAAACGGTCTTTGTACAGATTCATATCAGCTATCCACTGCAAAAAAAATCATTTAAAAATATTGAAATGCAACCGAGATATCTTTATAAGTTTCTTCTAGGATTAGCATTAGTGAACGGGTCATTTCGCTTGACTAAAATAGTCTCCCCATAAAAAATTCTGCAATCAAGATCGAAAAAGTAAAAAATGGCCCTTGTACAGCTCGATCTCAGCTATCCAATGCAAAAAAAAAAAAAAAAAAAAAAAAAAAAAGAAAAAAAATTAAAAATATAGAAATATAGAAATGCAACAGAGATATTTTTTATAAATTTCTTCTATAGAATAAACATTAGAGAACGGGTCTTTTCGCTTGACTAAAGTAGCCTCCCTATAAAAAATTCTGCATTTAAGATCAAAAATGTAAAAAAACGATCATTGTACAGATCGATCTCAACTATCCAATGCAAAAAAAAAAAAAAAATAATAATAATAATAATAATAATAATAATAATAATAATATAAAAAAATAAATAAAAATATAGAATTTCAACAGAGATATTTTTTTATTCACACAATTAATTTAAACACACAATTCATTGTACAGATCAATCTCAGATATCCAATGCAAAAAAATAAATAAATAAAAATAAAATAAAATAAAATAAAATAAAATAAAAAATAAAAATATAGAAATATAGAAATGCAACAGAGGTATTTTTCATAAATTTCTTCTATAGAATAAACATTAGCGAACGGGTCTTTTCGCTTGACAAAAGTAGTCTCCCTATAAAAATTTCTGCAATTAAGATAAAAAATGTAAAAAACGGTATTTGTATAGATTCATCTCAGCTATCCAATGCAAAAAAAATCATTTAAAAATATTGAAATGCAACCGAGATATCTTTATAAGTTTCTTGTATAGGATTAGCATTAGCGAACGGGTCAGTTCGCTTGACTAAAGTAGCCTCTCCATAAAAAATTCTGCAATCAAGATCAAAAAAGTAAAAAATGGCTTTTGTACAGATCGATCTCAGCTATTCAATGCAAAAAAAATCATTTAAAAATATTGAAATGCAACCGAGATATCTTTATAAATTTCAACCATAGGATTAGCATTAGCGAGCGGGTGTATTCGTGCGATTGAAATAGCCTCTTAGCATCACTCACTGCTGATTTGAATTGCAACAAAATATGCTTATTATTAAACCAAAATGTTTAGAATAACCTTAAAAATTATTCGATTGCTTTTCAGAAGGGAAAAAAGAAAAAATATATACACTAAGCACAAATATTTCATCTGTGTATGCGGATTTGGCCGCAAGGGAATGTATTTGATAAACTATTGAAAATTAGCCGAAATTTTCGGTAAAACAGTGAAAAGAAATCTTTCTTTAAAGTTTTAGAAACACATTTCTAAGTTTTAAATTAGTGTAATCCAATTTAATAATGAATTGTACAATAGTTACCTTTTATACAAATGTATTTTTTCTCCGCATATATCTATTAATTTTTAAGGACATTAGTAACCATTGTTATTTTCTTTCTCTCCCCCCCCCCCCCTCCCCTTCATCTAAGCTATCCAATGCAAAAAAAATCATTTAAAAATATTGAAATACAACCGAGATATCTTTATAAGTTTCTTCTAGGATTAGCATTAGCGAACGGGTCATTTCGCTTGACTAAAGTAGCCTCCCCCAAAAAAATTTTGCAATCAAGATTGAAAAAGTAAAAAATGGCCTTTGTACAGATCGATCTCAACTATCCAATGCAAATAAATAAATAAATAAATAAATAAATAAAAAATAAATAAATAAATAAAAATATAGAATTTCAACCGAGATTTTTTTTTATTCACACAATTAATTTCAACACACAATTCATTGTACAGATCAATCTCAGCTATCCAATGCAAAAAAAAAAAACAAAAAAAAAAAAAAAAAAAAAAAAAAAAACCAGAAATATAGAAATATAGAAATGCAACAGAGGTATTTTTTATAAATTTCTTCTATAGAATAAACATTAGCGAACGGGTCTTTTCGCTTGACTAAAGTATTCTCCCTATAAAAAATTCTGCAATTAAGATAAAAAATGTAAAAAACGGTCTTTGTACAGATTCATCTCAGCTATCCAATGCAAAAAAAATCATTTAAAAATATTGAAATGCAACCGAGATATCTTTATATGTTTCCTGTATAGAATTAGCATTAGCGAACGGGTCATTTCGATTGACTAAAATAGTCTCCGCATAAAAAATTCTGCAATCAAGATCGAAAAAGTAAAAAATGGCCCTTGTACAGATCGATCTCAGCTATCCAATGCAAAAAAAAAGAAAAAAAAATTAAAAATATAGAAATATAGAAATGCAACAGAGATATTTTTTATAAATTTCTTCTATAGAATAAACATTAGCGAACAGGTCTTTTCGCTTGACTAAAGTAGCCTCCCTATAAAAAATTCTGCATTTAAGATCAAAAATGTAAAAAACGGTCTTTGTACAGATCGATCTCAACTATCCAATGCAAAAAAAAAAAAAATAAAAATAAAAATAAAAATAAAAATAAAAATAATAATAATAATATAAAAAAAATAAATAAAAATATTGAATTTCAACCGAGATATTTTTTTATTCACACAATTAATTTGAACACACAATTCATTGTACAGATCAATCTCAGCTATCCAATGCAAAAAAATAAAAATAAAATAAAAAATAAAAATATAGAAATATAGAAATGCAACAGAGGTATTTTTCATAAATTTCTTCTATAGAATAAACATTAGCGAACGGGTCTTTTCGCTTGACTAAAGTAGTCTCCCTATAAAAAATTCTGCAATTAAGATAAAAAATGTAAAAAACGGTCTTTGTACAGATTCATCTCAGCTATCCACTGCAAAAAAATCATTTAAAAATATTGAAATGCAACCGAGATATCTTTATAAGTTTCTTCTAGGATTAGCATTTGTGAACGGGTCATTTCGCTTGACTAAAATAGTCTCCCCATAAAAAATTCTGCAATCAAGATCGAAAAAGTAAAAAATGGCCCTTGTACAGCTCGATCTCAGCTATCCAATGCAAAAAAAAAAAAAAAGAAAAAAAAATTAAAAATATAGAAATATAGAAATGCAACAGAGATATTTTTTTATAAATTTCTTCTATAGAATAAACATTAGAGAACGGGTCTTTTCGCTTGACTAAAGTAGCCTCCCTATAAAAAATTCTGCATTTAAGATCAAAAATGTAAAAAAACGGTCTTTGTACAGATCGATCTCAACTATCCAATGCAAAAAAAAATAAATAAAATAATAATAATAATAATAATAATATAAAAAAATAAATAAAAATATAGAATTTCAACCGAGATATTTTTTTATTCACACAATTAATTTCAACACACAATTCATTGTACAGATCAATCTCAGATATCCAATGCAAAAAAATAAATAAATAAAAATAAAATAAAATAAAATAAAATAAAATAAAATAAAAAATAAAAATATAGAAATATAGAAATGCAACAGAGGTATTTTTCATAAATTTCTTCTATAGAATAAACATTAGCGAACGAGTCTTTTCGCTTGACTAAAGTAGTCTCCCTATAAAAAATTCTGCAATTAAGATAAAAAATGTAAAAAACGGTCTTTGTACAGATTCATTTCAGCTATCCACTGCAAAAAAAATCATTTAAAAATATTGAAATGCAACCGAGATATCTTTATAAGTTTCTTCTAGGATTAGCATTTGTGAACGGGTCATTTCGCTTGACTAAAATAGTCTCCCCATAAAAAATTCTGCAATCAAGATCGAAAAAGTAAAAAATGGCCCTTGTACAGCTCGATCTCAGCTATCCAATGCAAAAAAAAAAAAAAGAAAAAAAAATTAAAAATATAGAAATATAGAAATGCAACAGAGATATTTTTTTATAAATTTCTTCTATAGAATAAACATTAGAGAACGGGTCTTTTCGCTTGACTAAAGTAGCCTCCCTATAAAAAATTCTGCATTTAAGATCAAAAATGTAAAAAAACGGTCTTTGTACAGATCGATCTCAACTATCCAATGCAAAAAAAAAATAAATAAAATAATAATAATAATAATAATAATATAAAAAAATAAATAAAAATATAGAATTTCAACCGAGATATTTTTTTATTCACACAATTAATTTCAACACACAATTCATTGTACAGATCAATCTCAGATATCCAATGCAAAAAAATAAATAAATAAAAATAAAATAAAATAAAATAAAATAAAATAAAATAAAATAAAAAATAAAAATATAGAAATATAGAAATGCAACAGAGGTATTTTTCATAAATTTCTTCTATAGAATAAACATTAGCGAACGAGTCTTTTCGCTTGACTAAAGTAGTCTCCCTATAAAAAATTCTGCAATTAAGATAAAAAATGTAAAAAACGGTCTTTGTACAGATTCATTTCAGCTATCCACTGCAAAAAAAATCATTTAAAAATATTGAAATGCAACCGAGATATCTTTATAAGTTTCTTGTATAGGATTAGCATTAGCGAACGGGTCATTTCGCTTGACTAAAGTAGCCTCCCCATAAAAAATTCTGCAATCAAGATCAAAAAAGTAAAAAATGGCTTTTGTACAGATCGATCTCAGCTATCCAATGCAAAAAAAATCATTTAAAAATATTGAAATGCAACCGAGATATCTTTATAAATTTCAACCATAGGATTAGCATTAGCGAGCGGGTGTATTCGTGCGATTGAAATAGCCTCTTAGCATCACTCACTGCTGATTTGAATTGCAACAAAATATGCTTATTATTAAACCAAAATGTTTAGAATAACCTTAAAAATTATTCGATTGCTTTTCAGAAGGGAAAAAAGAAAAAAATATATACACTAAGCTACTAAGCACAAATATTTCATCTGTGTATGCGGATTTGGCCGCAAGGGAATGTATTTGATAAACTATTGAAAATTAGCCGAAATTTTCGGTAAAACAGTGAAAAGAAATCTTTCTTTAAAGTTTTAGAAACACATTTCTAAGTTTTAAATTAGTGTAATCCAATTTAATAATGAATTGTACAATAGTTACCTTTTATACAAATGTATTTTTTCTCCGCATATATCTATTAATTTTTAAGGACATTAGTAACCATTGTTATTTTCTTTCTCTCCCCCCCCCCCTCCCCTTCATCTAAGCTATCCAATGCAAAAAAAATCATTTAAAAATATTGAAATGCAACCGAGATATCTTTATAAGTTACTTCTAGGATTAGCATTAGCGAACGGGTCATTTCGCTTGACTAAAGTAGCCTCCCCCAAAAAAATTCTGCAATCAAGATTGAAAAAGTAAAAAAAGGCTTTTGTACAGATCGATCTCAACTATCCAATGCAAAAATAAATAAATAAATAAATAAATAAAAATAAATAAATAAATAAAAATATAGAATTTCAACCGAGATATTTTTTTTATTCACACAATTAATTTCAACACACAATTCATTGTACAGATCAATCTCAGCTATCCAAGGCAAAAAAAAAAAAAAAAAATTAAAAATATAGAAATATAGAAATGCAACAGAGGTATTTTTTATAAATTTCTTCTATAGAATAAACATTAGCGAACGGGTCTTTTCGCTTGACTAAAGTAGTCTCCCTATAAAAAATTCTGCAATTAAGATAAAAAATGTAAAAAACGGTCTTTGTACAGATTCATCTCAGCTATCCAATGCAAAAAAAATCATTTAAAAATATTGAAATGCAACCGAGATATCTTTATAAGTTTCTTGTGTAGAATTAGCATTAGCGAACGGGTCATTTCGCATGACTAAAATAGTCTCCCCATAAAAAATTCTGCAATCAAGATCGAAAAAGTAAAAAATGGCCCTTGTACAGATCGATCTCAGCTATCCAATGCAAAAAAAAAGAAGAAAAAAATTAAAAATATAGAAATGCAACAGAGATATTTTTTATAAATTTCTTCTATAGAATAAACATTAGCGAACGGGTCTTTTCGCTTGACTAAAGTAGCCTCCCTATAAAAAATTCTGCATTTAAGATCAAAAATGTAAAAAACGGTCTTTGTACAGATCGATCTCAACTATCCAATGCAAAATAATAATAATAATAATAATAATAATAATAATATAAAAAAAATAAATAAAAATATAGAATTCCAACCGAGATACACTGTTAAAAATATTTTTGTAAAACAACAGAAACTTTCTGGCAGCAAAAAGTTGCCAGAAACTATTTGTTTTCAGAAAATATCAAAAGAATGCGATGCGTTATCAGACGACAGAAATACGTAGTCATACAGGCACTTCGTGTTGACAATTGACGCTTTTCCCAACAGTCAAAATCTGTAGGTCGATTCCTGTTGGCGAGGGGGGGGGAGGGGATGTTCTATTTAACAGAAGAATCGCGTATTATAGGTTAGGTAGACGGGAAATTTCTATTTACCGATCAATTTGTTTATATTAATAATAATAAATACTTATAGAAATTTCTCCTCCAAACTTTTATAAAATTAATTTAAATAGCTTATTCGCAATAAAATATTTAAACAGTTGAATTTATATAGATTTGTAAATTAAGTACATTAAAGACTAGAATAAGCAAAAGAAGGTATCTTAAACTCCCCCTCCCCTCCCCCAAAATAATAAAAAAATATATATACGATATAAGGTAACTCCCCCCTCCCCCATAAAAATATTTATTAATAAAAGAAATATATGTATTGAATGTGATTTTTAATTAAAATAACTTTAATATTTATTCGTGCAATATTTTTGAAAATTGATTAGGCTAAATCAGTGACTTTGGTTAATTATCTAAATAATAGCCTGCCAATTTTTATAATTTTTTCGAATAGAAAGCTTTGTATATATAAATGTGTAAAAGTTGACAGCTATGAGCAAAGATGAGAAATGAAAAAGAAGGGCCACTAAAATCTATATAAACATCACCTTAAAAAAATATTTCATTTCAGCTAAAGTGATAAAATGAGTTTTCATCCTTCTTAACAATTTACAATGTTTTTCCGCATAAAGTAAATGATCATCAACTAAATAAGAAAAAATGTTACAATATAATTTAAATTAAAATGTTAAACAAAATTAAATTTGCTGATTCTATAAAATGAATGGTTAATGCTTAAATGGGAATTATTTTCAAAATAATTCACACAGTTGTAGCTCAAACTTTATTTCATTAAATGGAGTGAATAAAATTTACAAATTTTAACTTAACCACTACAGGTAACTCTAAGATTGTACTAAAAAAAAAAAAAAAAAAAAAAAAAAAAAAAAAAAAAACATTTCTTCAGAATCAATATATGGAACGATTAAACAAAATATCAACCACTCCATTTTAAACAACATAGTAAATAGTAGGAAATGTGATAAATTTAAACAATAAAAATATATGAACAGCGTCAGATCTAATAAATATTATTCTGGTTAATGTTAAACGAAAATATCAGTTATCTATAACTATAATAATTAATGCAGCTACTCCTTGTTTATTATTAAAACTATCACTCCAAAACTAATCACGTGTGTCAATTGATGACAAAATTAATTTAAAATCTCAATCAAAATTTCTGGAACTAATACATATGAAGTAAAATTAAACTCTTAGTCATAAAAAAGTTAAATATAATAAGTAATCATTCTACAGCTATGTAAAAATTCAAGATTTGTAAACTAATCATAAACTTAAGATTATTTATTTAACTTAAAATAAACAACCGATCAAAAAATAATCTCCAGCTATTAACAGAATTAGATCAACTAAGTTACTAATGTGCATACATAAACGAAGTATAAAATAATACTAATAATTTAAGTAAATCATACATTATAAAATAATAATAATAATAATAAATAGTATTGCTTAATTAAGATTTTTAGCAAATAGGAAGTATTTTTCATACATATTGTTACGTTTCGGAAAAACATTGTTACATATTTAAAAGAAGGATGAAAACATACCTTTTGCTATGTTTGTTTTCTAGTATTCGAACTGTAAATCCTAATCATTGAAGAAAGCGGTTCTGATGTCAAAGGTGTGCGTCGCCGGTTCCATTTGTGAAAATGATTCTTAATTTTCTGTTAAAAATTCTTTATATATTATTCTTTTTCAATTACATGAACTGTTTTAATGAACGAACTGCCATTTTCAACAGTACACAAGAGACAAGACACTCAAATATTTCAAGTTAGAAGAGACGCGTTAGCATGGAGTATGATACCAATGCTTATTGGTCATTCTAAAGGACCTTCTAGACGTCATAGGGGGTGACCTCCCGTTCTTCTGTTATCCAACATATTATCCTGTCGCAGTGGAAACTGATGGCAAAGAAAACAGATTTTTTTGTTGTTTAACATGAAAATAAGCGATATGAGGATGGAATGACATAAGAAGTCTGTTAACGTAATTTTTACTGTCAGAATTCGAAGATTTTTTTCTGTTGTTTTAAGATTTTTTTTTACAGTGTATTTTTTTATTCACACAATTAATTTCAACACACAATTCATTGTACAGATCAATTAATTTCAACACACAATTCATTGTACAGATCAATCTCGGCTATCTAATGCAAAAAAAAAAAAAAAAAAAAAAAAAAAAAAAAAAAAAAATTAAAAATAATTTCTTTAATAATTATAAATTATTATTATTTAATATATTATTTAATTCTTTAATAATTAAAAACTTTAATAATTAATTAAATTCTGCATTTAAGATCAAAAATGTAAAAAACGGTCTTTGTACAGATTCATCTCAGATATCCAATGCAAAAAAAATCATTTAAAAATATTGAAATGCAACCGAGATATCTTTATAAGTTTCTTGTATAGGATTAGCATTTGCGAACGGGTCATTTCGCTTGACTAAAGTAGCCTCCCCATAAAAAATTCTGCAATCAAGATCAAAAAAGTAAAAAATGGCTTTTGTACAGATCGATCTCAGCTATCCAATGCAAAAAAAATCATTTAAAAATATTGAAATGCAACCGAGATATCTTTATAAATTTCAACCATAGGATTAGCATTAGCGAGCGGGTGTATTCGCGCGACTGAAAGAGCCTCTTAGCATCACTCACTGCTGATTTGAATTGCAACAAAATATGCTTATTATTAAATCAAAATGTTTAGAATAACCTTAAGAATTATTCGATTGCTTTTCAGAAGGGAAAAAAAGAAATATATATATACACTAAGGACAAATATTTCATCTGTGTATGCGGATTTGGCCGCAAGGGAATGTATTTGCTAAACGATTGAAAATTAGCCGAAATTTTCTGTAAAACAGTGAAAAGAAATCTTTTTTTAAAGTTTGAGAAACACATTTCGAAGTTTTAAATTAGTGTAATCCAATTTAATAATGAATTGTACAATAGTTATCTTTTATACAAATGTATTTATTCTCCGCATATATCTATTAATTTTTAAGGACATTAGTAACCATTGTTATTTTCTTTCTCCCCCCTTTGTCGAGTGCGGATGACAAAATGATAATTCTAGTATCTTTTGAGAATAAGCGACTTCTTCATTTTGATGTTGTACGCAATTAAAAAATCTTTCGAAAATTAAACTTCAAACGTTAGAAAGAAAAATAATAACAATGATAAATTTGTTTTAATTTCAAATCAATAATGCTTTTTAAAAATCCTTATCTTTATGATTAGAACAACCTAGATATATCAAATTGTCTGAAATCAGCATCTCTTTGCATCTGTTCGGTATTTATTTAAACTCTTTTCTCTGCCATTGCTTCGGAAAAGAAATTTGTAGTTTTCTATCCTAGAAGTTGCTTACAGGAAATATCCAGAGGTGAAATCCCACTACTTTCCTGTTTTATAGACTCCCCGTTGGGGTAATCTGTGTTGTTTGTCGCTTTCGACCCCCCTAAGAAGGCGTGTCTTGGCTAAGGCGGAAATCTTAGTCTTTCTGACTCTTGTAAATGAAAGTGTCTCAACTTTTTATAAATGCAGCATAGATTTAATTTTTTTTTAAATCAAAATGAAAAGCATTTTCAGAAAGCTAAATCATTAAACTATGCATGCCGCTTTACCAAATTTTAAAATGTCCAACAGATTTTTCGCGATAAGGTACTAAAGACAATTTTTGCACAACCTAAAATAACGCATCTAGAACGCCTTAAAAAAAATAATAATAATAAAATTTTAAAGTGGCCTGCATAGTTTAAGAATACAGCTTTTGAAAGCTACAAAAAATATCAAATTCGAGCAAAATGCAAAAAAATAACAGTTATAAATTTCTCCCATTGAAATAACATTAGCCGCTCTATCTCGGAGCGTTACTGAAGTAGGGCCTTAAGGGTGCTGATCACTTACAATCTCGTTTTCCGTTCTCCATGTAAACCTATGGGAATATTTTCTCTCACTTTTCTAAGGCTATCTCATGAAAAAAAATGAGATTTTTGAATTCTGTTTTCTGTATGCAATTCTTAAAACTTGTCACTTTTCATCCTAGTTTTCATTTTATATTAAAACTAATTTTAAATATTTGATTTTACATGAAATATTTGGAGCATGACCAAAATAATTTATACCTCTCATTAAACTGTAAATTCTAGCACTTCTATTACGTCGTTTGGAAATTTAAAAAAACACGAAAAAATGTACAGTTTCTAATTTATCCACTGATATAAAAATATTTCATTTCAATTAATTAGGGGGGGGAGCTATAATTAAAACAAAACGTATATATTTCTATTCTGATGATTTCAGTGTCTTCCCCCACGATGCAATTCATCATTCTACGTGAAAGGATGCCCCGTCGCGTCTGCTCCGACTCCTGACACTAGGGGGGGGGGGGGTAGGTAGGGGAAGTAGACAGAAGGTTTCAACCAACACAAGACGCATTTTGCTTCCCTTAGAAAATTTTGAAGAGACACGGAATTGAGAAAGCAGCGGACTCCAAAATTTATATTGAATTAATTCCATTAATATATATATATATATATATGTTTCATAAAAATATCTTTCATAGCAAATTAATTTTTCATGTAATACACCAGTAGTTTAAACCACATGATCACAATTTTTCAGTTTTTTGTCCATTATTTTAAATGTATGTTTATTATTTTACATATTGAATTTGAATAATATTTAATTTGAGTTGAATATGCACAACATTAAAATATTAGCAATTTAAGCCATTGGCAAAATTGAAAGAAGTATTTCAAAATATTGATATTTTATACTGAGCATTACATATACCGTATTTTATGGAAGAAACGCCGCGGCGTTTACGAGTTTGAAAGTTATTTTTTTGTCAAGGGCGTTTACGATTTTTTTTTTTCCTTCACGCGCATAAAATTGGGATAAAATAAAAATTCATTAATCCCATGAATAATAATATATATATTGTTATAAGACTGTTCTCAAGCTCCCTGCTCAACAACGCGAAACCTTCTGAGTTCACCGATTATGAAAACTGTGACATTTCGGATGATGATACTGAACAACTGAACCATACAGGTGGACAAAGAAAATCTACTACTCTTCCACTCAGATATTGACAACTCAGAGTTTGAGGGTTTCAAGTTGAAGCTAAAAAGGACTAAAGTGCATGCGACGTAAAAAGCGTGCTAAGTTGCGACGGCCACTTAAAAAAATGTGGAGCGCCTAAGAAGAGGGTCCGCGTCCCGCGCTGTGGATGGTTTTAATGCCAATTGGCGTCTTCTTAATTAAAAAAAAATTACATAAAAATGTTTAAAACCTGATTTAAATATTTTAAATAAAATTTTAAAATCCTAAATTATTAAAAATGAGGCACTCTACACTGTTCAGAAAACTTTGATTAAAGCTAGGCCAATGAGACACTGTCGACAAAAGTAGTGTTCCCACAGGTGCGGCGTTTACGATATTTTTAATCTTATTTAGACCAATTTTGCGGGGTGCGGCGCTTACGACGGGTGCGGCGTTTCTTCCATAAAATACGGTACTTGCCGAATTCAACATTTTTATGTTGATACTATGCAAAATCATTTTTGCATATTGTTCTTGATTGTGTCCAATTTTCCTGTTCATAGTATACATAAGGGAACATAAAAAAAAGTTTTATTAGCTATATGTGGACTCGAATGAGGCACTCTTTGGAATAATATGTATAGCATTGGTGAGTTTCCAAGTATATTGAATTTCGAAAACTCTTCTTGGATGAAAGGGGGTACCGAAATGAAGCTGTGCTTCCCATAGCTTCGGAGGTCGGGCCCTGCCTAAGTGCATTTAATTTTCCGAAATCGTAATTTTATAACCAAAATTTCTTTCCATGCTTTTAAATTGATTATTTTAAATCTTTATATAGTTCATTTCAATAATTTTCCAATATTTTTAATAATTTCTATTATAGTTTTTCATAGTTTACGCTGTAAGTACTTATATTCAGTTTTAGATTACTTATATTAGCTATGTAGATTAGTTATTATAACGGAAAAATACATCAAATTGCATTTAACTTTAAAAAAAAAAAATCTTAATTCTCATTGCTCTTATTTTTAAAGTAATAATTTTAATTTGAACCTTTTATGTTTTTTCACAAAATGCTTTTTAAATCCATTTCTTTAAATATAAATCAAGGAGTTTCAAGGATCAAAACAAAAAATATTTAAAGATCTATAAACTATTGAATTATAATAGACAATTTTAAAATACAGGGTCGCAATTTCTTAAATACAGTATTTAAGCATTCAAACGGCGTGGGGGGGGGGGGTCGGCATGTGGAAGTAGATGTTTAGAAGAATATTTACAAATAGTTATTTCAAAATAATATAGTATTGTAAACTTAGTGTTCAGGAAGAAAATGAAAGGAAGGGAGGGGGGGGGGGCGTAAACATTTTGGAAGAGGTAAGGAGGTTGTGGCAGAGTATCAAAATAAATAAATAAATAAAAATGAGGAGTGGACAAAGGTGTTTTTGCCTGAATTAAATTTCAACTTAATATATTACATGCATAAAAATGTATAGGTAATGTGCTAAAATAGGCTGTACAATAGAATGCAAGTACGTTTCCGTATATTGATAGTGAATTTCCAACTGTGTCATGCGTTTTTTTATTATACTAAATTTTAGCAGACTGTGTATAATATATACAAATAACATGAACATGTACAAAAATGTACAAATGTATCATATACAGAGCTTCACAGATGAATTCAAGTACCTTTCCGACCGTGGGCGGTAATTACTGATATCCGATTTTCAAATGGGCTATGTGCTTTCTAAAATGCTTTCTTGGCTATCTTATTTACATTATTAAATGGCGAAGTCTTGATAAAGCATTTTGGAAGTGTTGGAAAGTCTTTTATAATCTATGTTTGAAGCATGATTTTTCTTTCTTATTATTTAATGAATATATATATTTTTACTTTTACGTATTAAAACTATACTCTTATATTTATTTTTTAATTGAATATATATATGTATATATATATATATATATATATATATATATATAACCATTAATTAAACATAACCTACCACCGTCAATTATTATGAATTAAAGCTGTATATATATATATATATATATATATATATATATATATATATATATAAGATAGAGTCAATTATCAAAAGCTAAGGAACATAACACAACTCAAATTTTGCAACCTAATAGCATTTTATAATATGTATAATTTTGTAAAGAAATGAGGCTGTTGCTGTTCACCATATTATTTAACAAAAATTCAGTTTTTTTCCCCTCTTATTTGTTTAGTACAAATTGTATATTTTGCATTAATATGTCGGAATGATTATAGATTTCAAATTTATATTGCAATTTTTCTCTCAACTTTTTTTTTTTTTTTTTTTTAATACAGCTGACGATATTTCTACTAAATTTGTGAATGACCGCTATTTCGCAGCAAAAGACATGCTCCAACTTTAAACAGCTATTATTTGGTCAGTTTTAATCGTGGAATAATGGCTCTTTTTTTTTTTTTTTTTTTTTTTTTTTTTTTTTGTCTTACTTGTCAGTGTAATATAGGAAAAATTTACTAAATATTACTTATAGGACCCGGGGTGGGGGACCGCATAAAAAATAAATTTTCATATTAAAAAAAAATCTTTTTATTGACCGAAATCGCTTTTAAAATACTTCTTTACTTCATTTAAAACATTTTTGTAATTATAACTATATGTCTATGTATAACGGTTTAGGAATCAGCCATTGAACATAATCGAGAGTGAACCCCCCTGTATACGGTGCGTCACGCTATCACAGTCAACTTTTTCTTTTTTGTTTCCTTTTTGAGCATTTTAAACACACACATTTTTAAACATGCACATTTTACAATCACATAATTTAAAAAAAATGAATATTAATTGAGAATTTAAATATGCAGCGCAAACATATTATGTTTCTTGTTTTCACTTTCAGTTAACATTGTTGTGGATATTTTTGGTGGAAGTAAATCGAGGGATGGGTGGGAACTCAGCATGCACATTACAAATTTTCATTCAATGATTTTTTTTTGTCTCACTTGTACAATGCATTAATATGCACTCTATACTCTGGCATTTTGTTTTTGTGAATCATATATATGTTGCTGCAGCTTTGTTGCATTTATATTGAATATTGTATCCTTTAATTGAATAGATGACAATGCCAGAATTAACTGAAAATTAATTATATGTATTGCGCTTAGAAATTTTGGATATTTGTTAATAATGTCAAATTTTTTGAAAAATGATCAGAAAAAGAAAAGAAAAGAATTTGTTAAAATGTGTGGAAAATAGCTGTGAACTTTCCTAATGTATGAGAAAACTACTATGGTATATTTTGGGTAATTAATGTTTTAAAAATAATTTTTAGTGTTAAGTTTTAATCTACATATAAGAAAAAATATATATATATGTGCTTTATTTAAATACTCTGTAAGAAAAAAGAAAGTTCGGGTAATATTTACATTCGGATGTAACTATATACATACAGAAATAATACAGAAATTATAGTACTTTGTTTAATATAACAAAATTCTTACAAACTCAAGGCAAGGTTAACAAAGCTTCGGGGGAAAATATAATAATAATAATTTTTTGAGGAAGCATTCCACATCTTTAATTAAAATTTACAATCACGTAATTAAAAAAAAAATGAATATTATTTGAAAATTTAAATATGCAGAGCAAACATATTATGTTTTTACTTTCCTTTCAGTTAATATTGTTATGGATATTTTTGGTGTGAGCAAGGTTGAGTAGGAGGGGGGGGGGGGGTACTTAGCATGCGCAATACTAATATTCATTTAATGATTTTTTCCTCATTTCTATACATATTAATATTATACTTTGATATTTTGTCTTTGTGAATCGAATATACATTGCTACATGTATGTTGTATCTATATTTAATATTGTATCCTTTGATTGAATAGAGAATTAATGAAGATATCGTTACATGTATTGGAATTCGTAATTTTCAATATTTCTTAATAATAATAATTTTATTAAAAGATGATCAAAATTAAATGAAATAACTTTCAAATTTTGAATTTATGACCGCTAATATGAGTTATTGGAAATCTTATATTATGCTTTTGTCAAATAAAGCTGTATTAAAAAACATTACTTGAAGTATTTTTTGTATTATTTATGTTCATTTTGCACTGTAGTTTAATTTCATTATATAAATACTTAAATACGTGCCAATATATTGAATAACTTCGATAATCGGAGATATTTTGATAAAATTCTCTTACAACCTTTTATTTGTTTATTTTTTGGGCGCTTTTATGTGGAGAGGGGGGGGGGATACATTGAGAATTCAACAGATTTTCTTTGTCTTACCCAGTGAGAAATACCGATGGCTGTATCTATTATCGTTCATAAAAATAGGTCCAAAATCTCAACGAAATATCGAATTTTAAAGTGTTCAATAAATTTGTGGAATATTTTAAAATATATCATATAGAAAAAATGAATGTGTAACTCAGACTAAAATCTTCACTCTGTCCATATTTTCTTTATCTGATGATTTATAACAATATTTTTATCTATAAACAAACTTATAAAAAAAAAAAAAATACATATTGCAGTAATTAATTATAATCAATTGTGCTTTGATTTTTCAGCAGTAAATTAATGCTGCTTTACATAAACAAAAGAAAAAAATCACAAACACTGAATATTACGTAATAAATTATGAAAACGAGTCATAGACAAGTTGATTTAATAATTATTTGTTTAAAATTTAGGATGGTTAAATTTGAAGGTAAACATGAACATATAATAAACATAATATAAAGTAAGGTGAAACATCAAAATCATTTTAGACAGCAAAATGACATTGGATCACTTTTGATTGCATATTTAAATTTTTATCAAACATTTTCTAAAATTTAGGCATTTATAAAAGTCGAAATTATTCAATTGAAACTTATTCCTTGATGGAATTCCTGGTTGCGTCGCTGTAATAATAATAATAATAATAATAATAATAACAGTAAAATTGTTCAATGTGATCTCATGTATTTTAAAAACTGCAAAAGAAATTGAAGTACTAATATTTCCCTACTAACAAAAATAGCTGCTATAGGAGAACTTTCCGTTCCTACTGGCTCATAAATTTTGTCAACATACAACCGATAAGATCTCTTGGACTTCACGCCAATTAAAGGTACACGCCTCTCTGACAGCTTACAGGGGGGGGGGGGGGTAGGAACGGTCTAGTATATGAGCTGAACGCGATATTTTTTGCCAGTGACCAGCGCCCTTAACGGTACGCGCATGCATCAATAGACCTGATTGGGTCTATGGGCCCCTTTGAAGGGGTTGAACTTACAGTTAAGCAATTAATGTGGCACGAAAAGATTACTACTTTGTTGTAAGTTTGTAGTATTTTTGATTATTTGTTCCGTTAATTTTCAATAAATTTGATACAGCATGAATTTAACTTGCATGACAAGTTAGCTGCAAGTTCAAAGTGGGGTGACTTCGGCGTTTGCGTTATCTTGCTGCAGTCTTCTTATGAACTTTCAGTCATGTCATGCTGAACTTGCTGTAACTTTGCAGGTTTTCAAAGCAAGACTTCTGCAAATTTTCTGAAAACTAAAAATGCTATATCGGTTGTTCCTCAAATTGTGGTATGTAAGGTATGGCTTAAATCTGGTCTTATGCTGTAAGAGTTTTATCATATACACCTCGTAAATGAAAGAGAAACACAGTGTTTAAAGGTGTACCTCATGGACATGGACACGTAGGCTATTTAGAGACACATAGTATTTTCAAGAATGCCGATGCGGACTGGGTGGAATGTGGAATTGAATAGCAACTAACTTTAGTAACTTATGTAACTTAGAGTGACTTTATTGAATTAAAGTTTAAAATGTTAAAGCAAATATGTATATAATATAAAAAGTATATATATTTAATAAACATAAAAGATAACAGTTACAGGTAATGATTAGTTCCAGACCTCATATTTTGTAAAGTTTAAGATTAAGGATAGATAACGTAATGAGGTTTAAATTAAGTAAAGTTTGGATTAAAGATTTAAAATAAAAAAATATATAGTTCTCTTTAATTAAAACTATCTTAAATTATACTTTAAATATTATATATATTTAAAGGAAAGACAGTCTATGTAACACCCATTGGGCTCTAGTGTTTTTTCCTTGTTTAATAGTTGACAAAGTTTGTTGTACTGGGATTATGTTTAACACTTAGAGCTCTGGTGGGTGAATTTCTTCCAAATTCCCAAATGTCACATTTGCACCAGTATTTTGAAAACAAAAAATTCAGTTTAAAATATACACGCAAAAATGCATTAAACTCTTTTCCAATAAATTTGGTCGAATATTACGGTGCCATTGTGACATTTGCAGATTAAAATTAAGTGGGAAGAAATTCAACCACCATAGCTCAAAAGGTTAATTAAGGATTGAACTCATATCCTTTATTTGTTAACCCTCTCGCTGCGCAGCCCAAGATATGCTCGGGTATGCATTTTCCCGTCAAATTAATATTATTTGGTTATTCCCACCAGTTATTTTTTAGCAGAAACTTTGATTAATCAGGACATTTTCCCCGATTACGATAGTAAAAAATTTCTGCTTTAAAGAACCGGTGATAAACGATTAAAAATTCAGTAAAAGATGCACATCGTGAAGAATTACGCAGCGAGAGGGTTAAAGCTGTTCTCAATTGCTCTGCTCAACAAGAAAAAAAAGTTTTGACACATTTACAAATTCATTTTCTAACAGAAAGATATAAAATTGGAAAACCTGGCCATGGAAACGATTTGGAATAGAGCTGTGTTTTCCATTTTTTTATAAATAAATTACCTATTGAGTTATAGGCGATTTTGCTCACGTGACATACAAGTTTTTCGCCCTTTCTTGAGCGGTTATTCTTCTTTCGCGCGGAAATTCGGTTCAAAACGCCCACTTTGACACTATTTTCTGCAAGATCTCTTGCGTTTGCAAAGAAACGGTAAAACAGCTCGATTACATTGTTTCTGAACAACAACCCCTGCTAGTTCCATGCATTTCCGAACAAAAATAAATTAAAACTTATGTCATAAAGTTGCCCTTTTGGATTTGATAACAGCCTTAAGCTGGTATTGCTCAACTATATTTTATTTTTGCAAAATGTGATATTATATTTTCAATAAAGTTATTTAATGTTTTAATTGCTTTGTATTCATTGAACTTTTACCACTGCATGCACACAGATATACTGATGTTTGTCAACATTTCTATTTTAGCTATTTCTCAATATTAGAACTGGCGTACTCGCTGTTATATCAATTCCAATGAAATATGGTTGATCGAAACATATTGTCCATCGGCGTCATCTTCGGGGGGATAATATGTTTTGTTTTGCTGTAAGAAATCATGCATAGAATTATAGAATTCTTTTTCTTTTTAATTAAAGAAAAGATTATTTTTGGTAGGGGTGTTTATAAAACGGAATATAATATAAACGGAAATTTTTCGAAAAATGAATTTATTTTTCATCTGTGTGTGTGTGTGTGGGGGGGGGGGATTAAAACAATACATTTACATATAAATAATATAAGAACATTTAATAAATTCTTGACATCTTTTAAAAATAATTCTGTCTTCTGATTATTTATTTTATCTTTTTGTATTTATTATATATAAATGAAAAAAGTTATTTTTCTTCTAAATCTTAAAATAAATTTAAAATACGTGCAGTATACATGCTCTAACTTCACTAACTCTGTCAGCAAAGATTTGGATTAAAACTAATCTTTAAAAAAAAACATTGCAACAAAATTATTGAATTAAGCATTAGCTGTTTAGCAGGGACGTAGCTTTAGGGTGGGAGCCTCCCCACCAATACGTTCAAATAGTAGGGCGCCACAGAAGGTTTATGGGCGCCGTTAGGCGCCCGTAAAAAGTGTTTATCGGTAGTAAAAAATAATTATAAAATAATTTTATTTTAAATTTAAAATTACAAAGTGAGTTACTTTTTACATACAAAACTTGTATAAGGCATTCAATTTTAGACCTGTTACTTCCACTACCCCCCCCCCCCCACCACCTATCCCGAAGAAATTTTTTACATCCGGAATGAAAAAAATTGAAAGCAGGAACTGTTAAAAATTGTAGGATAGAAGTACAATTATGTCCTCTTATCTCGGTAGTTGTTGGTCACCCTTGGCAGTAGAAAGAAAGTGGAAAGGAGTACCTGGAGGGATTAGAAAAGTTCGCAAATATGTTCAATAGTACGGCGCCACGAAGCCCAGTGGCATAGTGGCCAGAGCATCTGCCAGCCACGCTGCAGGTCGAGAGTTCGACTCCCCACTGGACAGGGTTCAATCAGCCTTTCATCCCTTCGTCTTCTATGAAATGAGTACCAAGCTTGTTTGGGAATTATACACCAAGGGTCCCGCGTTTGGCTGACCACCTGACCTGGACGTATACTGCATAGCACCTCGGTTCCCAGGGTCAAGAAAATAGGGATGGGCAGTGTCGGCCCAAATCCTTTATTATGGATTGTATAGCCCCAGAGATTAGTTTAGTTTAGTAGGGTGCCACAGAACGTTTAAGGGCGCCGTCAGGCACCCACAAAAAAGGGATTTAGATTACTACATCTATTTCCTAATAAAAACAATTTATATATATGCGGAAAAAAATTCCGGAAACAGAAATTGTAATCAACTGCTGGACAGTAAATGTAATTTGATCCTTAAAAAAAAAACTAAACCTGTGGCTGTACAATCCGTGAAGGATCAGGGCCTACAGTGCCCAACTCTGCTTACATGACCCTGGGCCCCGAGGTGCTAGAATTTAATCTTTAGAAATACAATTATTTCCTTCTCATCTAGATTGGTTACTCTTAGCAGTAGAAAGAAAGTGTGGAAACAACTGAAAGTGACTGTAGGGTATGAGCACAGTTTTCCGATATATTCAAGTAGTAGGGCACCATAGGTTTAAGGGCGCTGCCAGGCACCCTCAAAAGAAAGGGTTTAAATCACTACCTCTATTTCCCTAACAAAAACAATTTATACATGCAGAAGAGAAATTTCTGAAAACAGTAATTGTAATGAATTGCGGGACAGTAAGTGTAAGTCGATTCTTATAAGTATAATTATTTCCTTCTTATCTCAGTAGTTGTTTGTCACCGTTGGTAGTAAAAAGAAAGTGAAAAGACGTGGAAGTGACTGGAGGAGATTAGAAAGGTTCACAATTATGGTCAAGTAGAAGGGCGCCACACAAGGTTTAATGGCGCCGTCAGGCACCCATAAAGAAATGAATTAAATAGTAGTTACAATTATTTGTACAAGCACTTTACTTTAAAAGTTAACTTATAAAGTAAGTTACTTTTAACATACCATATTTGTATAAGAAATTTAATTTTAGAATTGTTACTACCGCTATCCCCTAACAAAAGCAATTTATATATGCGGAAGAGATAACTCTGAAAACAGGAATTGTAGTCAATTGCGAGAGGTTAAGTGTAAATCGATCCTTAGCAGTTCATTTTATCCTTATCTCAGTAATTGTTGGTCACTCTTGTAGTAGAAAGAAAGTGGAAAGAAGTTGAAATGACTAAGAAGGACTTAGAACAGCTCAGAGAGGGTGGAGGTTGTCTAGAGGACTGCACGGGCCGAAATTTCTAAGAAAGGACACGCCCCAATACAAAACAAAGCTATCTTGGTTGGTTTTAAAAGCTAAAAGCATAAACCTGGGGCCTTTAAAAAATTAAAAATCCAGAACGGCTCAATTCCTACAAAAAAATCCGATTTTTCTTAACATATAATTAAGATTTTCTTTTAAAGAATGCTGCATACATATTTATGCGAAATTTTTATAGTAAGGTAAGGTAGTGCAAGAGTGCGCGATGTACAAAAGTACACAGAGCGATTATCTAATCCTAAAACAGAGTTTTGCATTTACCTACAGTAATGACCGTCATTACATCGTTTACAACTGTAGCTAAATGCAAAACTCTGTTTTGGGATTACATAATTGCGCTGCGTACTTTAGTACACCGCGCACTCTTGCACCACCTTACCCTATATTTCAGACTATAAGTACGCAATCCATAGTGTTTAGTTTAGCTTAGCTGGAAACTTTGTTATACATTAGAGAGAGATTGGGCATTGCCGCGCGAAATTTGACTTTCCATAAGACTTTTAGCATTAGTTCGAAATCCGACAATTTCATTGGCTACCGGTGAACCGAACTTCTTTCCCTGAAAGGAAAAAATCCATTTTACGAGTAACAGCGCTGCTACTCATTTCATCAATTGTATTTCTTGATAATAACTTGATGCATTAAAAAAAGCTTATGTATTTCTCATACTGAGCACGGAATCAATTGTTATACAGTTAATAACATAATATATAATTAATTATTAAATTTGATTTAATTTTCTAGTAAGAAAATTATTAACAATTCTAGAACAACATTAACTTAGTTAAATTATGATAAAATAATGAGATTGTTATAATAAGCTGCTTAGAACTTTTTTTTTTTTTTTACTCAGATGTTTGCAATCAGTATTAAAGTTCTAGCAGCTTAACTAAAAATAAGTAATTGAAGTTCCATCTAGATATATAAAAATATTTTCCTATGTCAGTTTAAAAGATACTATTATTGCATTTAAATAGATATTTTATTTTAATTATATAACATTAGCTCCTAAGTGGTATTATGCAGTAAAATTCAATCACAATATTATATTTCGAATAAAAATTGTAAAGCTACTGATAATAAATTAATAAATAAAGATAAAAACAAAAATCTCCATAATAATAATAATAATAATAATAATCGTTATTTTAAATATATATATATATATATATATATAACCATTAATTAAACATAACCAACCACCGTCAATTATTATGAATTAAAGCTGTAAGTATTAAAATATATATATATATATATTATAAGAATTATTATGGAAGAAAAAGAAAAAAATGGACACCGACAAAAATTGAAAAGCTTATACATTGAATTGCGTTATCAAGGGCACAGAATTCAATGATATAAGCAAAATGGTTGTTTTCTGTGGGAAAAATAAGACAAAGCTAAAAATTATTTTCCCCTGTGCCCGAACAACCATTAAAATCAAGTGAATTGATTAAAATTGAAAGCAGAATAGAAACAAATAATATGAAATGGAAGAATCAATAAAACGTATTTAAATATTTATAGGATATAAAATATAAATAATAAACTCCATACCGATTAATATTTTAGTATTTTACAAAAATCCACGCGCACATGGCTGCCAGTATATCAAAAAGATTAAGGTGAATAAAACAGTTAAGAAATCACAGTAAATGATACCAAAGGATGCAGTTAATACATTTTGAAATAAAATTGAAATACCTTGTTAAACACATTTAATCTAATATAAAATAAATAGCTTTTAATTACTTTATTTAAAACGCACTATTAAATTAATTAATAACAGTTTAACAATATCGTCAAAATTTATCTAAAAATACCCCCTGGTGTATTAAATTATAACTGAAATGGAGCTAGAAAAATTAAAAATTAGAGCTATCTAAAAGAGACAAATTTGGTGCTGCCATCTATTATTACTTTTATTAAACAACTATCGCAAGATAAATATTTGTAAGCATTTGAATGTAAATAACTGTTTAAACAGCAAAACCAAACATATCCTTATATATAGAGAATTATAAATCTAATATAAACCACACAATGTATTTAAAAACTATTGTTAATAAAATTTAAAAGCATACAATATTCTATTAGCTAACTTATTTAAACTAAACTAAGAATTTAAATAATTCTAGAACATTGATAATATATAGCATATAGCTATATGCTATAAAACAAAATAAATTCAGTAATAATTAATATAAATAATTATTAAAAATAATATAAAAATTATTTTTAATGAATTATATATAAGATATTTATAAAATGAACAGGAAATAAAAGACATGTGGAAGTATATAGAAGGTTAAATGATACTTAAATTCCCATTACTTAAAAAGCACAAATATAGAGTGTGGATTATTTTCTGACATCCATAAAAATCCATAAAGTATGAATGTGGGACATTCAAAAACATTAAACCGATAATAAATATTAAAAATAATAGAGGAATAATAATAAAAATAATTACCCAATTTTAATGCATACAGTATAACTATATTTATATTAAACATACTTATATGTATATTATTCACTATAAGAATGGCATACTATTAGTAATTAATATGATATTGTCCTTAGTTAATTAAAATTTAATAACAAATAATTGTAAATTAGATTAATCAATAATTAAGCTAATTATAATATTAATGAAATTCTCCAATTACATATAAAATATCAAATCAACATCCATATATAATACGTAACAAAAATATAGTAATAATACAAGAGCCCCCATTTTTTTTTAAATAATTAACCATTGCGCATTATCCAGACAACACCACCCTCCTCCGTACTCTAACATCTATCCACCCAACCAACCTATAATATTTTTTTATATTATTTTTAATTTTTTATAGATATTTTTTTATTTTATAATTTTTTTGTAATTTTGTTTACGCATGTGTTAATTTGTTTTAATAGATCATGTAAGAAAAGTACTAATTGTATATTAATGAATATATGAATTTTTTTGGAAAACCATGATTTAATGCATCATAAATTAGTTTTTTAATATTATTGTTAATTAGAGGAGAAGAACATAAACATTTTATTCTATATAAATGATTAAGTATTATATTCCGAAATACAGAATGATGTAGACAAGATTTAAAATTTGTAAATGTATTAACTGTCAATTTAAATTCATTACGTTTGTCATATAAATCTGTGATTGTTTTATTGTCTTTTATTGTAATTTTAAGATCTAAAAAGTTAATTGTATTGTTAGATAAAAGGTTTTCCGTTAATTCCAAATTAGTGGGATAGTCAACTGGAAATCGAGTAATTGCAGATTGATCAGTATCAATTAAAATGATGTCATCAATATAACGATATAAATGTAGATTATTATTATTAAAATTACGTTCATAATGAGATAAGTATAAGTCTGAGAGTAAACTGGAAGTACAACCGCCTTGTGGTATACCGACATGCTGTAAATATAAAGTATTATCTTGCAATATATAATTATTATAGATAATGAAGTTAGTTAAAGATTTAAAATATGCAATATCTATATTAGATGGTAATTCCAGTTTATTATAATACTTTTTAAATAATTCATTTATAATTTTATGTAAATCTAATAGGTCTATATTATTAAAAAGATCTTTGAAGTCATATGTCGTTATATTATAAACACAATGAAGATTTTTTAAAATATTAACAAGTTGATAGCTATTTTTTATACAATGTGTATTATCATTGTTTGTAGTAAGTACATATAATTGATTAAGAATTTTTAAGAGAAGTGTATTGGCTTTATTATTATATGTATTGCAACCAATAGTAACAGTCCTAAATTTAATAGGAGTTTTATGAAATTTGGGAATAAGAACTAAATATGGATAATTAAAATTAGTAGATAAAATATTTAATAGTTTATAATAACTTCGAATTTTACGATTATTTACAATTACATTTTCATTAGTTTTTTGAAATGACTTATTAGAAGAAATAGAATTTGTAAGAAGTTGGTGATAATATGATTTACATAGAATAGCATAATTGTTAGGAGATTTGTCTACATATGTAATAACGTAGTTTTTTTGTAATTTAGTAATTTGTTGGAAATAATGCTTTGCATTAAGTGAAACCAAATCAGCAATATTATTTTTTAAAGCCATAGTTAATTTTTCAATTACTAATATCTTCCATTGATTAAAATATTCAATAGACTTATTATAAGAGATAGAAATTTTATAAATAAAAATATCAATATCATATGTAAACTGTTTGATAATAGATTTAACATTAAATTTAGATGGAAGTCTATATTTAGTACCATAACCCATTAGTTGTTTCAATTTAAAATCATGAACAATATCAAGATTTCCAGTGATTATATGTCCATGATCATTGTTTATGTATTTTTTTAGAGTGGGGTCTTTGCAGTTACACGGAAAATTACTTGCAGCAGATGTATTTTTTGAAAATGTATTGTAGTTAAAAATCTTTCTCCCAATTGTATTCGGATATTTAAAGGTTTTTGATATATGAAGATTATTGATAGGAAAAAAACAATTTTTATCATTAATTATAGAATTGATATTAATTTTATTAAATATGTGATTTGAAAAAGTAATTATGATTTGAGTATTCATGTTCTGAATTTTGTGTTTTTTTTTGTAAATTAATATTTAAAAGATTAACCCTACTCATAATAAGGTCAAAGTAAATATCAGAGAAATGTTTAGAGAAAGATTTACTTAGAACGACATTTAAATGTTGTACAAGCTGTTTCTTTTTAATAGCAAAGATGTTTTTACGAATTAACAACCAGTTATAATTCTTTAAGTAATTTCGTTGAAGATCATTAATTTGTTTTGTGATATATTTTTTGGAAACTACATCTGATGATGAACCCTTTCCGCGTTTGCAACTTACAGCAAAATATTTTTCATTGTTCATGTTTGATGTATATTACATTTTTATTGCAACATATATATATAATAAAACTTTTTGCGAATAATTATTAAATCACAGATATATATATATATATAACCATTAATTAAACATAACCAACCACCGTCAATTATTATGAATTAAAGCTGTAAGTATAAAAAAAAAAAAAAAAAAATTATTATAAGAATTATTATGGAAGAAAAAGAAAAAGTGGACACCGACAAAAATTGGAAAGCTTATATATTGAATTACGTTATCAAGGGCACAGAATTCAATGATATAAGCAAAATGGTTGTTTTCTGTGGGAAAAATAAGCTAAAGCTAAAAATTATTTTCCCCTGTGCCCAAACAACCATTAAAATCAAGTGAATTGATTAAAAATGAAAGCAGAATAGAAACAACTAATATGAAATGGAATAATCAATAAAACGTATTTAAATATTTATAGGATATAAAATATAAATAATAAACACCATACCGATTAATATTTCAGTATTTTACAAGTATCCACGCGCACACGTCTACCAGAATATCATAAAGATTAAGGTGAATAAAACAGTTAAGAAATCACAGTAATTGATACCAAAGGATGCAGTTAATACATTTTGAAATAAAATTTAAAATACCTTGTTAAACACATGTAATATAATATAAAATAAATAGATAGTAATTACATTATTTAAAATGCACTATTAAATTAATTAATAACTGTTTAACAATATCGTCAAAATTTAGCTAAAAATACCCCCTGGTGTATCAAATTATAACTGAAATGGAGCTAGAAAAATTAAAATTTAGAGATATATATATATATTTGTTGCATTTTTACCATACATTCAATTATTTAAAGTATAGTAATTTACTGTCTTCAATGGTTAAATTATCATTGAAATATATATTATTAATGTAATTTATATAGAAAGGATAAATAATTAATTTTTAAAGATAAATAATTTAATAATTTAATTCTGTTAATTACTATTTATATGTTACTGGAGTTCTAGCATAAAAGTACTTTTCATGAAAGTTTAGAAGATATTAAAATTAAATTTTAATAAATATTCATTTTAAACATACAGTTTACATATGATAAGAATTTAGTAGTATTGAATATACAAAAAAAAAAAAAAAAAAAAAAAAAAAAAATTAGAAAGCCGCAGATAAATTGATAAATATTTTTATATATGAAAGATAATACTTGATTTTGAGAAATGAACACTTTAATAAATTATTTCTGCTAATTATATATATATATATATATATATATATATATATCACTTACAATAACCAACAAAAAATATTTTTAATGTAAGGTAAGAATATATTATTATTACATTATTATTAAATAATAGATTAAATGAATTTTTTAATTTAATTATTTAAATTTATTTAAAAAAATCTAATTGACAATTTTTTTTTTTCAAAGGAACTGGTGATAAAGATCAACTGATTTTAACTAACTGACTTAAGGGTGTTCTCAAATCCAAAAAGGCAACTTTCTGACATAAGTTTTAATTTATTTTTGTTCGAAAATGCATGAAAGTAGCTGGTGTTGTTCAGAAACTATGTAATTGATCTTTTTTTTTTTTTTTTTTTTTTTTTTTTGCAAACGCAATAGATCTTTCAGAAAATAGTGTCAAAGTGGGCGTTTTGAACCGAATTTCCGCGCGAAGGAAGAAAGAGCACTGAAGAGCGGGCGAAAAACGTGCTTGACACGTGATCAAAATCGCTTATAACTCAATAGGTAATTGATTGATCAAAAAATGGAAAAAACAGTTCAATTCCAAATCGCTTCCATGGCCAGGTTTTCCAATTTTATATCTTTTCGTTAAAAAATGAATTTGTAAATGTGTCAAAACGTTTTGCGCTTGTTGAGCTGAGCAGTTAAGAACAGCCTTAAGAAAATATTATTATTACTCTTTAATCATTAAAGAAATTTATTTATTAGAAAAATACGGTATAAGTCATATGAATTTTAAAATTTAATTCAATTATCTGCATAACATTTACAATGAAAAAAATAGTAATCTAAATAACAGATAAATTTAAAATGATCAGAACTTTATAAAAATCTAACATGAAAATACTTTTAATGTAAGCCTAGGAGATTTATTATTGCATTTTAATAAATGTTTACTTTAATTATTAAAAAATAGATTAAATGATTTTTTTTAATTTAATTATTTAAATTTATTTAAAAAAATCTAATTGATAAAAAAAAATACAAAAAAACTGGTAATAAAGATCAATTGATTTTAACTAACTGACTTAAGAAAATATTATTATTACTCTTTAATTATTAAAGAAATTTTTTTATTAGAAAAATACACTATAAGTCATATGAATTTTAAAATTTAATTATCTGTATAATATTTACGATAAAAAATTTTCAAAGCAACCTAAGTAACAGATAAATTTAAAATGATCAGAACTTTATTAAGTTCTAACATGAAATTACTTTTAATGTAAACCTAGGAGATTTATTATTGCATTTTAATAAATGTTTACTTTAATTATTAAAAAATAGATTAAATGAATTTTTTAATTTAATTATTTAAATTTATTTAAAAAAATCTAATTGATAAAAAAAAAAAAAAAATACAAAAAAAACTGGTAATAAAGATCGGCTGATTTTAACTAACTGACTTAATAAAAATCAAAACAAAATTCTAAAAAAGTGAAAACGCCAGCGAAAGGACAGAACACGCAACTTTAGGATTACAAATGCAAAATCTTAACCAGCCCGAGTGTTGCCCACTGGACTAGATCATTCATACGCTTTCAGATACCAAAATACCATGTGCCGGCTTTACACAGTATTTTACTCTTGTACTAGTCCTTTCAGGGAAAGAACTTCCGTTCAATTTCATTGGCTGTCGGTGAAGCGAAAGCCAAGTGAAATTGCAGGATTTCACACCAATGCTAAAAGTCTTATGGAAAGTCAAATTTCGCCATTGCCGCACCGGCAGATTTGATACATCCGCCATATAAGTTCCACCCTCAGCATACGTCACTATTACGTTCTGAAGAATATTAGTAATTTTAATCATACAATGCTTTAAATATTACATCAAAACGTGCTAAATTGTTAACAGACTTTGTTTAGAGATACTTTTTACTATTTAGTATTTAGTTTTTTTGTTTGTTTGTTTTTTGTTGTTATTTTTTTGTAACAGTTTTTAAATTCTTCGAATTCAGTTGTAGCGAGCTGCTGTATGCAATCAATTTTAAACAATTTCGTTATAAAAACAACGATCGAAACGAGTAACAGCAATTTCATTTCTGTTGCTACATTATTTATATTTAAAAACGAGATGCAATTTAAATTTTTGTATTGCAAATAAGCAAAAAGTGGAAATAATTTTGAATTTGGCATCCATTGTTGGCGATGAATTTTTATTTATATTTTGGAAGATTCTTTCGGAGAACATAAAACATAATAAATTTGTATATAGCGCACTATTTAAAATATAAAAATATTTTCAAATTATAAATATTTTAAATATTCATTCTTTAACTGTATATTCTTTTTTAGAAAACTGCTCAATTTAAGTACACAGAAGACATAACATTCAAAATTCAATTTTCAATTTTCCGTAAGAAAATTTACGTACACTCTGAAAATTGTAGAATTATATAAATTATATAGTTTAACATTGTATAAACTTCTAAACATACTATGCATTGAAATGTATTTATTTCAATAAATTGATTTATCTTTTGTGTCACGCTATTCAAAATTGTGAGTAAGATTTATGTAAATGGTTTCTTTGCGTCATTGTGTCCAAACTACATGAAATGTATGAAAAAGGATAGTTTGACGCAAATAAACCATTTACATAAATCTTACTCACAATTTTGAATAGCGTGACACAAAAGATAAATCAATTTATTGAAATAAATACATTTCAATGCATAGTATAGATTCAATGAAAGTGATATATTTAACAGTGAATTGGAAAATTAAAAGTATTGTGTAGATGTAAAAAAAATATTTTAACCAAGTCAAAAAATAATTTAAATTGAATTTTAAAACAAACCTTTTAAAGTCACATCAAGGCGTCACTTAAATTTTATATCACATCTTTTAAAACTCATATTTTGAATTTATGAGAGATGTAAATGATAAAGCAACAGCGAATAAAATTTTATGCAGCTTTTCATGTTGAACATAACTTTTGCACATGCGATTATAAATAAAACAAAAATAAAATGATGAAATAAATACAAATATATTTTTTAAGAAATAGTATAACGTCACTCAAAATTTGATATCAGTATTTTTAAGTTCCATATTTAAAATTCTTAGAACATAAGATAAAGTGCTGCGTCAGAAACTTTTAACCCGTCAAGGGTTTTTGCATTGATATCATTACTTTTTTGAGGTTAGTGATAAAATGATTAAAAAAAAGATACTTATGGGATTTAATGCAGATTTAATTTTTACTATTTTATTACAATTTTCATTTTGTATATAAAAACAAGTGGGTAAGTATAATTAAAGATCGCACAGGCGGTTTCATTTGATATTCCTTTAAAAACACTTTATCCTTAAATTAATAAATCCAAAATGTTAATTTATAATTATTAAATCCTTACATAGATGGTGCACCAATAGTTCCAATTTTCATGGGGCAGGGAACGCACTCTTTTAAACAAACCACCTTCCAATTGAAGTCATCAAAAACCAAGTTGAATAAGCCAGACCCCGTTGTGTTGTTTGACAAACAGCAGTCTCATGTCTCCTCCTTCCCCCCTTTTTCAAAAATTTTCATACCAGTACCTAAGAATGGAACCGAAATAATTTTTTCTCTTCAGAAATTACGATAAAAAAATAGTATGCAGTACTCATAAATTTACTTTAATGCTATATAGGGTGATTATTAAGTTAATTATAACGTTTGGAATCTGTTGCATTGATGTCCGAAAGTTAGTTTCTGAGTTATGGAAGCTGGACCCATAAGGCGCCATAGAGGGGCGAAGCCCGCTAGTGTCTATCATAATTATATCTGCCATGTGGACTAATTGCGATATTTAATCAAAATAGTCCCCCCCCATCCTCATCCCCGGAAATATAACAAATACAAAATGTGTCTTTATAAACCTATCGTCAAATAGGTTTTATTTCTTTTTCCCTAAAAAAAAAACATGATTTTTATATCCGTAACGTAAATAGCGGACGAAGCCCGCTAGTTCCTACCATAATATATATTTTTAATAATTTTATATAGTCTATAATAAAAATCAGACTAAAAATAGTCTAGTTCCATGAGTACTTGTAGTGTCAGTTACATGCTACGATTTTTGGATACCAGTATTTTAGAACGGGAAAATGTGACTTATTTTATCGGAGATATCTCATTAATTGAATAAGGCGAAGCAAACTTTTTGAAAAAAAATGTGGCCAACAAGCATGGCAGTTATCAGCTATGTGACTTTGTGCTAAAGTCCATTAATTTGATCTGCTTTAAAAAGATTACGGAAGATTGAATTATAGTAGAACCTGGATTAACCGAGCTTCGATAAATCGAGGTTTCTGTTAACCGAGCCGATAACAAAGTCTGATTTTTTTTTTTCTTTTGAATGAGCCTTAAAAATAACCACACTCTTTAGCTCATTGTCCGTGCTATACAGGCCCTTCTGCTCCCAAAAGCACTCAACTCGAAAGAAACATTGGACCCTGAGAAGTCAATAGCGAACAATGCTTTGTTTCCAGTGGCTGTGTGAACTTTCGTAAATTTTTCAATTTGCATTTTAAAATTTACTACTGGTAGTTGATTTTCTTTTTAAATTTGTTAAGCTGTGAAACAGAACTTTACATATATTTATTTTTATTATTTAAAAAACGTTCTATATATTTTTTTAAAAGAGATGTTAAATTCGCAAGCACGGCGAGTTTTTACACACAGTTTCTATTAACCGAGATTTCCGATTCCGATTTACTAACAGTCCCAATTAGCTCGGATAATCGAGGCTGCTCTGTATAATTAAAAAATCAATGGCGATCTTACTGTAAACGGGTTTCCCTTTTACTGAGGGATTTCAAGACCGAATCAGCTGATGTTAGTTGCTGTTTCCGTGCTTGATTAAATAAGATTAGTTAAACATTTCAAAATTACCAAATATAAAAGGAACTAAGTCAACAGAGTCTTTGCTTTATAGTATTTTTTAACAACGCTATAAGAAAATGATTTTAAATAAGAGATTTTAAATGTAACGTTTTAAATCTGACATAATTTTCACCAAACTTTCCTTTCTCTTTGTAACATTCAACTGAAAATATTTTTATTATTAGAAAGATAATATTATTATTTGCGCTACCTTAAAATTGGCAACTATAGTTAAAAATATCATCTCGAAATTTGAAATAAATCTCTCATATAAATATATTTTTTAACTTAAACTGTTTTGCAATATTATTATTTGGCCACTTTGGCCAATATGACGTAATTTCCTCCACTTACGACTTTTAACACATATCAATGAATTTATTATTTAAAAATTTTCTTTTTCTTTTAATATTCACGTGTAAATATAATTTTTATGACGTAATTTTCAATGTTTTCCTGCTTTTAATGCGTAATCATTTAATTCTAATTTGAAAATAATTGATTATTTTATAATTTTCTTTCATTTTAAGTAAGCATGTGTAAAAACAATTTTTATGAAGTAATGTTTAATATTTTCCTGCTTTTAACACGTTATCATTTAATTCTAATTTAAAAGGATTTTTTTCTGTTTATAATAGTCACGTGTGAATAAATTTTTAATTTAAAGGATATATTATTCTTTGCGCTGTTTTAACAATTGGCAACAATTTAAAATAACCTTTTCTAAAATATGTAAAAAATATCTCTGGAAATTCTGAAAATTTTAATTTAAAATTGAAAAAAAACCGTCGAAAAATTAGGCAAGTTAAAAATAATAAATGCACTCTGCAAACTTCGAGTTTCTATTGAATGATTAAATTGAATGAAAATGATTAAATTCCCATGTATATTTTTTTTTCCTATGAGACTTTTTTAATGAGACAATTTTATCCAGATTTAACATTAAATATCTCTTAAAATAATTCTTCGATTTAAAAACTGTCTACTTCAACGTTTTTATCAAACATTTCTCTATAATACTACCCATTTTAATATTTTTGTATGCAGTAATTTTCTTAATATTTGCGAAATAGACCTCTAGTCACAAGAGATTCTTTCAAAGCGGCGAAGAGCGTTAGTTTTTTTTTTTTCGAATAAGAGACAAAATGTAGTACGCAATTGCGTCAAAAGATGGCGACACCAGAATTCTGATATGCTTATTATGTAAACTGTAAATATTGCAAAGTTAAATAAAAACAATTGTCTCGCGGTTATCAAACTTCATTGTTATTTATAAATAAAACATTTCAACTAAATTATTTATTATAAAAGAATTATTACATCACAATAGTTTTTATGCAAGGAAAATAATAATTATAATAATAATATTATTATCGATGTCAGTGATTATATATTGATTGACCGTCATAATAATAAAAAATGATATGATAAAAAGAAGAGCTGAATTGAATTATTTTTTTACGTTTCTGATCGTGTGATTTATATTCAAATAATAATTATTAATGTATAATAATGTATAATAATTATTAATTTTTGTAAAGTGATTGAAATTAAATATATTTATAAAATTTATGGTAATATTTTTATTGTTGAAAAATTGCCAAGAAATAATCATCATCAAATTGGCGTCATTATAATTGTAATTTTATTTAACTTAATAGCAATTAAAAAATTACAAAGGAACTGAGAATAATGGTCAACTAACAGACTTTAAAAGAAAAAAAAACACATTCACATGCGAAAACAAGGACCAGAGAGTATCAAACTGCCTATCTTAAGATCAGTAGACGATGGCCCTTAACCACTCAGCCAGTGGGAAGACAAAATTTTTCTCCCCAAAAGTGCTTAAAAAGAAAGCATGTGTATGAATACAGTGTCATGCATTTTCGGTGAAATTTCCATAGAATGGCGAAGAAATAAAGTCCGATTTTTCATGCGCATTATAAAACGAACAAGAGTCTTGCTGGAAACAAGTAAATTGTTATTTGGTTCATCTGAAACATATTTATTTGATTTTTAAAAAATCGCCCGTGTCATTTTCGAGAGAAAAAAAATCGAATTATTTAACGAACGAGAGTTTTCCCAGAAAAAAGGAAAGTGTTATTCACCTCGCCTTAATCACATTTATATTAAATTAATCATAATCAATATCATAAATAATATTAAATCAATCAGAATCATATCAATTTAAAGATAATCGTTAGAACCGTTTTCGAGATTTTCAAATTAGGAACTTCCTCGATATCATACCAATGTTTTCACTTTAAAAATGGCTATTTAGATCTCGAAATATACTGCACGTAGAAATGTAAAAATTTCAGTATACGATTCGATTGCAGATATAAGACTGTTCTAGAAAATTCAGAACAATAAGACCTATATCTGCTGAGTTATTAAAAGGCGGCTTTTCGCGTTTTCTTTGATGTCGAGTTAGCTGTATATATGAGTTCCGCCATCTACGAATTCTATGATACGATACGATACGATTTTAGGCTTAAGGCTGCGTCACTTGGAATACTACCGTCTTCCATGATAACACCTTCGCGCCAACGCCCCGCGAGAATTCAAAACGACATTTCTTGGTCAGTTTAACTTGTGACTTAACAGCGATTGGGACAGATTTTTTAATATGATCTGTTCATGTTCTGTTGTTATGATATATTTTCGGTATTGCAAATAGATAGCCGATGAATACGTACAATGAAAAAATCTTCAGTGATACAGCACTCTGTAAAATAATAAATTTTACGTATCGAAAGTTCCACTTTCACTCGAAATCTAACGTAACAACTAACAGATTCATCTAACGTATTCTACGATCTTTGACCTTCAAGGGGTTTCTCCCTCGGAGAGAAGCTCCATCCACGAAAACAGGGGGGGAGGGGCACACTGCTACTGCTTTCGCGCGGACAGGGGACAGCGGTGAGCGCGTTACTCCTCATTTTTATAATTATCGCTACTGGAGAGCACGCAAAAGCGCGCCAAGTAAACCCCGTGTTATCTTTCGCCACTTTATGCGGCTTCTACCGCTTAGCTGTTTGCACTGTTTCACTGAGGGTCGGGGATTTACATTGCGTCTATGAAAGTTTCCCTTCTTCACGCTTCAATTTCTTTGCTGCTACTTCTCTTTGATATATATATTTTTTTAAATATGGACGTCTAGTAAATATATAGTATTAAAAGGAGTGTTCGTATTTAAACATTAAATGAAAGTTTAGAAAAAATAATTAATAAGGACACTGCTTTCATGCGAATAAAAAAAATGTATTTTCTAATATTTATTATTCACTAAAACAAAAATACAGTCATATTTATATTCCAAATGACTCTCTGAAGGCACATAAAGCGAGTTTTATATGATTTTAATACAATAAAAAATGTTAAAGGGTGGTGAAAATACATTGCGCTTCTCTGCGTTCCACGTGCTTTGGAACTTATATAGTGGACATTTCGTCAATGTCCAGTCTTCATCTAATATAGGATCTCTATGTTATGAGAGCATATAGCGCCATCTGTGGGTGCTTTCAAAAATTATTTATTCTAGATCTATCATGCAATTTTAGATTTGCTTATTCATTCCATATTTTACGATTCCAGATTTGAAGTCTTGTACTGCATGTGTAATTTTTATCTTTAATCTAAATATTCATTTTAAAATTTTTTAACATAATATAGAATGCAGTTTTCTTAAAAAGTTAAATAATTTTTAAATATTTGATCTGCAGGTATTTAGTTCTGGATGAAGCTGATCGTATGCTAGATAAAGGTTTTAAAGATCAGCTAGAAGAAATCTTGGATAAAATGTCAAGAAGGAGACAAACATTGATGTTTTCTGCAACATTTCCAAAGGATGTTCAGGTATGTCTTTTGCTCATTTGTTCATTTTTAAATCATATTTGAACTATTCTGTGGTTATTCGACAAATTTTGTATACAAAATTTGGTTGAAAAAATATAAAATTTTAATATTTATAATTTCTAGAAAATCCAATAGCTTTTCAAATTTAGACTAACATAAATACTAAATAATTTAATGAATTAATTGTAAAAATATTATTGATGGGATAAAAGCTCTAGTTGTCAAAACTCTAGGTTGGAAAGAAAGTTCGATAAGTAATTGATGCCCCCTCCTCTCATATTCGTAAACTCAAATAAACTAACAGAGTTTTGTTGTGAAATTCTTAAAGTCCACAGAGATTAATCAGATATACTTGGAGACATTCTTTTTATTAACGATACTTAAAACAGCACTATCTCCACACATCACATACATTTAAATTAACGTTGATATTAAAAGAACGAAATATGGCTTCAAAACATTTTGTACTAACAGCATCTCTAACTTTTATAATATTCTGCATGCATGGTAAAACATACAGGCAGCCCTTTCTTACATAGTAACAATTACATGAGATAAACCAACTCGAAAAGATACATCCTTCGATCTCCGGCCAATGTTTTAAAAGCATTTAAAACTTACTTTTATCTTTGCATAAATTTACTTATCCGACAAGACTGGAATTGCCGAAAAATCTTTGAAAATTAAAGAACATACGTACGATTGGCCGAACATCGATCACACAATGACGTCAATCTAATAACAGTGTTGTTCGATAGTACTATCGATATTCTTGCCAGTGTTGCCAAATTGGTGACTTTTTTAATTCAGATTATTTGACTGTCACCACTTTTTTAAAATAGTATAATTCGCCTTATTTTTCAGAATTTTTAATCCATTTTTAAATATGCCAAAAATTTCTATTTATAAAAAGCGGTGCAATCAACAATATGGGGACAAAAATGTCCCCAATCTGGCAACACTGATTCTTGCTATGACACCATATCGTGGTAACATTATCGATAAAGTGAAAGTTATTTTGGTTTCTTGAGGGGAAGTACATTCAAATACAACTCAATACACGTTGTTGCTATGTAAGAGAAACTGGAAAAATTAAAATAGTGAATGAATTTTCAATATAGTAAGTTGATTCAAATATTGTTACACTGTTAAAAATATTTTTGTAAAACAACAGAAAATTTCTGGCAGCAAAAAGTTGCCAGAACATATCTGTTTTCAGAAAATATCTGTTAACGAAAGAATGCGTTATCAGACGACAGAAATATGTAGTCATACAGGCACTTCGTGTTGACAATTGACGCACTTCCCAACAGTCAAATCTGTAGGTCGATTCCTGTTGGCGAGGGGGTGGGGGTTCTATTTAACTGAAGAATCGCGTATTATAGGTTAGGTACACGAAAAAATTCTATTTACCGATCGATTTGTTTATATTAATGATAATAAATATTTATAGGAATTTCTCCTCCAAACTTTTACAAAAGTAATTTAAACAGCTTATTCGCAATAAAATATTTAAACAGTTGAATTTATATAGATTTGTGAATTAAGTACATTAAAGACTGGTATAAGTGAAAGAAGATATCTTAAACTCCTCCTCCCCCCCCCCCCCCGAATAATAAAATATATATATATACGATATAAGGTAACTCCTCCCTCCCCCATAAAAAATATTTATTAATAAAATAAATATATGTATATCTATATGTATATCGATTTATATCTATGTAAACATCTCCATAAAAAAAAATATTTCATTTCGGCTAAAGTGATAAAATGAGTTTTCATCCTTCTTAACAGTTTACAATGTTTTTCCGTATATAGTAAATGATCATCAACTAAATAAGAAAAAATATTACAATATAATTTAAATTAAAATGTTAAACAAAATTAAACTTGCTGATTCTATAAAATGAATGGTTAAAGCTTAAATAGGAATTATTTTCAAAATAACTCACACAGTTGTAGCTCAAAATTTACTTCATTAAATAATGTGAATAAAATTTACAAATTTTAACTTAACCACCACAGTTAACTGTAAGATTGTACTAAAGAAAAAACATTTCTTCAGAATCAACATATGGAACGATTAATCAAAATATCGATCACTCCATTTTAAACAACATAATAAATAGTAGGAAATGTGATAAATTTAAACAATAAAAATATATGAACAGCGCCATATCTAATAAATATTATTCTGGTTAATGTTAAACGAAAATATCAGTTATCTATAACTATAATAATTAATGCAGCTACTCCGTCTTTATTATCACTCCAAATCTAATCAAGTATGTCAATTGATGACAAAATTAATTTAAAATCTCAATCAAAATTTCTAGAACTAATACATATGAAGTAAAATTAAACTCTTAGTCATAAAAAAGTTAAATATAATAAGTAATCATTCTACAGCTATGTAAAAATTCAAGATTTGTAAACTAATCATAAACTTAAGATTATTTATTTAACTTAAAATAAACAACCGATCAAAAAATAATCTCCAGTTATTAACAGAATTAGATCAATTAAGTTACTAATGTGCATAAATAAATGAAGTATAAAATAATACTAATAATTTAAGTAAATCATACATTATAAAATAATAATAATAATAATAATAATAATAAATAGTATTGCTTAATTAAGATTTTTAGCAAATAGGAAGTATTTTTCATACATGTTGTTACGTTTCGGAAAAACATTGTTAGATATTTAAAAGAAGGATGAAAATACCTTGTTATGTTTGTTTTCTAATATGAAAACTACTCCGTTTAATGTTGTTCTGATGTCATATGTCTGTGTCGCCGGTTCCAATGATGATATTGAGGGTGATTTTCTTTTAAAAATTCTGTATATATTATTCTTTTCCAATTGATGAACGAGCTTTATTGAACTTCTGCCATTTTAAACAGTACGCAAGAGACAAGACGAAGACACAACAAATATTTCAAGAGAAGCGATTAGCGTGGGGTGTACGATAACCAATTCTTATTGGTCATTCCAAATGACCTTCTAGACGTTAGAGGGGGTGACCTTTCGCTCAAAGCGTTTATTCTGCTATATAACAGTTTAATCTGTTGCAATGAGAACTAAAGGCAAAGAAAAAAGAATTTTTTGTTGTTTTACATGAAAATAAGCGATATGAGGTTGGAGTGACATAAGAATTCTGTTAACGTAATTTTTACTGTCGGAATTCGAAGAACTTTTTCTGTTCTTTTAAGATTTTTTTTTACAGTGTAGATCATCTGAAATTTATTTTGGGGATTAATTTTTCTTGTAATACCAACAATATTGAATATATATAAGTAACCCTTATGTATATATAAATAAATACCCACAATTCTTTGCTAATGATTAATGAAAAGATTTGAAAGTTATAATATTTCATTTAGAACAACAACAAAAAAAGCTATTCATAAACATTTTTGTGGCTGATTATTTGAAGATGACCGACTATTTTTAAGATATCTGTATACCACTTTTTTTATTAACCATACATTGGAGCATCGATTAGCTGAACCTCGGTCAACCGAACGACTGGTTAAGCGAACGTGTTCCAGAAGGCAAAATTCAAATTTATGCGCACTGTAGGAATTCTGCACGCAACTGCAAGCACTAACAACATTTGCAGTCGAAATTAAAAAGCATCAGCGTGCAGCTGGGAATTCTGCAGATGTTTTGTTGTTGATTGATAGCGCCCAAAGTCATCCATAAAATCTTTCACTGGTAAGAGAAACTGAAAATTTAAAGTTGCTTTTTTGCCTCCGACATAATTTCAGCCTTCCAACCAATGGACCAGGGGTTTATCGAAGCCTTCAAATGTTATTACAGAAAACCATTGCTGCGCTTGGTTCCAATCGAGCAGGACAATGAAAATAGTATTCAACAACTGTACAAAGAAATCCATTTGAAGGATGCTGTGTACATGACAACAGATGCTTGGGCCTCCGTCAAGAATACTAGCCTTTCTAAAGCTTGGAATAAGCTTCTTCCATCAGATGACTCTATCACTGTACTTGAAGAGCTATCAAACAGTGAATTTGTATCAGAATTGACTGAGTTGATTCAAGAGTCTTCAGGATTTGAAGAGTGTGAACAGAAAAATATTCAAGAATAGCTCAAATGTGATGTTGGTGGCAACCAACTATTGACGGAGGATGAAAACCTTGCTACTGTTGTAGAAGATCAAAGCCCTTCATAAGACCATGATGACGAGGAGGATTTTAGTGACGAAGAACAAGTTGAAAAGCGACCATACGCTGAGAAAGCGTTTCGGTGCCTAGAGACAGTCTTTGAGAGGTTGGAGCAACAAGAAGATTGGGATTCTGTTTAACTGCTTTCATTAAAGTGCATAAGAGGTTTAGCAGTAGTGTGTATTTGCGGGTTCCGCGCCATGCGACGTGCGGCGGGTCATTAGAGGTCAAATGAAGGTCATTCGGAAGTTTATTATCTTACAGTACGACGTTGATAAGCGCGTTTTGGCGCGGAAGTTAGACCGGAAGTGTTGTTAGATAGTGATATTTTAGCGGAAGTGCATAGCGGATGTGTGAATGGATTAGGTTTTTAGGGCGCGAAGATTTATTTTGAAGATAATTTTTTTTCCTTCTTTTTTTTAAAAAGTTAAAAAATTTGTTAAGATTTTTTTTTTTCGCGTGATAAAAATTTTTTCTTTAAAAAAATTTTACGAATTTAATTTTCTTTTTCGCGTTGTAGAAAAAACTTTGTAGAATTTATTTTTCTTTCTTAAAAATTTTTCTTTTAAAATTAGCAAGACATGGAAAATTTTTTCTTTTTAAAATTTTATTTTACGAACTTAATTTTGAATTTGGACTCGTTAGAAAATGTGTTGTTCGAAATTTGTTTTTAACTCGAGTAATGTTGGTTGAATTATTTTTCCCTGAACGCTAACATCAAATTCGAACACGGTAAGTTTGTGAAATGACCCTTCTTTCAGAAAAATGGTCCCATTTTAAAATGTCTCTTGTGAAATTCTGTTAAGTGGTTTTCTTTGCATGCTTTTGTTAGTCTAGCATGTTTAACAAATCTGTAGTCATGCAACAACAATTGCTGAGTTATTTTCGTGAATTTTTGTCTGGAATGAATGTGAGAAGATTTTTTTTTTCACTTAAAATTTTTTGAAGTGTGTTGTTCGAGAAGTTGTTATGTGTAGAAAAACCTATTTTATCATTTTGGTATAAATTTTTGGAGGAAATGTACTATAACATGACGATATATATCAGGGAAATGAATTAGCGAGACTTAGAAAATGTCGCGATTTGCTTAAAATTTTCTTTTGTGTGTCGTCCCAGAAGGGATGTTAGAGTTTTGCATAGAGTGTTGCCACCGAATAAAGATTAATATGGTGTTGCCACTGAATAAAGAGAAATGTATATAACGAAATAAAATTGAAAGATGTCGGCATTCAATAAAGCGAAATGTATATGACGAAATAACATTAAAAGATGTTGCCACCAAATAAAGATAAATATATGCAAATAAATAAAAGGTAATGCTACGAATTAAGAAAAATAAAGTGTTGCCATTGGAAAAATGAGAGATAATAAAATAAAATAAACATTTAAGTTCTTTTTAACAACACATAAGCAAAAGAAATGTAAAATCTGCTTTTAAAAGTAAGTACGTAAATTAAAATAATAATAATAATAATAATGATAATGATAATAATAACATTGAAATAATAATAAAGAAAACGTTGAAATGAAAAATAAATAAAGAAAGTTTGTCTTTTGACTCATACACATTTTATAGCGGTTAGTATATATTAGACAAAGTGGGAGAAAATTCAAAGCTTCAATTTTTCAGAAAATTAACTTGATTTTTGGACGATTTAAGCACAATGTTTGTATGAGAGATTTTTTCCTGCAAAGGAACTATTTGTCGCTTCTTTCATAAAACGGTAGTTTAACAATTATATCGACATTCAACACTTTAACCTAGTTTTTCTGAATAAACACTTAAATAAAAATATGTTTAAAAATTCCTTTTCCACAATTGATGCGGAATGATATAGACTCCCGATACTGTATGAAAATTCTTTCACGTACTCCCCGTTACTTAATTAACATATCATCTTATATATATTGAAACTTAGTTAAGTTTTAAACATTGTGATTAACATGCTAGAAGAAAATTAATTAATTCAACGATTATTTAACGGAAAATGTAAGGCATAAAATATTTAAGAGAATTGTAACAGTGAATTTATCTAACGAGTTATTACATTTACCTAAATATATCTTATTCTACATGATTGTGTGAGGAAATACCCAAGTTTAACGTTATACATATAACATAGTTGAAATAGTTTCGATCAAGTAAATTTTTTGACTCGTTGAACCCTATATTATAAACTTATTTGAATTACGCAATATTCACCCACTTAAACATTTTCTGAAGAAATTTTCATATAATATAGCTTTGAAATTTCTCTAAATTTCAGTAAGAATTGAGATTTGTTTGAACACGTTACCTGGTGTAATTCTCATGCCTTTCAAAGATCTTATCTAATCTTGCTTAACTCATTGAATAATCTATGTTTGCAGATAACCATGTTCGGACTTGCTTAAGTTTATCTTTTCGAGAGAATGTTGTCCCGATGATAATTTTAAAAGTTATCATTTAACTATTGATTAGCAATGGTTGAATAATTGTAAAAGCCATGCACTGCTTTATTATTTAACACTGATAACACTGAATCGCGTTTAATGAAACATATAATTCTTCCATTATGTTTGCACATGTTTCAAACGTTATTATTCACATAAAATCCTATACGTTTTTATTTCTTTTGGAATTTTCCTAATGGCAAAGACATATAAAAAAATTATGACATTAGACGTATCAGCAATTAAATTTAACTTGGTTATTTTTTTTTTACTCGAAGAAATATTTGAAAGATCTGAAATTGTTCTAATTATTTGTAGAAATTATTTTTCTCCCAAATTTGAAAATTTATGCATGCTGAAAAATATTGAAAGACTTGAAAATATTTACATCACTTGTAGAAGACTTGATTTTTTTTTTTCCCTCGTGTAGAGATGAAATTATGAAATTGTTTGCAACAAGCTTCATTTATTTATGATGTACCATTGAAAATTTCTACAACTATGAAAATTTTCACACCGCTGAAAAATATTGAAAGACTTGAAATCGTTTTCATGTCTCGATGAAATTATTTTCTCACAATTAAGCACTTGAACAATAATGGAAAAAGTGTTTGTATTAACACCTTTGAAAGGAGGTTGTTTTATAATATTCTTTGCAGCAAGGATTTTGTAGGAAAAACGATGATAGTCCTTGGCTTCATTCATTATCATGATTGGAAAAAAAGATGATAGTTCTTGGTTTCATCCATTTTCATGAATGGAAAAACGATGATAGTCCTTGGTTTCATTCACTATCATGATTGGAAAAACGATGACAGTCCTTTATTTCTTAAAATTCTTGAAAAATGTTTGAAAGATATGATTTCTCGATAACTGAGTCTTGATAGTTTGATGAAGTGCCACCAACTCCCTCGTATTTGAATAAAGCACCAAACAAAGAAGAAAAAGAATGTTATTAAAAATAATTTTTTCGTTATTGTCCCCTTTTTGCAGAAGTCATTTTTAAGACTTTATTTTAAAAGATGGGTACATGATTGAGAATACTTGCAAGAAATAACGATGAGAGTTTGTTAAGGGTGTATTCCGATCGAAACTGCTTATTTTCTGATTCATTTTAAAATTCATTTTTGCTCTCAAACGTATCAAACTGGGAAATTCTCTTATTTAGAAACTGTATAATGTGCCGTGCTTCTTAATTTTTTGATTAATGCAGAAAATACCGTAAAAAACGCTGTCAAAGTTGGCGTTTTGAATCGAATTTTCCGAAGCGGGCGATCTGGGAATGAAAAAAATGGTCATACTGAGAAAATAATTGTTTAAAAATCAAATTCTAATTAATTGAGCTGAAAATGAAATCACACGGCATGTTAAACATGTCTTCAGAAATCACCCCAGCAAGTTTCATGTTTTTACTTTTAAAAATGAGTCTGAAAATGCCTCAGAAAATTTCGAGCTGTTGAAGGTGGAAAAACATTTTTTCGAATACACCCTTAACCCTCCGTCTACCAGACGGGTCCATTGGACCCGACAGGTACATACAAAATATTCATTCAAACCAGAAATTTCTTTAAAATAAACTAAGTATATAAACCAGACAAAAATAAGGTAAATAAATAAGTTAAATAGTTTTAAATAAAAAATCTGGTGTAGAACGTTTTATTAAAACTTGAATAAAATTCCCGGTAGATCTAGGGTTAATGAGAGATCATTGTTAGTTTATGAAAACTCATTCTTGAAATATTTCTTGTCTGATAGTTTTGAAAAATATTTGATAAATATTTACTTGAAAGGAAGAACGATGAAAGTGCTTGGATCGTTCATGAGAACTTATTCTTGAAAAATGTGGTTTCTTGCCCAATATCAGGTATGAAACCCGGTCCGTTTGGGCAACCCAGCAGGTAGGGAGCCTGATCATTGGTTAGAAAGAACTTATACTTGATTTTGAATCTTTGAAGAAGTACCTTTCATTCGCTGGATTCACACAGAAATTACATTGCGTCAAAAGAAGAATTCCCATTGGTAAAAAAAGGGAGAGAATTGAAAAACAGTTTACATTTTTAAGTGATTTTTTTTAATAGTTTCATGAATAATGATAACTATGAATTTAACAACATTTCCGCGAATGAAATTTTAAACACTTGCTATGCATATTGCAGGGTATAGACATATATTTAATTTCAACGACATTTAAAAACCTTTCGAAGGAAAGATATTTTAGCATAGGGTGTTGCCACCAAATAAAGCGGAATATATTACCTTTCAAATTCCTCCCTTCATGTATTATGTAAGTGGAAGCATTATTTTTAAGTTTTACATATAAAGAGAAAAATTAAACATACCTTAAAAAGCTTGATTTAAATGCGTCTGCATTCATCACACGTTCAACGTGAAATAAGAAAAAAAGATGGTGGATTTCTTATCCATTAACAGAATATCACGTATCATCGTTATATCGTGCGATTGGTGAATAGCAGAACCATGTGATTCGATATCAGTGAACGATAACATTTCCTAGTTTAACGGGTATCACAATGTTCTTATCGTATTTCGACAGAATCGTCCTACCTCTTATCTTCACCTTGTGTAATCCTGTATTTGTTACCTTCCCTGAAATGTAAATGTTATTTTCGAGAATTGTTACAGATGAAAGTTATTATTTCATCATTATTTAATTAGTACTTAGATAGTTAAAACCACCAATAGCTAAATGTAATTAGAACATTAATTGATTTTTATCACGATTACCCGAATCTTGGATCGCATCAAGGGTTAAGATTCTTCTGCCATGAGTAGTGTTGAGACGAAAATTTGAACTTAGTTAATATATATTATCACTCTCGCTTACCGAAGACAACACTCTCGTTTGCGTTTCTTGTGTGTGCAACGAAAAATTAGTTTATCTGATGTAAAGTGTAAAAAGTTGAAGCAAGCTGATATACTTAATGATTTTAAAACTCTGATGTTTTATCCCGGTGCGCTATATCGCTTGAGCATATGATTGGCAATCGTAGAATGCAGGAGATTTAATTATTTTTTCATTCTAAATGTTTCATTGAACTTTCGGAAGAAAATGTAGCACATCACATTAAACGAGTATTTTTTAAGATAAGTAAATTTTCTTTGAAGAAATGGATTTCATAAAAGGAAAATCCCTGAAAACAATACACGGTCACTTTGTCTCGACCCAGCAGGAATTGAACCTACAAACTTAGGCCCAGGCATTTCAATATATGACAAGACATAATGATTTTAGAAGCTATGCTATTTTTAGCGATCGATTATCCACATGAGGGATTTGAGATAGAGGAGAGATGGCATTCGTGAGGGTCGTTCTAAAGAAAGCTAACTCGGATTTTTGCAAAGTTACAAGAAAATCACGGATATCTCTGCTTATCATGTTACTTTTACATATCAAACTTAAAGAACACCATTTTAAAATCTTGGTTCATTTTAAAATCTTGGTTTAAAATATTTTTCCACCTTCAACTGCTCGAAATTTTCTGAGACATTGTCAGACTCATTTTTAAAAGTAAAAACATGAAACTTGCTGGGGTGATTTCTGAAGACATGTTTCTCATGCCGTGTGATTTCATTTTCAGCTCAATTAATTAGAATTTGATTTTTAAACAATTATTTTCTCAGTATGACCATTTTTTTCATTCCCAGATCGCCCGCTTCGGAAAATTCGGTTCAAAACGTCAACTTTGACAGCGTTTTTTACGGTATTTTCTGCATTAATCAAAAAATTAAGAAGCACGGCACATTATACAGTTTCTAAATAAGAGAATTTCCCAGTTTGATACGTTTGAGAGCAAAAATGAATTTTAAAATGAATCAGAAAATAAGCAGTTTCGATAGGAATACACCATTAACAAACTCTCATCGTTATTTCTTGCAAGTATTCTCAATCATGTACCCATCTTTTAAAATAAAGTCTTAAAAATGACTTCTGCAAAAAGGGGACAATAACGAAAAAATTATTTTTAATAACATTCTTTTTCTTCTTTGTTTGGTGCTGTATTCAAATACGAGGGAGTTGGTGGCACTTCATCAAACTATCAAGACTCAGTTATCAAGAAATCATATCTTTCAAACATTTTTCAATAATTTTAAGAAATAAAAGACTGTCATCGTTTTTCCAATCATGATAGTGAATGAAACCAAGGACTATCATCGTTTTTCCATTCATGAAAATGGATGAAACCAAGAACTGTCATCTTTTTTTCCAATCATGATAATGAATGAAGCCAAGGACTATCATCGTTTTTCCTACAAAATCCTTGCTGCAAAGAAAATTATAAAACAACCTCCTTTCAAATGTGTTAATACAAAAACTTTTTCCATTATTGTTCAAGTGCTTAATTGTGAGAAAATAATTTCATCGAGACATGAAAACGATTTCAAGTCTTTCAATATTTTTCAGCGGTGTGAAAATTTTCATAGTTGTAGAAATTTTCAATGGTACATCATAAATAAATGAAGCTTGTTGCAAACAATTTCATAATTTCATCTCTACACGAGGGAAAAAAAAATCAAGTCTTCTACAAGTGATGTAAATATTTTCAAGTCTTTCAATATTTTTCAGCATGCATAAATTTTCAAATTTAGGAGAAAAATAATTTCTACAAATAATTAGAACAATTTCAGATCTTTCAAATATTTCTTCGAGTAAAAAAATAACCAAGTTAAATTTAATTGCTGACACGTCTAATGTCATAATTTTTTTATATGTCTTTGCCATTAGGAAAATTCCAAAAGAAATAAAAACGTATAGGATTTTATGTGAATAATAACGTTTGAAACATGTGCAAACATAATGGAAGAATTATATGTTTCATTAAACGCGATTCGTGTTATCAGTGTTAAATAATAAAGCAGTGCATGGCTTTTACAATTATTCAACCATTGCTAATCAATAGTTAAATGATAACTTTTAAAATTATCATCGGGACAACATTCTCTCGAAAAGATAAACTTAAGCAAGTCCGAACATGGTTATCTGCAAACATAGATTATTCAATGAGTTAAGCAAGATTAGATAAGATCTTTGAAAGGCATGAGAATTACACCAGGTAACGTGTTCAAACAAATCTCAATTCTTACTGAAATTTAGAGAAATTTCAAAGCTATTATATGAAAATTTCTTCAGAAAATGTTTAAGTGGGTGAATATTGCGTAATTCAAATAAGTTTATAATATAGGGTTCAACGAGTCAAAAAATTTACTTGATCGAAACTATTTCAACTATGTTATATGTATAACGTTAAACTTGGGTATTTCCTCACACAATCATGTAGAATAAGATATATTTAGGTAAATGTAGGTATAACTCGTTAGATAAATTCACTGTTACAATTCTCTTAAATATTTTATGTCTTACATTTTCCGTTAAATAATCGTTGAATTAATTAATTTTCTTCTAGCATGTTAATCACAATGTTTAAAACTTAACTAAGTTTCAATATGTATAAGATGATATGCTATTTAAGTAACGGGGAGTAGGTGAAAGAATTTTCATACAGTATCGGGAGTCAATATCATTCCACATCAATTGTGGAAAAGGAATTTTTAAACTTATTTTTATTTAAGTGTTTATTCAGAAGAACTAGGTTAAATTGTTGAATGTCGATATAATTGTTAAACTACCGTTTTATGAAAGAAACGACAAATATTTCCTTTGCAAGAAAAATTCTCTCACACTAACATTGTGCTTAAATCGTCCAAAAATCAAGTTAATTTTCTGAAAAATTGAAGCTTTGAATTTTCTCCCACTTTGTCTAATATATACTAACCGCTATAAAATGTGTATGAGTCAATAGACAAACTTTCTTTATTTATTTTTCATTTCAACGTTTTCTTTATTATTATTTCAATGTTATTATTATCATTATCATTATTATTATTATTATTATTTTAATTTACGTACTTACTTTTAAAAGCAAATTTTACATTTCTTTTGCTTATGTGTTGTTAAAAAGAACTTAAATGTTTATTTTATTTTATTATCTCTCATTTTTCCAATGGCAACACTTTATTTTTCTTAATTCGTAGCATTACCTTTTATTTCTTTGCATATATTTATCTTTATTTGGTGGCAACATCTTTTAATTTTATTTCGTCATATACATTTCGCTTTATTGAATGCCGACATCTTTCAATTTTATTTCGTTATATACACTCTTAATTCAAAAGAACGAATTATTAACTCAACAAAAGAACGAAAAGTTTTACGCGTGTTTTTGTTCTTTCTGAGTATCTGTTTTATCAAAAAGAGACATTTTCCACAAAAAACTGGTTTACCAAATCATCCTTTTAGGAGTAGCATCCCCAGTACTGCTCATTTCAGACCGGAACAGAAAAATATCTCTAAAAGAGCGGTTTAAGAAGCTTCCCTATTGGTTGAAATCCTGAAACGCGATATATAGTTTTGCAGAGGGAGAACCGTCTTCAAAAGGGAGTCGCTTGTTTGTTTCAAGCGTCAAAGCTTAGCGTTACCTACATGATAAAAACAATATTACAATTATAATTTGATTGATTTAAAAATGGCATAGAATAAGGTAGATGGATTATGCCTACGAAAGCAGGGGGGTGGGGCAATCATCACAAAGTATTGGATAAATTTCGTTTTTGTTTCCCAGCTAAAACCAAGATGGCTACCGGCGATTCTAAGATTTTACTAATACTGAAAATTCTAAGGTAAAGTACGTTGTTTTACTTTATCTTTCTTGTAATTCCTTCACCATTCCTTGTTGTAGTTTCACATTGTATATATGATTTTTTGCGTTATTTAACGTTAATACTTTTAAACCGGAAACATGAACTTCTTAAATTACTTTTTTTTTCTTTTAGGTAGCTTTCTTTACAAAAAAGCTACCTATTGCAGCCGTTCGGAGGAAAATGATTTCAAAAAATTTTGGTATATTTTCATCGATCATGACCCCCAGACCCCGAAACCGCCCTCCGTTCAAAATTGATATATATATATATATATATATATATATATATATATATATATATATATATATATATATATATATATATCTGACCTATGTCACACTGTAACTCCCGTAATTATGAACCGATTTCGATGTAATTCGGTGTGTACATAGTACATACCAATCTCTCGACCGAGTTCGTTGGCCAGCTTCATACGCCATTTTGTTTCAAAATGGCGGCCAATTAAAAAAATTTTAAAAATGTAAAAATTGAAATGTGGTACCAAAAAATTGAAAATGGAAAAATATTTTTTTTTATGTATTTGACCTTTATACAAAGATTTCGGAGCAGTTTTTGTTTCGTCTATATCTTAAAAAATGGCTGAGTTATAGCATTTTGAATTTCTAGCGTGGCTGACATTTTGAAACGTCCTGAATTTTGTCACGCGATAAAAGGCGTATTTATGAACCGATTTGGATGTAATTCGGTGTGTACATAGTACATACGAATCTCTCGACCGAGTTCGTTGGCCAGCTTCATCCGCCATTTTGTTTCAAAATGGCGGCCATTTAAAATTTTTTTAAAAATGTAAAAATTGAAATGTGGTACCAAAAAATTGAAAATGGAAAAATATTTTTTTCTTATGTATTTGACCTTTATACAAAGATTTCGGAGCAGTTTTTGTTTCGTCTATATCTTAAAAAATGGCTGAGTTATAGCATTTTGAATTTCTAGCGTGGCTGACATTTTGAAACGTCCTGAATTTTGTCACGCGATAAAAGGCGTATTTATGCACCGATTTGGATATAACTTCGTTTATACATAGTACATACCAATGTCTCGACCGGGTTTGTTGGCCAGCTTCACCCGCCATCTTGTTTAAAAATGGCGGCCATTTAAATTTTTAAGAAAAATTTAAATTTGAAATGTGGTACCAAAAATTGAAAATTGAAAAAATATTTTCTTCTTATGTGTTTGACCTTGATAAAAAATTCGGGAGCAGTTTTTGTTTCGTCTATATCTTAAGAAATGGCTGAGTTATAGCATTTTGAATTTCTAGCGTGGCTGACATTTTGAAACGTCCTGATTTTTCTCACGTAATAACAGGCGTATTTATGAACCGACTTGGATGTACCTTGGTGTGTACATAGTACATACAAATATCTCGACCGAGTTCGTTGGCCAGCTTCATCCGCCATCTTGTTTCAAAATGGCGGCCATTTAAAAAAATTAAAAAATAAAAAAATTTAAATGAGATACCAAAAAATTGGAAAATGAAAAAGATTTTTTTTGTATGTGTTTGACCTTAATACAAAGATTCCGGAACAGTTTTTCTTTCGTCTATATCTAAAAAAAATGGCTGAGTAATAGCATTTTGAATTTCTCTTGTGGCTGACATTTTAAAACGACCTGATTGTTGTCACGCGATAACAGGCGTATTTATGAACCTATTTGGATGTAACTTGGTCTGTACATAGTACACACCAATGTCTCGACCGAGTTCGTTGGCCAGCTTCATTCGCCATCTTGTTTCAAAAGGGTTGCCATTTAAAAAAAATTAAATTTAAAATTCAAAATGAGGTATTAAAAAATTGGAAAATGAAAAAGATTTTTTTTATGTGTTTGGTCTTGATACAAAGATTCCAGAGCAGTTTTTGTTTCTGAAAATTTGTTCTTTTTTTGATATCTTAAAAAATGATTGATTTATAGCTCTTTGAATTTCTAGCATGGCTAACATTTTGAAACGATCTTGTATTTGTCACGCGATAACACGCGTATTCGCCTATTTCAATGTAAGAAGGCATGTGGATAGTATACATCAACACCTCGACCAAGTTCGCTGGCCAGATTCATCAGCCATCTTGTTTCAAAATGGCGGCCATTAAATTAAAAAATATATATATATTTAAAGTGAGGTGCAAAAAAATTAGAAATTGAAAAAGGTTTCTTTCTTAAGTATTTGATCTTGATATAAGGATTCAGGAGCATTTTTTGTTTGTCTTTACCTTAAAAAATGGCTCAGATATAGCAGTTTCAATTTCTATTGTGGGTGACATTTTGAAAAATCTGATTTTTTGCATGCGACAGCACTCCTATATATTAACCGATTCCGATGTGAGTGAGCATGTGCACAGCAATTACTAAGGTCTCGACCAAGTTCACTGCTTAGCCTCATCCACCATGTTGTCTTAAAATGACAGGCACTTTAAGAAATTGCCGAATTTGGCAGCCAAATATAAGTTACTTTAAAGAAAAGCAGCTTGGATAAAGCTGACTAATTTCGCGAAATTCTCATTCATTATATTGATAAAAATTAGTATTGAATCTCCTATATTCGGTTTCCACTAAATTGAGCTTCGTGTGTTTGCATGATATAAGTTGGCTTTTTTTAAATAAGGATTATGAAAGCTACCCCTTCCTCCCGGCACTGGCCGGAAGGACTTTTTTTTTTTTTAATGCATCTGTTCCATAATTTTTATAATCAATAAAATGCACTTAGATATGTAGTTTTCTCGTATTCAAATTGTGTAAAATTACGCTAATTGGTATTTACATTATTAAACATATATCATTTTGTGCTTATATTATTGATTATTAATATACTAATTTGCTCGTGACACTCAAAAATATTTTCGGAACACAACCGATGATTATAAAAATTATTAAATTATTATTATAATATATGCTCTATTTTTTTTTATTATTATTATTTTTTTTTTATGTTTCAGTAAGTACAAGTATTTAATAAATTGTGTTCATTTAGATAGTTGTACACATCTACACTTTAAATATTATTATTTTAATTGTCACAGTATTATGTAAATAGTACGAAATGTAAAAGATAATTTAAAAAAAGTATCAGAAAATAATAGATTAGTAAAAAATATTATCAGTTTATTTTATGACACATCTAGCTTGACCTTTTTTTTTTAATTATGATTTTGTGAATTTTTATTTTTGTGTTATACTTCGCTCTGTTCATATTCAAAAGTTTAACTAAACAAAAGTCTGCAGTTATGTAACACATGAATTCTATAGTCCATAATTATTTATCTGTGTCATGAGCAAAATATATTAATAAGATATAATAATATCAGAAATAATTAAAGAAATCGACATTCCCGGATTAAAACTAATAACGTTAAAATTATATATACAATGTGAAAATATTAAAAAGAAAAAAATCATAATGAGAAAGATAAAGTAAAAAAAGCGCACTTCAGGATATTGACAAGGTAGAAAATCTTGTCTTGTTATGGCGCGAACATATCTTTATTATTATTATTATTTAATTAATCTTTCGGAAATGAAAAACAAAATTTCTTCTGCATCTAGATTTAAATAAAACAAAAGTTTTAAAAGTAATACATTTTGCAAACTGGGGAGTTTGTTAAATGGGGTGTTATGTTAAAAAACAAACAAAAAAAATCTGAAAATAAAAGGAAAATAATTTATTTTGCCTATTAAATTTGACAAAAAAAGGGGTTTAAAAATGACTTGTCAATAATGAGTGCAGTCACTCGTTTTGCCTATTAATTTAGTCGAAAAAAAGAGCGAAAACAGCTTATCAAAAAGGAATGAAAAAAAACCACTCCGCAAGATGGATGAAATTCACTCCTATAGGATAAGTGCATTTTCAATACTGGAAAGGAGTGAAAATACACTCAGTCGGAGTTAAAATCGCTGAATTTTTTTAAGAGTGTACATTTCTCTTTATTCAGTGGCAACACCATATTAATCTTTATTCGGTGGCAACACTCTATGCAAAACTCTAACATCCCTTCTGGGACGACACACAAAAGAAAATTTTAAGCAAATCGCGACATTTTCTAAGTCTCGCTAATTCATTTCCATGATATATATCGTCATGTTATAATACATTTCCTCCAAAAATTTATACCAAAATGATAAAATAGGTTTTTCTACACATAACAACTTCTCGAACAACACACTTCAAAAAATTTTAAGTGAAAAAAAAATCTTCTCACATTCATTCCAGACAAAAATACACGAAAATAACTCAGCAATTGTTGTTGCATGACTACAGATTTGTTAAACATGCTAGACTAACAAAAGCATGCAAAGAAAACCACTTAACAGAATTTCACAAGAGACATTTTAAAATGGGACCATTTTTCTGAAAGAAGGGTCATTTCACAAACTTACCGTGTTCGAATTTGATGTTAGCGTTCAGGGAAAAATAATTCAACCAACATTACTCGAGTTGAAAACAAATTTCGATCAACACATTTTCTAACGAGTCCAAATTCAAAATTAAGTTCGTAAAATAAAATTTTAAAAACAAAAAATTTTCCATGTCTTGCTAATTTTAAAAGAAAAATTTTTAAGAAAGAAAAATAAATTCTACAAAGTTTTTTCTACAACGCGAAAAAAAAAATTAAATTCGTAAAATTTTTTTAAAGAAAAAAGTTTTATCACGCGAAAAAAAGAAAAAAAAAAAAAAATTAAAAGAAAAATTTTCTATTTCTTGAAAAAAAAAATCTTAACAAATTTTTTAACTTTTTAAAAAAAAGAAAGAAAAAAAAATTATTTTCAAAATAAATCTTCGCGCCCTAAAAACCTAATCCATTCACACATCCGCTATGCACTTCCGCTAAAATATCACTATCTAACAACACTTCCGGTCTAACTTCCGCTCCAAAACGCGCTTATCCACGTCGTACTGTAAGATAATAAACTTCCGAATGACCTTCATTTGACCTCTAATGACCCGCCTCACGCCGCATGGCGCGGAACCCGCAAATACACACTACTTTTAGCAGCAAGAAAAATGGAATACTCTCTGAATCAAAAGAAAATTTGTAACTTCTTTTCTTAAAATGTAGACCTACAGTACAGTACTTTTGATTTCCTGCAGATTACTTTGATAATTTTATTCTTTGATAGTTTGTTCCATTCTTGCTGTAAGTATTGTAATACAAAATACATAGATATTTGTGTTTATTATCACTGTTTATCTGTTTCACTATGCTCATATAACCCTAGTATGATTTTTTCGAAAATGATCGGTTATCCGAAATCTCGTTTATCTGAATATCTCTGGTCACCTATTAGTTCGGATAATCGATGCTCAACTGTATAAATTTACAACCATTGAGTGAATACTGTCCTGTGCCTATTTATTGTTTTACTTGTCGTATAATGTGAAACACTGGTAATTATTTGAATCATTCTTAGGAAAATCTATGATTAACTCTATTTACTCTATTACTACAGCCCCACCAGTGGCCGAGAGGTTCTGCTCTGGAAGCTGGTAGACGGGAAGTGCTGGGTTCGATCCCAATCGCGCCCGTCGGCCTAATCGTTCGGAGTTTTCGTGGTTTTCTTCGAGCCGTGGATCTTCCATGCGTTAATACGGATTAGGTTCCCTTAGAAAGACCCCCACGGAGGGCACTCCCCCCGGGCCTATATCCTTCGTGTAGATAATTGGCCGTCAAAAATCAACCCAACCCTATTACTACAATGCGAAATACCTCTCTCCCTTTTTGTTTTAGAAAAATATCGGCACTAATTACATAAGTAAGAAATCTATATTTTATGATGATATTGTTCTTTTTCTATAGAAGTAAAATTGTCTTTTTGACAGGGCAGCGCATCTATCCTTCGATATATAAAAAAAGTAACGATTTGGAACTGAGCCAAACGATTTGGAAATGGACCAATAAAAATCTGCGTGGTTGCGGTCTCATTGGTCAAAGCTATCTGACCTTTTTTAGCGGGAATTGTACGTGGCGAAAACCATGAAAGTAGAGAGTTCAGACAGGATGGGCGGTTAAAGGAAAGAATTTCTTGTATTTCGATGGACTTTTGTTTTTCGTGTTTTTTCAGTGGTCGATGGCAAAAGGGGTTTTTACAGAAAGAAGATAATTAGCATTAACTAACGAGAAAGGGGGGGGGGGATGATCATCGACGTTTCGGTAGCCTTCTGCTATTTTTTTATGAGGGAGGGTATGTGGATTATTTAATTATTATTACGCCGGCAGGTTCTGTATGTACGTAACGCGGTAACTCTTGATAGAAATACAACGATTTCTTCAATTTTTTTTCTAGGTTCATTCTGATAAGGTGCTTCCTTGATTAGATTTGGAGGTTCATTGGTTAAGTATAAAGGGGGTAACGGGGGACTAATACCTCCCCCTTAATTTAGATAAATGGTTTTTTATATCCGATTTGCTTCAAATTTGGTATAGCGATTTATTTTGATAAGGCGCTTCCCTGATGAGATTTGGAGGCTCATTGCTTAAGTATAAAGATGTGAAACAGTGGGGGAGATAATCCCCCACCTTAATTATTTTTTAGAGGGCCATTATTCTTTGAAAAAAGAGTATAATATACAATTTGTGTAGATAGCCTGTAAGCTCAATGCCATCAGTTTAACTGGGCACTTTTCTTTTTCTTTTAATGATTTTATATTTAATAATTCTTATGATTATGAAACTCTGTAAGTTCTAATGATTATGTGCTTGGAGATAAGGAAACAAAATTATCAGGAGTTGGGGAGGAACGTGTTTTTATCAAGTGGTTTCTAAAAATTGAATGCATAGAAAAAAAATCCCTGCCGGCCCGGCCTACAGGCAGAGGTAGATTTCGAAGTTAAGTATAGTAATTTCACCAACAAAAACTAAATCATTATTAGATATAAATCCACTTTAACAGTTTTATCTGTCTCTTTTGACGAGTTTTTATTTCCTTTTTATAAAATAGCTGGTTTTATCAGAATCATGTTAAGGCGATATTAAAAAAATATTTTTCCATACTCAACAACTCGAAATTTTCAGGCACATTTTCAGATTAATTTTTAATAAAAAAAAAAATATGAAACATGCTGACGTAATTTTTGGAAAGATTTATAAGCGACCTGTGTTTTTATTTTTCTTTCAATTAATTAAAACTTGATTAATAAACAATTATTTTCTCAGTAGGGCAATATTTTTCGTTTCCAACACAATCGATTCGGGAAATTCTGTTCAAAATGCCCACTTTGACATCATTTTTTGAAATATATTCTGCCTCTATCAAAAAATCGATCATTACGGTACATTATATAGTTTCTGAATAAGAGAATCTAGCAATTGAATGCGTTTGAGAGCAAAAATGAATTTAAAAATGAGTAAGAAAATAGACAGTTTGGATTCGAATGCACCCTTAATAAGATGATTTTTTTCTTCAACCGCTATGTATTTTTAATTTGTTTTTGCTTTAAGAAATGGCCCTATCAAAAACTTGTCTATATAAATGTTGAAGACAATATTAAGAAGATATATGATAAATTCATGGAGATTTTATATCTTGTGAATTGACGGAGTTATGAAAATTTTTCTTCTTCAACACCCCGCCCCCCCCCCTTTTTTTTGGCACGAATTGGTCCTATCAAAAACTTGCGAATATAAAAGCTGTAGATAATATTAAGGAGATGCATAATAAAATTATTGGATTTGATATCTTGAGAATTGACGAAGTAAGGAATTTTTTCTCCCCAAAACCCTATTTTTTGCGCCCTTTGAGCCTATTTTAAATTTTATCAAAAATCTGTGATGCATGAATTTTTGGCGCTATTTTTAGAAGTAATAAAAACTTTAAACTGATTTGATATGTACAAAAATTAAGAAGTTATGGGTATTTTTCGGTTTTCACAAAACCCCTCTCTATTTCCACCCCCTTTGTCCGCTTTTGCCCATTAACGAACTTGACCGAGATTTTATGTCCCTTGATTTTATGTATCAGTTTGGAAGACATTTGTGCAGAATTGCGAAAGTTATCGTGTCCAGAAGAAAGTGATAACACAATTGCTTCGGGAAATTCCGTTCAAAATGCCCACTTTGACATAATTTTTTGAAATATATTCTGCCTCTATCAAAAAATCGATCATTGCGGTACATTATATAGTTTCTGAATAAGCGAATCTACCAATTAAATGCGTTTGAGAGCAAAAATGAATTTAAAAATGAGTCAGAAAACAAGCAGTTTGGATTTGAGTGCATCCTTAATGCAATGATTTTTCCAACACAATCCGCTTCGGGAAATTTGGTTCAAAAAGGCCTACTTTAACAGCATTTTTTTAAAAATATATTCTGCCTCAATCAAAAAATCGACCATTACGGTACATTATATAGTTTCTGAGTAAGAAAACGTACCAATTGGAAGCCTTTGAGAGCAAAAATGAATTGTAAAATGAGTCAGAAAATACGCAGTTTGGATTTGAATATACCCTTACTTAGATGGGTTTTTTCTTCAACCGCTATGTGTTTTTAATTTGTTTTTGCTGTAAGAATTGGTCCTATCCAAAACTTGTCTATATAGATGTTGTATACAATATTAAGAAGATATATGATAAATTCATGGGGATTTTATATCTTTTGAATTGACGGAGATATGGATTTTTTACTTCTTCAAACCCCCTTTTTGTTTTCGCTTTTAATTTTTTTTTTGCGGTACGAATTGGTCCTATCAAAAACTTGTGAATGTAAAAGTTGTAGATAATATTAAGGAGATTTATAATAAAATTAATTGGAATTGATATCTTGAGAATTGACGAAGTTATGATTTTTTTTCTCCCAAAAACCCTATTTTTTGCGCCCCTTGAGCCCATTTTTAACTTTATCAAAAATCTGTGATACATAAAATTTTGGCCCTATTTTTAGAAGTAATAAAAACTTTAAACTGATTTGATATGTACAAAAATTAAGAAGTTATGGGGGGGTTTCTGTTTTCACAAAACCCCTCCCTATTTCCATCCCCTTGGTCCGATTTTGCCCCTTACCGAACTTGACCGAGACTTTATGCCCTTTGATTTTATGTATCAGTTTGGAAGAGATTGGTGCAGAATTACGAAAGTTATCGTGTCCAGAAGAAAGTGATATATATATATATATATATAGATAGATAGATAGATAGATAGATATAAAGTTTTTTACTGGGGGTGGTTTTGGGTTCTAGGAGTCATGATCGGTGTAGATCTGAAAAAATTTTTCAGAAATTTCAACATAGGAACGATCCCAATAGGTAGTATTTCATACGAAATCTACCTAATAAGTGATCACGAAGCCTTCCAGAATGGAAACGCGAAACAATTGCGTCTGAGTTGGCTAGAAAATAGTGATTTCTTTGCGATACCGAACGGAATCGCGAAGCGATTACGCTGGGGGTTGGTGAAGGTAGCGATCAGGGGGGCAGAGTTACCCTAGTACTAAGAAAAGAAAGTTTCGCTCTGTCTGTCTGTGTGCAATGGCTACGAAAATCTACGGCAACTACATGTACAAGACTGAAAATTAGTTTTAGGGTAGTCGAAGGAAAATTTGTAACTCACTCTCATAAAAAAATCATCTATTTCATTCCCAGTCCTTGAAAGTGCTTGCAGATGCCCCAAAACCCATTTACGCATCAGAAGCAAGCAAAGAACCGACCTTTCTATTTTATTTGGGTTTTTAATAGATTTGTTTTAAAGGAAATCGACTAAACCGCTCGGTACAGTTAAAATTTGAACTCATATTGCGAAAGATGTCTCTTAGATATCAAATTCAAAAATCAATTAAAAAAATATCACATTTAAAACTTTGAAAAAAAATTTCAAAAAGGGTTGTTCTTCTGAAAATGTTTTTCCCCCTTATGGCAACGCCCCTCCAAAGCGGAATTTTAGAAGTACCTCAAACCACATACGCTCTTAAATCTGAAACTTTCTTCTAATCGATTGTGTAATCAGTGTTAAAAAGTATGAATTTAACCCTTTCAAATACACCAGCGAATGTAGGTCACTTCGCGCCTGATAGAGACAATATATTTTACTGTGCTAAAAGTAATTAAACATCTGTATTTTAACACAATCTTTTTAGAGCATCTCAATACACCAGATTTACATCACCTACAAAAATTTCGAAAAGTTCAGGCGTTGTGAAATATTTTTACAAAATAAAATTTGTGAAAATTTCGAGGAAATTGGTAAAAACCTGAATGTTTCATTGCGGGAAAAAAAAAAAAAAAAGTTTTCTTATGAGACCTTATACTATTAAATATCAATAATTTTTCACGATTTTTTCACCCAGGCTACGAAAACATTGTTTTTAACTCCTAAAAATTTCAAAGAGTGCAATAATATCAATTATTTTAAGCATTTAAAATATCGGAAGACCCCGCCCCTCCCTTCTTTTCTGGCATATTTCAAAATTATGCTCCAAAAATCAAATTACGTAGAACAGGAAATACCAAGTAGCATATTACTTTCTTTTCTCTTTGAAACGCTGCAAAACGTTTAAAAAATATGAAAATTAACCAATTGAATCAAAATTTGGTTAAGAAAATATAACATATACAAGAGAAATAACGAATTCCAATATCAAAAATTTTGCATTTATTCCATCCATCAGAAGAAAAAAAAATAACAGAAAAAACTACATGAAAATTACAACACAGGCTTTGGACAACAAGAAATGTATTTTTTTAATGTTGAATTCTTCCCCATTCCTTGTTGCAGTTATTTCGACTCCTTTTACCACTAAATATAATTTTTTTTTTTGTTTTTGTTTTTTTTTTCTTAACCGATTGTTCACACAGTCAGCAGACATGAATTTTTATAAGCATATCTAAGTCTTTAAGCATTTGGGCAATTATAGGTTGTGATTTTTTTATATTTTTGTATAAAAAAAAAGAAAGAAAAAAGGAAAAGAAATTGTAACGAAAGGTGAAATTCTGTAGCTCAAATTCGAACCAAACATTTATTAAGAATAACTTCTTTAAATCCTTTTGCTAAAATTTTCAATCTTTTTTTCACAAAGCTTTTATACGGCTGCAAAAAAGTTATAACACATAAAAATTTCAAAGAGTTTGAACAACAAGAATTTTTTTTTCTATGAAATGACCAAATGTGAAAAAATAAGAAAATGTCTTTTTACGAGCACTTTTACCACTAAAAATCAATATTTTTTGGTGACTTTTTTTCATTTACAAATATAGATTCAGACAAAATTGAGTTAAAGATAGAAAATCAAACAAATTTGAGGTTCATTTAAAGTTATTATCATGGGCCCGGGAAACGCCGGGTGGGTTAGCTATTATGTATACATTCTGCTAAAAATATATATGCACCCAGAAAGAATTGTACAAGAGGTATAAAACTTGGCGAGCTCATGTGATTTGATGGCTTATACAAATGATTAAAATTAGCACCAATAACCAATGGGGGCTTGTACAATGTGCATTTAAGTTGCGCAGCAGGCACCATTTAAAAGAGCCGGTACTTGAATTCATGGATAATTAGAACTGGACTACCCTTGTTGATACAAGGGATTTGAAGGAATGATACCTTTAAGATGCACTCGACGGCACTACAAACAGTGGTTCGACTTCGAAAGGGGTCGAACCATTGGACTGAAAAAAGCGGTTTGTTCCAACAGATGTATCAGCCTGCCAGCATTTTGCTCGAAGTTATATTGCAGTTCCGCAGTGGTGCCATGAATGGATCAGAGTAGGCGCGGCCAGCCGCTGCAGTGCCTCATGACGCCCGCAGGCAGAAATGGTTGGGAGGATCGAGCAATCAGAAGGGCAGCCACATCAACATCAACAATGTCACCCCTATAGCAGAAATTGTGCAGCACAGCAGTAGTGCTGCAGATTATTTTAGACCTTGCAGATTAATCTCCAAGCTTAAAATAAATACTGGTCTGAAAAAATTCACTAAAAATGTATTTTGTTTTAAGAGTTATTGTGTTTCTTATTACATTTTTAATGCAATTTTTGCTTATTTTGTGGGTTACCATAAGTATTTATGATAGTAGCTTGGTTCAGCATTGTTGGGTCGCAGATAAATTTTGATTTTCTGCAGATAGACACCGAAAATTCTGTTACTGGGAATGTCACTATTATCTATTTGATGCCATTTTACAGTTGATATGGATGTAGTGGTATCAAGGCATACCATCGGTAGACGATAGGCCGATTCTGGACCCAGCTCTCAATGATAATTTAGCCAGTTGCTTCTAACCCTTCAACATAGGCAGTGCCTACTCAATTGGTGCCAACCTCGAGCAAGCTGAGTAGTGTATGATTAGAGAAATGTTATATTCGGTGACGAATCTCACTTTTCTCTCAGTGCTGGTGATTACCGTACGTATATGAAGGCAGAGAGGTCAACGGTTCAATCCTGCATTTGTTACTGAGCGGCACACTACCATAGCACCTGGAGTGAAATCCTAGAGAGCAAACTGCTGGGGCAGCTGATCACTTTTACTCATGCTGCAAGTTACTCTGTTTTGCAGTTACATAGAAGATATTTTGCAACGCAATCTATACTATCAAGTCGTCAGTCGTCTAGCTGCCATTTATCAGCAAGTTACGTTTGACCACATACTGCACAACTCTCGCAACAATTACTACAAGGATATAATTTCCTTCCATGGCCTGCCAGGTCACCAGATCTTGTTCCAATAGAGAATGTTTGGGACATGTTGGAAAGGCAACACTGCCATCTCGCAATATACCGAATTATTTTATCAGTTACTACCCTTATGACAGAATCTACACTGTAAAAAAAATCCGACCTGTTTTCCTGTAGGAATCGAAAAAATAGTTGCCCTTATCGTACCGGAAAATTTTCCAACCCACCTCGGAATAAAATCCGTAAAAAAAGGAAATAGTAAATGAAACGGTATTTTACGGATTTTATTCCGAGCTGGGTCGGAAATTTTCCCGGTACGATAAGGGCAACTTTTTTTCCGATTCCTACAGAAAAACTGGTTGTATTTTTTTTATAGTGTATCGCAAACGGACATTGGTAACTTAATAGATTCCATGCCTCACCGAGTATCGGCTTGTATAGCTGGCAAATGTGGCTTTACAACCTACTGAAATTGAAATTCTTTTTTTGCTGCTACTAGTCAATAAAATATTTCTTTTGTTCTAAATTTATAGTCATTTGTTCATCTAGCTAAATACTATTCACATACCAAGTGTCTTGGTCATGGCTAATATTTTTCATGATGTGTATATTTTTTTGCAAGAGAGTGTATATATATTATGTGGTATGTTCTTGAAAATAATTTGTCTACTGTTTGTTACACATTGGCGTAATAGTCTCTACAAATTCAGGCATTTTCTTTTCACAAATTCTAGAATTTCTACTATATACTGATTTATTATTTAATTTTACTTAGCTTTACTATTACAAAATGTAATATACTAATCTGCTTTTAAATTTTTATCTTCAATGAAGCCTAAAATTGTATTTAGTGGATGTGGGATTGCATTATTAATGTATGCTTTAAATTTTTGTGATGATAATTTATTTATAGCTGCTTCAAATTAATAAATAGAGCAGAAAAATTAGAAAAATAAGGACTTTTAAATATTTTAAAATCTGTATTGGGAGAGAAAAAAATGGATTGGAAATTTTAGAAGTTTTAGGGAACATTTTTTATCATTGATTATTTATTTATCGCTGCTTCAAAGTAGAAAATAAAACAAATAAGGCAAAATAAGCAAATAGACCAAATTAAAAAAAAAAAAGAATTATTATTATTATTTTTTTTTTTTTTAGGTTGTGTTTTAAAAAGGGACAAAGGAGAAGTGAAAATTTCTTGCAGAAATATATTTACTTATCATTTCTGAAAAGTAACAAATAGGACAAAACAAATTAAAAAAATTAAAGAATATTGAATACATTAAATTCTGTGTGCTCAAGAGGTGGAAAAAGAGCAAAATATAATATTTGGAGAGAGCAGAATTAGATGATTGGTCTTTCATTTATTATCATTTAAGAGTAGTAATTGGTCAGAAATGTTTTCTTTTAAATAAAATAATTTGACAGATTTAAAACTGCATGCTGGGTTTAAAGTGGGAGGAGGGGATCAGAATTTCACGGGGTTGAGTGTATCTATGATTGATTATTTATCTATTAGTACTAGGGCCATAACTAGGTACTAAAGTAACAAGATCCATATTTGCCAATTTTCTGACTTTTTAAATAAAAAAAGCTCTACAATTAAACCATAAAATTTATTAATGCATTGCTGCTGAGTGGCGGCCATTAGATTTTTTATGTCATTTCATACATTGGATAAAATTTCTGGTTTAAATATATATCACTTGAAAAAATCTAGAAGGTTAGCAACTATATAGGACAAAAAAAAAGGCTGAAAATGAGGCAGGATTTTTTTAATAATAAAACTTATGAAATAATTTTAAAGATTGCCAGCTTGTGTGCTGGAGGGAGGGGGGTAGGCAGTGAAAAATATTCAGAAACTTGAAACTGTCATCTTTTACCAATATAGTTCTGAAGAAGATCTTTGTTTTCATGTATGGAGCTTCTCTTTCCTACCGAAAATGTAACTTTTTACAAAATGAAAATTTTTTATGCAAGAACTTTTTGCCATTATGCAACCTCGGCTGCTGCCATGTTTCTGCCACAGAGCATATATTCATTGATAGAATCATTAATAATATAAAAATACTGATAAATTTGGCAGCAGCCTTAATTATAGAAAGAATATTTAAATGGTTTAATCACAAGTTTCCTAATATTAATAATATTTCCTACTAATAAAATTTATAATAAATCTAAACTCTGCAGCAATGGCTTTCACTTTTTTGAAATCACACTGCAAAATAGTCCAATTTTTTTACATTGAATATTTCTAAAAAGATTCATAGAAACTTCGTGGACAATATACATTTTTTTTTTCATTAATTTGATAGTCTCTATTCGTGTTCTGTCAAAATTACAGGAATGTTACTTTTCTGCAGATTTTCACTTTTTTTTCTTTTTAAATTAATGTGCATCGAGGCAGAAAAAATAGTGTTGAGAAGATAATAATTTTGGGTCCCACTCATTAAATTTCTAGTTCGGGGATTATACAAAGATATACTTGCAGGCAAGCACTAGAAATGAGCATGTAATTCTACCCTGAATTTGCAAAATTCGACGAATAATTTAATTTTTACCACATTCCAAAAAAATGAATTCCTCTGGTTATCATGTTTTAATCTGATTTCCATGGGGTATGAAATTGATTTCTAAAGGGGGAACTTTAATTTTATAAAATCGTTACTTTAGGTTGCACTAAAACTATGTCATGATATACTGCACCACTTTCTTCTCACTCATATCATTGTGCATTTCTTAAACCTTAAAGTAGAATAAAAGTATTATAAAAAAAATTATACAGCTTAAGAAAACATTTTTGTACAATATAAACTTGTATTAAGTTTTTCTTTTTATATGAATAAACCTTTCATTTTACAATTCGTCAGTCGATCGCACAAAATATCGTTTATTTTTTCAAGCGCTATTAAAAAACAGTCATCAGAAAATCGATTAATTTTGCCCACAATTCTCAAAAGAAATGTGTGAATATCTTCCATCTCATATGAAATAACTCCCCGGGGTACTCCCAGGGTCCGTAGAAAAAACTTTCATATGACGCTCAATCATTGTCCTGAAATTTGCTCTGTAGAAACACGTTTTTCCAAATTACTTTCTTTTACTAATTCCCAAAAGTCTAATTGAGTGGGATCCGCAATGGGATAAGGAATTTCCGTTTGATCCTCAATTTCCTCACACCCCTCATCAATCAACAAATTTACAAATTCAGGTCTACTATAATATGGTTTAATTAAATTAACATGATAAATAGTAGACTTATTTCTCTTTTCCGGAATATCGATAGTATAATTAGTTTGAGATATTACGCTAGTAATAGTTCCCGGTCCTATCCAATTAACCGCCATTTTATTTGGTTTCGAAGTAGCCAGAACTAACACTTTATCTCCAACATTAAATTTTCTATATACCGCATTCTTATCATACCATTGTTTTCGTTTCTCCTGACACTCTTTCATTCTTTTACACGCTAATTCTTGACAATGTTTCCATCTGTTACTTAAGTTCAAAATATAGTCCACTACATTCTGATTTACCGTTTCCTTTTCCATCCAATTTTCATATACAAGAGTATGTGGCATTCGTAAATTCTTACCATGTACAAGCTCAGCAGGACTAAATCCCATGCTTTCATGACTTACAGTCCTCAAAGCAAATAAAGCCATTGGCAAGACTGCTTCCCAATCTTTTCCTGCCTCCAAACATAATGTCTTTATAACCCTTTTTAAACTACCATGCATCCGTTCAACGCTATTCGATTCTGGGTGGCAAACTGAACTATGTACAACCTTAATACCAAATCTATCAAAAAATTCCGATGCCAACTCACTTGTAAATGACCTACCCAAATCACATTGTACCTCTTTTGGATAACCAGTCCTAGAAAATATTTGTATTAGCCCCTCAATCACTGACGGAGAAGTTAAATCTTCTACTGGAATCGCATCTGGATATTTTGACGCAACACAAATTGAAGTAATCAAGTATCTATTATTTTTCTCGCTTAAACTCAAAGGGCCTACACCATCAATATTTATCCTGGAGAAAACTTCTAAAATTATTGGCACGAGCTTCAAGGGAGCTTTCTTTTTATCTCTATTTTTACCAACCTTTTGACACAGATCGCAAGTTCTTACAAATGCCTCAATTACCTTGTAACAATTTGGCCAAAAATAGCATTTAATTACCCTATCTTTTGTTTTAGTCGCCCCTAAATGTCCCGCGACTTCCTCATGACGCATTTTCATTATTTTCTCTCTAAATTCTAATGGCAAACATAATTGTAATTTCTCATCCCCACTATTTGAATGTGAAACTCTTACTAATTTATTTCCCATTATTTTAAATTCCTTTTCTTCTACATTATTTGCCTTTTCCCATAATGTTTTTAAAGATAAGCACTGTTTCTGAGCTAAGCTGAAATCTTTTGCTGTAATTTTATTCAATCCCACATTATCTTTCACCTCCCATTTCGGTAATAACATAAGATCTTCGATTTGACTTTCATCCTGTCTATTCTCATCTATTTGAACTACCTGCGTTTCTTTGTTCTGTGAGCAATCCCCAATTTTATCTACCCTACCTGGTTGCTCTTCTAACTTTGCCTGATCAACAAACGACATTTCCTTATCAACATCCCGTTGCTCCATTCCTTTTTTTAAAGAATTCGTCTTACTACGGGTAACCAACATATTTATAGGAACACCATTTCCTTTATTTTGCTCAATAAGCTCCGCAGTTTTATTACCTAAGAGATAGTAACCTTGCTCCGACTCCGATGGTTTAATCGCCGCCTTAGTGGTGATGCAACTAAAATCCCCTTTTATAGTCACCCATGCTAATGGTAAACATTTACATTCATTATCAAGAGGTTGACGTACCCAAGTTATATCTCCAGTAAAATCCTCTGTTTTAACCCAATTTCTATCGCATAGATCAATCCCTGCTCCTGTGTCCCTCAAATAGTGTCTTTCAACCCCGTTTATTAGAGCTTTTTTTAGATAAGGTTTAAAACAATCCCCTAAATCAACATCATTACCTAAATGATTAACTGTATTGAACTGATTTTTCTTTTTTAACCATTCCGCACAATCTGGTTTTATGTGCCCTGGTTGATTAAAAAAAAACACCTAATCTGCCTTTTCCTCTCAAAAGCCTGGTCTTGTTTAAGTTTATTATTTTTAAAATTTTCCGTTTTATTCTCTAACTCCGATTTAGCTTTTACTTCACCCCTAATTTTCGGATTTAAATTGCTTCTTTGCATCTCTGAATAAAGTTTTTTTTTCCCAAGATTTTTTTTCTGATTTCCTGAAACTACTTCTAATACTCTCATATTTGTCACATTTATCAGCAAGTTTTGAAGCCTCTTTCATTTCATCCCATTCATCCATAAATTTTTCTTTTACTTCAAAAGGAACGCGTTTTTTTACTTGCTCTGTGAGCATGAGCTCTTTTAAAGACTCGAAATCCTTTATTTCTAATGATTCCAACCAATTATCCAAATAACTCCTTAAGTCATATACTAAGTCTACCCATAACGCTCCAGGTTTCCTTTGATGATTTTCAAACTTCTGTTTTAAAGCACCTGTTCCCAATCTAAAACGATTTAATAAAACTTTTTTTACATGTTGAAAATCATCTCCTAATTCTGCTGGTTGCTTCACTATAATTTCCGCGATATCTGATGGCAATAAGGGAATTAATTGGCTAACCATATCCTCTTGCGAAATTTTAGCTTTTTCCGCCTGTTTTTCAAAGATCATAAAGAAAAGAGTGATGTCAATTAATTTACAATCAAAACGTGGAACTAATTCTTTCAAATTAATTTTTGGATTCCTATGCGAACCTACATTCATATCACTAGACGAAAGACTAACAGTTTCCGAAGAATTTTGAATTCTTAATTTTTCTAACTCAAATTGTCTTGTTTTTTCGCGCTCTTCGTCTTCCCGTTTCAAAGCTAATTTTTCCCGTTCCATTTCTTTTCGTTCTGCATCCTCCTTAAGAATACATTCTAAATTCGATTTAGCAAAACTCTCATTATAATCCGATGCTGCTAAAATAGCCTGAATTATAGTTTTTTTCTTATCAGTTGCCGACACGTTGGTCTCAAATTCCTCTGCCAGCAAAAGCAAGATGTTTTTAGTATATTTCCCTAGAAATTCTTCCATTGTTTTCCCCCAAAATATACTAATCACAACAATACACAAATATATACAATTTGTAAAACACAATAAAAATTACAATAAGGAATAGAATTTTATCCTCTAGATATATTTCAATGCATAAAACAATAATACAATTTTCCTACCGAAAATTTTCGTGCACTTATTATATCCTTTAAAACTGAGTAAATCCTCAAAATTATTTTGATACCCACAGCACTATATACATACAATTTATATAAAAACAACTAATCCTGCTATTTCCTACAGCATACGTATAAAATTTCAAATAACTTTATTGCTGTAATAAACAAAAGCTGTATATGCCCCAACTTTATAACTAAAAGTTACATCCACAACTATGATTAATTTTAATGATTAATATTCTTTTATTAATCCACCGTAATTTACTATCCTCAAGTAAATTATGAAATACATAAATATTAAATTTTCAAAGCCAAATGAATTACCGTACAGACCATAAGAAACCCGTTTAATATAAAAATTCTAACTAAAAATTTCGATCCCAAATTAATAGCTACCCTAGACTTTTTATCTATTAAACATATACAAATTACCAAGAACAGACATATACAATATTAAATCCTAACAGACCTCTCTGGAAAATTTCATAAAAGGGCTTACCTTCAAATGTAGACCTTTCTCCACACTGCTCCAAGGCTTTCCTGCACTTTTTTTTTTTCAGGTATTGTCGTATCTCCGGATCTAACTTGATTTCCGTCGGGAAATTTACACACAAGCTGTCTCCATGGATTCCTAAGGGCGATCGATAAATAGTCTTCTATCCACTGCACTGGATGTTTACTGAAGAAATTTTCTATATCGTAGAATCCTTAGTCCTTGTTACATACCAGCTAACATATTCGACACTCCAGATTTCACAGTTCCTCACCGGATACACTTGAAAATCTTTCTCGTCAAACACAAGATTTCATCACCGACTGTCCTTGTTTCTAACACAGTTTCCTTCTGTACATCCAGTTCACGTGGGTCCAGTCTAATTTATGCTAGACCTAATTAATCCGTAAGCTGCCACCATTTATAATACTATAGCTGTGATGTAGTGGGCCAGAGCTTTTTGGTTCACTAAGCTCTTGTGAGATGATCGTTGAAAAATAATACATGTTTCTTACCAAAGTTCTTTATTAGAACAACTAAAATAGATTTGAAAAATGAAATAACAAACTTTACCATTCATAGGTAGACACTCTCACTTTTTATTAACAGTTCTATACTTCTCATAGCCAACCAGAGTAAAACGATTTTTACTCGCATCTCTTCCGTTGGTAAAAAAAAACCACCTCAATTCATCAGTGTCACCCAGCCTCCTATCAGCCTCCACACTAGCTTCTGCCTGAGTCTCTTTTTACTTTCACTTTAGGGACGAATTCCCACACATTGTCCAGCCACCCCTATTTCTTGGAAAAGTTGAAATACCCTGTTGAGCAGATCCCAAGGGCAGAAGTATGCCTGGTATTTCCCCTGCATGCCTTTACACAAAAGACCATTGTCCTCCACGGAAATGCCTGTTGCTTTCCCCGTCGAAAATTTGTGGCGAAGGTACGATATCACAATGGCTATTAAACTTTGTATCTAAAAGGGTTATTATAACTTATCAAATCAGTCAATCTAAAGTATGACAGGGCTGATAATAGAAAAGGCTGATCATCTAGCACATCATCCATTTAATGGCTGAAATGCAAAACTCCATGAAGTAAAAAATAAATCCTGCTATGACTTGTAAAACGAAAAACACAATGTAATCATTTTAGACATATACAACTGATAAGGAGAATACTTAATTTCTTGTAGATCATTCTATCCTTCAATTGACCTTTGACTCAGTATTAAAGAAAAACCCGAAACGGGTGTCATCACTTGAAGCTGCTACACTATCAAAGTCAATCATGATTAATACTAGAATCCATCCCTCTAGGAGTAAAAAGTTTTATAACTGCTCCAAGGATGATTCATAACAGGAAAAGACATTAAATAACTTTTATAACAAAACCTTTACCGATGATAATAAAGATAAATGAGATTAAAAGATTCCATAAAAACATTTTAGATAAACTAACTTAACGATAAATTTCTAACAGAACTTTAAAACATTTAAAAACTATTGAGGAGCACTGAGAAACTAGATCTCATTTAAGTCGAAAAGGTAACTGACAGATGACCGATGAATTGGGTTATATACTGTAAAATCACTATTGTAAGCCCATTCTCAAAAGTAGCCCCCATCTACTTTTATGCAATTTTAAGCCCACCCTCCCTCTTCTTTTTTTTTCAAAAAATTGATTTTAGAAAACCCAAGGAAGATAATTTTGTCCTTTTGACAGATTTCCACATTTTGTTTTGCATAATTTCAATGAAATCGCCACCCCCTCCCTGGTGTGAAATGTTCACTTCTCACCTCTACCCTCCCACTTCTCTGCACATTAACTTTCAAATCTTGTGAGTCTTAAAAAGTCTTTGTATTTATTTGTAACAGAGAGCAACAAATAAAACAGAAATCAGCTATTTAAATTATCTCTATACATTCAAAATGTATGCCCCTCTCTCCTCTTTTTCAATCTCCAGAGGAAAAATAATTTTTTTAAAAATCCTCCCATTCTATTTTTTGCTCTCTAGTAGCAATAAGTAAATACACAATTATCTAAATTAAAAATCCCTTTTCTCAAACTGTACAGTCACTTCTCCCTTCCTCCCCTACAGCATACAAAATTTAAAACCATTAAAAATCTTTATAAAATATATACATGTTCTATTTGTTGCTCTCTAGTAACAATAAAAAAAATCAGCCATGTAAACTATCCCTCTAGCCCCGAAGTGTTTTCCTCCCCCCCCCCCCTTGAAAAATAAATTGCTATTAAAAAATTCCTCTGTTGTATTCATTGCTCTCTAATAACAATAAGTAAATAATTAATCATCTAAATTACAAACTCCTTTCCTCCCACATTTATGTTTCCTCCTCATTATCCAGCTTAGAAAATTTAAGATTTTTAAAACTCTTATTTTTAAAATTATCTTCTGTCTTATTTGTTGCCCTTTAGTAAAAAGGAATATGGGCTGAGATCCAGATAGATTTTTCGCTGTCAGCGAAGCAAGATTGACCAACAAGAAGCTGATTGGCCAATCTCATTTCGCTAACAGCGCAAAATCTATCTGGATCCCGGCGTATAGACGGGTTGCACATAACGTCACATGCCTGGCATCGCTTTATATGGCGCCCAAACATAAGGCGAATGTGGCGCTCTCCATTTGACTTATTAGGCTTATTTGCACTATAATAATAAAAATAAGAAAGATCTAAATTAAATAGAAAGATAACACGTGCTTTTAACGGCAAACGGGCAGTTCTGTGCTCCATGTGTGCGCTCCAGATGCAATTGTTTCAGTCGTTGCTAATAGCAACGTGACGTCAATGCAAGAGGTCTATAAAATCTATCATCTAAATTACTCTCCTTTCTCTGAAAAGTTTAATTTCTCCCCTTAGTTTGCATATATCTATGCAATGTAAAAACCTCCTGCCGATTTCTATTAAAACATCTTAGAAGCCTGCACAGGCCAAGGCTTGGTCCGAGTTCCATATTCGGCCTGGCTGGCAACATGAAAACAAACTTTCAAACGAGCCAAGCCAGGCCGGCAAAATAAAGATATATATATATATTTTTTTTAACTAGCCAGGCCTGGCCGGTAAAAGAAAATAATAAACAGGCCAGATGGGCTGATAAAGAAAATCTAAATGAAGCCAATAAAAAATGTACCGTTTTCAATGGATATGGCATCAGACAGTTACATCATGTCTGAACCCAGGCATAATTATTTTTAGCAGACTTGGGCTAAAACAGGATTAGGCTTATATATATATATTTTATATAATCAAGCTAGGCCAGAACTCGACTTAATTATTCCCAGGATGTGTTTGGCAGGCAACATGTTAAAAAAAATTAGTAATTGCAACAATGAACTTTTGTTTTAATGGAATCATTGAAAATTTACCTTAATAAATTGGAGACATATTTTCAAAAACGACTTTTGATTATATGGCTTCAAAAGTTTTAACCTTCTATTTTATTTGTTGCTTTTACTGTATTTCTTTGTAACTACATTAATTATTTTAATAAATTTTTATTGAAATATTGAAAAGTAGAGTCTAAGTAATAATTAATATTGGCTATTTAGTATTTTCTGTCTTATTAACACATTGTAATCTAAAATATACTGTAAAAATTTCCCATTTTGAATATTCATTTAAAAAATCGTAATTGTATGTAAGAAGAAAAATCAGAATCTTTTGTAGAAATTGAGTCCGGATAGGCCTATTTACGCTGGTTTTTGTACAGGTCGGACCAAGGTAGTTTTCGTTTGGGCTGAGCTAGACATTCCAGCCTGTGCAAACCACTAGAGCATTCTTGCAAAAGAACAAAACTGTGACAGCAATCGCAAAAGCAAGACAATTAAAAGGCTATCTCATACTTGCAAAAAGTTTTTTAAAGTAAAATTATATCCATTTTTTAAAAAAACCTTCAAACAAACTGGAAAAAAAATATGTAAAATTTATGATTTGTAGAGATCCACCTCAGCTATCCAATTAAATATTTTTTAATAAAATTCAAATGAAATACTTTAAAAGAACTGTCCCATGTGATTAACATTAGTGAGTGCGTGTTTTCATATTAGTGAAGTAGCCTCTTAGACTGTGCTCAAGCTCACTGCTCGACAAGCACGAAACTTTCTGGCACAACGACGTATATATTTTTAAACGTAAGAGTATAAAATTGGCAGACTTGACTGAAAGCAATTTGGAATCGAAATGATTTTTTCCATTTTTTGATAAATAAATTACCGATCGAGTTATAAACGTTTTTGATCACGTGACAGGGCCTTTTTCTCCATTCGTTGATTGGTTTTTCTGCTTTCGTCGGGAAATTCGGTTCCAAACGCCAACTTTGACAGTATTTTCTGAAAAATCTATTGTGATTACAAAAAAAAAAAAAATCGGAAAATGTCTTTCGATTACATAGTTTTTGAATAACAACAACTGCCAGTTTCATGCGTTTCCGAACAAAAATGAATCAAAACTTATGTCATAAAGTTCCCTTATATAGTATAAAGGCTCTATTGTCTATGATTAATGCCACCTCGTGGCAGCCGTAAATACTGTATAAGTGACTAGACGATACGGAGAAGGTAGCTTTAAAAATGTAAGCAGAAGATGCTGTGAAAGGAACAAGCAAGTATCTTATTTAAAATATGAAGAGCTAAGAATACAGATTCATAATACATATATAGATTCAAGAGATATAAAGGGCAAAGTTTTGCTTCAGATATAAAGTAAGATTTAAAAAAGATATACTTTCATAAAAGAAAGAGTTACACAAGGAGTAAATGTAAGGAGATATTATATATGTTTAATAAAAGTATGGAGATACATACATTCAGAGATAAGGGTATGCAAACTCATAACAATGTCACGAAGAAAAAAAATAGTATCATCATTTCGTCAATAGATTAAGAGAAAAAAACCTCTTATTTCGTCTATTGTTTGGGGAGAAAAGATCACTAATTTCATTAGACGGTCACAAATAAAAAAAGGGTAGTATTAAGAGTAAAAAATTGCAAGTATCGTAAATGAATTTCTTAATCAGATATGTTGCTCTTATAGTTCCTTTATAGGGACATGCAAAAGGTTTATGTGGCATTCATTGAATGGTTTTAGTTATATTGCAGCCTATGGTTGATTTTTAAACTATGATCTCAAAAAATTCTTAACATTATAATTTCCTTACCCATTCAATTATATTTGATAAGCCTAATTTAAAATTTCCTTGTAATTTATTTTCCTCATCAAATAAGCGAACTAAGAAGAAATGAGACCGATTTCTTTAATTTGTACTAAAGCTGACATATGTAACTTGAAATAAGAAAAACAAAGAAATCAAACTACTTTTCTAATTGAGCTGGAAGGACATGTTTGCATTTCTAATGAAGTATGTTCCAAAATTCTTTAGATTGTGGGTATAATGCTGAGAAAAGTTACTAATTCAGAACTGTTTAGCCTAAATATTACTCTCATACTTGAGTATATCAGGGTTTTTACATTTTTCTGGAAAGGTCAGGGAATTTCATTCTCCTGTATATGATTAGAGCAACTTTGGTATATGCTCTGTTAACAATCAATTCGTATGAAATTATTTTATTCAATTTAATTTCTATGTTGCTATTTTTGTTGCACGATCCAATTTAATTTATGTTTTAATATTCCTTTAGAAACTTGCCATGAATTTTCTGAAAGCTGACTACATACAGTTAGCTATTGGGCGTATTGGCAGTACTACAGATACCATCACCCAGAAGATAGTGTGGGTAGGAAAACATGATAAAAGACCCACCTTATCAAAATTATTAAAAGATGCTTGTATGTAGATTTTTCTTGTTGAATATCTTACATTTGTAAAATTTACTTTTGGTGATATTTTATTTACGCATTTACATATTTAGTGTAATTGATAATCAAAAAATATATATAGGAACTCTATATCTCAAGTTGAAACGACACATTCACCTTCATAAAATAAATAAGCAACATGGATACTTAATTCACAATACATTTTTTTACTAAATAAGTGCAAGCATACATAAGTTAAAAACCTATTTATCATCTTTTAACACCAATGTTTTAACATCTTGATAGTTTTAAATGTTTTTAAAACTTATGTATGCCTGCACCTATTTAGTAAAAAAATGTACTGTGAATTAAGTATTCATGTTGCTTATTTGATCATCATATTTTACTACTTATTATAAGCATCTTGTCCTATTACATGTAGTGGAGTTCCTTAAGGTATATGCCTACTTTCGGGGTACTTTAAAAAAAAAAATATATGAAATTATTATCAAACACATGCGTTTTTAGTTAAAACAAGGAATAAAACTATGAATTCATTTAAATTTTTAATGGACTTTTAATCAACGTTTTAAATGTAGGCAATGTTTAGTCAAATTTTAGTAAATAATTGCATTTATGCCAAACCTTCTAAAACGAAATCTATTAAATCTATTTTTTTTTCAACAATATATTAGCAAACTACTTAACTGTGTTGTGAATCAAAAGATTTGCAATACCTCTTAAATTTACTAACATATAACAAATTTTGTATACAAGCATGATTTTTCTAAAAAAATATATGTTTTTTTCAATAAAAATAGCTCTTAAATTCATAAGTACAAACTTACAAGCTATATTTTGCTTTACAACATACCAATAGATGAGCAGAACCTTGTGACAAAATTTTATTTCAATATCTTAAAAACATTTTAAGAAATGGTGTTTCTCATAAACGTACACAATAAGAAACGCAGATTTCCGGAAAACGCAAATTAATATTTTGATATGGGGGAGCTAAGGGATGAATGGGACATTCTAAATATTTCAAGTAATAAACATTTTTTTAAGTTGCTTCCTATTCTCATATATGGCACTATAGCGTGGCATTATACCATATGGCACTATACCATAGCGTGTTTTAGAACCAAAAGGAAAACTACATGGCTGTTTTCATTTTTCTTCAAAGTTGCATTTCCTGAAACTCTGCTTAAAAGTAATTTTTTTTTACATTTGAAGTTGTCAAATATCTTATACAATATAAACAATAAAGGTATGCTACAGTTATTTATTTGAAGGTTCAATATTGGTAATTAAAATTAATTAATATTAACCATTGTGAAAAAAAAAAATTCTGAGGCAAAATGGCTGTCAATTGAATATATACATCATGGGGATGATTGGGACATTTGCAAATGAGGATGAATGGGACAGTCTCATTCACCTCTAGAGATTTAAAAAAATTATTTATTAACTAAATAATATTACATAGGTTGAAAAATTAATAATTTATGTTAATTAATAGTATTAAACAGTTTTCGTATCTTATAAGGTTGCTTATTATTAAAAATTTTATTGATTATTAAAAATTATCTTAATTGTTGTATTGTAATAAAGGTTAAATATTTTATCAAAAAAATTCTATTTAAACTTTATCAAAATAGATAAAATTGTTAAAAGTAGTATATTTTATTAATCAAATGTGGGGAAATTATATTGAATTTTGAACTCTTGTTTAAATAAGCCCCACTCCCCCTAACATAATTTCAGTTGTGCATGATATCTAAGATACATTTAATTAATATTAATTAATAAGTTGTGAATGAAAATTATTACCTTAGCCGTATTTCAATGAAAAGTTTCACTTTAATTTCATATTTAAAATATCTCGTAAGTGGGAAAAGGGAACAGATAGACAGCCAAAGTTTGCATTACAAGTTAAAACTGCAAGTAAAAGAAGTGATTATCAACGCTGAGATATAACAGTCATATTATAAGATCATAAATAACAAATATAATGACGTATAAGTTTATAATTTTAAATTTTTATTAAGTAACGTTGAATACAGGGAGGAAAATATTTGTGTCCCATCTATCCCTGCTATGGGGATGATTGGGACAAAGAGGTTCTCTTTTTTTATTTTATAATATTTTACTGCATATTAATAATCTAGAATAAATATTGTGCATAGATGTAGTCAAATACCTTATGTATGAAATGTACACAATAGATATATAAATTGATAATAAATCAAAAAAATTATTTAAGATAAATATTTTTGTGAAAATGTCCCATTCATCCCCCACCTCCTCTAGCACAAAAAATTATGTATAAAATTTACAACTTTATAGGTGTTTATATATTTGTGTATATATTACATATTTGTGTATTAAAATGTATTGTTTACCTTTCTGTGGCTTTTTAAATGGTCACTTTCGGTTTCAAACAGCTCATTTCCGGTTTATATTTTGGGCTACAACTGTGCTTCTAATTATCGCTGAACCAAAAGTAAGGCATTTTTGGAATCCTGAATGTTTGAACTTTAATTTAAAACAAAAAAAAAAAAAAAAAAAAAAAAAAAAAATCAAAAATTTTTGCAAAACCAGCGATTTGATGGTATGCACATACCTTAAAACTTATAACTTCATTCTCATTTATATTGAATAATTTTTCATAAAACGTTCAAAAATGTATTTTTTTAATATTAATACTAAAATGCGTCAACCCAAAATATTTGGTTACATTTTGTACTGTTATTATTTTTATAAGTTATTTTGAATTATATGTTTTCAGTGGATTTTTTTTTCATTTTAAAATAAATTGTGATAAAAGTTCCTTGAAAATTCCTTTATAAAAATTCCTTTTGATTTTTTTTTAAGTTCTAGATGTAAAAATATAGAAGCAAAGGCAAAAAGATGGGAGATCAACAGATTTTGTTTATTTGATTAATCTGTTTGAACTCCTTCAAAGATGTGTTTCATTGAGGTTTCATAAAATTCATGATTTATAGTCTTTTTTTTCTGTATCTTGATTATTTAGGACATTTTGAATAATGTCAAATACAATAATTATTATATATGGTATTTGAGTTAAACCTCTGTTAATACTGATATATACAATTCAAAGTCTATATGAATGTTTTTAAATCTACTGACAAGAAAGTCTGAAATCCATAATATATTTAAGGTTTGTTGGGGTAACTGGAACCACGAGATAACTGGGCCATAGGCTATTTTATAAAAAAACTGTTGGTGTTTTTTAAGTTTTAGCTTTTGTGAGCAATGCCCCTTTATCTCTACTTCCTAAAACAACGTGTGTCAACTCAATCATAACTCTCACTTTGCTGTGATAGGTTGTCAAAAATTTACGTTTCTTTTTTTAAAAACAACGTCAATATGGTTGAACTTCCTCGGATTTTTATTAAAATACTGTAAGTACTTTTATTAAACAATCTTTTTTTTTTAAAGATTAGACATATAACTACATTAATATTATTAGGTATTTATACATATTTACTTCATGTTTTAAATGTAAGCCCGGTGTCCAAGTTACCCCATAAATGTTTCAAGAATGGGGTAACTGAGACATGTATCCGGGGTAACTGGGCCATGCTGGATCCAGTTACCCCAATAGTTATAAATAATTTTTTTATGTTTCTCTTACTACGGGAAGTAAATTTCTCCATTGGTTTTTGCTCACAATAAAGAAAATGATAGAATACCTTATTAAAATAACCTAATGAAATTTTAAAAAAAGCATATTGAGTGGTATCAAACCAAATTTCTTGACCCCCTGAGAGGCGGTGATGCCGTTATGGCATCACTTAATTTTAATTCCTAATTGCTACATTGGCATCTGAATTTTATAATTAAAATTTAACCTGTATTATGTACGCGAAAATATACTTTTACATGTTTTCAGATAGATTCTCTTGTAAATATTGGTGTCACTAAATTATTTCAACATTTTACGAATGCAAGTACCTTGCCCCTGAAAGCCAGATAGCCAGACCTTGAAATTGTAGGGTAATTCCGGGATTTATGCCGCACATTTTTTTGAATTTGTGTATAAAGTCCCATGGTGGACATAAAAAAAAAAAAAAAAAATCATTCTGTGCTATTTAATGTTAAATATACAACGCGTGTATTGCGACAAAAAATCTCAAAACAAATTATTAATATTTTTTAACAATTTTTTCTAAAACATTACACTGCGGCGCGTCTTCCGTACATTCAGTCTGAGACGCCGCACTTGTGCGGTATCTATGCCGCGCTTGTAATAAGAGCAGAATGAAATTATAAATAAAAATATTTTTAAAAAATATTCATATCCGGACTATAATTAACGATGTAATAACAAAATGAAACTAAATGGGTACAATGAAACGTATTAGTAGATTCAAATTAATAATTGTTGCCTACTTTTACTATTAAAATTTTCGACTTATTTTTTTACATTAAATTTTAATTGTTATTTCAGCAACAACGTAACATCAATGTATTAGAAAGGGAAAAGAAAAAAAGTAAAATATGTTTACATAATTTATTTGTTAACCCTTTCGGGACCGGTGGCTTTTACACAAATTTTATTCGGTTGGTACCACTTTTTAAAAAGAAGTTACCTTTACTTAAATAATCATGAAAATGCTCTAATTAAATAAAGCAAATATTACTTTTCCTTTTTATTGGTGCCAGAAACAAATTTTGTAAGCTCTTTATGAAGGCGCTTATATGCACCTATGGTCTCTAATGGGTTAAGAGACCTGTTTTTTCGACTACAATCTACAGAAAAAGTGTCGAAAAAGTACAGTCTTTATGTAACTACGTTTAAACCCATGATGCAACGAAGCCAATTACGCTTCCTCTTTTTTGGAGTAGTTTTCTAAACATTCCTTGCAAAGAACGTCTGCGTTACGCTTAATCCAATTTTTCATTATTATCATCTTGACATGCATCTTTCTTGCCCTTCTTACTTTTTATTTTCCCCTTTTTCTCCATTGGTTTTAGTAAACTTGATAACATGCTTAACATGGTTAGTCTGTGCAAAAAGAAAAGGAAAAGTTAATAACACTTAATCATCCCGTACAGAAGAAACTGCGCCATGTATACCGAAATAGCAGTGCGGCATGTATCATGTTTTGCATGGTGCAGACGTCGGCCATCACAGTTACCTGTCATCGCTAAGAGGAATGGCGTAACCATACACACAGTACTTTATACAAACCCTACACTTAGTTTTGACTTCGAAATCATGCATGCATTTAGTAATTAGCGCATGAAAAGTATTTAAACATAACGTGTTTAAAAGTTTGGACGGTGAAATCATGCACTTACGTCAAATTAAGGATTGTACTTCTACAAGTAAACATCGAAATGGGATTCACGCTATACACTGGTTAAAATAATCTCATTGCGCACTTATACTGTGCGTTTGACGACCATCTATCGATAATTACAAGAAATACAAGGGGTGCGGCATCTATCCCGTATGTGGTGACTCTCCCGGAGTTACCCTTCTTACACAGGGGCCGCATTCTATAGGCATAGCTGCCAATGTTTACGCTTTCTTGCTACCACTAAAATTTAATAGAGATTTTCGTTTTGTTTAATCATAAGATTTCGACGATTAAATAAGACAACATTTACTATAATATTTTAGTGGTAAGAGGAAAGCGTAAAAGTTGGCAGTTATGCTATAGGTAATCTTTTATCGTCCCTACCACTATTTTGAAAATAATATCTTCATCGCACCTTTCTTTAAGGAACAATAAAATTTTCCCTATATTATGTGACTCCTGGATAAAGATAAAGTACTTAAGTACTTACGTAGCCTTTTCTTCAGAGATTTACCTTGCTAATTTTTCCTTTAAATGCCCATGTGACTTTTATACTTATTATCTATACTAAAGTACATAAGTACTTACTTAAGTTTTATATTTTTGGTATAAATAAATCTAATATTTTCACTTTTAGTGCTTTTTTTAGGCACACTGACAGCAAAGGTTTCCCTTACAACGCTGTTTATTGACATATAATTTACATGATCTGCCTGGTTTAAATTTTTTTAAGTTGTTTACACTTTTTCAAACAGGACTTGATATCCAATATGAAAAAATATATACGCGTGTGGAACATAGACCCCCCCCCCCCCCTGGTCCAGTTACCCCATCTTTTGGGGCAACTGGACGAGAAAAGAAAGATGAAATATGCATATTTTTATATTTTTAAATATTAAAATGTAATTTTGAGCATTTCTGTTTGATAGAGGGAACCTAACTGAACACATTTACAGAAGTTCAGACTTTAATTGAAATGAACATTAGCTTTTTTAAGTTGAATTGTCAGAAGCTCCAGAGTCACAATGTAAAATCATGTCTCAGTTGCCCCAACTAACCTTATGTACAATTATGTGCTTCCGTTAGAAGGGTAGGAGTGGGGCAAGTTGTTGCTAAGAGGTATAAAAAGCTCTATTCGATTAAGAATTGTCTTCCATAATTATGAATAAACTAAGTTTAAGGGTTGCCTATAATGAATTGTAAACAGACTGAAATCTTCAATAGCAGTATATTCAAACTTTATGCAAGATTTAAATTCTAATTCAAATTTTATCTTGAAGGATCAAATTTAAAGTCATTTGGGGGAAAAGATGTGAAAATTATATTAAATTAAATTTTTATATGTAAATTTTAAACAAATTTTTATATTTTGTATAAGGTTATAATCATTTGTAATAATTGCATTAATTTATTTGGAAAATATTTGGTTTATTTAGCTGTATTTTCATGAAACAGTACCTAAAGATTTCTTGCAATTTGTAAGGTAAAATTATTTTAGCAGCTTTTTTTACACATTTTTCAACAAAACATAATTTATATATACTTTTCCCCCTAGCTCATGTCCCTACACTTATTTTCGTCGAAACGAAAAAAGGTGTTGATGCATTGAATGAATTTATGTCCAGAAAAGGCTTTCCTGTAACTAGTATGCATGGTGGCCACAGTCAAAGGAAAAGACAAGAAGCTTTGTCGAGCTTTGGAAGCGGCCAACTTTCTGTGTTAATTGCTACAGCAGTAAGTAAAAAAATATTTAAAAAAATTAATACAGTTCTTATGGTGATAAAACAATTTAAGTTAAAAATTGATTCAGAAATTTATGAAAGTTTTCTAAAAATTTTGCGAGTTGAAAGAAAATTATTTCAGTTAGATAAATATTAAGTGTAATGAATGATTAATATTAGGCCACAGTAGGAAAAAAAAAAAGAAAAAAAGAAAAGAAAAGAAAAAAAAAGATAAGCTGATTTATCTGTTATTAAGAAAACATTTACAGCAAGATGGGTAAATATTAAGAGCAGTAGATTTAACAAATTCAAATACAGGCAAATCTATGGAATAGTACAAGGAATAGTCTATGATTTTTTTTTTCTTGCATTTATATGTTTCATGTTGGTTTAAACACTGCTGCATAACATACCTTGTTACCTCTATTTGTTTAGCATAATTAAAATATCCAGATTATATTCCAATGTATGTGAATTTTTTAAAACTTATTTTGTATTGAGTATTAAAGGGAAATTTCTTTGTTAAAAAGATCTGATCTTTTATAGATAGAATTGAAAAGTTAACTGTTAAAGCATGTTTTAAATTATTCTTAACGTAATAATAATAACATTACTTAATGTCTAAAAAGTTAGGGTTTTTTCCAACTAGTAAAAGTTTTTATTGTAATTCAGACTTCCTCAAATCTGCAGATTTACAATCCATTAACACAAAAAATCTGCATAACATTTCAAATGAACACAAATAAATGAAATAATTATTGTTAAGTTTTCAACGAAAATTTAACAATTTTTGCTTCTTACATCTCTTTATCTAAAGAATCATAGAAAATTGTCATTATTCTAAAAGTGGAAGAGAAGGGGTGATTAGAAATGTAATTTTTTTTTTAATTATTGGTGAAGAAATTGCCTATAATGCATTGAATACTAAAAAAAGATTCAGCAGAAACTGAATTTGGTGTAGTTGTGTCGTACAGTTCTGAAAAAGACATGGCACTGTCCTGTGCTCTTTTGTCATAAAATTGTCTATATTGTGTACCGAAATTCAATTTTTGAATTAGGGGCCTTCTACATATTAAAAATTCCACCGACTTTCATTATTCAAATGGAAGTGCACATTTATGACAGCGAATTTGAGATTCTTGGATCAACGCAACCTAGAGAAAAATACAGTGTATGGTTTTTTCCCCCTTAAATCTTCATAGATTATAAAAGAAAATATCTAATGGGATTACCTAAAAATTTCAAAAATAAAAAAAATTCTTTAGATGAAAAGCACCGGTATACAGAATTATTTACTAGAAAAAAAATACAGAATTTTTAAATGGAAGATAAACTCAGTTTATATGAATGAAAATATCATGAATTTATTAAATAAAATTGATCTTTATCTCAAACTAATAGCACTGGTAAACATGATTTTTCTTCACGAAACTTGAATAGAGATCCTAGTCCAGTTTTTTAGGCTGAATTCAAATACGTAATTAGACTTCTGGGATTTGTTTCATCAGGTATATTTTCTTGTAACAGTCATTTTTGCATAATATACTGTGAACGGTGCTGCTCCTCTCAACGTGTGGCACTCCACCGAAAGAGAAGTGACGTAATGTCTTTTACTCATTGGCCATGGGAATGGGTATGCCTGACCAACAACTCCTAGAGTCACCCGACTATAGGGGCGTTGGCCTGACATTGATTGTATTGCGTGAAAAGTGGAAACACTACAATTGCATTATTTTAGTAAGCAGACGTCAATAGCCAATATTAGAATTGAACTGCAACGGGCAACTCATGTAGTGTTTTTCTGCGCAAAAGTTTAAGGAGCACGCTTTAATTACCTTTTCCTCCCCAAAGGTCAAGAGGGGTGGGGTATGAAAGTTGGAGGGACAGATAGGGCGCATTCGCGTCTTGCTGCCTTTTTTTTCTTTGGCGGTCAGCGAACGGGGCTTCGCCAAAGCACTGAACTTTCCAATAGGCCGTAAAGCAGAATTAGGACAATTTTTTAAACGAACCGGGCCGACATAAAAATTTAAACGAAACCGATAAAATATGCAGGGCCCGACTAAAAGTATAGAAGACACCGGGGCAAGCATCATTCTGCTGGTGTTGGTGGTTGGGGTCTATCTATCTATAGAATTTTTTTGTGAATAATGTGGAATTGGCTAGTACTAAACTTCATACATATATGTACGCATAAATTTTGTACCCGATACTGCTCACATCTACATACAGGGTATCACAAAAAGATGGTCACAACTTTAAGGCTGTTCTCAACTGCTCTGCTCAACAAGCGCGAAACGTTTTGACACATTTATAGATTCGTTTTTTTTTACGGAAAGATATAAAATTGGAAGACCTGACTATGGAAGCGATTTAGAATCGAACTGTGTTTTCGATTTCTTGATAAATAAATTACCTATTGAATTATAAGCGATTTTGATCACTTGACAAGCACGCTTTTCACCCTTTCATGAGTGATTATTCTTCTTTCGCGCGGAAATTCGGTTCAAAACGCCCACTGGCCCACTTTTACAATACTTTCTGAAAGAGTTATTGCGTTTGCAAAAAAAAAAAAAAAACGGAAAAAACAGCTTAATTACATAGTTTCTGAGCAACATCTGCTCGATTCATGCATTTCCGAACAAAAATAAGTTAAAACTTACGTCATAAATTTGTCCTTTTGGATTTGAGTAAACCTTAAGAAAAAATACTAGTAGGACAATAGTAGAAAAAATGATAAATTGGTTGACACGAATATTTGTTTGCAAACTTTTACATTGTAAGTTATAAGATGTCTAAAAGAGAATGCCACAAATTGGTCATCATTAATGATTTAACATGCCACATTACGAGGAAAACGTTAAGGATGTTCTCAAATCCGAAGGGGCAACTTTCTGACATAAGTTTTAATTTATTTTTGTTCGAAAATACGTGAAACTAGCTGGTGCTGTTGTTCAGAAACTATGTAATCGAGCTCTTTTTTTTTTTTTTTTTTTTTTTTTTTGAAACGCAATACATTTTTCAGAAAATAGAGTCAAAGTGGCGGTTTTGAACCGAATTTCCGCGCGAAAGGAGAAAAAACACTCAAGAGCGGGCTAAAAACGTCTTTGTCACGTGATCAAAATAGCTTATAACTCAATAGGTAATTTATTGATAAAAAAAAAAAAAATTGAAAACACAGTTCAATTCCGAATCGCTTCCATGGTCAGGCTTTCCAATTTTATAGCTTTCCGTTAAAAAATGAATTTGTAAATGTGTTAAACGTTTTGCGCTTGTTGAGCACAGCAGTTAAGAACAACCTTAATGTAGAATTTCTTTTGAAAACAATGGCATACTAATAATTTTAAGCATTAGTTTTCTAATGATGTAGTTTGTTTTTTGCATGGGTGTTGTGTGTGGGGGGGGGGGGGAGGGGGGCTGCACTGGAAGCAGAAGGGGGGAGGAAGGGGGACCACACTCCCTTCCTAAATGTTTGAAATATATGAATTTTGGTCACCTTTGGCTAATTTATATCATTTGACACCTTTTAATGAAAATCCTGATTACTGTCATGGGCCCCGGGCGGCGGTCCCGCATGCCCCTGCATAAGTCGGAAAATATGAAACTGAACATATGAATATACTGACAATACTGAAAATATGAAACTTTCGTCATGGATATGACTTGGATATGATATGCCTGATATAACATGGATATGATATGATATGACATGGATATGACTATGACTGTTCTCAAATCTAAAGGGGCAACTTTATGACACAAGTTTCAATTCATTTTTGTTCAGAAAGGTATGAAAATGTGCATGTAGAATATAATTAATATAACTTTTATTATAATATTTTTATTTCATTAAAACTTTACAAACAGTAATTATTAAATACAATATGTAATTGTTTGCCGCTGGATGTAATTGAAATTTTAAGTGAAAATTTCCTGTTAACTTTTACATAATATTTTATAAATATAGATTTATGTTACTTTATTGTACAATAAATAAATAAATAAATAAATAAATAAATAAAAATAAAGTTCTTTTTATGCAATATAATATATTCGTTTATCATACATTGTATATATAAGTTAAGTTAACTTTTATTATTTAAATGTTAATAATGCATCGTAATTTAAATAATGATATTTACAGCAGTAGTCTATTACTTTATTTTATGTTACTAAATTACTATTCTCATTAAATTATTAATGCAAATTGCTTAAATAACATAATATTTTGAAACTAAATTAATTTTTAATTATATAAAAGTTACTCGTGTATTCTGTGATATTGGAACTTTTTATACCTCCTCCATCCTCCCTTTTTTGTTTGTTTGCTACCTTAATTACTTTATGTTTATTATTTCTGCCTTACTAATCTGAAATTAATTCAAAGAGAATTAAATGAAGGTGAATGTCTTATATGATGAAAAACAATTCAAAGCAATTTTATTAAAATAAGTTTTAATTTAATTTCTGTATATTTTTTATGAACAAAACTTTTCATGATTCATCCATGAATCATTTTTATCATTTCATTTAGGAAAAAGAAGTATTACATATACCTAGAATAAGGCCTTATAGTGTAAGGCCCAGAACATAGAGTAAAACTGCCTTTTCATGACAAACATATCTCAAAAATTAGTTTTAAACATCCATTTTCTTAGAATTTTTAAAGATTACTTGCAACCTCAATAAAATTCTTTCCATAAATAGTTTACAAGTTTTTTAAAACTGCAATATTTTATTTAAGTAATGGTTGTTACTTTTTATCTGGCGAAAGAAATAAAAATTATGCTCCGTTTGCATTTGAAAAATCTAACAAAAAGCCCTTATAAAAAATATCCCTGTATATCTAATAAGCAGAATAAATTTGTATAAACTGAAATACTACACAATCAATAACATGGCACAAACAGATATGATAGAGTACATGTAAAATTTATTACCACCTTTTTCCAGTCACCCCCCACCCCCACCCACATGCATATTTTTTAATTTATCAATATTTTTGTAATAGCATAAAACATGCCTGCAGGTTAAAAAAGGGGAGGCACTTGCTTTAAATTCTAATTTCTACTAAATAAACATCCCTAATGTCAAATACAAATTAAAAATATAAAAGTCCTCTCCTCAAGCCCTAGCTTTTTAATGGTTCCCGTAACTGTTTTATTGCGGTGCATAAGATTTTATTTGCCTCTTTAATGTAAATCATATTTTTAAAATATTTCAAAACAAAGGTGCTCAATGATAAATTCAAGCGGTAGCCTTGGTTCGAGTGTGTGTGTATGTATGTATGTGTGTGTGTGTGTGTGGGGGGGGGGGTAAACCTCGCTGGAAAATTTTTAATTTAACGCTTATTAATACTGTTAAGTGCAAATACTTCCCGGAGCTTTAAAAAGTCATCCTCCAGAAAAATGCCTGATTTCAACAATGAAATAAAATAAAAAAATTATTAAAATTTCAAAATTATTTATCATATTTACTTTTTACTTATTCTCGTATTTAATGTGGAAAAAAGGAATCCATATAACATACTGTACGTATGTTATAAGGAATTAATTGAAATGAGTTAAATGGAATTTTTAAAAAAGAGAATTGCTAAAAAAATTACTAAAGCTTATAAATTATTTAACACATTCAGTTAATACCCACCTCCCCATTAATCTCTTTTATATATTTTTTTCTTATCAATTATATATAAGACAGTTATATATGTTATAACAATCAGACTGAAATTTTTTCTCAAAAACAAAAGTGATAAATAATTATTTCGTTTGCTAAACTACTTAAGTCTCTATTTTACTCTCTTATCAATTGTATATATATATATTATAAATTTAAGATGTATTACATTTTGAAAACAGAAAACTCTAGTAAGTACTTAGTTTTAATAACATGCATATCAATAAGTACTTTACGTGTTTGCTTACAATTCTAAATCCAGAACTCCGAGTAAGATTACTAGATCTAAACAATAACATTTTTTAACTACAGATTATCTTAAGGGTGTATTCCGATCGAAACTGCTTATTTTCTGATTCATTTTAAAATTCATTTTTGCTCTCAAACGTATCAAACTGGGAAATTCTCTTATTTAGAAACTGTATAATGTGCCGTGCTTCTTAATTTTTTGATTAATGCAGAAAATACCGTAAAAAACGCTGTCAAAGTTGGCGTTTTGAACCGAATTTTCCGAAGCGGGCGATCTGGGAATGAAAAAAAATGGTCATACTGAGAAAATAATTGTTTAAAAATCAAATTCTAATTAATTGAGCTGAAAATGAAACCACACGGCATGTTAAACATGTCTTCAGAAATCACCCCAGCAAGTTTCATGTTTTTACTTTTAAAAATGAGTCTGAAAATGTCTCAGAAAATTTCGAGCTGTTGAAGGTGGAAAAATATTTTTTCGAATACACCCTTAAATAAACCTTCTTTGAAACTTGTTCTTTCTCACTTTATTTTTGCGTTATTAGAGATGAACAATTTATCAGGAGAGAGAAAGACAGCCAAACGAGCGATAAACTCATGCGCTGTATCTTCTCACACAAATGTAACCCATAATTTATGCTCACCTTCTTTTCATACTGAAGCATTTATAAAACACATAAAACTTACAAATAAAAACGACATATAGCGTTTTTATTTGTAAGTTTTATGTGTTTTATAAATGCTTCAGTATGAAAAGAAGGTGAGCATAAATTAGCCGTATAATAATTTATTTAGTGTTTCATAAGTTAAGTACTATTCCTTTTAAAATTTTCAACACTTGCCATAAGAAATTCCTTCCTGAAGGAAAAAATCTGAGGCCATAATTTAACTCAGCCCGGAAAGATACTTAGATTTTGTTTATTTAGTCCTTGTAAAAAAAAAAAAAAAAAAGAAAAAAAAGAAAGAAAAGAAAAAAAATTGTCGACCAGTGTAATTGAAATGTGCTGTACACTTATACATTTTGTTTTGATGATTATAATTCATTTTGTGTAAAACTTAATGTAGGTCATAATTCTTAATTTTTTAATGTATATTTTTTAATTTTCATGAATAAAAAATATGTTTTTCAATCAAAAATGCCTCGAATATATTTCGGTCTATTCATTGTGTCTCATTATAAAAAGAAATGTCAATCTTACAATTTTTTAGAACGATATAAAAGTTAATCATAGAAATTTTACTTTAGCATTCCCAAACTTTGATCCCATAACTCTTGCAAGATTTATGAAAAAGCATGTAGATTATACCTTTTCTGGGGCATCTTGGTCCAAGGAATCCAAATAGAGGCAGCTAGTTAGACTTGAACCATGGGATATTTTCTATGAAAAAGAAATGTAAAGGAAATATCAATCTTATTATTGGTTGGCCAATCACACAACAGCGTTTTGGAGGGAGCAGACATTACATAATTATCAGTGGTTTTCTAGGAATTTAGTGTTGATTGTTACTAAACCTTTCAAGTAAATTTTGAAGATCTTGGAATTTGTTAAATTTGAACTTACAGTTTTGAGGTAAGTCAATTTCAGAAGTATACTGGTTTTAGTCACCTTTTTAGTGACGTATTGGTATATACAGTATAACTTCAAAAATCCGGCATCATCGGGACCGAGACTATGCCGGATTTTTTAAATAATTTCAAAAGTAGTTCTGTTGTAACTAGGAATATCAAAAGTAGTACTATATTCTTAATGGCGCCTTTAGCCATAATTTAATTCATTATTAAGTTATAATTATGTAAGAAAAAGAGAAAATTAAATATAAAAAAACTTTCTTTAATTGACATTTTCTGTGTTACAGAAAAAAAAAATCTAATAAACAGTGAAATTATTTCTTCTCTTGTAATTCCAAAAACATTGACGTCAACTTTGTGTGCATCAATTTTTTTGCCCGTTCTTTAACAAGGTTTCTTTTCTTTTCTTTTCCTTTTTTTTTTTTTTTTTTTTTTTTTTTTTTTTTTGTATTTTATACAAATGAAGAATGTCTATTTCGGAAATACAGTCTTGTTTCTCTAAAGCATATATTATTTCTCCAGTGAAATTTAAGCATTTTTCCAGTGACACATTTTCTTCTGCCGGTTGTTCATCCTCGTCTTCTGAGCTGCTACTAGCATTATCGGCGGTTCTATTTAGCACAGCGTGAGCGATCTCGCTGTCCGTTAAATTGTTCATTGTTGATGCATTTTCGCCAATGCTTAGCAAACCACCTATATCCCTCTTTAGACACTTAATGCATTTTCAGAATTAGCGTGTCCAATCAGCTCATGAATTGCGGCCTTTTCACAGGAAATGTGAGTACTGAAAATTCTACCTCATGATGTCGCCGTTGCCGAAAATTCGTTCCGGTCATATATTGCACCGAAAATTTTTCCCGGTCATATACTGCGCCATGCATTCGCCGAAGTTGACCTCAAAGTTGTTCCCGTTGCTAAGAAACGGTGCAACTCCTAGAAAATTTGTTCAGAAAATAATCGCCTCTGACAAATAAAAAAGAAAAACAAATATTCTTTTTTTCGATTTTTACTTTCTACCTTGAAATTTTTAATTCATAAAGAATTTCTATTTTCTTCTCCCGTAACTTGAAAGTGTAAAAGAAAAAGAAAGGGAAAAGATGGTTTTGATGCCGGATTTTTGAAGTCATACTGTAGCAGTTTTATATAAATTCAATGCAAGTTGCTAAAATATTGGCATTAACAAAGCAAAGATAACTACGGAGACTTGATTCAATGATTAACTTTATGTTTTTTTTTGTTTGATTTAATGAAATTTTATTTAATAAGTAACTAAAATATTGTTATTTAGGCCTAATGATTTCTTTTAAAATATTACCCTACCCCAAAGCGGGAAAAAGCAAGCAAAAAGTTGCTGGCAAGAAGAAGGGTAAGACAATGTTAGCCACTGACACGCCAAACAGGAAAGAAAGAGGTAGAACGAAGAAAAAGAAAAGAAGACGAAAGAAAGGCAAAAAAGGCTTTCTTGTGAAATGTACAAAGGTTGAGAAGAATAAAAGAAAACAACATAATTTACTAGAATCTGAAATTTCCGAGTCGGAAAGTAAGATGTCGCATAGCCCTCAATCAAGTCAAGATGATAGTATGGAGGAAGAGCTTGATAACCAAAATGTACAAGTTGACGACTGGGTAATTGTCAACTTTTGGGGAAAAAAGGAGGATGAAATATTTTGTTGGCTTAGTAACAGAAAACAATCACAATGTTTTGACTGTGAAATTTGCTTGGTCAGAAGGTAACAGATTCAAATGGCCTGATGCTACAGATGTGCCTGAGATAGATTTGGTGCAAATTGAAACTTGTCTCGGCCCTCCTAACATTAGAGTACAAAATGACAGTCACAAGTTTTGAATTTGACTACTGCTTTTCTGCTGATGTTGAATAGGGTCTAATTAAAGAAAAATAACCTTGTATAAAGCACAAAGCCTGTGCTTTTTATTTCAATACCTATGAGTCTTCTCACTTTCATGAGTGGGGGGGGGGGGGGGCATGTCTCTTTAAGTAGGGGGCCTCCCTAAGCCTAGAAACACTTGACTCATTTGCAAACTTGAAGAAACTTTTTTTTTTTTTTTTGCACCCTTTCTAATTAGAAGTATGCTATTATTTTTAACCACAGTAATATATAAAATAACAGACTGTGTTTTCATATTTTTTATTCAGCTTCAACTGTTATACAAAAGAGAAACTAAAAACCAAAAAGTCCTTCCGGCCAGTGCTGTTAGGAAGATGTAGCTTTCAAATTCCTTATTTTTAAAACCCAATCGCGCCCGTCGGCCTAATCGTTCGGAGTTTTCGTGGTTTTCTTCGAGCCATGGATTTCCATGCGTAAATACGGGTTAGGTTCTCTTAGAAAGACCCCCACGAAGGGCACTCCCGCCTCGGGCCAATATCCCTAGTGCAGATAATCGGCCGTCAAAAATCAACCAACCAACCAACCAAACATATTTTTAAAAAACTAGCTTATGTTATTCAAACACACAAAGCTCAATTTGGTGGAAACCGATTATAGAAGATTCAATATTAATTTTTATCAATACTAAATCCTTATGAATGAGAATTTCGCGAAATTAGTCAGCTTTATCCAAGCTGATTTTATTTAAAGTTATATTTGGTTTCCAAATTCGGCGATATCTTGAAGTGCCTGCCCTTTTAAGACAACATGGTGGATGAGGCTAACCAGTGAACTTGGTCGAGACCTTAGTAATTCCTGTGCACACGGACACACTCACATCGGATTCGGTTGATATATATGAGTGCTGTCGCAGACAAAAAATCAGATTTTTCAAAATGTCACCCACATAATGAAATTCAAACTGCTGTATCTGAGCCATTTTTTAAGATAAAGACAAAACAAAAAATGCTCCGGAATCCTTATATCAAAGTCAAATACTTAAGAAAGAAACCTTTTTCAATTTCTAAATTTTTTGCACCTCACTTTAAATATAATTTTTTTTTAATTTAATGGCCGCCATTTTGATTCAAGATGGCGGATGAAGCTGGCCAGTGAACTTGGTCGAGACATTGCTATATACTATCCAAATGCCTTCTTACATCCAAATAGGTTAATAAATACGTGAGTTATCGCGTGACAAATATCAGATCGTTTCAAAATGTCAGCCATGTTAGAAATTTCAAAGTGCTATAACTCAACCTTTTTTTAAGATGTAGACGAAATAAACTGCCTTGAAATCTTTGTATCAAGGTCAAACACATAAAAAAACATTTTTCATTTTCCAATTTTTTCATACCTCATTTTAAATTTTAAATAATTTTTTTTATACTCCCTTTTGAAACAAGCTGGCGAATGAAGGTTGCCTACGAACTCGGTCGAGACGTTGGTATGCACTATGTACACACCAAGTTACATTCAAATCGGTTAATAAATACGCCTGTTAACCCGTGATAAAAATCAGGTCGTTTCAAAATGTCAGCCACAATAGAAATTCAAAATGCTATAACTCAGCCATTTTCTAGATATAGACGAAACAAAAACTGTTCCGGAATCTTTATATTAAGGTCAAACACATATGGAAAATTTTTTTTCAATTTTTTGATACCTCATTTTAAATTTTAAATTTTTAAATTTTTTTAAATGGCCGCCATTTTGAAACAAGATGGCGGATGAAGCTGGCCAAAGAACTCGGTCGAGACATTGATATGTACTTTGTACACACCAAGGTACATCCATATCGGTTCATGAATAGGCCTGTTATCGGATGACAAAAATCAGGACGTTTCAAAATGTCAGCCAGGCTAGAAATTCAAAGTGATATAATACAGCCATTTTTTAAGATATAGACAAAACAAAAACTGCTCCGGAATCTTTGTATCAAGGTCAAACACATAAGAAAATAATATTTTTTAATTTTCAATTTTTTGGTATTACATATCATTTTTTTTTTTATGTAAATGGCCGACATTTTGAAACAAGATGGCGGATGAAGCTGGCCAACGAACTTGGTCGAGACTTTGGTATGTACTATGTACACACCGAATTTCATCTAAATCGGTTCTTAAATACGCCTGTTACCGCGTGATAAATATCAGGTCGTTTCAAAATGACAGCCACGTTAGAAATTCAAAGTGCTATAACTCAGCCATTTTTTAAGATATAGACAAAATAAAAACTGCTGCGTAATCTTTGTATCAAGGTCAAATACATAAGAAAAAAATATTTTTCAATTTTTAATTTTTTGGTACCACATTTCAAATTTTAAATTTTGTTAAAAATTTTAAATGGCCGCAATTTTGAAACAAGATGGCGGATGAAGCTGGCCAACGAACTCGGTCGAGACATTGGTATGTACTATGTACACACCGAGTTTCATCTAAATCGGTTCATAAATACGAGAGTTACAGTATGACAAAAATCAGATATATATATATATATATATATATCAACTTTTGAACGGAGGGTTGTTTCGGGGTCTGGGGGTCATGATCGATGAAAATATACCAAAATTTTTTGAAATCGCTTTCCTCCGAACGGCTGCATCGAACCCAATCGCGCCCGTCGGCCTAATCGTTCGGAGTTTTCGTGGTTTTCTTCGAACCGTGGATTTCCATGCGTTAATACGGATTAGGTTCCCTTAGAAAGACCTCCACGGAAGGCACTCCCCCTTGGGCCTATATCCCTCGTGTAGATAATTGGCCGTCAACAATCAACCCAACCCGAACGGCTGCAATAGGTAGCTTTTTGTAATGAAATCTACCTAAAATTGGGTCAAGTCTCCCTAGTTGCCCCAATGATGTAAAAATTGGAATTATCACTTAAAATTTCAAAAATTCTACAATTTTTAATATGTAATCCCTTATACAAAACATACCATTCGTATTTAAAAAATAGACATAATTCCTTGTGAAAAGTTACACCTCACTATCTCTCTGTAACAATTTGGTGATGAAATATAATACGGTGGTGCATTTTCCCCCCAGGACTTTCCATAAAGGTTAGTGTAGGGAATTAATTTTAAATTGCTGCAAACTTATGTTTTTAAGAACAAAACAATTCCGAAATATGATAATACTGCAAGAGTAATGCTGAAAGTAGCCAGTATTCTCTGAGCTAGTGGCTTAAAAATAGTGGTCTTCTGTTTCGGATTGTAGCTAACAGTACATGCAGTGTCACTGACCAAATGAATTAGCATTTCCAGTACTTCTTGTTATGGTATCACATAAATTTCACACAAAGTAAAATGTGTTTTTCAAGTATCATTCAAAGGTCATTATGGTGAAAATTGTGAATGGAATCCAGGTTATGCTTGTAGGGAGGCATTGAGTATATTTGATTAAATAAGCCATGTTTGCAAGGGTTTTGACTAATATCAATCTTTTACTATCATTATTATTATCCTCACTTCTTTTATTGTTTAAAAATGCAAAAGAGATGATCTGCTTCTACGTATAATACATACACAATTTGCATATGTGTCGAGTTGAAATACATCGAAGCGATTCACATGGTATGATTTTCCTATAATCAACGAACATAAAAGTCACCAGGCAACTTCTAGATAATTAGCATGTAAATAAAGTAATAAAGTTTAAGAGACCATGACATTTAAAATACTCTGGGTGAGTCAAGCTGGAACTAGCTAAATAGAAAAAAACAAGCAGCAGTTTCATATTAAACCTAAATTCCTAATAAATTGTTTAAACAGTAGATGTATGCATAGCATTGTGTGGTTTTGAAGTTAATTGCCTTATATTCATAGTAAAACTACTGCTTACCAAAATATACTCTATTACCTATAATAAATAAAATCATTACATGAATACTAAATAAGAGTAACTTAAATCATAACAAAAAAGTCTTTATTTATAATTTATATACATAACAAAATAATAAAGGAATTATAATAACAGTACGCAAAAGAAAGTGTAATATTATTTGTAGCATAATTATTTTAGAGTTTACAAATCTTCTGTTGTATTTAATACTATAAATCATTATATCGGTATATTTTTGTTAGTCATTATTAAATATAAGAACCAGTTTAAAACAATAATTATTCCTTATTATAATAAAATACAGTCACTCCCACAGATAGCACATTACTCTTTTTTTTTTAATAACATTCATAATGAAACAGAATACATGTACAGAGATTTACTTAACCCTCTGTCTACCAGAAGGGTCCAATGGACCCGACATGTATATTCAAAATATCTATTCAAACCAGAAATTTCTTCAAAACAAACTAAATGTATAAATCAGACAATAATAAGTTAAATAAGCAAATTAAATAGTTTTAAGTAAAAATTCTGGTGTAGAATGTTTTTATAAAACTTGAGTAAAATTTCCGGTAGTTCTAGGGTTAAAGGCATACCTTTTCCAACCTCATTAAATGTAGTGACCATGGGAAGTTGGCAATCCTCATAAAGGAGATAATAATCCATTCATTGAAATGATCAGCTTTTATTAATTGAGAATATGATTTGCTCAGTTTGATTGTGAAGTATGAGTTTTTAAAGTCATTCTTTATCTTCAAGATTGGAGTACATACTTCAGATTTATTCCAACAGAGTGAAAAATGGACTCAAACCGGGGTCATTGGTTTCAACTTAACTTTGAAGGTGATTTATCTAGTAGTTGAAAATTTTCCGAACATTATTATCTTTCTGACGAAAAATATTAAGCTTCATTTTTTTTTTTCTGTCGCATTTTTTAAAGGGAATATTCCAAAATTCCATTGTGATTTCTTGGAGATCAATTTAAAAGACCTGTTAGTTTCATCAGAATATTCTTAGACTAATTTGGACATCTGGTCAAGAGAGATGTATAAATCAAGAAAAGTTTTCAAATACTGATGATAGCAGAAAATAAACATTCAGTTAGAAGTAAGATATGGGCATAGCCCAAATATTTAAATAAAGCACTGTTACTTTTAGTTTATTGGTTTTAGTCAACTACAAGGACCTGGGTGTTCCCTGGCGCAAATTGTAGGATCCAAGTTTAAGCAGCTATAGCGCCACCATTTTTTTTTCAACAATAAAAAAAAAAATTCCTGTAGATTTAAACGTTAGTATTATTTTGTACTTTATTGAGATTGAATAAATGCTCTCGTTTTCTTTTTAAAAAATCTTGAAAAAACAGCGTGTTAGACGAGTCTTCCCCTTAATGTTTTTTTTGGATGATAAAGTATTTTTTAACCTTTATGGTTGTTATAATGTTTGAAGTTTACAAAAATTTTTTAAATAATGCAATTTATTAATCTGTTATTAGCTGCTATATATCATATTAAGGTGATTTTTGTTGCTGTTAATTTTTAATTTCATTTCCTAATTAATGATTATAATAATTTGTCTGAATAAATGTTCATGAAGCATTCATAATACACCAGTAAAATGGGTTATGAACATTAATTTAAGGTTATGAATGTTTATTACATCTAATTAATAGGCATACACTGTATGCAAATCAATATGAATATGATATTGATATTGTAAAATTTGTATGGTTTTGTGTTACTTTATTTCAACCACTCATGACAAGTTTTTTTCATTATTATTTGTATAATCTGAATGAGATTACTTTTTTTCAATCTATTACAAAAGTATTATGTTGGAGTCAATAAAATTAAGGGAAGGATTTATAACATGAAATAATTAAAATGTTTCATTTTCTCAGTGCTTAAATATAGGATTTCATAAAATTATTTTTATACATGCATAATGTAGTTAAAATTATTCATAAATCACGCTTGTTAATTTAAGTTACCACACATTCTTTTGATATAGGGTTATGGTTTTGTCATTTTTTTATTCTTTCTTTCCTTCCAATCAAAAAAAAAAAAAAAAATCTCTAACTTTATTAAGGATAAATAATTTTTTTTTAAATATTTTTTTTCTAAATTGAGTGTCATGCATGGATTGGGATTATCTCCTGTGATTGGTAAATCAATTTTTAATTACTTTCGTGAATATGGTTTCTAGTTAGATATTTAATAAGCTCTATTTTTTTTGTTTTATGTACTTGAAGAGTTTGACTTAATATATATACACATATATTAAGTATTCATATATTATATATATATATATATATATATATATACACATATATATATATATTATGTAAATTAATATATATATATATATATATATTATACATTATAATACACGTAACATAACAATATATATACATATATATATATTGTTTTAAAAAGTCAAATAAAAATATACTTTTATTATTAGTATTTTAAATTAAAAATTTTAGTATTCTCTTCTGCTTAACCATTACTTTACTGTAGATACATATTTTGTTTGTAAATAATGCAAAAATGATTTATCTTTAAAAAGTTTTTTTTTTTTTATCCTCCTTGAACTTTAAAGCTTGTTTGAAAATGATTTTGCATATTTTGGTGCTATTTAGATATGTTTATATTTTTGAATAAAGTTGAAAACCTCACAGGTTTTAAAATACTTATATGGAGTTGCAAGTTTTATAATTTCTTTCTTAGAATGTACTGTATATTTTTTTTTAACTGCAGAAGTTTCAAAATATAACTAAAAGCACCGTAAAAGATGCACTACATTTAGAGTGTGAAATATTTTTCTAACATTCGGATTCACACATTGTTTCAACTTTTGGAGAAATAAGTAGAAATTTTAATTTTTTGTGTTTTTTATAAGGTTGCTGCTCGAGGATTGGACATCCCAAATGTTAAGCATGTCATTAATTTTGACATGCCAAGAACTTTGGACGACTATGTCCATAAAATTGGACGTACCGGTCGAGTTGGAGCTGTTGGTAAGATTTTTCTTTATTAATTTATGTTCTTGTACGTTTTTTTTTTAAATTTTTGTGCTACTTTGTTGACTTATTGGTTAGATCGATATATATATATCAAATTGTTTATGATTTAGTTTGGTATTGATGTGAATATTTTCCAAATTAAATAAATTTACATACATCACAAATTTTTAAAAAAAGAGCCAATCTACAGTTGTGTTTTTTATGTCAAAAGTTGGCTTGTGACATCAGAAGCATCAAAAACTGGTTTAAACTGTCAGACTGTCAAAAACAAAACATCAGTCGTAAAAGAGAAATAACTGTCTGCAAAGTAATTTTATTTCATGTTTTAATTTTATATATAATTAATTAGATTAAAAGATAGTAATTGTAGTTGAAAATGTATAGTTAGCTCAATTGTCCTCATTAATGATAATTAGTTTATAAAACAGCAAACTATAATTGATACTAAATGCAGTAAACAAGTTCTGAAATTTCTCAAAATTTGGAAGCTGAAATGTGACTACAAATTTCATATAAGTAACCATAAAGTATACTTTTGATTATAATCTAAATTGAAAAGACATGAAGGAAAGACACAGCATTTTCTTTAGGATAAATTAAAGTTCACATCAATATAAAAGAAAGCTTCTATTTTGACTATGGAATCTCAACTTGGTGCATGAAATTCTATGTCTCAGTTCTATATTGCATATAAGTAGTAGGAAAACAAGAGTACGGGGACAGGAGGAGGCGGCACTGCGGCACCGTCCCGCCTCCGATCCCGTCCCGCCTCTGATGCCTCCTCCCGCCCCCCTTCCGCCCCGCACACCCTCCGACACCGCCTCTGGTACCCCCTCTGCCACCGCCCCCTAGCGGGAAAAATAAAGTTCTGCTATAGCGTGAGGGGTGAACGACCCTCTATTCAATTATCACCAATCACCTGTCAACACAGTCAATACCTCTCTTTAACAGACATTACCTCCCTAAAACGGACATTACCTCTCTAAAACGGACATCCCCTCTCTAAACGACCATTTTTAGAATTATATAAATCAATGCTTTTCGAAATTATTTTTTTAAATGATCTTAAACGGTGAAGTGATCAGTGCTTTATGTGCTTGTGTAATTTGAATTTTGAACAATCTTTTCCTTAATGAGTATTATTAATTAAGCAAAACAATGGAAAATAACAAGTTTTAAGGGAAAAAGTTGATATCTGTAGATTTTATTCAAGTGCAAGCTCAGAATATCGACTTAAATGGAGAAAGTTAAACATATATTTGAATTTTGAACAATCTTTACCTTAATGAGTATTATAAAATAAAGCAAAACAATGAAAAATATTAATTTTAGTGAAAAAAGCTGAATTTTTTTCAAGTACAAGATCAGAATATACTCTTAAATGGAGAAAGTTAAACGCGTACATTTGAATTTTGAAGAATCTTTACTTTAATGAGTATTATTAATTAAGCAAAACAATGAAAAATAACAATTTTAAAGGAAAAAAGCCGATTTCTGTAGATTATTTTCAACTACAAGATCAGAATATCAACTTAAATGGAGAAAGTTAAACATATTTTTGAATTTTGAATTATCAATACCTTAATGAGTATTATTAATTATGCAAAATAACAAAAAATATAAATTTTAATGGAAAAAGCAGATTTATTTTTTTTTTCAACCATAAAATGAGAATATCATCTTAAAATGGAAATTTAAACATACATTTCAGTTTGAGAACAACTCTCACCTTAATTAATTTTGATTAACTGAGCAAATAACAAAAGTTAATATGGAATAAAAAGATGAATTTTATTAACTTTTATACTAGTTTGAGATTTTAACAGATATTTAAACACTAGTTATGTAACATTTAAAACCTTAGACAACTACGTCCTAAGATATATATTAATTAAAATAAATTCAATTTTCAGCTTAATCAATAACTGGAAATTTATCATTTAAAATATAAATATATATTTTTTTCATGATTGTACATATAAAAGTAACAGTTTAGAAGCTAATTTCCTCAATTTTTAGAAGATTCAACAGAATATTTTCAACAAGTCTGGTATAAGAAAATAAATACCAAATAACAATTTCCATTCCCTTCCAACCGCTCACATTCCATAAGCTTGGGGGAACACAACAATAGAGTTTTGACGTCACAAAAGCATATCGGAAAAATGTTTACATCCAAGAAAAATATCAATTTTTATGCTTCTTCTCAACTGTTAAATGAAAGATATAAACTTATATTTTAGTTTTGAACAATCATTACCTTAATGATTATTAATAATTAAGCAGAACAAAGGAAAATATTTCTTTTTCATGAAAAAGACACATTTAAACGAATTCGGTTAACATTTACACTACTTTGAGATTTTATCGTCCTTTTTTAGACGTTAGTTATGTAATATTTAATTCGTTAGATAACTATACCCCAAGATATATTCAATCTAATTTCCTTAATTTTAGCAGATTCAACAGAATTTTTTCGATAGGGCTAGTATAAGAAAATAATTTCAGATCTCATTCACTGCACGCTACCCCTAGCATTCTTCTAATTTGAGAAGGGATCACAAACCTTCTCTGACGTCATATTCGAACCAATTTTTAGTTCATGTTTACTTCACATGGTAAACTACAAAGCATAACAGAAAATGTTTCCATTCAAGAAAAATATCAATTTTTAGGTAAAAAGTAGTGAATTCTTTACAACTGTTACATGAAAGATATAAACATTTATTTTAGTTTTTAACAACCATAACTTTAATGAATTTTAATAACTGAAAAAATAACAAATGAAAATATTATATTTTAATGAAAAAAGACAAATTTAAATGAATTTGATTAACTTTTACACTAGTTGGAAACTGGAAATTAATAAAATTGTTTTATGAGTTCATTTGATCATTGACACATTCGAGATCTTGAACATATATCCGAATTTTGAATGAACAACATCTTAATGAATATTAATAATTAAGTAAAACAATGGAAAATATGAATTTTTAAGGAAAAATATCAGAATATCAACATAAAAGAGGGAAGATACGAGGATTTCTCCTTAAAAGGGAAATTTAAACATTTATTTCAGTTTTTGAAAACCATTACCTTAATGAATTTTAATAATTGAACAAATAACTAAGGAAAATATTATTTTTTAATGATAAAAGATAAATTTAAACGAATTTGATTAACTTTTACACTAGTTTGAGATTTTATCCTCCTATTAGATGCTAGCTATGTAGAATTTTAACCTTTCAACGAGACACACTTCAAGAAATACTCATTACTAAACAAAATAAATTAATTTTAATCTAATCAATAACTGAAAATTTCACATTTTAAAAATATTTTCATGAAAGTGCATAAAAATACGAGTTTACAAACTAATATTCTTATTTTTATTACATTTAACTAATTTTTTCTACATTCAAGCTTAATTTTTATACACAAAGCATTATTTAATCAAATCCAGTACTTTCAGATTTAACGAAATTCACCAATATTCACTTTTTAAACCAATCCTATGAGTTAAGAAACAAGAGCACCTCCTATAATTTTATAGCTTTGGGTGAAACGAGACGAATTAGCAGCACATTAAAACTTAAAGTTAAATTTTCAGTTATTGATTAGATTAAAATTAATTTATTTTGTTTAGTAATGAGTATTTCTTGAAGTGTGTCTCGTTGAAAGGTTAAAATTCTACATAGGTAGCATCTAATAGGAGGATAAAATCTCAAACTAGTGTAAAAGTTAATCAAATTCGTTTAAATTTGTCTTTTATCATGAAAAAATAATATTTTCCTTAGTTATTTGTTCAATTATTAAAATTCATTAAGGTAGTGGTTTTCAAAAACTGAAATAAATGTTTAAATTTCCCTTTAAAGGTGTATTCCGATCAAAACTGTTTATTTTCTGTTTCATTTTAAAATTCATTTTTGCTCTCAAACGTATCAAACTGGGAAATTCTCTTATTTAGAAACTGTATAATGTGCTGTGCTTCTTAATTTTTTGATTAATGCAGAAAATACCTTAAAAAACGCTGTCAAATTTGGCGTTTTGAACCGAAATTTCCGAAGCGGGCGATCTGGGAATGAAAAAAATGGTCATACTGAGAAAATAATTGTTTAAAAATCAAATTCTAATTAATTGAGCTGAAAATGAAATCACACGGCATGTTAAACATGTCTTCAGAAATCACCCCAGCAAGTTTCATGTTTTTACTTTTAAAAATGAGTCTGAAAATGTATCAGAAAATTTCGAGCTGTTGAAGGTGGAAAAATATTTTTTCGAATACACCCTTAAGATGAAATCTTCGTATCTTCCCTCTTTTATGTTGATATTCTGATCTTTTTCCTTAAAAATTCATATTTTCCATTGTTTTACTTAATTATTAATATTCATTAAGATGTTGTTCATTCAAAATTCGGATATATGTTCAAGATCTCGAATGTGTCAATGATCAAATGAACTCATAAAACAATTTTATTCATTTCCAGTTTCCAACTAGTGTAAAAGTTAATCAAATTCATTTAAATTTGTCTTTTTTCATTAAAATATAATATTTTCCTTTGTTATTTTTTCAATTATTAAAATTCATTAAAGTTATGGTTGTTAAAAACTAAAATAAATGTTTATATCTTTCATGTAACAGTTGTAAAGAATTCACTACTTTTTACCTAAAAATTGATATTTTTCTTGAATGGAAACATTTTCTGTTATGCTTTGTAGTTTACCATGTGAAGTAAACACGAACTAAAAATTGGTTCGAATATGACGTCAGAGAAGGTTTGTGATCCCTTCTCAAGTTTGAAGAATGCCAGGGGTAGCGTGCAGTGAATGAGATCTGAAATTATTTTCTTATACTAGCCCTATGGAAAAAATTCTGTTGAATCTGCTAAAATTAAGGAAATTAGATTGAATATATCTTGGGGTACAGTCATCTAACGAATTAAATATTACATAACTAACGTCTAAAAAAGGACGATAAAATCTCAAAGTAGTGTAAATGTTAACCGAATTCGTTTAAATGTGTCTTTTTCATAAAAAAGAAATATTTTCCTTTGTTCTGCTTAATTATTAATAATCATTAAGGTAATGATTGTTCAAAACTAAAATATAATTTATATCTTTCATTTGACAGTTGAGAAGAAGCATAAAAATTGATATTTTTCTTGGATGTAAACATTTTTCCGATATGCTTTTGTGACGTCAAAACTCTATTGTTGTGTTCCCCCAAGCTTATGGAATGTGAGCGGTTGGAAGGGAAAGGAAATTGTTATTTGGTATTTATTTTCTTATACCAGACTTGTTGAAAATATTCTGTTGAATCTTCTAAAAATTGAGGAAATTAGCTTGTAAACCCTTACTTTTATATGTACAATCATGAAAAATATATATATTTATATTTTAAATGATAAATTTCCAGTTATTGATAAGCTGAAAATTGAATTTATTTTAATTAATATATATCTTAGGACGTAGTTGTCTAAGGTTTTAAATGTTACATAACTAGTGTTTAAATATCTGTTAAAATCTCAAACTAGTATAACAGTTAATAAAATTCATCTTTTTATTCCATATTAACTTTTGTTATTTGTTCAGTTAATCAAAATTAATAAAGGTGAGGGTTGTTCTCAAACTGAAATGTATGTTTAAATTTCCATTTTAAGATGATATTCTCATTTTATGGTTGAAAAAAAAAAAAAAAAAAATAAATCTGCTTTTGCCATTAAAATTTATATTTTTTGTTATTTTGCATAATTAATAATACTCATTAAGTTATTGATAATTCAAAATTCAAAAATATGTTTAACTTTCTCCATTTAAGTTGATATTCTGATCTTGTAGTTGAAAATAATCTACAGAAATCGGCTTTTTTTCCTTTAAAATTATTATTTTTCATTGTTTTGCTTAATTAATAATACTCATTAAGGTAAAGATTCTTCAAAATTCAAATGTACGCGTTTAACTTTCCCCATTTAAAAGTATATTCTGATCTTGTACTTGAAAAAAATTCAGCTTTTTTCACTAAAATTAATATTTTTCATTGTTTTGCTTTATTTTATAATACTCATTAAGGTAAAGATTGTTCAAAATTCAAATATATGTTTAACTTTCTCCATTTAAGTCGATATTCTGAGCTTGCACTTGAATAAAATCTACAGATATCAGCTTATTCCCTTAAAAATTGTTATTTTCCATTGTTTTGCTTAATTAATAATACTCATTAAGGAAAAGATTGTTCAAAATTCAAATTACACAAGCACATAAAGCACTGATCACTTCACCGTTTAAGATCATTTTAAAAAAATTATTTCGAAAAGCATTGATTTATATAATTCTAAAAATGGTCGTTTAGAGAGGGGATGTCCGTTTTAGAGAGGTAATGTCCGTTTTAGGGAGGTAATGTCTGTTAAAGAGAGGTATTGACTGTGTTGAGAGGTGATTGGTGATAATTGAATAGAGGGTCGTTCACCCCTCATGCTATAGCAGAACTTTATTTTTCCCGCTAGGGGGCGGTGGCGGAGGGTGTACCAGAGGTGGTGTCGGAGGGGGTGCGGGGCCGAAGGGGGACGGGAGGAGGCATCAGAGGCGGGACGGGATCGGAGGCGGCACGGTGCCGCAGTGCCGCCTCCTCCTGTCCCCGTACTCTTGTTTTCCTACTACTCATATACAAAGTGGAAAAGCAATAGTGATGATAAAAGATATATTTGTCATTTAAGAATTTAAAATATTAAATTTTATGCTGGAAGTTTTTTTTTCTTCCATTTCATTTAATTTTCAGGGTTCGTACGCTTCAAGGACTTTCAAGCACCCATTACCAGAATTTTTCTAAAGTAATATTTGCCTTATTTAATGAAGTAAAAAATCTGTCTTCAGGTATAGCGACCAGTACTTTATGAAATTCCTGGTACTAAAACACCAAAAATCCCCAAATCCCTTGATGCGTATTAACCCTGAATTTTGTACAGTAAATAAAATATACATAAAATAAAAAAAGAAAATATAACTAAGCTAATATAATGCATGTTAATTGAAATGAACTACTGTCAATTAAATCGCAAATTTACAATTTAACGCACACACATAGGGGAGACCGGGGCACATTTTCCATAGGGGCAAGTTTTCCAACTCGCTTTAGTTTTTAAATGAGCCGCTAGGTGACGCTAGCGAGTGAACTGGCTGAAGTGGCAACACCTTACACAACATCTACAAAAGTTATAGCTTAATAGCTGCTGTCACTTCTTCTGGAGAGCTGTTTTTTTCATTTTTTCAACGGTTAGTAAAATTTTAGGCCTTTATTAAAATGTAAAAAAAATGTACTAGCGTTAAATTTACTGTTTTGACATTGCATACACTAAAAAAGGGTTTCTTTCTTCAGGTAACTATGCGTTTGTTTTGCAAATAACTTACACCGGTATTCGTCCAGGTAGTGTAAAAGTTCAAATATGGCGACGGGGCAGGTTTTCCAACAACATACGGGGCATGTTTTCCAACATGTTTCTCGTTTGAAAACCTCCCCCCTCCTAAATCAGCTAGTTTTATTGTATCAGAAATGTATTTATTGTGTTGTAAAATTGGCCAAATAACCATATATACTACGAACCCGTTTGATCATTTAGTCATTTAAGTAAAACTATCAATATAAAAAACAAGGTAAATTCAAAAATACAATAAAATGTCAATTTTTTCTAAAATGGGTTCATTTAATGAATCCATTTTATGTTAATTATGCCTTTATAGTCATAAGCTAGACACTGAGATCGCAGTGAGTATGAACCCCTCTAAAAGCAAATTAACAGTGCTTAGAGCCGCTCCACTGGCGTAAATCCACAGTTAATATTATGGCGGGTTTTAAACGTTAGAGAATTTTCATACTGAATCCTGAAATATTTACAAACTCTGCTTTTACGCCATCCTACTTTTCTGACAGGCCAGCTCCTGCCACACCAAATCTTAAAAGCACCAACTATCCTGAAATATTTGAAACTTTCCTCAATAATCACCCCCTCCGCAGAAACAAAACAAAACCGAAAGCATCTAATCATTCTACACCAACGCAGGCTAGCATTTCCAAAGAAACTGTTCCTTAAGTTCTACCCAAAATTTCCCTATTGCTTATGAAAAAAGCGTTCTTTCTACTACATCCAAACAAGCTTTGCCTACACCAGAAGAAGATAGGACTTTTGCGAAGGCTGCACTAAGCAGGCAAACACGGCTTGGAAAAAAAATAGAAAGTATTGTACATACTGATTCTCCTGTTACAAATCAACTGAAAATGAAAAAAGAGATACATCTAAAAAAAGGAAACTGCAAAAGGAATCAGATAAAAGTGGCGAGAAAAAAAAATCCAATTCCGGCCAGGGAGCTGTTTGGACCTTCGTCTTTAAATGTAAAATGGATTAAAACCGTTTTTTATGTTGCTGTTATGTTACTGAGCATTTAGTTCACAATAAAAAATACTTATTAATTAACAAGCAAGATTTATTACCGATGTTTTACCATTTAAAGTATAGTTGGAAAACTTGCCCCTGACCATTTTTCGTAGGCTGGAAAACTTGCCCCGCATACGGGGCACATTTTCCAACGTAACATGATTAGACTTAACTATTTTTTGTGAAAAAGTATATTTAGTTTTTTGAAAAATAATTGTGCCAGTTTGTACAGGAAGGTCTAGGGAATACAATGATATCCTGTATATATCAAAATAGTTAAAAATAAAAAATACAAAAATAAAAATCTAAAAAAAAAGAAAACTTGCCCCGGTCTCCCCTACATTTAAGCATATTAATTTCAGATGCATTAAAAGCAGGATTATCAACTACTACATATTGGTCTGCTTTTATTACACACCATACATTGCTTACTACAAAAAACTATACTTTTAACTTCAAATTATTTTTTAACTAAACGTACTCTTGTACTGGCATATGCTTGATCAAGCAGAATGGTCATTCTGCCCTATTTTAAAAGCGTCCAAATAAATAAATGCCAAGAACACAACATCAGACCACTGTTGCTTATTATACAGGGAACAAATTCTGAATATTAAACCAATGAAAGATGCCAGTGCAAAATACCAAATATCAAAAGAACCAAGCATTGTAAATGCATGAAATAAATAGAGGAATAATGAACGCATTTTTAAAATCCAGACTAAACTTTATTCCATAAGTAATTTATAAGCAGAGAAGTAGAATTTTTAAGCATGAGCATATTATAAGCGTGTATAAATACTGAATAAAGTATGAGCCTCCAGAGGGAGGATGCATGCTATTTAATATGCTTTTTTTATAGTTAAAGTAGTTTAATTAAAAATTCTATAGGAGTTCCTGGTAAAGTTTTATATTATGGAAAATAAATTATATCTGGGGCATTCTCAAAATCTTTTGACTTTTGGGGGAAAAAATCTGACAAAATTAAACTTTCTAAAATAACATTTTAATCTGATAGACGAATGCCTTAATGATTCAAAATAAAGAAAAAATGGTCAGCAGCGAAACTTTTTTTTATTTAACTGAGGTTTAAGTTAAACTTGCGAGTTTAATTTTCCTTACCATTTTACCCCTATAACTTTTTATTTTCGTCTAAATATTTACTTATAATGAATTTGCATAGTACCCACAGGACATTCAAATAAGAAATAATAACAATGTAGTACTTTTAATACAGAATTTTTGTGTAACATTGTCTTAAAGGGGTGTTAAAGAAGGGACGGTAAGGTAAAAAACGGGGATGGTATTGGAAAAAAGGGACGAAATGGTAAAAAAAGGGACGGTAAGGATGGAACGGTAAGGAAAATTACCACCTATTTTTAGGAAAATCATGTTAAGACTAAGTGATAGCCACAATGTTCATTGATTTTTAGAAACAGTTGTTAACATTGGATTAATTTTTTTTTTTTTTTTTTTTTTTTTTTTTTTTTTTTTTTTTTTTTTTTAATTTACCTCGAAAAGTGCAGGAATAAACCTTGGGGACGGTGAGACTACCAATAAAGCCACGATGCCTGAAATTGATATTTAAATGCTGATTTAAATTCTACAGTAAAATTCCTGCCAAAGAATTTTAGACATTATTTCTCTAGTATACTTCTGCATGAGAAAAAACTTGAAAAAAATTCTGTGGCTGCATCTGAAATGATTTTCTGTATAATTTTAGAAGAGGGATGGTAAGGAATCTAAAACGCAGGGACAGAGTTTAAAAAATAATAACAACCCTAAAAATGTGTGCAGATAAATTTTTAGCTACATATTTATGTAAAACAATAGTTCCAGTTTCAGAAAAAAATTACATCAAATTATTTTTATTGAAACAATTTTATCCAGACAGCTCCAAACTTAAAAATCAGCATCAGGGACACTGGACGGTATAGGAGTTTTCCAGGTGTTTGGACCCCCCAACATCGTCCAAAACTTATTTATCTCGTTAATATTGTTGTGCAATCATGCAATGGGATGTTCCCCAGTATATGAAAGGAAAAAAACACAAAAAAGTGTATTAAAATAAAAATTATTATTCAGGGACATGAAAGTCAAAAGATTGTGAGAATGCCCCATCTACTGAAATCATCTTTTCAGAAACTAAGAAAAGGCCAAATTAGAAAAAGGGGGAGTGAAAATTATGGCTAAAAAACGATGGGATATCGAATTTCCAAGTTCATATCATGGTACTTATTTAGCATTTTCCATTACCATAAAATCCCATTAATCTGCCCCCCAGACGCAACAAAAAATCATAAAATAATCAGAGGGGTGCTTACATGGGATTAAAAAGGTATGTAATATATATTCGTGGGTAGGGAGGGGGGATGCTAATTGCCGATTGTCGAAAAATATACATTTTTGTATAAATTGAGGGAAGATGCAAACATTATGTATGTACTATAATGATTATAGAAAATAGAAAAGCAGTATAACTTTGCGATTAGCGGTGATTTTGGTTTAAAGAAAATGCTGAATTACAGAAGTTTTGAAACTATAATAGAATGCTTTTAGAATGCTTTTAGATAAATAATAGTAGGTTGAGGTAGGGGAGGTATGATACACTTTTTTTTTTACTAATTTTTTACAACCCTTAGAAACCTGTTTTTAAACAAATTTTTCGTGTTTTTTTATAAAGTGACCTTTTATTCATTTATTAAAAATATTGCGAATTTAAAAAAATAATCATTCAAAAAATATATTCCAATTATTGTGAATGGTTACTAGTGTATCAAATATCCCCATTGCTGGAGAGTATTGATACACTAGCAAGGGAGGTTTGATATAAATCTTGAAATATTTAAGTAAAATTTAAAAAAAAAATGACATTGACATATTTTTTTTTTTCAGAAATGTTTTTTACAAAAATATTTAAACAATTCTATTAACACACTTCTTAGAAAATAAATAATAATAATAATAATAAAAAAAAACCCTAGAGATCTTGCTGCAAGAAAAAATGAAGTGAACATTGCTGATTTGCAAACAATTTAACCTTCCTACCCTTTTGAAATTCTACTCAACCTTCATAAAAACATTTCACACCAGAATTTTTATTTAAAACTATTTAAGATATCTATTTAACTTAGTTACTGCGACTTTTATTTATTTTACTTTTATAAAAAAAAATTCTGGTTCGAATTGAATGAAACGAATTATAGAAATGGGTCGATTAGACCCATTCAGGGTAGGAAGGTTAACATAAATTTAGCACATTTAAGATTTCTTTACCCCTTTCAGGTCAAAGCATTTTCAATGCTAAAGTGTTGAATAAATGAATGGCACCGGAATTTACCAACAACTTTAATTGGAAATAAGAAAAGGGCTATATTTCACTTTCATATTAAATGGAAAATATTTTACAAAATGCTGGTGCCAATGTGGTGTTTGGGAATTAAAATTAAGTATTTTCATAAACATACCACCTCCCCTGAAATAGTTAAAAGAAATACTAATAACTCTATCATTTTGGTAAGTAAAATCGGGGGGGGGGGGATTTAATGTTTTATTAATTTGTCCTTCGTCAATTATAGAAACATCTTCCTTTTCAGGCCATTTAAACTTTTTTCCTTCTACATGACGAGCAAAACGAACTAACCATCTATCATCGCACTGCTTTTATATGTAACCTACACAATGTCTATGAATAGTCTATTTGTTCTTCCTTACCAATTTCAGTAGCTCTTGCTGTAAAACAATAATGAATATTACAGTCCTATATTAGTTTACAACTTAAAAAACTATTAAATTTCAAATACAGTCGTCCCCGTTTAAAAGAATATTGACGGTTCCAGAAATAATATTCGATTAAGTGGGCAATTTGATTAAACGGGGAATCATAACTGTATTATTTAATTCATAATAGAAAGGCAAAGTAACCATCTACGGTATATTTAATTAACAGCATAATAAATAGTTAATAGAATAACATAAATTAAAATAAATGCAAATGCTAATATAAAGTAAATACATATTAATTTAATGTTAGTAATACATTTATATGGTTTACATCACACTTAATGCAGCTCGTTTCAATTTGGTCAAAACTTTGCTACTTCTAATTTACGTTACTTATACTGCCTTAAAAAATCGCTTAAAATTGTCTTCTTCAAGGGGAATTTTAAAGAAGTAAATATCGATCGAGTTGTTTTTCGAATGAGTGCAAAATATCACAACTACCATCTCGAGTCTCGAAGTGACGGCGCATTGCCATTTAAGCCTGGTTAACAGCAAGAATTGATGGCGGGGAGATCAATGTGGGGAAATCACTTGACCTGTCTATTATACACCTGCCGGCCGAAATCATTGCAGGAAGAACTGAAAATTTGTTTTCAGCGTAAAGGAACAGATAATGACAAAAGGTGGAAGGAAATTTCATCTGAAACATGCTTTCCGCGCTAATTTTCAAACATTGGTCACACAGTTTTTATTCGATTAAGCGGGGACGTTCGTAAAAGGTATTTGGTTTAAGCGGGTAAAAATAACATAGAACCAATAGGAATAAATTCGGTTCCGGAGGATTCTATTCGAATAAGCGGGGTATTCGATTATTCGTGACCGGATTAAGTGGGGAGGACTGTATACAAGTGTTTCATTTCTCCCCAGCACTAATGTATCATTTCTCCCTATCATGCCTTATTGGATTTTCAATCACTTTGTACAAATGCAGTTGCAAAATGCCAATCTGCTTTCTGGTAAAACTCACCCTAAGAATGTGCGTTACAAATAAAAAAATTACAAGATATTATCTTCACAATAATAAGAATTATGAAAGAAAATCAATATTTAAAAAAAATTACATTGCCATTCCAAAAGTCTTCAAAATTAAAAGGAAAAAAAACTATGTCAGTTCTTCACTGCTTAAGTCCAGCTAATGATGACCTCTGCTAATAAAAGAAGCCTTTTCATGTGTTAAAATGGCTGTTAATGCTATTTGTTGAGAAAAATTGTCAATGTATCAACCCTCCCTATGTATCAAACCTCCCCTACCTCTCCTACCAATATATGTCATTAACATGATGATAGAAAAATGACAGAAATTTGGTAATTTAAAGTAATTAAAGAACACTCAGAAATTTAAGTTGAAAATGTTCTAAAATATTTTCTAAAAACAATAAAATTTTATGCGGTGTCGTCATTTGCTATAAATTAAGATCAATAACCATACGATTTTTTTAATCATGATTTCTGATCTATGAATACTAAATAAATAGGAGACCGGCTAACTGCGCCTATGCCGACCCTTCTTTGCCTCCCCCTGTATGAACTGCACTCGGCGTCACGGGGCACCGATATATCATTATCACCCTAGTCTCCTGTACTAATGGTCACGAAGTGAGAGCTTTTTTTGCTAGAAAAACTCTTATCTGTTGGCGTTAATTCGCAAAATTGAGCGCTTTATCGATAATTTGGGCTATCAATAATGTTTATTCTTAAACTCATAAAACTTTTATGCACATATATATTATATATGTATATAATAAAAATTTTCGTTAATAATAACTATTAAATCGCAGAAAAATCGACATTATAAAAATGTATATTCGTTAATATAAAATGCACAAATTGAAAAAAAAAAGGAAATAAATAAAAGTATGATGATAAAAAATCCATATATAAATATATGGATATACCATATATAAATATATAGATAAATACACCTTCTATAATACACAAGAGATTTAAACATTGAATAATTTTTTTAAAGTACTTTAGAAGAGAAAATTTTATGAAGAAATAACACTTGTTACCTAATAATGCATTTTCCTCTCAAGAATATTATTTTTCATTTAGAAATATATTTTTTTAAATATTTGACATAGGATAATTATGTATGAAACAAATATTTTCGTCCGGTTTAAACTAATTTCTCGTTGACTGTGCCATCGGATGGGTCATTCTAAGATTCTTCAAGAATTTCAAACATAACAAATATTAACATTTAAATACAGATATTTCGCATTTCAATTAATATGCTAGAAATAATTTTCACCTTAAAATTATTTTTTGTATTATTTGAAAGAAAGATGTCGAGGGAAGAAGAACAACATTCTAAATACAGGGATATTCTTGCTGCTGAAATATTCATATGAAGGACGCTAATTAGTACTTCTTTTATTGCTCTTAATATTATTGTTTTTACTATTATTATTATAAACTTGTTTCGAACTATGGTATTTAGAAATTAATCTATTATTTTCTTTCAAAACTTTTTTTTTTTCAAATTCTAAAGTAAATTTTCAAATTCTAAAGCGGTTGCACGATGTTTTATAATTGAAACTTAAATATGTATTTCTTGATAAAATTAAATTTTTACTAAATATATATTTCTTATACTCACGCACGATGCTCTTGTGCACATGCTTGTAAATTAATAATAATAAAAATAGGAGTATTAAAATCTCATGAATTCAAAACTGAGAATTGTGTTATCATTTGAAAAACATGCATCAAAGGTAGGTAAAGAAACTTCATTTCTTAAGTTGTACCGCAACACAAAATTTTATGACACATTGTCTGGTTAATTTGTATTCTTCAAGGAATAAAATTAGAAGGCCAATTGAAGCGATTTTTGATTGAATAGCGTTTCTCATTTCAGATAAATAAATTACTTATGCAGTTATAAGCCATTCTTGTTAAGTGACGACAAGTTTTTCTTCTTTCTCGCACTGCTGCATCATAAATTTGGTTCAAAACGCCAACTTTTACAGTATTTTCTGTAAAATCCTCTGTTTTTACCATAAAATGGAAAAGTCATTCGATTACACAGTTTCTGAATAAGAACACCATCTAATTTAATGCATTTTCGAGCAAAAATGAATTCAGAAATGTGTCAGAAAATAGCTTCTTTGAATTTGAGAGCAGCCTTAAGACTGTTTTCAAATCCAAACTGATTACTTTCCAGAATTCATATTTGTTTGTACTTGCATGAGAGTGACAGATGCTGATTTAGAAACTATGAAATCGAACGGTTTTTTCCAATTTTCATTAAAGGCAATCTTTCACAAAATGCTGTTAAAAACATTTACCATTTGAACTTAATTTTCACAATGCGTTCTAAACTGAATTTCCAGATGTGACAATCCGGTAAAATTTTCCTCAAACAGCAATCGTTTGTAATTCAACATGTAATCCAGTTATCAAAAAATGAAAGATTATTAGATTCTAAATCAAGTCAATAGTCATGTCTGCAAGTGACATGCTTTTACGTTTAAAAATTAGTTTGCAAATTAGAAAATTTTGAGGGAAACTCTTACTGTAGCCCTTAAAGCTTTAAAAAAATTACCTCCATCCACATAATATTATGATTTTCTAATTCCGTATTAAATCAACGCATCTTCTCCAAATAAAATTTAAAGGTTTTATTTATCTATAAAGATAAAATATCCTTTTTAATAATAGATGATTTCCTATAAAAGAAAAATACATTTTAAATAATAGTGTATATTTGACTTTATGACTTGATCCTCAAAATATTAAATTAAATTTTTGCTGACTTTTAAAAGCCACATTTTTAAATAGAACTGATGAACTAGTTATTTGGTATCTGAAAGAGAATATAAATACATGAATAGATGAAAATTAGTATGTTGCGATAGAAAAATTTAACATATGATTTTTAAAATAATCCTAAATTAAGTCCTTCTCCATTTTGCTTCATTAAAAATGTAATACTGATAATAATAGTAATACTACAACTTATAGTTATAATCTTGTTAATTTAAACAGGCAGATGACTGACAGATTTGTTATTATTCGAGAAAAATTTTTTGAAAATCAATGAGCTTTTGATTATAAAATATTAAAAATCGTGACAAATAGTATATAAAAGTGTCAGCTCTAATTGTTTCCCAATAGCTAATTTCTTAAACAATTAGCTTTAGAAGAATAGTTTCAATAGGAAACGTGTTTTAAAGTTGTTCTTCATCCTATTACATCCGTGTACGTAAAAAGTGTTATTTTTTAAAGTAACAATTTTTTTTTTTTTTTTTTTTTTTTTTTTTTTTTTTTTATGGAATTCAAGTACTATATATTTAGCAAAACTTTCTTCGTATACTAATAAGTAAAACAATAAAAGTTTCATTTTTGTACAAATAAAACTTACCGAGTTATGATGACTTGAATTTTATGAATTTTCAGCATTTTTTGTCATTAATAAACGGTCAAGTGCGAGTATTACTCGCGCACAGAGGATTCCGTACAATAATATATAAATTAGTAAGTGTATTATTAAAAAAATACCGTTGCTAAAAGAGTACTAAGACTTTGCAAAAACTATACAACGTAGGATTGGTATAGCTATATAGTATACAGGGTACAAAGGAAAGTCATTCTAACCTGAAAATACTTGTGAACGGCGAGAGCTACGGCTATGCAAGTGAGGTAACGGTACAGCAAACCGACTACGCCCGACCTAATGCAAACCACAGCAGCGCCTCTAGTGGCGAAATTTGGAAGATAGCCATTGGAAATCGAAAACGAAAGAGGTAGAGCAAATTTTTCAATTAGAAAGTTTTAGAGCATCAATTAATTAGTACGAAACGACATTTGATTCACACGGATAAGATAAATCGTCGCCTGCATATCCAAAAATGTCCGAAGTCGATGAGCGACGATTCTACTTTGCGTATTCACATTCCGGAAATGTAGCAGTGCACAATTGCAGATTGCGACGTTGTACTGTGCTGTAAGGTCTGTAAAAATTTAATTTCTAATGCATTTAAAATTTTAGATTAACCCTTTCAGGGGCATAAGAATTCTGTTCGTAAACTGGTGAAATAATTGACTGACACCAGCATATTAAAATGAATTTCTTAAAAAACAAAACCCCGCTAATCTGCATTTTCATTACAAAAGCAAAATTTTTTAAAAATATTCTTGGAGCCATTTGTCAGTTTTGGAATAAAATTAGGTGACTAGACAGTCTAGCCATCGCCTTTGAAAGGGTCATCGCATTGAAGAGGCTTGCAATAGACGTTCCATGCTGAGAAATGCGCATGCAGAATTAATCTCACGAATACAAACGTGTCGTGATATATCGTGACGTGAGCAATGGCGAAATTTCCGAACATACAGAATATTAACTTTTTATCAATGTGAGACAGTTTCATTTTCGATTTGCAGTGGCAATTTTCCAAATTTCGCCGTTAGGGCGCTGCTGTCGTTTTCATTAAATCAGGCTTAGTCGCTTTACTATAACGTTACCTCACTTGCATAGCTGTAGCTCTCTTCGTTCGCAAGTATTTTCAGGTTAAATGGACTTTCCTTTGCACCCTGTGTACTAGAAAAGTATAAATGGATATACCATGAAAGTTCAAAGATATATGGAACCTAAATAATCTCAAATATAGCTGTTCTGTATATGAGTTTTCCATATAGGTTTTTAGTTAACCTTTAAAGACACGGTAGGTGTATTGAGAGAGCCACTCAATGCAAACTAATCGCGAATCCCATAGTATTTATGTGATTAATTCTCTTTAAATTAGTCTGTTTTTAACAATTCGACGTTTATTGATTTTATACTGCTACTGGGCATTTCATTACACAAATATATCCTTAAAATTTGTTTTCTAGGCTTTAAAAGCCGATGGAGCATAGATTACGCCGTTCCTGTTATTATGTATGTTCAAACCGTACGTGTCTTTAATTGTTGATATCTCGGCTAATTACCGACGATTTTTTCCGAAATTCATGATCAACAATGCTTTTATACTTATACTACGATTGGTATCTCTAGCGCTGCACAACATCTTCAGCGCACCTTTGCTGAATGTCCGTAAATCGAAATTTGTGTGTAACGGAAAAATGCGATTTTCTCAAAAACTATGTGACCTAGGGTAATCGCTATAATTTTCCTGCAAGATTTAAATTAATGTCTACTACCTCTAATTTTTTCGTAATTTTAGTTTCAATAGATTCGGAATTAAGATGGAGGGGGGGGGGGGGGGGGACATATTTTTGCACTGCATTTTCCACCATAACTTTCAAAATATAATACCTAAAATTAAATGAAATATATTTTTGATTTCAGCGTTACAAAAGCTTGCACACGATACCCCTCACGATATACAAAGAAAAGATTTTATTTTCAAGTAACTTAATTAACCCCTGTACATTTTCCTAAATATATTTATGAATATTTATTAATCTGTAAATATGTGGGTCAATAATCTTTATTAATTGCCCCAATTTGAACTTTCCACGTTGCATAGTTTACGAGTAAAAGGGCTGTGACAGACAGACAGACACAGGAGTGATCTTATAATGGTTCCGTTTTTACTTTTTAAGCACGGAACCCTAAAAACGGAAAAACGCTTTTTATCCAAGCGTTACAAGTAAAAAATTTTCTGAACAATGGTGGGTTTTTTTTAATAAACATTAGATATTTCTTCGAATACCCTGAAAGAGCTAACAAAATATGGATCGGCAGTTTGCACCGGGCCCATTTAAATCGGAAGTCCCCCCTCTTTCGTAGTAATTATTACTAAATATCCTCTACTTGAGAAATTATAGTTCATTTTAATATTTTATTTTTATTTATTACGTTGAATATATTATAAGATGTAATGCAGACCCACGTGCTTAAGTATTGTGATTATTGTCGCCAATATTTACCATGGCGGGATTTGCATCCAGAAGGGTGTATTCCGATCGAAACTGCTTATTTTCTGATTCATTTTAAAATTCCTTTTTGCTCTCAAACGTATCAAACTAGGAAATTCTCTTATTTAGAAACTGTATAATGTGCCGTGCTTCTTAATTTTTTGATTAATGCAGAAAATACCGTAAAAAACGCTGTCAAAGTTGGCGTTTTGAACCGAATTTTCCGAAGCGGGCGATCTGGGAAGGAAAAAAATGGTCATACTGAGAAAATAATTGTTTAAAAATCAAATTCTAATTAATTGAGCTGAAAATGAAATCACACGGCATGTTAAACATGTCTTCAGAAATCACCCCAGCAAGTTTCATGTTTTTACTTTTAAAAATGAGTCTGAAAATGTCTCAGAAAATTTCGAGCTGTTGAAGGTGGAAAAATATTTTTTCGAATACACCCTTAAGGCAACCTTCAATACAACGGTGGATTGCTTATCTCACCCCTTCGAGCGCAGTTCATACAGAAGAGGCCGAAGCTGTAGGCGCAATTTATGATCTCCTCCTACCGCAAGCATAATTGATGTACGCCCAAATAAATAAATACAAATCACAAAAATATCAGTAACTGGAAAAATATTGCAAATGAAACTAATTATCACTCAGAACAAATTGGGTTGGATCTCTAAGAGTCAGTGTTGTCAGACTTTTAAAACAAAAAATACTACAGCTACCATCGAAAATAAAGTACAAAATACTTGTGCTATAAATTCGATTTTGGCAGCATCTACTGATCAATCAATTATTAATAGCCAATTAAATAAGGTAAAAACTTCTATCAAATTTTTGTGCTTCAAAAACGTGTAAGAGTTGGCAGCTATGCATTAAATACTACTATAAATTCTTTAAAACACTAAATAAGTTTTTTTTTTTTTTTTTTTTTTTTTTTTTTTTTTTTTTAACAGCACATTTAACATATTTAATGAAAAACGTTCATTATCATCACGTTCATATCTCCATGGAGGGAAATAAACAGGAAACTAATGTTTTGTTATATTGCCTTTTTCAGACTGGCAAAAGTTGCATTTTGTTTATGTTACTTACTTTTGTGTTTGTACACGTTACTTGTGAATTATGCTACTGTGCAAAAAAAAATCTGACAACACTGTTGAGAGTAGAAAGCCTGGTTCTAAATCTAGTAGGTTACCGGCAACCCCTTTGGTTGGCAATGTCATGTTTACATTCGGCATGCCTTTCTGATGTGACACAAAAGAAAAACCTTGGATCTAAAATACTTGACGTGCAGAGTAGAATTTTTTAGGGGGAAGGGGACACTTTCTCTGAATTTTTTGAAATTTTCTAATTTGTTTACAAAGTGTGTGGGGGGGGGGATGGGGGGGGGGGCATTTGATTGAAAATGGCAATTATCTATACGACGGCTGGTCTAATGTGTCAATGATGGCAAGACACTCTAGTTCTATAACAAAATAGTTCTTTTCATAATTTCTCAACCATCTAGAATAGTGTGCAATTGGATGTAAAAAATTATTACTCTCTGGCTGTTTAAGAACTGCACCTACTGACACCTGCAAGGCATCAACAAACATATGGAGGGCTAATTTAGGGTCATAAATTTTCATGTTTAGCAATTAAGGCATCTTTTATTTTTTCGGAAAGAATTTTGACAATCTGAGTTCCATTCTCATATGGTATTTTTCTTAAATAATTTAATGAAGGAGTGTCTGATTTCTGCATATTTATCTGTAAATTTATGATAGACATTAATGGATCCTAGGAATGTCTTGAGTTCTTTTACATTTGAGGGGGGTTTTAATTTTTTTATAGCTTCTATATTAGTATTAACAGGCGTTAAGGCACCATTTTTTGTTTCATAACCTAAGAAATTAATTTTATTCTGTCGCTTTAGATTTTGGAATAAATTAATTAAGGTAAAATGGCGAAATTCTTTTATTCTTACATATATATATATATACATCTTTATGAAAGAATTTTCCCTCGAATCATATGTCCAGTGGATTATTTTAAACAATAGGAAAATCTGATTTCTGTACTTTCTTCCATTCTTTAAAAATTACATTATGCTTTTCTTATTTTAGGCTTAGCCACATCATTTTTTACGGAAGAAAACAGAAATATAGCAAAAGATCTGATTGGTTTACTCGAAGAAACTAACCAAGAAATACCACACTGGCTGTATAAGATAGGCTGAATATAGATACCAGAGCCTAAATAAAGCAACACTGGAAATATTTTAGTAAGGAAATGTATGCTTTTTCATTTATTACAGCTTTTGAGGTATTTTTTATGTTACATATTCAATTTTCTGTTTTAATCAGTATCTGGCCTTATTTTCATAATTATTGAGATTCTTCACAATGAATTTTTAAAAATAGCAACACTCCAGTCCCATATGTTTAACCCTTTATATACCAAATTACGAATTCATGAAAATTTCATCTTCTAATGTATTTTTTGTGAATTTTTGAAACTTCATTAGAATATTTATACGATCATTTAATAAATTTTAGAAGGATTTTGCTAATTAAAATTAACTAATTAAATTTGAATTTGTAAGTATTTTGTGTATTATTTATAACTTTACTCAAATCTTTTATTTAAAATATATATTTTTAGCATTTTATAGAATTAGGAAATTTACAAATATAATGCTTTTACAATAGCAATATAGAAATATTTCCTAACTGAAACTTTTCTCTCCACAATCTTTCAACGTAAAGATATCTGAAAACATGCAAATAAAAAATAAATCATCCTTTTAAATATATTTTTCTTTTGTGCAACCAAATAACGCTTTTGGAATGAGATAAAATAAAATATCTGTTACTCATTCTAAACTGTAATAATACTAATCGATGTATTAAATTAATTTTTAACCAGTTTTTTTTTTTTTTTTTAATGGTACTTTAAAGTACCGTCTGGGAATAAAGGGTTAATGGATATTTATGAAAATATTATCATCCACACCCACAATCTTGCTTCATTCTTAAGCAGGTTATAATTCTAACTTATGGCTCACCCAGTAATTTATATTAAATTTTAACATTATACGATCTGAAAGAAGTGTTCTGTATTTTTTAAGTTGAAATATTCCATTATTTATTGATTAAATACTTTAATTTAAATAGTTATGGCAAAAATTAAATTGTCTCTTATAAATCAAAATGTTATTTTCCATCCTCGAAGTATGACACAATGAAAAAAAAATAGAACAAAGTTCATACTAGGGAAAAAAATAATCATGCATTATGGAATACAGTGCAGAACTAAAAACATTCCGTAAATGTTGTATAGTGCATGAATAATGCACCATTATAATTTTGAGTATGTATCTTATTGTGAGAGGGGGGGGGGGGGGAGTAACCCATTGGGGACGAGTGACCGGTATACGTGCCACTTAAGACGTCCAGAATCCTTCATTACAGGGCTATGACAGGGGACTATTTTATAATTATATTTTTCACCACTTTTTTCAAGCAAAAATCTTTTATATATGCATTGACAGCATTTGTAAGAGAAATATACTACAAAATGTATTTTTTTTTAAATAGTGGTGCGAGCAGAATATAGAAATAGTCGACTGTGGTAGCCCTGTCATTATTCTCACCAGTTATTTTTAATTGTAAAGTTTATTTAATCAGACCATTTTCGGGATTCAATTACAGAAAATTTTCTGTTCTGAAAAACTGGTGATTAAAGATTAAAAAGTAAGCAAAAGGCTCTCGTCGCGAAGGGGTTTAATGACCAAGGTAGAAATGATAATAAAAGAAATTCTTGACGCGTGCTATAGAAATATACTACCCCTTAGAAGCCCTATATAGAAATATAGGGATTTAATGACTAAGGTAGAAATGATAATAAAAGAAATACTTGACGCGTGCTATAGAAATATACTACAACATTTATTTTTTAAAAATAGTGGTGCAAATAGAATATAAAAATAGACGTCAGTGGCAGCCCTGTTATCAGTCAATATTGTAATTTCGGCTTCTGGTGCTGGTCTAAAAAAAATTAAAATAATAATAAAAATATGCTCCGTCTCAAATGGGATAATACAGAATTGCCATCACTTTATTTGTTAATTTTAGTGTATAACATTATGCAGTACATTTAAATAAATATTACTGCCAGATAACAACGGATAATATATAAAACTTCACAACTGCACTATCATCCAGAAACAGCAAACAAGGATTACAGATAAATTTAAAATTATAAAATTTGCTTTATTAATATTGTTATTGTTGTTCTAGATCAGGAACAACAAACCTATGTCACATTTGATGCAAATGGTACTTGAGAGAATACTTATGGCATGCAATTTATTGAAATTCTAAATCAGTCAAACTCCCTGAAATTCTGAACCATCATATCATTGAACTATCCACTCAAAAACATATGACTCCCCCCCCCCTTCCCCCAATCTTCTTTCTCGATTTCATTCAACATTTGCTAATGATTTTCATAGAAAAACAGAGAAATCTAGGAAATCAAAGTATCTTTTGCTTTAATTTTTCTAAAATTTGTGCATCATTTAACACATCTTGATCTGCATGTGAGGAATTATTGAACTGTTACTGTAATTTGTTAATTAGTTTTTAGTTATTTAAAAGGACAAAAGTATTAATAAAATATGCCTTTTTAGGCTGTCTGCTGATGGTGAATAAACGTAAAAAAATGGTATTTATAAAGAAATTAAAAATATTTCTTATAAATAAATACCAAACAAAGGCTACTAGATTTTTTCAGTCCTTATAGATAACTTACGCTAATCATTTTTAGGGATTTAATTAATTAAAAGAATCATAAATTAATAATAAATGAGATTACTAATATATTCAATACTGAATAACAAGGAATATTTTTTCCTCTAATATACCGACTTCATGGAGGGGAGGGAAATTTATCTGGCAGAGGACTGACTGCTAACATAATTCTATTATGTATAAAACTCAGTGAACTTAGTCACTAGTCATTTTATTACTATTTTGATTTGCTTTTATTCAAGTGATGCTTTCCTCAACCCTATTATGTATAATTTTTTATTGTGTAACTAATTTCATTGCCACGGCTGGTAATCTAAGACTGATTAGATTACAATCTTAAAGAAGTATATAAAACATGACCTGTTGGGCTAAAAAATGGAAAGTGCAAGATAATAAAAAGTTTCAAATGTAGTGGACTGGAAAATATGGTGCGATTAATAAAGATAAGTTTTTCTGCATTTTATGTTCCAGGATAGTGGTAGGCAGTAAGTTTTCTGAAAAATGGCATTAGGAAATAAATCACAATCCTCTTTCCCGAAAATTTTCTGAAGAACAAAGAGTTCATTGCCAGTGCAATTTAAGAGAAAAATAAACTTTTGACATCTATGATTAAATATATCAGCCATGATTCTCAAACTAGTATCACTAGTTTCTCGGTTGTGAGTGAATGCAATTGCCGTACATGATCAATTTTTCTGGAGAGTTTTTGTAGGAAGCTGGGTATCAAGATTTTTTTTACTTTAATCAGTTTCATAAATAACTTCTTATTTTATTACTTTGTTCATAAGTCACAATATTGAAATATCAGTGTACCGTGATATAAAGATGTCGATTTATCACATTTAATTCCAGATATAGCCCAATCCTAGTTTAGACTTATTGAAATAGTGTATATGTAATTAATTCAATCATAGAGGTCCTTCTCTAGGTCACTATTTTATTATATTTTTATAGTCCTCAAATAATTTATTCTACCAAATGTTCATTCAAAACCTTTCATTTTAAAGAAAATCGTAACTTTAATTTGATAAAAAATAACCAAATGGTCACTTTCGTTACCTTCCCTCTTTGTTTCTCTTACTGACTTTTTTTCTTATTCTTTTCTCTAATCAGGGCTGAAACTAGCCTCTTTTGCACCAGGGGAAAACATGGATTTTGGCTCCCCGTCCTCTACAATTCCTCCCCCGCAAAGTAAATTTACAAAGAAAATTTTACTTAGTTTCTATAATAGTCGACTTATGTAATCATAAAATACGTAACACGGAACTGCGTAATCAGCTTTGTCAAATATTGATTCAATAAAACCTTGAAAATGGATTGTTGGTATTCTTTCTGTTGGGAAAATTTATGTTTTTCTTATAAGGCAGGATTCATTTATAGACAGTTGTCACCTAGAAGTGGCAAAAGGACAAAAAAAAAAAAAAAAATATTTGGGATTATAAAAGCTCCTTTGACTTTAAAGCTTTGACTTACTAGTCATGGCTCCCTGAGTGATTTTTTTTCTGCACCTCTACAAATGATATATTCTTTTATAAAAACGTTTTTACTAAGTATTGTATTTTGCATACCTACTTTCCCCCCCTTTGTTTTTAGTATCCTGGGCAGTCTTTCAATCTCACCCCTTCTAACTAGAGAAGGTTCCCAGCTGACAGATCGAGATTTTGTCAGGAGCGGTGTCATTGGAAAGCTCTTACCATTGGGATTAAGGAAATGTGTACAACTACCCGTACGAATGCAACTGGTGAAGAGTTATAGGCCGATCTATTTCTGTCATTTATTGATTTCTCCAGGCACTAGCAATGCAGGAAAGATAATCTGTGTGGTGGAAAAGAGAGTTGACGGATTACAGGGATTACCGAGAAGATAGTTTATGCTTGGTGGTAACTTCACGGATGGTAGTGCATTTCTGAGATGAAATGGCTGAAGCACGAGTGTTTCTAAAACCAGGTACACACAATGAAAGGGGATGTTTCGCAGTTGTCACAGGTGTTTTTAAAGCATGCCTGTTTAACTGATCAAAAGACTGGATCTGTGTCTATAATTAGAAGCCTTTTAAAAGGCATACCAATGTGTGTCATCGAATGTGGGCGAGGAGTTAGTTCCTGATGTTCTTTAAAGCATACTCCAAGTTAGTGCAGTGCAATTAGTTATATATGATTGTGAAAATGTGGTCACAATCTTCTGTTTCTTACTAGAGGGAACATGGAACCTTCACCCACTTCACACTGGCAACATGCTATATAAGTGTACTGTAAGCTATCTTTTCTACCACGCAAAGTGTCTTTCCGGCATAACTAGCGACCTGGAGAATTCATTACAGAACTACATCGGCCTATAACTTTTCACCAGTTGCCTTCGGACAGGTTTCTATGCATTTCCTTGATGCCCATGGTAAGAGCTTTCCAACGGCACCACTCTCGACAAAATCCCGATTTGGCAATTGAGGACCTTCCCTAGTAAGAATGGATCTCGATTCAAAAAATAACTGCAGCAAAAGTACAGGGTGGCACTTTTCAGTTGCCAACATGCCTAGAAATGGCAAGAGACGAGAAAAAATCTTTTTGGGAGATAAAGGCAAGGGCGACTTTACTAGCCATGGTACCCTGTCTGAGATTTTTAAAGTATTTTACATTGTGCATTCCTTCCTCCCCCCCCCCCTTGTTTTTATTGTCCCTGGCATCCACTCGACTACGCCCATATCAAGACGGAAAATAAGAAAGAAACCTCCATGCAGGCTGGACAATGTCACAAAGACATGAATAAACACTGACCTTGAAAAATGATAATGATTCTTCCTACACAGGAAGTGATTTCCATGGCAGAAGGCATAGACATGGTATATTTGAAATGGAATATTAAAAATAGCCTAAAAGAACAGTTATTTTCTTTTATTCATTGTCAGTCTTGTACTGTAGACAAATCTTTTATCTATTTATCAGTTTTAATGCATTTGGTTCAGTTTTCCTTTTGGATTGTCTGGCTGCAAGACATTTTTATCCAAATTTCATATATGCATTTTTGTATAAACGAAAAGCAAACGCATTTGGCGTCTCCTTCCCCTTCCGTTCTGTCGACTGGGCACATTCTCCCTTCCCCCCACCAGTTTCGACCTAAATCTACATGTGTCACCTGCACGACCACTCCATTGTCCAAAACTTACAGTTTAGGCTGCAATCTGCTGCAACGACATCATCGGGCCTTTTTTCTTGTGAGGAACAGTGATGACTGACCAGTACATTGGGCTTTTGAAACAATTTGTCACCATTCAACACTCATTAGACGATAGACCAGGCACGGTGTGGTTCATGCAAGATAGGGCTCATCCATACCGTATACAAGATATTTTTGACTTTCTGGACGAATACTTTGATGATTAGAATTATTGCGTTGAATCATTCAACAGTTAAGGAAAAAGGCAAGGACTAGTCTGCTTTCACCTGACCTCAACCCCTGCAATTTTTGTGGGGCACACTGAAGGACACTTTACCACAAAAATCCTTTAACACTCGATAAGCTGCAGGAGATTATTTGTCAAGCTTGTGTGTTGGTTTCCGGTGACATTACAGAGTGCCACTGACAATTTCATTCTTCATTTGCGACGTGTGTTGTGTGAAAGCTGCACATTCGGAACCATTTATGATGTGATACAGCCTACTTATGGTAATGATGCCTGCCGCTTCATCTATCGGCGCAGTTTGTTACTAAAATTTTGAGGTTTCTGTATCAGATTTTATGGGTTTTTTAATGACCATACCACTGGTTTCATGCTACTATCTATCACCCTTTCAGAATTATTTATTTTCAAAGTTAGGGGGTCCTTTGTGAAGCACCCTGTATTAGCAAACAGTTTTTGTCACTAGTGAATACTCATGTGTGATTAAATTATTAGGAAGTTTTTTCTAATTGTTTACTTTGATCAGTTTACAAGATTTGTTTTATTTTTCATTTATTTTCCGTTATTATTATGAAACAGAAAAAGCAAAAGGGAAGCAGTATAATCAAGTTTTCATAGAATGATATGTGAAAAATTTTTAATGTATAATGGAATCTTGTGAAAGGCAGCATGTTTCTCATTTTACAGTATTCAATTTAGATGTTAGTTTCTCAAGGAGGAAGGAGTGATATAAAGAGCATCTTGATCAGACTAAACATTCAGAAATTTCTGCATAAGAAACCATATTACAGTTTTCATTATATATATTTTTAACGTTATGTATTAATTAGAACATTGCAGATCATGTACATTGTAAAAATTGTGTTTTTCGTGATCACATGTTGACAGGTATGAAGTTACATCATTTCATTTTTTTACCCAGTTACCTCAAATTCAAACTCTGACCATTCCATTAGGCTATAATCATTTACCATTATACTAGTAACGACAATAAATAACAACATGGTAACTCGAAAATTAAGAAAATAATATTACTTTTAAAATTGTTCAAACAAATTTAAATTTCTTTTATAATTCTATGTTTTTGTGATATTGTGATTATTCTTTAACTTTTTCCTTTAAAATATTTACATTTATTGTATTTGAATATTTATTTACATATATTTCAAATAACAGGATATATTTTTAATGACAACTTTTATTTAAATGACAAAATAAAAGACAGTTTGATTCCATACTTTACAAAAGTATATTATTAAATATTTAATAAGAAAATGTACTAATGCATCTTATTCTTATATATATACAATGTGTCCGCTAAAGTCCGTTGTCACCCCAATAATTTCTGAACGGCAAGAGCTATATTCATAAAAGTGGGGTCTAGGTATAATAAAGTTCACTGTAAAAAAAAAACGGACTAAAATACGGAAATACAACTGGCAATCGAGACGCCAGTACTATTTCCGTAATTTAACGGAACATTTTCCCGGTAAATAACAGAAAAATTTCCTTTAAATTCCAAAAAAAAAGGAAAATTTTCTGTAATTTACCGGGAAAAAGTTCAGTTAAAATACGGAAATAGTACTGGCGTCTCGATTGCCAGTAGTATTTCCGTATTTTAGTCGGTTTCTTTTATAGTGTTACCATTACCATGCGCTACTGAATGAAACCACCTACGGCCCCACCTGGTGTAAAACTGCGGAGTTAGCCTTCTTATCTTGAAAACGGAAAGAGATAGGGAAAAAAGGTGATTTACAAAGTTGTAGAGCATCATCGATTTAGTACGAAAAGACACCTTTAGGACATTAATGCGAAGAATAGAACGGTTAAAACGGGCATTTGTGTTTTCGTGCTTTCCTACACTGTGACGTCACGAAGCTTGAAAGGAAGGAGAAATGATTATCTTTCGGACAAATGTGCATCCAAATGTGCATTTCAGCTGACGGTGAGAAGTTTGAATATCTCAAATAGGTACATTGTTATAACTAGTTGGGGTTTTTTCTTTCTAAGATCGTTTTGTCACGTCACAGTGTTGGAAATCACGAAAAAACAAAAAACGCACGTTTTAATCGTTCTATTCTTCCCATTAATGCCCACAAGATATCTTTTCGTACTAAATCGATGATGCTGCACAAATTTGTAAATCACTTTTTCCCCTATCTCTTTACTTTTTCAAGATAGGAATGGTAACTCCGCAGTTTTTCACCAGGTGGCGCAGTCAGCAGTTTCATTCAGTAGCACATGGGAACTTTACTATACCTACACCTCACTTTTATGACTATAGCTCTTGCCGTTCAGAAATTATTGGGGTGATAACGGACTTTAACGGGCACACTGTATACAAAATTTCACTAAACTAAATCTTTGTCCTCACTCAATCCTGTGTATTTCTATGATTAAATTTGTGTATTTTTGCCATAAATGTTTTCTAATTGTTTTCACTGCATAGCATTACCATAATCTTTCACATATTAATGTATCCATGACTGTATTCTTGGTGGTGTGCGACAGATAATTATTCATTCTAAAACGAAAGCTAATGTATGTTAAAATTTTGGTTTACATCCATAAAGGTTTTCCATTTGTTTTCACTACATAGCACTGATACAGGCTCTGTCTTTTTATTACATAAAAATTTCATCATTTAGAAGATCAGTGATTCAGTCATTATCTGTCACAAACAAGTAACGTTAAGAGACAGAGCCAATAGCTTTTGCTGAAAAGTAGCTGGAAATCTTTACAGATAAAATATATGTTTAATCCATGTATTCGTACCAAAGTATATGTTCTTGCAAAAGAGCCTCCCAGGGATAGATCCTCATCTGTCACAAACAAGCAGACACACCAAAAGACTATACATTAGGCGCTCTCAAAGGCCTATGACAATGTTATGCAATAGAAACATCAGAAAATCTTCGAAGGGTAAATATGTAAGTTTAATTCATGCAAAATAAGGAGCGATAAAAGATATATATTAATTTTAGAAATGTTCTTATGTGGTAATTTTAAAAGTACTGTATATTCTTAAATTCAGTTTGAGTTTGATTCTAAATATTTTAAATCTTTGCTCTAACAGATGTAGAACTTTGAAATAATCTCTTTTACTTATTCTTAATATCTAATGTACCACTTACGTTGCTTTTTAGGTATCACTTTTGGAGTCTTTGGTTAATGAAGTGGAAGAGATCTTCCAAGTGTTTACCAAGAAATGTTTTAACCAAGTACTTGTATGTATACTAGAGAAAAAAGAAAATAAACATAGTTAACTTTAATAGTTTCATTTTTTACATCATGTTTTACAGTCCTCTTCAATAATTCTGCTATTTCACTTTTGATCACTTTTAATTATTTTTCATCCTACTTGCTTACAAGATTATGCAGTTGAGCTAGAGAAATAAATTTGGGAAAAGTCACACAGCTTGTTGCCAACAAGTTAAATAAATGTCTATACATTTGAATTCAATTTTCCAATGGAGCAAAAACCATACCCATTGTTTAAATGGAGTTCCAGTACCTGCAGCTTATTCTGCCAAGCTGTTTACATGGCAGACCTGATGTTATTGCCAATAAGGTTATCTGTGCAATATGCCTGCCAGTTGTCAGCCCAGATAGCTCAAACAGTAAAATATTGATTATGTAAGTTAAAGGTTCAGCAGGGTTTGAGTCCTTTCTTAGAAATTTTTTTGCTCAGTTAGAAAATTGAATTTTGTTGGATATATTTACCAATCAGTATGATTGAGTAAAAAATAATAGGGAGACTATGCACTATTTTCACTCTGATAATTCCAATTTTTATCATATATTTCCTCATGAACTGGTTTTTAGACAGATCATAGGCTTGGCCTCCATCCCTTTTTTCCCTGCATTACTACACTAACTTATTGCAACACATTTTTACCTTTTGTATTTTCTTATTAGTAAACATGTTTTTTATTGAGCCAGTTTATCTAAAAAAGCCAAATGCATAAATGCTTATAAAAAAATAAATTCATTGTATAAATCCACAGTAAAAAGTTTACATTTCTGCGAAATATGTTGCTTTGGCATATCTCATGTTTGCTTATAGGACATTTCGTGTCATTTAAATTGCTCAAAAATAACAGATAGAAAATCAAATAATGGCCCAGTGGATTGAATTTTCAGAAAATTTTACAGCCAAAGATATTAAACCAGACAGCAAGATGTAATAAAGAGTTAGACATTTTTGTGGCAAAATTTGTACAATTGCAAAAATATTTCATTACTACAATAATTCCAATGCATTTGCAATAAAATTAAGACAGCGAGCAATAGACACAGAGGACAATCTAAGAACAATTAAGTGTCATGCTTACATTGAGGCCATTGAAAGAAATACAAAATATGACCAATAAATAAAAAAAAAATTATAAAGTGTTTAATAAATTTACTATAGACAGTAGTTTTTTAGACTGCCTAAAAATTCATTCATCCCGTGTGGAAAATAAACGTTAATCATAATTAAAAACAATATTATTGGAACATTAATAATTCGAACATTTTATTGAAACCGGAATACATATACCTTGAACTCTTTCGTTTTTATGAGCGATTTATGTGAACTGTGATAGGTTGTCTAATTTTTTTTGTTGTTGTTCCTTATTTTGCAGTTTTTCAGTAGTTGTAATGAAACCGTCAGATTAACATGTATCTTTTTTAGCGCGTGTAAATAATATATTTTTTTGTGTGTGAGAACGTTTTCTGTTTGACTTTATGAGTTATTTATTGATTGATGAAGACGAAAAGAATTTGAAGTACCACGCCGTACATCCCACACCGAACCCGCAAGATAAGAGCTTAATTTATTATGAATTTATATGCAATAAAGATATTGTTCTTACCTATTTTGAATTAAGAATTTCACTTGGCATTCCTGCCGGGATGTACAGTGCTGGTAAAATGGTGTTTTGTGTTTTGAAATAATTTAGAAATATTCGAAAGAGTATTATTTAGAAAACTTAATTGAACTATTTAGAAAGATATTTGAACAGTATTATTTTAACTCACACAGAAAATATTATGTCTGAAAACGAAAATTTAGAAGTTCTTAAAAAAAGAAGGACAATTTTTCGATCTGCAGTCACTAAAATTTTAAAAGAAATTGAAACTTCGATTAAATCAGACGGCATGTCTGTTGAAGACCTGCAAGAATACGTTGAAGTAGTTACTGACAAATTTAAATCATTAAAAATGAACGACAATTCAGTTGAATTATTGGCCAATCCAGATGATTTAGAAAAAGATTTGGAGGCGGCTAAAAATGTAATTTTATGAAAATCGCGTGCGAATAAGGAAATTAGAGAATTAAATGCAGGACTTTTAAATTTTACATCAAAATAAGAAGTAAATAATGAACATTTTTCAGACAGTACACTTAATTACAAAGTAAGCTGTTCTGTAAGGGTGGAACTCCCGAAATTGAATATACCTATATTTGATGGTAATATAAATGAATGGCTTTCTTTTTGGAGTAGTTTCGAATCTGCCATTCATGATAAGTCATTAAATAAAGTCGATAAATTTAATTATTTAAGATAACAATTACGTTTTAAGCACAATTGAAGGTTGTCCTGTTTCTTAAAAAAAAAATAAAAATTATGATGAGGCAGTTGAACTATTAAAAAATAAATTTCGCACCAAACAACTGTTGATTCACAACCATATGAGCAATCTTTTGACTGTCAAGCCGTTAAGAAATTCAGCGGATATTTATGCTTTCCAAAGATATTTTGACAAATTATCCATTGAACTGAGAAGTTTGGAAAGCCTCGGTACAGAAGTAAAACAAATTTCTAGTGTACAGTATACTACGATATTAAAAACATTTCCGAAAGATCTGTTAATCGAACTTAATAAATCTGAAAATGAAAAAGGCTATCATGAAATACAGGAATTGATGAATTTTTTCTCTGCTTGTTTAAAAGCAAGAGAAAAGGTAACTCTAGTGTGAAACTCAATTAATGAAGATAGGAAAATTTATGCTCCTTCTGATCAGAAAAACATTCATCGTTTTCGCGCTAATAAGCAGAAAATCTATCCCGCGGCAAATTAGTTAATATCAGCAAACAATAAAGAACATTCGGCCGTATTGAACTGTGTTTTTTGTGAATCACCAAAACATTCATCTGCTAATTGAAGAGCTGAGTGGATGAACATGTTATGCTACATTTTCTAAAGAATTTTTTTATCTTTTCGATGAAAGCGTTATATGGTATCCTATCACATGGTGAAGCTAAAATACTAAGATTCTATTTAGTCTTGAAGATTTAAGACATTATTCATTAATATTTAATATTTTAATATTTAATAATGTCAATAATATTACTAATTTTTAATATTTGAAAATTAAATATGAATAAATTTATCAGAGAGAGTTTAGTACCATACCTGTTAATATTTTAAACACACAATATCAAACAGAAAATAAATCATTAAAATTTACAGCAAAACTTTCACTTCAAATTTCTTCAAATGTAATTTTTGTTACTTAACATGTTTTTCCACTTAGCTCTTCAATTGTGGACTTGCAAATGGGTTATCTATTGAAGAAAGAAAAAATATTCTTATGAAAAAGGGAGCTTATTTTAAGTGTTTAGAAATTTAGAAGCATTTATCCCTTTTTGTAAAAGAAATATAAAATGCCTAAATTGTTATGGGAAACATGATTCATTATTTTGTTACAAGACATTAAAAAATGAGAAATCTAAAGAACAGACCGAAATACAGGATACCGTCCTTTTTGCGAACGAAAGATTACCGAACCCTGTTTATTTACAAACTTTGTATGTATATATAAGAAATGAGTTTTGACATGACATGACACCGCTGTGCTTAAGGAGTGCCAACGCGGCGTAACCTCCAACTAAATATGAAAAAGAACTAAGGATGAATTTCGAAACAATGCACGGCCTAAAAGTATAATTTGGAAGCTCTGGTGGAGTCCCGAGGGCCATTCCAGTGTTGGAAGCACGAGATTAAATATATAACCTCCAGAAAAAGGGGCGCATAAGGCATCCAAGAATTTTTTGGTTGCCCTATACTTCGATGTTATTTCACCAACTGGCGTAAGCAAAAAACAGAGAATGTAAAGGCAGTAGGGTACCAACGAGCACAGGAAAGCTATAGCATAATGTAGCCAAGCCTATCTAACTCTAAAAACTTATAAAAAACAAAGGGGGCCACATAGCTGACTAATTTAGATGTCAAACCTAGTGCGCATTACAGGTCGCGGGTCACCCGGCTTTCGCACAAATCGTTTAGCCTTGAAAAAGGCTTTGTGATACTAGACATCGAGAGAACACCGCTATTTAAAATTGCATTTTGGCATTGACAGTGATCGAAAATGGGGACAAGTTAAGATTAAAATTAAAAGCTAAAAAGTAAACAAGTAACTTCAAAATTAACTAAAAACTGGGGCATGAATTTCGTGACCGGGATGCCTGAGCGGTCAAATGAACCAAAATGGGAATTAAAAGGTATAAATAGCCGGGGTGCAGTGATCAAACACTCCAACGCCGGTCGGGAATAAGGTAGGCGAAGCCTGACCTCTCCCTGGGTGGAAGTATCGAAACTGTTCGAAACAATCTAAAGTTTTGTAAAGTAAAGAGCACCCATAAACACTTAATAAAATTTAAGGAAAGGAAGCTCCAAATAAATAAAGATAAAAATTACTAATAAAATACAATAATTAAATTAGGAAAGTTGAAATTCGCGGCTGTTGACAATGAACAGTATGCTGCATGACGTCACGGGAGAAGCCAATTCTAGATGAAAATTTCTTTCTATCTAGGGAAAAGATGAAATTTTCCCGGGGAATTCTGCGTTTCGGTGACTCCTGAAGGATTTCTTCTAGAAGTTTTTGAGCATGGGGTGAAGTCATCGTCCCGAGTGAGTATTGCGAGGGGCCGTTTCCGGTTCCTCCCCACTCTAGCGTCATAACGACGGATGGCATCTAACGCAGGATTCCTCACGGCTGGGGTTAACCTGTGAAACTTCAACGCAAGTTTTTTGATTTCTGTAAATACAGGTTTGATTTTGAGGTCACGATGAATGACGTCATTTCGGACATAGCGGGTCGCCTTGGTAAACCTACGCAGGAGTTTATTTTGAAAAAGTTGGATTCTATTAAGTTGAGATTTTGAGGCACTACCATACACTGCTGATCCATAAGTAATGATTGGTCTAATCATTGATTTGTACAGTAACAATTTATTTTTGATTGACAGGGGGCTGTTCCAAGCCAAGGGGGGTTTAAGGGAGCCCACGGCGCAGTCAGCACGCTTCCGGCTGTCTGTGATGTGCTGGCACCATGTCAATTTGGAATCTAGGTTAATGCCTAGGTATTTATACTCAGTCTTCCAGGGATGTTTTCATTATTCAATTTAAAGTTAAGATTAGCATCTGGGGTAAAACGTTGATTGATGAAGAAGATGGCGGCACTTTTGGCACTGTTCACTTTAATTTTACAATTTCTTAACCAGACCGAAAGTATTTCCAAATAATTTTGAAGTCTAGAGAACACTGTTTGTGCATGTTTATGTTGTTTAAGCATGGCGGTATCGTCGGCAAAAATTGCTAAGTCGATATCTGGCCCTTTAGGAATATCGTTGACGTAAATGTTGAAGAGGGTGGGACCGCTCAGGGAGACTTGCGGCACAGAGCTAGAAATAGGTTGAGGGTTAGAGTAAGAACTTCCCACTTTAACGACGAAGGATCTAAGTTGAAAGTAGTCATTATAGATTTTAATTAGTTGGCCCGGTACTCAGAGCGCAATAAGTTTAAAGATAAGAGCGATGTGCCAGACCTTGTCAAAGGCCTTCTGCACATCGAGAAAGATTGCTCCTGTCACGCCACCAGATCTAATGCCATCGTGAAGAAGTTCAGAAACTCTCCTCAGCTGTTGAGTTGTTGAATGACGTGCCCGAAAACCGAATTGCTCCGGTATAAGCACGTCATTAGAATTTAAGAACTCCTTAAGGCGGTTGACAAGAACATACTCATAAACTTTAGATAGACAAGATAATAAAGATATAGGTCGAAAGCTGGAAGGGTCATGTTTGTCGCCTAAACCACTTTTGGGTAGCCGGACAACAATGGCCTTTTTCCAGCAATCAGGAAAAATTTTAAGATTCATCATGCAGTTAATTAGAATTACAATATAGAGAATGAAATTATGAGGTAAGTTAATTAACATATTAGTAGAGATGCGGTCCTCACCCGGAGACTTATTCTATTTTAAGCCTGAGATATACTCACGAACCTCAGAAGGTGTGGCCGGGGGTAGTGTGTTAGGTGTGTCTGTGTTTAAAAAATTTTGAACTGTGGTCTCCAACACAGTGGCAACCCGTGGGTTGTCCATTCCAGAATTGGGTGTAAACTGACTTCTAAGACTTTCAGCGATAGCTTCAGCCTTTTGCGTGTTAGTATATGCCATGCCATTAGGGCAAGTAGGGCTAGTAATAGCCGGAATGTGTGTTCATGTCCTACGAATGCGGGCAGTAGCCTTCCAAATTGTGTTGCCTTCTGTTGAAAGTGATTCAACAAAAGTGTTCCAGCGCGCTCTTTTAGATACGGCGTCTTCAAAATCTTATATTTCAAAGTTCGTAGGCAATAAAATGGAATTAAAAAGTTTAAGAAATGTCAGAATCACTCACAGGCTGTTTGGAGGTATCGGAACATAATTGTTACATCGATCATAATTGTTATTGTATCAATTTAAGGGATTTAAGAGAAGGTAAAAGGATTGAAATTGAGGTCATGGAACAAGAAAAAATTTGTGCTAACGTACCCAACATTAGAGATATTAATTGTAGTATGGAATTAAAAGGAATACATACCTTTTTGAGCAATATCTGACCTGAAAGTAGAAATTGTTTTTACGAACGAGATTCCATTCAAATTAAATTCATGTACTGCTGGGGGGAGATGTTGTGGAAAATTTGTTTACGGGCAAAATAGAAAATCTTTCTTGTGGTTTAGATGCGATGCAAACAACACTTGGTTGGAATACTATGGGTAAAATTGGCGGTAATGAAAGGGATAATTCTCTTTTGGTCCTTTAGTTATATGTAAATGTTGCGAAAATTACGGATTTGTGGAATTTAGATTCTTTAAGCATAGTAGATATCCGGCGGTAAAACAACCTAAGGAAGAAGTCCAAAAATTGGTTTCGATTGGTTAAAGAAACTGTAAAACGCGAAACCGAAGGTAGATATAAGGTTTGTCTTCCGTTGTTAAACGAGCATCCTCCTATTCCAAGTAATAAAGATTTAGCGATAAAGCGCCTGCAAAACAATATTAGGAATCTCAACTCTTGTGGTTTATTGAAAGACTACGAAGCAGTTTTAAATGAATGGGAAGCTGAAGGGGTTCACTGTAAAAAAAAAATGGTAACGTTACATGTAAAATCTAGGAACGTTTTGCCTTTTCTCAGGTTTTCAGAATAATTTAGCTCTTTCTTGTGAAATTCTGGTTTTCTTATCTGAAACGTTCCTGAACAAAATTTGGAAACGGCAAAACGCTGCGGCAGCCATTTATTATTTTTTTGCTATAATCCGTTGCTCGCGCGCGAGTGTCAAAAACGAATTCCTTAAATGAATGTAAAAAAATCAATATGGAATGCAAATAAATCAATAGACGACATAATCCTGTACGTCTCTATTGTCAAGATAATTCAGATGAAAATACAATACCTCTGTGACATTGCTAAGAGATTATCTCTCGTACTTGTCTGTAGAATGTTTAACGAGCAGACCGTGTAAAAAAAAATATACCTATTATTTGGATCTCCATTAACCAGGGGACCATCAAACATGATTCTCACCGATTTTAATTAATTTAAAGTATGTTTTAGAGTTCTTATCTCTAATTATTCTTGTGAAAGGATTTCTTCAAATGGGCCTTAGATTTTCAGAAATTAGATGCCGAGGTTTAGCATACGCTTCAAATACCCATTAGTTTGCAGCTCTCAACGTGTCTTTCGTGGTGTGGACGCAGAAAGCTCGCACGCCACCCGTACGGCCCGAGTTCGATGCTATCTCTTGACTTTCTTTTTCTTTTTTAATTAATTTTATATTTTAACACTTTATTACAATTTGATTTAAATTTGATATATATTTGACACTTTGAATTGCTGCAAATTTGAATTTTTTTTTTTTTTTTTTTTTTTTTTTTTTTTTTTTTTTTTTTTTTTTGGAAAAAATATACAATTACGTTTAGGTTTTTTTTTTCATGAAAATTTATATGTATTTTATCTAACTTGTAAACTAACATAATTACTGACGAAAATCCAAAATATTTTATGTCTAGATTTTTTTTCAAATTATTATTTACATTTATATATTTTTATATTTTAAGCAAAGTTCAGAAACAATATATCATATATATATATTTACTTTATTGAATTTTAACTGAAAATTTATTTTTTCGTGTAAATTATAAATAATGATGTCAATTTCAAAATATTTTTTCATTCTAACAAATAATGATAATAAAGCGAAAATTGTCAACTGGAAATGTAAAAATCGTCTGCGGATCCCGCATGCTGTGAAATGTCAGTAATGTTTTGCTGTCAACAGAAATATTCATGGTATTTCGCAGGAAACTTACTGGCATTTCTGTAGAAAGTTTTTAACATATACATTAAAGTTCCAGTCATTTTCAAGAAATGTTTCTTGGAAATAATGGGCAACTCAGCTGCCCATTTTTTCCCAGGAACGTTGCGGAATTTTTTTTACAGTGTTATTGTAAAGGTGAAAGAGGTGGAAAAGCTTAACACTAAAGCCCATTATCTCCCTCATAGAGCTGTAACCAAGCCTATTTCTACGATCAAAATAAAGCCGGTATTCGATGGTTCAGCACATGTTAGGGGGTTCTGTTTCCATAAATTATTATATAGAGATAGGACCTAATTTAATTGAGTTAATTCCTTCTGTCCTAAATCGATTTAGAGTGGGAAAAATAGGTGTTGTAGCAGATATTCGCAGGGCATTTTTACAGATATGTCTAAATGAAATTGATAGAGATTATTTACGCTTTTTCTGGTGAATAGATGGGAATTCCGAAAACCTTGAAATTTATAGACATTGTCGGCTGGTCTTCGGGATCAGTTGTAATCCCTTCCTTTTGGCTGCTACTCTTACACATAATTTAGATCAAGCACCTGAGAACGTTAAAGGCGTTTCTGTAAAACTTAAAGAATCCTTTTATGTAGATAACTGTGTAGCTAGTGTAAGGTCGTTAGAAGAGTTAAAATATTTTCGCACTGAAGCGCGAAAACTGTTAGCATCAGCACAATTTGATCTCCGTGGTTGGTGTTATAATCAGTGCGCGGAATTTGGATTAGTCAATAATGAGAAAGATCATTTGAGTGATGAGAATGGGAATAAAATTCCGTTACTTGGTTTAATGTGGGACACCGAAAGAGACACATTGTCATGCGATTTTCGGAATTTTAAAGCAGAAAAAAAGTCCATCACAAATGAACGATTTTGTCATTAACGTAAAGTATTCGATCCCATCGGTTTCATTTCCCCGTGACCTTAATTCTAAAATTACTTTTACAGAAATGCTGGAAAATAAAAGTTCATGGGACTCCAAACTGTCCGATAAGATAATTAAGGAATTTAAAAAATGGACTAACCAAATTAAAGATTTGGGAAATATTGAGATTCCGAGAAGATTGTCTAACTTATCAGTAAATATGGGAAAATTATCTTTACATACTTTCTGCGACGCAAGTAAATTTTCTTATGCTACATGCATTTATCTAAGAAATGAAGTATCAAATCATGTTACTTGTCAACTTATTCAGACTCCTTCTAGAATAGCTCCTCTAAAGAAAATTTCTATTCCACGTCTTGAGTTATTAGCCTGTTGCATTGGTGCTAGATTGACTAATATCATTATAAACGACTTAAAATTAGAAAATATTGATACGTTCTATTGATCAGATTCAATGGATGCACTGTATTGGATAAAATGGGAAAGACCTTGGGCTACACTGTTAAAAATTTCTGTAAAAACACAGAAAAAAAATCGAGACTCTCTGTAAATTTACACCAGCTCTTGGTTAAATGCATTCGATTGAGTTTCTCGGTCAAGACACTCCGTAAATTTACACCAGTTCTCGGTTAAATGTATTCGATTGAGTTTCTCGGTCAAGACTCTCTGTAAATGTACACTAGTTCTTATGGTTAAGTGCATTCGATTGAGTTTCTCGGTCATCGCTTTACAGACATTTCCCTTATCTTGTATCTAACTCCCTGTAGGGGTTTCCATGTTTTTATTTAAAAATATTTTCAGCTTTGTTAAAACTTGTAATTCAAATACACACTTTTAAAATTCTTTTTCAATTTTATTAAAATTAATAAAGAAGAAAACTTAGTTTCAATTTTTTTTATTATTTTTCGTTAATTAATCTGATTATTTTTGTAAATATTTTACAAAAAAGTTAATTACCGATAATTACCGATATATTTAACCAGTTTTAATGAAAAAATATACCTAAATTTCGCATTATTATTATTTAAAAATTCCTGTATATCTTCAGATATTAAAGAAGATAATTATTGAGAAGAAGCAATTCCTTGATAAATAATTTCGTAAATAAAGGATTAAAAAATTAAATTTGATTAAAAAACTAATAGGTATTATTTATCGGTCCAAACTAAATTTAAATAAACCATTTAAAAAATTTTCTAACGAATATATTTGAAGCGAAATCTTTGAAAAGCACAAGTACAATAGATTTTCCCACGCTTTATTATAAAGGACATCCTTTATACACAGCAGCAACAGCTAAAATTTCGCAGTCACTAAGGTGTTTTTCTCCTGCCCAGAGGTCTCGGGTTCAAGCCCCAGGCCGGCCAGAAGTAAGTTGTGTAAAAAATTAATAGGTACAGCAGTTCAAATTTGCTCGAAAAATTCTGATACTTCGAAGTTCTAAAATTCACTGATTGCAAAAACTAAGTTAAATTATTTTCATTGAAAAAATTAATTGATTTACAGAGCCTTGTCTATTTTTAACGAAGTTAATTTACAGAGTCTTGTGTATTTTTAACGATGTTAACTTACAGACTCTTCTGTAAATTTACCAAATAACTTCTCTGTTATTTAACAGAATCTCTGTTTTTCTAATCTCTGTAATTTTACATAAGACTTAAGATAATGGATTACCCGTAGATTCTCTGTAATTTCACAGGAAAATTTTTAACAGTGTACATTTGTAGAAAATAGAGTTAGGGAATTCGAAAGCTTACACCCACCTCTTCGTGGAATTTCGTACCTGGACATATGAATCCAGCAGATTTGCCATTACGTGGTTGTTGTGCGAAATCCCTTGTTAAATCTCAGTGGTGGCTGCCAACATGGCTTTCAGATTCAAAAGAATATTTTCCTGACACTAAGATTTTGCCTAACATGGACTTAGTGAATGCAGAAAAGAGGAAAACAATTGTGACCGCTTCTAACGTAGAGATTAATGAACATCAATTTTATAATCACTATTAACTAACAACGAATTGAAAAAGGCAGAAACAGTTAATTTGAAAATGGTTCAAAGGGAATCATTTGTGAATATGCATGCGGAAAAATTAAAATGCTTAAGAACTTTCACAGATTCGGAAGGTTTCATAAAAGTAAAAAAGAAATTTTTCCAACGGGAAGATGAATTTAATTTTAGATTACCAGTTTTATTACCTTCAAATCAAAACTATCAACAGCTTATATTTTCGAAACATCTAGAATTCGGTCATTGTGATGTCACAGACTTTCACAGATCAAGAACTTTCACAGATTTGGAAAGTGTCATAAAAGTAAAAAAGTCCTTCCGGCCAGTGCCGGGAGGAAGAGGTAGCTTTCATATTCCTTATTTTTAAAAAGCTAACTAAATTATTCAAACACACGAAGCTCAATTTAGTGGAAACCGATTATAGAAGATTCAATACTAATTTTTATCAATACTAAATCACTGTGAAGGAGAATTTCGCGAAATTAGTCAGATTTATCCAAGCTGCTTTTATTTAAAGTAACTTATATTTGGTTGCAAATTCGGCAAAATCTTCAAGTGCCGGCCATTTTAAGACAGCATGGTGGATGAGACTAACCAGTGAACTTGGTCGAAACCTTAGTAATTCCTGCGCACATGCTGACTCACATCGGAATCGGTTGATATATACGAGTGCTGTCGCAGACAAAAAATCAGATTTTTCAAAATGTCACCTACATAAAGAAATTCAAACTGCTATATCTGAGCCATTTTCTAAGATAAAGAAAAAACAAAAAATGCTCCGAAATCCTTATATCAAGGTCAAATACTTAAGAAAGAAACCTTTTTCAATTTCTATTTTTTTTTTTTTTTTTTTTTTTTTTTTTTTTGCACCTCACTTTAAATAAATTTTTTTTAAATTTAATGGCCACCATTATGAAACAAGATGGCGGATGAAGCTGGCCAGCGAAACTGGTCGAGACAATGCTATATACTATCCACATGCCTTCTTACATCCAAACAGGTTAATATAAATACGTGTGTTATCGCGTGACAAATATCAGATCGTTTGAAAATGTCAGCCATGCTAGAAATTCAAAGTGCTATAACTCAACCATTTTTAAGATATAGACGAAAAAAAACTGCTCCGAAATCTTTGTATCAAGGTCAAACACATAAAAAAATCTTTTTCATTTTCCATTTTTTTGATACCTCATTTTAAATTTTAAAATTTAAAATTCTTTTAAATGTTCCCATTTGAAACGAGATGTCGAATGAAGCTGGCCAACGAACTCGGTCGAGACATTGGTATGTACTATGTACACACCAAGTTACATCCAAATCGGTTCATAAATACGCCTGTTATCGCGTGACAAAATCAGGTCGTTTCAAAATGTCAGCCAAAATAGAAATTCAAAATGCTATAACTCAGCCATTTTTTTACATATAGGCGAAACAAAATCTGTTACGGAATCTTTGTATTAAGGTCAAACACATAAGAAAAAAATATTTTTCAATTTTCAGTTTTTTGGCACCACATTACAAATTTTAAATTTTTTAAAAATATTTAAATGGCCGCCATTTTAAACAAGATGGTGGATGAAGCTGGCCAACGAACTCGGTCAAGACATTGGTATGTACTTTGTACACACCAAGGTACATCCATATTGGTTCATATATACGCCTGTTATCGCATGACAAAAATCAGGATGTTTCAAAATGTCAGCCACGCTAGAAATTCAAAGTACTATAACTTAGCCATTTTTTAAGATATAGACAAAACAAAAACTGCTCCGGAATCTTTGTATAAAGGTCAAACACATGAGAAAAAATATTTTCCAATTTTCAATTTTTTGGTACCACATTTCAAAATTATTTTTTTTTTTAAATTTTAAATGCTGGCCATTTTGAAACAAGATGGCGGATGAAGCTGGCCAACGAACTCGGTCGAGACATTGGTATTTACTATGTACACACGGAGTTACATCTAAATCGGTTCATAAAGACTAGAGTTACAGTGTGACAAAAATCAGATATATATACAGTAAAACCTGTAAATTTGACCACCCTTGTAAGTTGACCACCTGTCTATGTTGACCTCTGTTGTCAGGAACCAAATTTATCCTTTACAAAACTGTAAGACAAACCCTTTGTAACCTGACCACCTGTCTATCTTGTATCTTGACCACTGAAATTATTCAAATTTGACTAGAACTATTATGAAATGCCCATCAAACCTCTTTATAACTTGACCATCCAAATAGCTAACAAATCATGAATAAAAAAAGTAACTCTCCACGAAATTTTCTATTTTTTTTTCCTTTTTAACTAGAATTTCTAAAAGGGTGAAAAAGTTATTAACCTGGGAAATGCTTTTAGCAGTGATAAGTGAAGGTAAATAATTCAAGGCTTATCTATTCTTACATTGTTGCTCTTATGGATTTGGCTTTTCAACCCTCCCCCTCCATTCTATGATTCTAGATTTTTTTCTTCTATTTCCCATTCTCTTATCATTCTTTCCCTTTTTTCAATAACCCCAGGTGCTAGTTGGTAAGCAAAAATATTTTTTGAATGTTTTTTATAAAGTATGTGTAATAGCCAGTATAGTTTGAAGAATCACTAATTGGCGGTATATTGATTGACTGTTTTTTTAAATAAATAGTTGTAATACTAATTAATTTTAAAATTGATACAAAACTATTAATTCCTTGTTGTAGTTAATCTTTTCTTTTATAAGGTGTTAGAAATATTCATGATAATACAATATTATTTTAAAGTCCTGTCAATAAATAAAATTTTTGTGGGGAAAATGATATCGTATGAATATTACGTAAAAAAGGTAAATTTATCATCACCCTTTATAAGTTAACCACTTCTCTAAGTTGTCCACTGAAGTGCGGCACCGTAAGTGGTCGACTTACACATGTTTTACTGTATATATATATATATATGTGTGTGTGTGTGTTACGAAACAATTTAATGGGTGTAGTTGAAATATCACATCGTGCTTATTACGTATTACTGGAGTCATACCACATTTTAATCAGCCGTTGGTGATGTTGTAAGCAATCCTACCACTTAGCACAAGCATTGCTATCGGATGTATCAACTCTGAAAATATAGCAGCTGTAGAGCGATGATAATTCTGGTATAGTCCAATCAAACACTTATTATTTCATTATGAAAACAAAGCAGCGTGAGTGGCAAAAAAGGCGTATGAAGAAATATGGGGTTTTCCCAATTAAACACACGGAAACGTAGTCATAGAACAACTGTTTATTCCATCAGAACATACCAACACTGAACAATTCCCGCAGATGAGAAATCAGAGCATTTCACTCGAGCATAAACTAATTACTCATGCTAAATAGATGTTAATTTACGAAATGAATATTCCACATGGCTAAGGACACCGGGTAAGAAGTTTTGTAAACAATCACATCACAAAAATCTCCTTCCTCTGAGCTCATGCTCTCGCTATTTATGAGAATGCGCGGAGGAATTCCGATTGAAATGAAAACTTCAAGCTAAACCAACGAAAATCACGAACGAGCCTCGAAGTGAAACTGGGATCCGACACTCAGCCAATGGAGAGCGATCAAGAAACGTCACAGGAAAGAATCCCAGCGCCGCTAATGGAATGAATTCGATGTGAAAAGGCTGGTGCCTCGAGGGCGAGAAAATGAGATGAAATAGAATAAAAACGTAAAAATGGCTTTGATAAATATTCGAAAAATAAGTAACTGCGTTCAGAACTTTGCAGTTTGGTAGACGATAAAAATTAATGAAGGGATTAAAAGTTTAGATTACGTTTTGGAATAAATCTATTATTAAGATACGCGTTTTAAAATAGAGGAATTTAGCTAGGAATAAATAATAGAGCGTATTAAAAAAAAAGGAAATAATGAATAGGTCGGCAATTTAGAATAATTTAAATGAATAGTAAAAGTAAAAATTTTTATATAACATATATATGTATCAACATTGGAACGGAGGGTGGTTTCGGGGTCTGGGGGTCATGATCGATGAAAATATACCAAAAATTTTTGAAATCGCTTTCCTCCGAACGGCTGCAATAGGTAGCTTTTTGTAATGAAAGCTACATAAAAGAAAATTTTCCAACGGAAAGATGAATTTAATTTTAGATTACCAGTATTATTACCTTCAAATCGAAAATATCAACAGCTTATATTTTCGAAACATCTAGAATTCGTTCATTGTGGTGTACCCTTTCTGATGACTGTGCTAAGATAAACTAGTTGGATGTGCCAATCCCAAAACTTTCTTCTATCTTATACATCTTAATATTTCAAAAATTAGTTACTCATGTTAGTACTTCAATATTATTAGTTCAATGCTACACCAACTTTGATTTCCATCTTAAATCTCTGCACTGTAAAAGCAAACTCCAGTAAAAAAACGGAAAAAGTTCTGGCAGCAGAGTTGCCGTATCTTTTCCGCTAAATCACACAAATTCAGTTACATGACTTTTCCGTATTGTAGAATGCAAAGTTCCGTTTTGAATACTGCAAAGTTCCATTTTGTAGACTGCAAAGTTCCGTTTTGTAGATTGCAAAGTTCCGTTTTGTAGACTGCAATGTTCCGTTTTGTAGACTGAAATGCTCCGTTTTGGAGACTGAAATGCTCCGTTTTGGAGACTGATATGTTCCGTTTTTGAGACTGAAATCTTCCGTTTTTGAGACTGAAATCTTCCGTTTTTGAGACTGAAATGCTCCATTTTTGAGACTGAAATACTTCGGTTTGGAGACAAATATTGTTTTTCAGAATGAAATTTTCCATTCCTGAAGCAAATTTTAGATTTAAGCATGGTTATTTTCTACTTCACAAACTGACATTTTGAAATTTCTTCTTACCTATTGAAACCTATTGGCGCATAATAGATTCGTATTTATGTCGGTAAATAATTATTTGTAATAAATGTTTTCAGTGTACTTTTCTTAAAGAATGTTTGTCAAAATTTTTCTAAAATAATAATTGCATGTGTTAAAGTATCAAATTAAAATAATGCCCAAACAAAATTATATGTTAAAAATATTTAGAAACAAAAAGAAAAAAGCTATTCAAGAAAAAGTGCAGAGAAAAAAAGTTGAAAATATTATTAGAATGTATACATTACACATTCATTGGTTTAACATTACACATTCATTGGTGTAACATTAGAGATAAAATAGAGATGTCACCAACATTACAACTGATATTTATGTACATATTTACTCAAGAAATAATTATTTTTCCTATTTTTGGCAATATAATTTGCAATATTTAGATTGGAGGGAAAAGATGCATACACATCAACTGTTTTCCATTGTCACAAATGCTGTTGTCCCTGGTGATTTTGGTGTGAATTGCACACTGCAGAAACGCAATTACTTGTCCCGAAAGGGTGGCTGTTCTCAAATACAAGAGGTCAACTTTCTGACATAAGTTTTAATTTATTTTTGTTCGAAAATGCATGAAACTAGCTGGTGTTGTTGTTCAGACACTATATCATCGAGCTGTTTTTTCCATTTTTTTGAAAACGCAATAGATCTTCAGAAAAGAGTGTCAAAGTGGACCTTTTGAACCGAATTTCCTCGCGAAAGTAGAAAAATCACTCAAGAGCGGGCGAAAAACGGGTTTGTCACGTGATCGATATCGCTTATAACTCAATGGGTAATGGATGGGTCAAAAAATGGAAAAAACAGTTCAATTCCAAATTCCTTCCATGGCCAGGCTTTCCAATTTTATATCTTTCCGTTAAAAAATGAATTTGTAAATGTGTCAGAACGTTTTGCGCTTGTTCAGCGGAGCAGTTAAGAACAGCCTTAATATGTTAATAGTTGCCTTTTTCTTGTGCTTATGTATAATTTACTGAACTGCATACAAGCATTAGATTATTTATGTGTATATAAATATATTTAAAAAATAACAATGTTTTCACACATGTGCTACAAGTGTAATAAAATAACTGACGATTTTAATTTCTTTTCATATTTAGAGAAATATTTTGAAAAATTATGAAAATTTTACATTTCAATTGCATATAAAAGTAGTTTTAGTGTAAATATTTTAAAGTATTTTGATTAACTGTCTACAATTCACTAAGCATTTACTTACATAAACAGAACACACTGTAAAGAAAAGGAGGGGGGGGGGAGGGATAGCATAATTGCTCTAATAATGAATAAGCTTTGAAATTGAAATTTGACTGTATAAGTTTAACTGTCATTTCTTTCTTTCTTTCTTTCTTTTTTCTTTTCTTTTCTTTTCTTTTTTTTTTTTTTTTTTCTTGCAAATTTCTCCATAACAGGAACAAAATAAGTATGTTAAACATTTTGGCCATATATAACCTTGGCAAATTGAATGATTCAGACATACGCATCAATGAGAATATGCTGCAATAACTACAGAAGGTATACAGTTATCCAGATTTATGCAATATATTCAGTAGAGAAATGCATTTTACTTCCTATAAGAGAGTAGATTTTCTTATACGGCGAGTGTATTTTTAGGCAATCCTTGAAAAACTTCATGTTATATAAGGTATGCCAAAAACTTTTACTTATTAGTTATATTTTGAAACTTTAAATTACCACATAAACATGTCACTAAGTTCTATCCTATACTAAGCTTTCTTAAAAATTATAAAAATACATTGCAGTAAGTGATAATTTTTTGGAATAATTTTGAACTGTGTTCTTGCTAGCTGCAATAGACTGAGAGGCGTCTGCACGAACCATCACCTCATCAAGTTTATGGTTCAAACTACCTAGCTTAGCATATTAAAATGTCACTGGTCTGCCAAATTATATCTCAGTGAAAAACACCCTCATTCTCGATTTTAGCAGTAGGCACATAGGATTATTATAGTACTTTTCTGAAGCCAAAGGTATGAAAACATGGAAAAATGGGAGCAGGAAACACAAAAGTAAACTTACCAGTCAAGCACTAAAATTAGGATTTCAGGCGTTTTCCACCCACATGACTTGGCAGACCAGTTGTATATTAAACCTTGTGTAAATTAAAAAATAACTTTTCTGACGACCTTTCCTCAAATCCAAAGGGTCTAAGATATGACATTTTTTCATTCATTTTTGTTGTTATTAAAAAACTCATTTTCTGGTAGTAAACTTAAAGGATTTTTACAATTGTTTATAACTCAATAGATAATTCAATTATAAAAAAGGAGAAAAAAACTCATTTTGATTTCTGTTAATTTTAAATGAGTCAAAACATTTCGTCGGCTTTTATGGATATGAAGAACTGCCTTAAAAATATAATAGCTCCTAATCTTTTAATTAAATGAAAGCAAATTTATTTAAAAAAAAAATTTGTTTTATTTTAAAAAAGCAGCTTTTTTTTTTCAGTCAATTCTGGACTTTACAACATTTTCCTTAATCATTTACAACTATTTTTATCTTTGCATGTTGAAAGGTTCAAGTTGAAATTCAAATTATCAGAAAGTTTATATGTAAATATATATATAGTAAAGCATTTTAATTTTATTTTAAAGTATCACTATTATTTGTATCACTACTATTTGCAACTTTAGAATCAATATCAGATACAGACAGCCAATTCATGTAAAGAATATATCAGTATGATATCGATTTCTCTGCTGCTAAAACTGCCTGGTTTTCAAATTAACTTTTGAAGAACCTCGGTAAATGCCTTTATTATCAAGTAATAAAAATTTTCTAAATCTTTAAAAGTGTAAACACAGAATTTTAAAATTATTCTATCTTAAATATTCACCCAACCACAAAATAATTTTTCCTGAAGACCATGTTTCTTAAATGCAATATCACATTTTCATTTGGTATATCTTAAATTCATGAAACTCTAGATTGCTTAATTATACACATATTAGGACAACGCTTGAAACAAAAAACACAATAGCTGAATGTATACAGATTAATATACAAATGAAAATGCAACTATTTCAAAATATAAAATTTAGACTTCTTGTATCACCGTACAAGATGACAAATATCTTGATAAATTCACAGTAATTTCTCTACTTCCTTACTTCTTAACGATGGCATTTGTGAGAAAAAAGATCATAATCATAATTACCCTGGTGAGACCAAATTACATTGAAAATATGAAATAAATATAAAATCAGCAGTAAAGAAAACAAAAAATTTATTGATTGTTGCATCACAAATTAAAATTACATTCAAAGTCTCTAAGTCCATTCACAAGATTTATAACTGGCTAGGCAACCATATTATTTTTTTTACCTTTCACCATAGGTGCTTTGCTACCTTTATCCGGATTAATATCGGCAAAAATTCTGAAAAATGAGAATAGGAAAGTTTGTAATAAAAGACACTGATAAAGTTAAAAACATGTAAAAAGATATATGATACACAATTACCACAGCAGAGTTTCCCCCAGGCAGTTTCAGGAGGGTGTTGCACCCAATCTGCCCTTTGATCTACAAAATAGCACCCCTCTTGCCCCTCATCCAAAGAATTAGCACCCTTCTTGCCTCTCCATTTAAAAAAGCGCCCATCTTTTTTTCTTTTTTGCATTAAAAAATTTGCTTACATAGTAAAATCTTACTCAATGTTGTTTTGAAAAAAGATATCTGAGTTTTAAATATTAAAAGTGACTTTAAAAATCAAAAAAGTGCTCTTAGAATCCAAAACATGCCCTTTTTAACAATAACTTATACTCTCACATATAAGGATTAGAATACACACCATTATATAAAAATTAATTTCGGGGGGAAAAAAAGTTTACTTAATGATCAAGCTCAGGAGTCGAAGCAGCTTTTATTCTTGGGGCCCATTTTTTGAAAACTAGAATTTACATTTTGTGAATTTTATTAAACATTTTGTAACGTAAGATGAAATCCAATTACTCAAATTTGAACCAAAAATTTATTAACAAAAACTTTTTTTACATCCCCTTTCTAAAGTTTTTGTTTTTCACTCTTTTTATTTACAAAATTACGCATTTTAAAACAGTTTTTATGAAAAGTAATTTTACGAAGGGAGCCTATTTTATTAAAAGGAATGTTGTGAAGGGGTCAGTTTTATTAAGTTCATTTTCGTGAAGGGGCCCATTTTATTAAATTTATTTTTGTGAAAGGGCCCATTTTATTGAATAGATTTTTGTGAAAGGGCCCTAAATTTTGCCTGGATTGACCCCCGAAGCTGCACTGATTTTTAAAGAAATGGATCTACCATTTGGGACGGGTATTTTCAGATGTTCAAATTGATTCTTTGATGATTATTACAATACATAACCACTCTTTTTACAATTAAATTCTTATCTTTCACTTTCTATATTTCACACACGCATATCATGGAAGACGGTAGTATTCCGAGTGACGCAGCCTTAAGCCTAAAATCGTATAGTAGAACTCGTAGATGGCGGAACTCATATATACGGCTAACTCGACATCAAAGAAAACGCGAAAAGCCACCTTTTAATAACTCAGCAGATACAGGTCCTATTGTTCTGATTTTTTTAGAACAGTCTTATATCTGCAGTCTAATTCTATTCTGAAATTTTTACATTTCAACGTGCAGTGTATTTTGAGATCTAAATAGCCATTTTTAAAGCGAACGCGATGGAACGGTATGTAAGAAGTTCCTAATGTCAAAATCTGGAAAACGGTACTGGCGATTTTCATTAAATTGATATATAATATTAATCTGATTAATATGAGTTGAATAAGACATATCTTTTATCTGGAAAAACTCATTTTATTTTTGACATTTTCGTTTCCGTTAATGCCCAATCCAACCATTAATCTCTGGTAATTTTCTCGTCTGTGATTAGTGAGTGCGAGGCTAACATTAACCTGGTAGTGAGTAGGTTTGACGTCATCACATCGCGCCAATGAGCGCGAAGGGGGCGACTTTCTGTAGATAGATAATCCATGTTTATTTGTGTAGCGAGCAGAAATTACGCTATAATGATGGATTTAGTGTTTTAAGTCGTCGTTTCCTTTTGGATTTGAAGTTAATTATTTTACATTTCCTTATTTACATTTGGTTATTCCTGAGTGCGAAGTGCTATCACTTTCAATTAATAGATAATCTATATTTATTTGGGTACTTCTTGCGAGCAGATGGATTTGAAATTAATTATTTACATTTCCTTATTTACATTTGGTTATTCCTAATACTCAGAAATTTTGTCAGTCTTGGCTTGGATGAACTTCTTGCACCATGATAATATATTAGTATAACTTGACCAGGTTGAAAGCTTAATCCAATTTGCTATGCTGTCAGATTTACATATGTCTCAGCAGGGCTGTACGAAGGGTGCAGTCACCCCAGGCGCGGAGGGGGCACCAAATTTATACTACAAACCTCGTCTTTTTCTTCAATAAAAAAAAATGTATATTTACATGTTGTTATTTTTTTTTCCTCAGTGAAAGTACAAACATCTTTCGTTTCAAAGTTATTGCATTCTCCTTTACCTCATACCGACAGAGCCGTCTTTACGGGTGTGCGACAGGTGCGGCCGCACAGGGCTTCGCACCCGAAAAACCGTCAACGAATATTTTATGAATATTAGGCAGTTTTTATGTTTTTCTCTTGAAAAAAAAAATTATTTTGTCCTGGTAGGAAGGTAGCCGCTGACAATTTCTTAATAGTCACTTTTTACCATTTAGTGTCCCTATGGCAGATGCGAATCCAGCAGGTCCCTATGGTAGGTGCAGGGGGGGGGGGATAATCACGCTGATCTCCCCCGTCCAAAAAAATATGTATAAATCCAACTTTTTTATGGCAGTTTTTGCGGAAAATACAAACAAACGGAAACCCGAAAGTTTCCGGGTTCAGAAGTGAGCGCGGGGTGGGGGGGGGGGGAGGGGGCAAACGGCCCCGATCATCCTCCCCACCAAATAAATATATATATCGGAAAAACGCGAATTTCACCAAGGGATAACGAAAAAAACGTGAAGTTCATCAAAGGACTCAGAAAAAACATGAATTTAGTCACTGGATCGTGGAAAACACGCGAATTTCACCAAAGAATCGCAGAAAAAAATGAATTTCGTTAAAAGATCGCGAAAAACACGAATTTCGCTAAAATATACAGAAAAAACATGAATTTCGTCAAACGATCAAGAAAAAACGCAAATTTCGTCAGATTATTGAGAAAAAATGTGAATTTTGTCACAAGATCGAGGAAAAAGCGTGAATTTCACCACAGAATCGAGGATAAAACACTAATGTCGTTAAAAATGCAAAATTCGCCAAAGGATGACGAAATAAACACTAATTTTGTCAAAGGACGGGGAAAAAACGCTTGTCACAGGATGGCGGAAAAACACTATTTTTGTCACACTATCGCAGAAAAAGTGCGAATTTTAGCCTTAGGATCGTGGATAAAACAATAATTTCACAAAAGGATCATTAACAAATGCGAACTTCGCCAAACGATCACGAAATAAATGCAAATTTCATCACGGGATCGCTGAAAAACACAAATTTTGTCAACGAAATGCCGAAAAACAGGAATTTTGTCAATGGATTGGTTAAAAACACGGAAAAAAACGCAAATTTAGCCAAAGGCCGCAAAAAACTGGAATTTCGTCAATGGATCGCGGAAATAACGTAAATTTCGTCAGATAATTGCGAAAAAACACAAATTTTGTCACAGCATGGTGAAAAAAGCACGAATTTCGACACAAGATCGCAGATAAAACACTAACTTCGTTAAAGGATCGTAAAAAAACAAGAATTTCATCAAAGGATCACGAAATAAATGTGAATTTCGTCAAAACCGCATTGTAGTAAAAGCATTGTTGCAGTAAAAGATCTTTTTAATGCAATTCTCTGTATAACAGATAGCTTCTTTAATGTAAACAATGAATTTTACTCTTAAAAAGAGCCTGCAATCCATTTTGTAGAAATATTGCTACCCTCTAGAGCAGGGGTTCCCGAACTTTTAGATCGACGTACCACTGAATAGAAGTTCATACTTCCGCATACCACCAAGTTACAAACTCCATGCTATTACAGAAAAACCTGTGTAAATGGAATATGTCTAAAACAAGGTATTTGTGCAGTCTTTTGTGCTCTGTCTGAGCAGATTTTACTGTATTTAATTGTATGATTACATTATTAAATTGGGATACTTAGATTGACTGCTTTATATTAACATTCAAGTAAAAGGTAGTAGTATCATTATTACTGTATTATTAATATGTACATTATCAAAATATAGTGTTTTGATTTTAAAAAAAAGCTACAATACGTAATGGCATATTGGTGTAGATTGATACATATGCACTAGGATGACTCTATTAATTCTGTTGTATTGCTAATGATAAGGGTGATGCTTGCTTTACCAAACACATCTTCCTCATATCTGATTCAATCTTAGTTTTAGACATAAATCAGATTCGATGTTTATGTTTATTCCTGTATTTGTTTTTCATATAAAGAAGTGACGAGAAAGCATTTAAAACAAATATATGTTGTGCTAAAAACAAGCAATAATTTTCAGGGTTGTAGTGGGTATCTGCCCGGGTACCCACCCAGCTACTAGCCCGGGCTGGGTTTTTTACAACCTTGATAATTTTAGAGCTTTTACCGATATCAGAGGGTATTTTCCTTTTTTCACCAATCAAAATTCTGATACCTTCATCTTTTTGAATGAAGATTCCAGCAATCCATTGTTGCATTTATTGTTGCATTTTTTACTTCATTTCACGTACCAGTACTGGTATGCACACCATAGTTTAAGAACCCCTACTCTAGAGGGCTAAATTTCAAACATTATTTCATCTTTATCTCCATAATTCCGATTTTTTTAATGAAAAAATTGCTAGCGTTAAATCTGCACATCATCATACATGTAAACAATGAAACTTTCAGTTCAGATGTAAGGGCAAAATTACAGAATTTTTTAATTTTATATCATTCCGTTTGTATTTCAGTATGTAATTAATTCTCTATAATATGACTGAACTCATGATTTTTTAGGAAGGAAGTACAATTTATTTCTGATTAAAAAAAAAAAAAAAAAAAAAAATCGGTAATCACAATTTTTTTATGTATTTTAATCCATATTTTTTTACTATTAAGACTGGCTAAACCTGAAATAAAACTTCCTTAATTTATGATTTTGATGCGAATTAATAGGTACCATTAGGAGGTAAGTTTCATTCAATAATTCAAGGAAAATGATTCTTATCTTTATAATGCAGATTTAATTATACATTATTATTTACTTGATCTTTACTTTTAATAATTTAATCATTTTTTAAATTATCTTACTTCTTATCATTTTAGTTTATTACTGTAATTAATTATTTTAATATTTTACTATATTGCAAGGATTTTTTATATTTTTGATTGCATAAATACATTCAAATGACTTTTTAAAAACTGTAAACAAAGCAAGGACCAGAAATCTGGAAAATTCTAAAATCTGCACAACCTCTGGTCCCACGTTGAGCGGATTTGAGGGAGTCTACTGTATAATGATTTTGTTCAGATGTACTGTTTGTTTTCGTAAAGCGAAACCTTCTGCGCATGCATCAGATCTGTTTTGATTTTATCAAAATAGGGATGATCGGAGGCTGTTTAGCTGAGTGACAACATACAACTGGAACTTTGGCAAATACCCATATCAGCATTACCCCTTTGGATCGTAAAATTGCTTCAGAGTGTTAGGCACAGCTTTCGAAAACGAACTGTATTTTTGATGTGTTTATAAGGCATCATTTTGTTTACATTTTAAAACTTCATCTAAATAGTTGTAATTTTTCTAATAAATATGTTACATATAATGTATGGCAGTAATAATCAGTATATCTGATGAAAATTCAATTAATTTTTTTAAAATAAACTATATTTATTTAATGTTTTTTTTTTTAAATTCCTATTACTGTATTTGATCAATAGTAGTTCGAGAGCCATAATTTTATATTGTAAAATTATTAAAGTATCTGCAAGCAGTCCTTGTTCAAGCACAAAAGCCTGCTACTAAAAAATTTTAATACAGAAGATGCATATAATGTTTTTCTCAGATGTAAACAATAAATTTTGCAGTTAAGAAGCACATGTATTTCACAAATATTACTATTTCTTGGAACACTAAATTTGATACATTGTCGTCTTCAACACATTACTTTGGAGTAATGAAAACATTGTTATTACATTAAAAATTTTTGTAAATGAGTGTTATCACAAACGCCTGCCACTAAAAAGTTTAATACAGAAAATGTATATAATGTATTTCTCAGATGTAAACAATGAATTTTGCCGTTAAGAAGCACACGTATTTCACAAATATTACTATTTCTTGGAACACTAAATTTGATAAATTGTTGTCCTTTACACATTACTTTGGAGTAATGAAAACATTGTTATTATATTAAAATTTTTGTAAATGAGTGTTATCACAAAAGCCTGCTACTAAGAAACTTTAATACAGAAGATGTATATAATGTATTTCTCAGATGTAAACAATGAATTTTACAGTTAAAAAGCACATGTATTTCACAAATATTGCTAATTTCTTGGAACACTAAATTTAATACCTTGTCTTCTTTAACGCATTATTTTGGAGCAATGAAAACATTATATTAATTTTTTTTGTAAATGAGTGTTATAATCGGTGGCAGCTCTTGACGTTTTTTTTTCCTTTTTTAGGCACTAAATTCGTGCCTTCTAAAAGAAATATTTAAAAAAAAAAGAAATTTTTGCCTTATTTAATATAAGAAACTTCTGCCAAAAATTGGGCAAATATTTCATTATTAAAAATAGTGAAAAAGGAATAAATTTGCCAGCCATGCATTTAGTGCCCCCAAAACTGTCAGTCACGAGCTAAATGTAATTTAATAATGTGTGACATGATCTATCAGGGCCGAAACTAAGGGGGCAAGGGGGCATGTACCCCGGCGCCAGAACGAAGGGGCGCCAAATGAAGGATTATACTTTTGGAATGGATCATTTTCTTCTGATGGATTGATGGCTTCCATTATTATGAAACAGCCATTATAAATGAAGTGTTAGGTGAAGATGAAAGAGCAGTCATAAAAAGTTAGAACTCTGATTTTCTGGTCAGAATGGGGAGGAAGGGAAATGGCCTTTTTTACGTCTGCTTTTTCATCTTCACCTAACACTTCATTTATAATGGCTGTTGCATAAAAATGGAAGCCATCAATCCATCAGAAGAAAATAACTCGGTTAAAACGGAAACTCGGTTAAGCAGGACTTGGATAATCGGGACTCTACTGTATATTTCATTTTAAAAATGCTCTTTAGAAAATTTTTGTTGGTGTTCAGAGGGGAATCATGACCCCCGCGACCTCCCCTTTGGACCCGCCATTGTAGATTACGTAGTTCAGAATAACATATCTAATGATTACATACTTTAAATTTTAAAATAAGTCGGCTATTAGAAAATTAATAAAATTATCTTTGTAAATATACTTTACAGAAGAGGGGGGGGGGGGCGCCAAAATCCATGTTTGCCCCGGGTACAAAAAAGGCTATTTTCGGCCCTGTGATCTATACCTATTATGTATAGGTGCAGATTCACAGTCGCCATGTGATGACTAAATATTTTGCTTCGGCCACTAACTTTCAATGTCTCAGTCGCCATACGTTATACAGGAATGCTCCTTTTCTGCTAATGGCGGATTTCTACCATTTAAAAAAAAAATGAAATCCGTGTATTTTCCTTCCTACAGTCCTGAATGATCTGTTTAACACAGAAAACTATTGTATTACATAGAAAAATAAACGTCTGAAGTGTGTTTTGATTTTTATAGCGCTAAATAATTTTTCACATTCACAAATTTTTTAATGTAATGTTATACGATAAAATCAAAATTAGAAATATTGTTGTCCTAATATTTTCCACTACCATGATTGCTTAGCTTTACATTTTTTAAAAATGTATCTTGACCAACTATGTCTTCTGAATGAACATAGTTTAAGATTTGTATTAGACTTAGTAATTAAATTTAAAGAATTTTGTGATTAAATTAAACATACCCATTTGATGTAATTAGTCTGTGTTTTCTTGTACATAGACTTATGTATATATAAAATAAATTATTTTCCACTTTGAATTCAGTCCCTTACAAACACTAAATTCTTTTTATGTGTTTGTTTCACAATGAGGCCACTGGACTTTTTGGGTTTAGGAGCCACTTTCTCCTTCCAGATATTGGGAATCTGCACGTATCTATACTATTATGTAAAAATTTTATAATTTTCACTATTTCTAGTTCCAAGGAATGTAATTTAAAGCACGTTTACAAGGTAAATTTAATAATGAATGAAATATGATCTATATAATGCAAAATTCTGTAATATGCAGAACTTCTCATCCCAAGGTGTGTTATAAAGATCTATCGTATTTATCTTCATATGTAATTCACTCACCAAAAACCCTAAAGATTTAATATCTGCGAGTGCTTTTTTTTTTTTTTTTATGCTGGGCAGTAGGGGGAGAGAGGAGAGGAGAAATGTACATTTGGGGAATTAGGGCTTTATTTATTTATGTTAGTGAGCAACAAATATTGCAGATTTTTTTTTTCAAACGAAAATTTGAAAGATTTTTATTATTTAGGTAAGCCGGAGAGATGGATGAGAAGGGAGAAGTGAAATTTTTGGGGCTCAGGAGATTATTTTATATGATTTACTACTATTGCCAATAAAGAGCTTTAAAGAAGGATGGTGGAAGTTTATATATAATATATATGATGTATGTTTAAAGAGCAATATTTCTTGTTATCTTTCTTAAGACAGTAAATTTTTATTTAGTAAAATTTAACATAGCTTTTTATATCTCTGAAACAAACCCACAGAAATACCATCTAAACATGCATGTTGTACATTACTTCCATATTTACCAAGGAGTGGTTAAAAAAAATCTCATAGCACAGTGCTCTTTAAAATTGAAATATGAGGCATCCTTTTTGCGGGGAGGGAGGGGGAGAGACTGAAGGTGAATAGAAATCCTGACTATGAATTCTTTGTCTGGTCTTTAATTTTTGTTGTTGTTGTTTTATTTTTTTTTATCATTAACTTAAAAAAAGTACTGATATCAATACAAAAACCCTTAACGGGTTAAAAGTTTCTGACGCAGCGCTTTATCTTATGCTCTAAGAATTTTAAATATGGAACTTAAAAATAATGATATCAAATTTTGAGTGACACTATGCTATTAATTATAATATCTATATATATTTATTTCATCATTTTATTTTTTTATAATTGCATGTGCAAAAATTATGTTCAATTTAAAAAGATGTATAAAAGTTTATTCATTGATGCATTATCATTCATTTCTCTCATAAATTCAAAATATGAGTTTCAAAAGATATGATATCAAAATTTAAGTGACGCCTTGATGTTGCTTAAAACGATTAGTTTTAAAATTCAATTTAAATTTTCTTTTGGCTAAATACATTTACACATCTAAACAATACTTTTCATTTTCCAATCCACTGTTGAATATATTATTTTCACCGAATCTACATAATGCACTGAAATGTATTCATTTGAATAAATTGATTTATCTTTTGTGCCACGCTATCCAAAAATCAAAAGTAAAATTTATGTAAATAGTTTTTTGCGTCATTGTATCCAAACTAAGTTAAATGTATGCAAATGAATAATATGACGAAAAAAACTATTACTGCACACAACAGCACTGTACACAAATTTTATTCGGTTGGTATCACTTTTTTAAAAGAAGTTACATTTACTTAAATAATCATGAAAATGCTCTAATTAAACAAAGCAAATATTACTTTTCTTTTTTAGTGATACCAGAAACAAATTTTGTAAGTTCTTTTAGAAGGTGCTTATATGCACCTATGGTCCCGAATGAGTTAAGGGTGTATTCGAAAAAATATTTTTCCACCTTCAACAGCTCGAAATTTTCTGAGACATTTTCAGACTCATTTTTAAAAGTAAAAACATGAATCTTGCTGGGGTGATTTCTGAAGACATGTTTAACATGCCGTGTGATTTCATTTTCAGCTCAATTAATTAGAATTTGATTTTTAAACAATTATTTTCTCAGTATGACCATTTTTTTCATTCCCAGATCGCCCGCTTCGGAAAATTCGGTTCAAAACGCCAACTTTGACAGCGTTTTTTACGGTATTTTCTGCATTAATCAAAAAATTAAGAAGCACGGCACTTTATACAGTTTCTAAATAAGAGAATTTCCCAGTTTGATACGTTTGAGAGCAAAAATGAATTTTAAAATGAATCTGAAAATAAGCAGTTTCGATCGGAATACACCCTTAAGAGATCGACTTCAATCCATAGAAAAAGTGTCGAAAAAGTACAGTCTTTATGTAACTACATTTAAACACATGATGTAACGAAGTCAATTACACTTCCTTTTTTTTGGATTAGTTTGCAAAGAACGTCTGCGTTACGCGTAATCCAATTTTTCATTATTATCATCTTAACTTGCATCTTTCTTGCCTTTCTTACTTTTTATTTCCCCCTTTTTCTCCTTTGGTTTTAGTAAACTTGATGACATGCCTAACATGGTTAGTCTGTGCAAAAAGAAAAGGAAAAGTTAATAACACTTAATCATCCCGTACAAAAGAAACTGCGGCATGTATACCGGAATAGCAGTTCAGCATGTATCTCATTTTACATGGTGCAGGCGTCGGCCATCGCAGTTACCTGCCATCGCTAAGGGGAATGGCGTAATCATACACACAGTACTCTATATAAACGCTACACTTAGTTTTGACATCGAAATCATGCATGCATTTATTAATTAGTGTATGAAAATTAGTTAAACATAACGTCTTTAAAAGTTTGGACAGTGTAATCATGCATTTCGTCAAATTAAGGATTGTACTTCTACAAGTAAACATCGAAAGGGATTCACGCTATACAGGCCCAGACTGCCCAGGTCGGCTAGTCGGCGATTGCCGAGGGCCCCCGGCACATGGGGGCCCCGGAGGAGCCTCCAAATATGAATATACTAGTTCATAATTAGTTGCGCCAGAATAATTTGACTGTTTTCCCGTAGGTTTAACGTAATCTTACGCATTTAAAATCAATTTTAAGCAGCTGCCAGTTGGTTTTGTGTATGGTATAGCTTATGTAAGGGGGCCTCGATGGGGTCTCCAAAAATGGATATACTACTTCATAAGTAGTTACATCAGAATAGCTTGACTGTTTTCCCGTAATCTTACGCATTTACAATCAATTTTAAGTAGTTGCCATTTGGTTTTTGTTTATTACAGCCTATGTAAGGGGGCCCCGGATGGACCTCCAAAAATGGATATACTACCTCATAACTAGTTACATCAGAATAATTTGACTGTTTCCCCGTAATCTTACACATTTACAATAAATTTTATGCAGTTGCCAGTGGTTTTTGTTTATGACAACCTATGTAAGGGGGCCTCAGAGGGCCCCCAAAAATAGATATACTACTTCATAACTAGTTACATCAGAATAATTTGACTGTTTTCCCGTAACCTTATGCATTTAAAATAAATTTTAAGCAGTTGCTAGTTCATTTTTGTTTATGGCAGCCAATGTAAGGGGCCCCCGGGGGGCCTTCCAATAATGGATATACTACTTCATAACTAGTTGCATCAGAATAATTTGATTGTTTTCCCGTAATCTTATACGCATTTACAATCAATTTAAGCTGTTGCCAGTTGATTTTTGTTTATAGTAGCTTATGTAGTAGCTCCGGTAGTGCCATCGTGACGCTGGGGAAACGGAGGAGGGGTGTCGACTTACTCATCGTGCTCTGTGCTGAGATCGTAGGCTCAGGTTCAGGCGCACATCCCGACACTGGCTAAGCCACTCTACGGAGATTTACCGCACATGCTCAATTTCTGCTGAAAATAGTAACCAGGATTGGCTAGACAGCTGAAAAAAATCGCCAAAAGCTTTTTGTAATTCCTTCAATTCGATTATACTCTGCTGAATTTCGTAGAAATCTGGTTTTTAAAAAATGCTTTTATTCTGCAAATGAAAAAGTAATTTTCCCTATTTTGAGTTGTACAAACTATGATTGAGACTGTTTGAATTTAATTGCAAACCTCTTAAATGTTTCTTATGCACCGCATTGTTGTTATTCTCATGCTTACGAAGCGAGATGTTGTTCACGCTAATATTCCTAACTTAATATGTAACCTTTGCTTATTAAACTAATATTTAACTTTAAATTGCGTCAGATAGTACTCAAGATGCAGATGTTATGGACCGGCTGCAAATTTTGTTCCAGGAAAAATATATGAAAGCCTTTAGAAATAACAGTAGTCGATAATTCATGTGGATTGACTTTGTACGGGCTTCAGACTTACGGAAAATCAGACTTATTAAGCCAAGTGTGATATTGCAACATCAATTATTATTTCTTATTCATTTGACGGAACAACAAATATGAAAGGCTGCTATAATGGTCTACATGTTTAGTTCAAAAGGAAAACAAAGATTTTATTTACACTCACTGTACTTGTTACGTACTGAATTTGGTAGTAGCTGATTCAACAGTAACGTTGCTCCTAGCAGAAAACTTATTTAGGTTGGTGTAAGAATCTACCATTTTTCTAAGCTCATCTAAAAAAAGAATGGCCGTATGAGAGGGAAACAAACAGCAAACGTATTGCACATGAAAAGCTGCACAGGTTGCAGAAAATAGGAGCCACAAGAGGGAGGATCAAATACAAAACTCTTTCTTCGATATTATCGATGAGGGAATTTTAAGATATGAGGAAAGTGTAAACACAGGGCGATTCTGAAAAAAAAAATACTTTTCCCCGTTCAACAACTCGAAACTCTTTGGAACGTTTTGTTTCATTTTTAAGTGTAAAAGCGATTTAAACGCAATTTGAATTATTGAAGTTATTTGTCATCGAATAGTTTTTTTCACAATTTTCAGAAGCATAATTTTAGTTATGAATAATAAGCATATTTTTAAAGCGGTTCCCAAAAAAGTATATTTTTCCCCCGCTCAATGATGTAATTTTTTTTTTTTTTTTTTTTTTTTTTAAGTTAAAAAAAAGTAACAACTTTATGTAATTTTTGTAATATTTGAAAAACTTTGATGCTAATTAATAAAACAGGTCTTCTACTAAATTAAAATTACTAATAGAATAATTTATCTGTATAGATATGTAATAATATAATTGATATAAATTTTAGCTAAAATAGGAGCCCATTATACGTACTTTATAAATTTAGTTTTTTTTTTCCCCTTTCACATCAAGATGGTATGTTATTTCCATTAAAATGTAAAGAATATTCTTCATTTCTACTATCCATTCATATTTTAGTCCTTTCTTACAATAAAATTTTCTTTCCCACATGATCAATGAGATGTCTCCTAAAATACGCATCGTCAAATAAAATTTGTTGCAGGGAGTTAGTGTGTTAAAAAATCACTCTAACTTTAAAACAAGAAATGCGGTATGTATACTCGTATTATGCGTTTTATGAATTAAAGTTACAATGCCTCTTTAAATACGTAATGCAAAACTGAAGAAGAAAAAAAAAAAAAACTTATGTAACATCATTATTTGCACTTATTTCATACTTAATCAAACTAACAATGCGACTTATATACGATTTAAAATTGAAGTAGTATTAAGAAATTACTTAATATACTAAATTATTATTCTGCAACATTTTGAATTAAATATATATTTAAGGCTGTTCTTTTTTTTTTTAACTAATAATAATACAGCTGAACAGTGTGAATCTTCTTGGCACATTAACAAAGTATTTTTTATAAGTTCATGAAATTTGCACACACTGTTCGTAATCGTATTAAAATTCTTTAGAATTGCACAGTATTTTTTATTTTGTTGTAAATGTATTTCATCTGTAATCAGATGTTTACCAATAGTTTTGTTTTTAACATCATTCAGAATCTACAACTTTGGCACCATTTTCTAAAACTTTCGTAGCCTTTAACGAAAACAGATAAAGGCTATTCGACTTCTTATTACATAAACAAATATACCTGCAAATGCTTTGCATTTAACCATCATTTGAATGCATCAAAAAATACCAAGTTTTGATCTAAGATTTAAAAAAAAAAAAAAAAAAAAACGAAAGAAAAAGCTGTAAATCCAAGATCCAAAAATCTTTAATCACAAATCCATTCGGTAAAATATCCAAAGTATCCAGCAAACCAAATATCGAATCGTGGTCAAATATTCGTAGAATCACTCTGTCAAAAATGTCAGTTTTGGAGGTTTATGGCTGTATTTTTCATTATTTTTTAATTTTAGGGGTAGCGATATTACTTGTAATGATCAAATTAAATGGATCAAAATATTTTTCCAGTTTTTCAAACTATTACATAAAAACATATGCTCCCTTCATTATACATAATTGTGTTGGTCTTTTATACTTCATTTATATCTGGGCCTTTTTTTTTAATTTGCAGTTTTCTTAGCCCATTCTTTCGCCTTCGAGAAAAATGACTAGTATATAAAGGAAAACTTTGTGTGGAGCATGTATAAAGGAACACTCTTTTTTATCAATTGTTATGAACTTACATATATATACATTTGCAATATACCATCGAAACTCGTTTAGATGAACATAGAATATATTCATATAAGTATTAAGCTTAACGCAAAATACTTTTAACATAAACTGTGTCCATATCCCCTGTCAAAATTACACAAAGATTTAATTACTGATAATGTGAACTACTTACATCATAAACAAAATTTTAATCCGCCCGTCAGATTCATGTTAACAAGATTCAGCTATATTTGTATATAAAAAACAAAACTTGCTAAAATTAAATCGAGAATGAATGAAAAGGATTCCTTTTAGAAGGACTTCCGTCTTAACAGATAAACGTATTCCATCTTTTATGGAATAAAAATTGTTATGGCGGAATCACTATATGTTTCAAATAATTTTCCATTTTACCAGATATAATTGTTACATATTATGTTCAAGGTTGGATATAGCACAATTGAGGTTTACTCTAACAGAGCGAAAAATGTCCGGACCAGTACACAAACCTGGATACCTTAGCTTATTGTGCTATTGCTCAACCTATTGAGCTATCCGGACGATACCTGGTTGATATTTTTCACTCTTATTTGTTGGACATGAAAAATTCCTTCATTATATTAGGTATTATTTCGCCTTTATCATGAAATATTTCTATTTAAGGCCGTTTTCACTGTATAACGAACGGTGTCCCTGCTAAGACGTAAAAGACTTTGAAAAGCATCTTTTCTTATCCCTTGTGATTTTGTGTTAGCGAGTTACACTCCACTCGGATGAAAATGCTATACTTTTAGCATACACGTATGTGAAACTTTTATATATATATATATATTAATTTTATAAATTATTGGTATTTAAATTCAAAAAATTACAAATCACAGTATTTGTGTTTGATTTCTTTGTAATAATCCATGGAAAGATTTATAACGAAACTATGTAAAGGGTATTTATTATAAAGGACTGAAAAAATTTGAAATATTTATAACTCTGAAACCACTCGGCAAAGGAAATCGGAACTTCTGTCTAAAACAACTTAGAATGCATTACATTTTATTGAGATTCCCAAATGTAAACTACCTACTTTCTGACACATTTTTTATTTCGTTTTTGCTTTGAAATGCATGATTATTATGCAGGTGTTATTCTTATTCAGGAACTATGTAATCAAACCGTTTTTTTTTTTTTTTTCCTTTTTCATAAAGGTAGACGACTTTCAGTAAATTTTGTCAAAGTTGGCTATTTGATTCGGACGCGACAGTAGAAGAAAGTAAAAAAATCTACCGCTGCAGGTGATTTACCGATTTTAGCTGGCCAAAATTACTTTTGGCGTCATGCATCTCCATGAAATTGAAAAATGGTATAGATATTCCTAACGGTATGTTTGGTATTGCAAAATGAACGAGTAGCAGTCATGTTCGTTACAGGAACACTCATAAGAATTTCATTACATTACGGCCTATAAGGGAAAATCGTTTGCGGTGGTTTTTAATAATGTTTCATAATTTCAAACACACTAAAATTTATATACATATTTATGAAGTGCACTACAAAATGCTTGCTATAGAATATGGTATGGATAGCATTTATCGATCATTTACAATTTACAGGGACACTAAAAAGAATTACGGTTACATTATGGTCTATGGAGAAAAATCGTTTGTAGTGTATTTTGTTTATGTTACACTATTTCATGCATATTTAAATTGATATATATCTAAAAAGTGTTCTGTAAAATGACTATTGAATTTGACATGCATTGAATTCATCTTTCATATACAGAGGTCAAAAAATAAATCAGTTAGATTTCTCTCTAAGAACAATAATTGCTGGAAGTGCGTTTTCAGTTGTGGAACGTGTTTTTAATTTTTTTTTAAAATTGCACACTATTGTGTATATATTCAATATATATACAGGGATCCACAAAAAATTTCAAGTACATTTCCGTTTATTGACGGAAATTGCTGAAAAAGAATTTTCAACTGTGCTATGCGTTCCCTAACTGTTCTAAGATTTAGCATATTATGCATTGTATGATACATCTATACAGGGATAAATTCATATACAGGGATGTACAAAATTTTCAGTTATTTTTCGCCTTAAGCGGAAATTTTGTTTTCAAACGTGTTATGCGTTTTAATAATTATTAATATGCATCGTTTTTCACGTTATTAATCTATAAAGTTTTATTGCAGTAGTCTGAATGCGCTGAAAAATGTTTCATAATCTGCTTAACGCATGATTTTACGTTCTTGATAATTTTAATGATACTTTCTTAACGATATAGAAGCTAAAGGCTAATTCCATGAAAACTTGTCATGTCTATCACACAGCTGAAAATCGCTATGCTTGTTGCCCACCGTTATTTTCGAAAAGTTTGCGTCGCGTTATTCAATTGATGAGATATCTCCGATAAAATAAGTCACATTTCTCCGTTCTAAAATACTGGTAGCCAAAAATCGTAATATGTGACAGACATGACAAATTTTCATGGAATTAGCCTGAAGTGATAAAACTATTTTTGTATTAATTATAATAGCAAATCATAAAAAATATTATTTTTTCTAAAATTGTATTAAAATTTAAAATACGAAACAAACATTTCATACGTAGGCGTAACTTGGGCTCTATGGCTAGGGGGGGGGGGGGTGAGTTTTGAGGCCCTTTTCTACAAATCTATAACCCCCCCTCCCACCACCACCACCACCACCTTACCAGGGATCTGTCCAGACTTTTCTCTCAGGGTCCTGTTTTTGTGAAATTGTGAAGAGCTTTTTTACATTTGTGAAAATTCTAGTCCCAATTATAAGAATTTGAAACAAACGTTATACTCAAGGTTCTTTTTTATATATTTTTAAGAAGATATATGTATGTCAAATACATATTTTTTCTTTATATATGTAAAAGGGACAGGTCAGATTTTACTTTTAAATGATTAAATTTGTGAAAGATTCAGTTTAGAACGGGAAAATTTTTTTGTAAAAAGACAATTTTTAAGACCAAAGAATTTTGTGAAAGGTCCTTTTTTAAGATGAAAAGTTTTGTGAAGGGTCCTGTTTTGAGATGAAAAAATTTATGAAGGGTCCTGTTTTGAAATGAAAAATTTTGTGAAGGATCCTTTAAAGTAGGGGTGCACAACCTTTTTAAGAGAAGGGTCACTTACAAAAATGTTTGGGTTGTCGAGGGCCACATCAGTAACACGGCGATCATTCTATTTCGGGGAGGTGGGGAGATCTGTGGCCTATAAAAAACAAGATTTTAGAGAAGTGGCAGTTTTACCCCTTTAGGTTTGCCTACCCATTACATACCATACCCAATTCAGCTGACAAGGATATATCAACAGCTTATGTTTGTATATATAACAGAGATATAGCAAAAATTATTTTCAAAGAGTGAAAATATTCCTTGTCTTTATTCGGGGGGATTAAATTTTGCTTTATTAAAAGTGGTAAAAAAGAAACATATGCATGACAGTGCCAAAAAAAAGTGAACTTTACGATCGAAGTTAAATTGACGAAACTCTCAATTTTTCTGCAGCCGATCAACAAAATTTTACATTTTTCCGTGCCTGATCGACAAAATTCGCGATTTTTCCACACCTTATCAACGGAATTTGCGATTTTTCCGCGCCCAGTCAACGAAATTCGCAATTGTTAACTGACTGACGAAAATAAAAAAATTTTCCCGTACGAATTGTCGAAATTCACAACTTTTTCTCGCGATTTTACCTTAGCTAATCGAAGAAATTTGCAATTTTTTCGCACTTAATCGAAAAAATTCACAATTTTTTCTCTGCTCGATATTTGCGATTTTTCCGCACCCGATCGACAAATTTCGCAATTTTTCCGCGCTTTTTATAGACAAAATTCGCAATTTTTCCGCGCCCTATCGACAAAATTCGAAAATTTTCTGCGCCCGATCTACAGAACTTGCGATTTTTTCGTGCCCGATCGACGAAATTCCCGAATCTTAACTGATTGATGAAAATTGAAATTTTTCCCTCGAAAAATTGCCGAAATTCACAACTTTTTCTCGCAATAAACTAACGAAACTCGCGATTTTTCCGCAGCCGATCAATGAAATTTGCATTTATTCCATGCCCTATCAACAGAACTCGCGATTTTTCCGCGCCCGATCGACGAAACTCGGGATTTTTCCGCACCCGGTAAACTAAATTTGTAATTTTTCCATGCCCAATCTACAAAACTCACGATTTTTCCGCACCCGATCAACGAAAATTGCAATTTTTCCGAGCCCAATCGGTGAAATTATCATATCTTAAATGACTGACGAAAATTGCAATTTTCCCGCGGCAAATTGGCGAAATTCGCTGTTTTTTCCAACGATAAAGTGACGAAACTAGTGACATTTCTGCGCCCGGTCGACGAAACGCTCGACTTTTCTGCGCACGAACAACAAAACGCGCGATTTTTCAGCGGCCGATCGAAGATACTCATGATTTTTTCATGCCTAATCAACGAAACTCTTGATTTTACCGCACCCGATCGAAGAAACTCGCGATTTTTTCGCGCCCAATCGACGAAACCCGATTTTTCACGCTCAGTCAACAAAATTCGTAATTCCTAATTGACTGATGAAATTCGCAATTTTCCCGCGTTAAATTAGCGAAATTCACGACTTTTTCTCCATATAAACTGCCGAAACTCGCGATTTTCCCGTGCACGATCAACAAAATTCGCGACTTTTACGCGCGCGATCGATGAAACACACGATTTTTCCGAGCCCAATCGATGAAATTCGAGGTACTTTTCAACTAGCGACTGACGAAATTAGAAAGTTGGGAATTTTCTATATTGATACAAATGTTATCGGCCGAGCGATTAATGATATTTGCGATTTTTAACTGACTGACGAAATTTGCAATTGTTTTCCGGGGCAAATTGACGAAAGTCACGATTTTTTCCTGCAATCTATGGTAAAAAATCTCAATTTTTGCCAATTATAAATTGACGAAATTCGCGGGCCACTTTTGGCCCACGGGCCACAGGTTGTGCATCCCTACTTTAAAGGACCCAATTTTTTCTTAAACAGATCCATGCTTACCCATTACACACACCTAAATTAAATACTTAAAAACTTTAATATTTAAACAATAAAATTCAAATGTTCAACGAAAACGTAGAGTAATATCATAAATTAAACATTTTATTTATTTAAAGCATAAAATGTTTTTAATTTTACACCTTTTTAAAATGAACTTCCCTTAAAGACCTAAATAATAATATTCAGTTTTATTTTATCCTAACTAACCCGGGGAGTCTTGCCGGGTCCGTAAAAAATAGCATGAACGCGAGAAATCTCTAAAAATCGCAAAAAATAGCGGCACGAATTTCATACCATTTCATATAACATTTATTGAAAAGATAACAAAATGCACTATATTGCATTAGAAGATTGAAACCTGATTAATCTCACTGATGTGATAAAATGCAGCAAATTATGAAAAAATGCTAACATTTAAAAAAATCGCAGAGGAAAAAAAATACCATTGAGCTAAAATATTAAAACAGAATTTCTTTTATGAATGTGAAAAAAAATTGCAGTAGAACGCGAAATATCTGTGAAATAGCATAAAAATTTTCAAAGATGTCTGTACGAATTACGAACAAATGTTATTCAAAACAAGAAAGAATTTATTATATTGGGCTGAAAGATTAAATTCGGATTGATTTTACTAATGTGAAAAAATAGCCGCAAATTGTCAGTAAAACCAGAAAATAATCGCATTAAAAATCGGTAAGAATTCAAAAATCGCAAATAGCAAAATTTTCTGCAGTAAGCTAAAACATTGTAAATCGAAATTCGTACACGAATGTCAAAATATCGTCGAGAAATGCAAAAAAGCTATAAAAAACGCATTAAAAATCGTGGAGGACAAAATTTTCTATATAAGAATAAAAATTTGAAACCAAATTCGTTTTCAAATGTCAAAAGAAAAAAAAATACACAAGAAAAGAAAAAAAAAGATGCAATAAATTTTATTAAAAATCGCTAAATATTCAAAAAGCGCGAAGAATAATTAGTATATTAGGCTAAAAGCTTGAAATCAAATTCTTCTTAAGAATGTCAAATATCACTACGGAACGCAAAAAAAAAAAAAAAATGCTAAAAAATCAAAAAATCACACAGGACAGAATTTACTATATTAGGCTAAAACTTTTAAACAAAAATTCCATTAAGAATTTTTTTTAAAAATCACTGTGGGGCGCGATAAACTTCTAAATACCGCATTGAAAATAGCACTGAAATTTAGTAATTCTAAATAAATTAGTAAAAATTCAAAAATCGTGGAGGACAAAACAGACTTTATAAGGCTAAAAGTTCGAAACCGAATTCTTTTTCAGAATGTCAAAAAATCGCGTGAAATGCGAACAAATGCTAAAAGTAGCTAAAAAATGCATTGAAAGCAGCATCAAAAAATCACAGAGAATAATATTTTATATTAGGCTGAAAGTTTAAAACATAATTCCTTTCCCTTATGTCAAAAAATCATCAAGGAGCACGAACAAAACAAATGCTAAAAACTGCATTAAAAACACACACACACACACACACAAAAAGTAATTTAACAAATTACAGCGACCATTTGGAAAATTATTTTTTCAAAGACTGAAATTTAAGACATAAAAAATCGCACGGCGTTGATCATACATTACGTACGCTATGAATTAAACATTAGTAGTGTTATTACACGTAAAAATTGTAAGCGACAAAAATCGCCGGCGACTTGTCAGATTTCCAGAAACTTACGTATTATCCACCTGAAACTTATGTATTATCCAAGCATTTCATTGGCTGTTGGGGAAAAGGCTTTTCCATCGTCAGTTTTCCAAGAAATCTGACGACCAATTTTAAAGGAAATTTCATTTTTAAACTTCTAAACGTCCCATAATATTACTTTTACATCGTCCTATAGAGAAAAAAATGTACTTTTAAATGCAATTTGTTTGAAAGCTGTATCTCAATTTGTTTCTGAGTTATTATTATTATTATTATTTATTTTTTATTTTATTTTTTTTTTTTTTTAGTTTCTATTACTGTTTTGTCATAGTGGCAACAGAAGAATCCATCTCTGTTGAAAGTAAAAGAAATACTGATTACTGTATAGACCCATCAGAAAACGAGTAAAATGCGGATTCCATTCAACCAATAAAAAGCTTCAGATATGTTTTTGATTTCCTACCATCACGAGGACAATAACCATTTTCCCAAATGGTTAAAAAAGAAAAAGGAGGACTAAACATTTATTCAAATGAAGTGGCAGAAATTAAATCAAGTGGCAGAAAATTTCGGTGAAGTTCGTTAATGCGCAAAATCGGACCACGGGGATGGAAATAGGGAGGGGTTTTGTGAAAACCGAAAAAAAAAAACCCATAACGTCTTAATTATAATATATATCAAATCAGTTTAAAGTTATTATTATTTCTAAGAAAAGGGTCAAAAATTTATGTATCACTGATTTTTGATAAAATTTAAAATGTGTGAAGGGGCGCAAAAAATAGGGTTTTAGAGAAAAAAACATTCATAACTTCGTCAATTCTCAAGCTATCAAATTCACTTAAATATATTATAGATCTAAATACTAATTATAACTTTTATACTGACAAGTTCTGATAGGACCAACTCTTACCAGAAAAAAAGGGGGGGGGGGGGGGGTTAAGAAGAAAAAAATTCATTACTTCATTTTATTCACAAGATATCCAATCCGCTTAAATTTATTTACACCTTCTTAATATTATCTAGAACTTTTATATTGACATGTTTATGATAGGACCAACTCTTACAGAAAAAAGAAATTAAACAAAAATAGGGTTTGACGAAAAAATTATCGTATTAAGGTTCTACTCAAATCCAAACTCGTTATTTTCTGACTCATTTTAAAATTCATTTTTCTCTCAAACGCATCCAATGGGCAGGTTCTCTTATTCAGAAATTATAAATGGGCCGTATTGATCGATTTTAGGATAAAAGGTAGAATATATTTCAAAAAATGCTGTCAAAATGGGCATTTTAAACCGAATATCCCTAAGCGATTGTGTTGAAAACGGAAAAAAAATGGTCGTACTAAGAAAAAAATTTTTGTAAACCAAGTTCTGATAATTTGAATGAAAAATAAAATACAGGTCGCTTATAAATCTCTTCAAAAAATCACGTCCGCAAGTTTCATGTTTTTACTTTTAAAAATGAGCCTAAAAATGTGTCAGAAAATTTCGAATTGTGGAGCGTGGAAAAATATTTCTTTTATACCACGTTAACATGATTCTGATAAAATCAGCTCTTACATAAAAATGAAACAAAAAACTTTCAAAAGTGGCCAGATAAAATTATTAAACTGGGTTTATTTCTCATCTTGATTTTACTTTTGTTGGTGAAATTAGTATACTTAACTTCGAAATCTACCCCGCCTGTAGGCCGAGCCGGCAGGGATTTTTTTTTTAGTATAATCAGTTTCTCAGTCAAAGTTAGGCTCAAGGGGATAGGTGGGAGGTAAGTTGTTGACAGTTAGTCCAGTGGTCACCGTATATTTAAGTCATTGTTTAATTGAATCAGTATTTTTAATGAATGCAATCATGACCTCATCTCGTCTCAACAAATTAAGTTTCCCCCTTATCTACCCTTTGCACTGTTATTTAAAAGAGAATCATTGTCGCTAAAACCTATCAGGAACTTTCCCACCCCCACTCCTCCTCAAAAATATATCCTGTCTATGAAGTAGAAATTTTAACAGTCATTGAAACAATCTGATTCTTTATGTAGCTTAAGGTTATTCGCGACAATGCGACCGCTATCCCTTTTTGAAACTGTTGAACAATTTTCACTTAACCCATATATCTACTATGTGTTTCTTCATTTTTAAATATAACAATAGCCGTTTAAATGAAATATTTTCGTTAAATGGAATATGATTCAAGAAAGTGGTAAATTTCGATTAATCTAAAAACACTAACACTTGATTTTGATTCATAAAAGTGGCTAATACGATTAATTAGTGATTCAAAAAACCAGCCATTACTGCATTTTTTAGGTCTGGGATGGGTTTTAAACCCGACCTCCCCCCCCCCCCTTCACACACACACCATTCGCCTCACTACTGATAAATACGAAATTTAATGAGTAATTTTTACGAGTTGTTCTTAAATCCATTTTCTGGCACAATTTTTAAAATCATTTTTGTTCGGAAATGTAAGAAATTAGCAAGCTTGTAATAATTGCTAAGAAAGTATATAATACAACGGTTTTTCTCGTTTTTCGGTAAAAAAAAATTTTTTTTTCAAGAAGTGCTGTCAAAAGTGGCATTTTATACGAATTTCCGGACACGACAGGGTAGGAAAGGGAAATAACCGCCGTTCTGAAACAATAGTCGCTTATAACTCAAGAACGCAATTAATTTATTGAATAATGAAAATATTGAATTACAAATCACTTCAGTAATCATACCTGCAAGTATCACTTTATGTTTAAAAAACGTATCAATGTTTCGCGTTCTTCAACAGAGAAAAATATTTTTTAAAAACCTCTTTCTAGTAAATTTTTCTAACACTTCCTAACACTAAAAATTTGACTTTCTACAAGTAAAAACTAGTACTTTAATTTAAAACATTTTATTCATTCGGCCTTAAATTACTTAAAATTGCATAGTTGGAAATTAAAGTACATAGTAAATCAGATATTTAATCAAATATTATACATTTATTTACGAAGGAAAAAAAAAAGAGAGCCGATTAATCATAAGATCAGAGCCCTCATTAGATATATCATACTTTGGCATTAAAGTGAAATTTGTCACAAAAACCCAGATTTTCATTCTATGTTGAACATAAAATTATTATGAAGCTAATTTGAATTAGTTCAAATATGTTGCATCAGAATATGCTCGGAATTATACATACATATATGTACATATACACTATATAACCATTAATGACCGGCGACGGCAACTTTCAATTTTAGACATTTTGTCGAATATTTATAAATATACTTGACAGATTCTTCTGGAATTTCAGGATAAAAAATAATAGGTATGACCTCATATTTAGCAATGTCGATTTGTTAGGGGGGAGGGGGGGAGGCAATTAGGGGGCCAACAAAAAATCAAAGAAAAAAATAATACTTGGGATCACCCTGTAAAATAAAATGCACGAAATGATCTACCGCTATCGAATATAAATAAACAGACATTCTGTAATTATGTGTATTATTTTGTGTAAGAATAGCACGTATATTAACAGAGATATAGCGATTTATTTAAAATAATTAAAAAATTCTTGCATGTTTTTTGCTTATTACATGCAGGGTTTTCAACCAAATTTAACACCGATTTCAGAAAAATTGACAAAATACAGTAGAAACAATATAGTGCAATTGGAATATAAATATATTAAATATTTTAGGAAATATGAGCAGTTGTATGAAATAATTTTTATCTGCGCATGCGCGAACGATAACAAGGATCATTTTACATAATTTAATAGTCAACTCTATCGAGCAACACTAAAAAAATCTAGTCAAATATCGTAAAAATTCAGAAAGATGATCAATCCTGAAATTCCAGAAGAATCTGTCAAGTATATTTCTAAATATTCGACAAAATGTCTAAAATTGAAAGTTGCCGGTCATTAATGGCAATATAGTGTATATGTGTGCGTGTGTGTTTGTATTTTTAAGTTCGACAATGTATGCCAATTTATAAGAGGGAAGCGATTCCAGACCATAAGAAAAGAACAACCAATCAGAATTATGGAAAGGAAATGAAGAACTATACAAAGAATGAAAACATTAAAAAACTGGCTCATCTACAGATTTTCAATTATCATTGTTAAAAATGTATACATTTTTATATAAACATTGATTAGCTTAAAATAATGGTTACGCTCCGGACAATATGAATTTCAGACGTGGGATTATTAGATAGGATATTTTAAAAATCTTTTATGTCGTCGAATTTTGACAGGGACCACCTAGTGGTTAATAATGTTTCAAAACGTTTAGTAAAATATAAATGCTTTCTAAACTTTGACGTAAAAAGCAAAACACCAGTAAACATGACAATTGAAGTGATCTAGATTCAAATAGATTTTTCATTTTTCGATAACTGAATTATATTTTAAGTGATATGCGATTTTTGTGACGCTGAATTTCGTTTCAAAACACTAGCTTTGACAGCATTTTCTAAAAAATCGCAAGCCTTTATTGAAAAAGGAAAAAAAAATATTCGATTTCATAGCTTCTGAATAGAAATACACCTGTCAGTCTCATGATTTTACAATCAGAAAACGATTAGCTTCTGAATAGCGTATCTATCGTGTGTACCTGCATTAACACGTACGACATTTACATTAATGTAAAAAAATGCTGTTAGATTCTTTAGCAACCTTATGGAAACATCTGAGCAATTCAAGAATGTAGCTGAAGCTGAGTACCTATCAGTCCAGCTTTAACAACCCAAAATGGATTTAGGAATTATGCCAGAAATTAGGCAGTTTAGCTTTGAAAGCAAGCTTAAATGTCATCTCAGATAGCTACTTTCTAACGCATTCGTGATTTCTAAACTATACTGAATGCTGTCACATATTATTTCTAATGTCAACATCCACTTTTATAAGCACATACAAAACACAGACGATGGATAAGATATTATTAAAAAAAATTGTCAACAGAGACTTTAAATAGCACATTCACATACCGCTAAAACACATTGTTTTCTTGAAAATTGCAGTTAACCCATTCGCTGCCAAAACTATAAAGTAAAAAATTTCAAATTTCTTGTTGAAAGTCTTATGCCACCACAAATTCAGAAATGTAAATTTCGCTTTACTAATACAGTAAAATTTCTGCCAATAAATAAAACAATTTTATAATTCTAAAATAGTGGTGACAAAGTAATAAATAAATTAAAGCCACGAGTATACTCGTGGTTGGCAGCGAATAGGTTAATTAAAAATGAATGAAAAGACGTATCCGCAAAAAATCTCAATGATTACAGTGAAAAAAAAAATCGCAAGTTTTCATACATTTTTATTAAAATTCTAAATTTTAGTTTTTTTTTTTTCCATTTTTCTATAAAAACACAACGCCTTTTAGAAAATAAATTTGATTTTTTAAAAGATTTTCGAGGTAGGAAAATAACTTAAAACTATTCATCAGGTAACAATCGAATGCAAACAACATTTACATTAATGTAAAAAAATGCTTTTAGATTCTTTAGCCACCTTATGGAAATATATGAAGAATTGAAGAATGTAGGTAAGAAATTAATTGCCTAATTATATTTGAAATATTTATGTAGGGGAAAACGAAAATATCTTTATCGAAATAAGAAAGTAAAAAGTACGGAATCTTTTCAATTAAAATTTTAAAATGAAACAAAACCCACTCCAGATATAATTGACTAAAATAAGAAAAATAATGTTTTAAATGAATTAAAAAAAAAAAAGAAATTACGACCGAAATATAATTACACTTATTCACTCTTAAATACATTTAAAAATTAATTTTCTTGCACAAAATGTATATAGTTTACTCATAATTTCTCATATATTTATTTCCCAAGTTGCCAATTATTTTTTCTAAAAATTCATCTGAACTTTAACTTTCGATTTCAAAGATATACTCATGCAGCGTCTAATAACATAAGTGATTTTTTTTTCTTGTTTTTTCATGTAGAATTTTCACTTCAAAATTTTATTAATAATTCAAATTAATTGTAATGTTGATAAAACCTGGCGATGAATAAAATGATTTTTTAAAAACACGATTCTTGAAGTCAGTAGATAGGTTGTATAAACAAACATTAATGTATAAAGTAAGTTATGTAGACAAGCCATTTTCAGTTCTCAATTTTTCTTCTAATAGATCATTATTACATCCCTAATTTTGTTCTATGGAAATCTAATATTTATTAGAAGATTGCTCCAATTATCATGAAATTCAAATATATTATTTGTGAGATACAGATAGATGCTTCTTGGTCTTGTTGACAAACAAAAATTTTCAAGAAATATAACTTTTTGCTTTCTTTTGTGTAATGTTATTGAGTTAGCTCAGCTCCTCAAATAGTAAATAATAATAATTATTATTATTTAAAATTTAAAAAATGATTTTAGTAGGGTTTTGATTATTCATGTGAACTGGAAAACATTCTAAATTTTAAGCTTACTATCTGAATGCAATCACATTACATTACGCAACACATGTGCTTATACTATGTAAAAAAATAAATATTTTTTCACATTTTAAAAATATCCTAGCCGGCGTAGTCATCCGATTTGTTGCATTTTCCATAGCATGCTATCTCTCTCTCTCTCTCTCTCTTTTTTTCCCTTTTGAATGAGGAGGGGGGGAGGGGGGAATTTAATTCAATTCTACATTTAAAAAAGGTTCAAAATGTTAATTTTGATAAACATTTCAATATAATCAAGTAATCATGCTTATAATTTACAATATAGATTATATGAAAATTACGGAAATTATATCTTGCAAGTTACCTAATTTTGATGCAATAATAGTACAATGCCTTTATAGTAAAAGGGTATACGGGTAGTAAAATTCGATCGATCTAGATAATTTTGGATAAAAATTTAGAGAGCTTGCCACTATTGTCAAGTTAATGTTTATTTATTTGCCTGATTCATTTAAGACTTTTCTGAAATGCAAACTTGATAGTTTCTGATACATTTTCTAATTCATTTTTGTTTGCAAACGTGTCAAATTGGCAGGTGTACTTATTTAGAAACAACGCAATCGAACAGTTTTCCTTTTTCAGAAAGAAAGAGGAATTTTTAAGATATGCAGTTAAATTTGGTGTTTTGATTCGAATTTCTAGACGTGACAGCGCAGGAAAGGGAAAAAATTGTCGTTCTGAGATGATAATAGCTTCGGCCATCTGACTGTGGTCAAGTTCTATATGTGACTAATCTTCTGCTTATGTTTTAGACAAATCTTTTATTATATATCCTGTACGTATGTTCAATCCATGCTCAAAATTTCATGTTATTTATATGGTCATGATATTTACTGTTTTACATGTTATTTACATTTTAAAGAAATTCAGAAAATATTATTTCATACAGATCAATAATATGAAAAAATTTCAGCTTTTTGATAAAATCTTTAATAAATGTAGAAGTCATATTATCATGCTTTAAATAACTTTTTTAAGAAAACGTAAACTAAAAGCCATTAAATCGATTTATTTAAACAAAACAAAAATAATATTTTTTTTATCATTTCGGATAGCATTATTTTCCCCTTTCCCTCCACAAAAATGAAGTATTTTACTTGTGTTTCTGAGAAACTCAGTTAAAAGTTATAATGGCAAAATGTAGTTAATATTTTGAACATTATTTAAAAATTTAAAGTCCTGAGAGTCATTAAGACATTCCCGGATTCATGCGAATAATTGGTGTTAATTTCATCGCGCTGCTTTTCATATTCTCTAGGAATTGTGAAACAAACAAACAGGCAAATTTTTATATAAAAGGGTATAAAAAATAGTTTTTAGAAATATTTCTATAAATGCTGAAATACTAAATGAAATTTATAAGTCATACTTATCATTAACGAAAACGTGAAATTTGTTACAATTTTCATACTTTTTAAACATTATTTTATTTCCGCTCTCCAATAATAAGATAAATAACTCTATTTAGAAATTATCTTGGGTCAATCTTAAGATGACTAATATACTGTTTAATAGTTTAACAAATATTAATTTTAAAGAAAAATAACCATATTATAACCGTATTATGGCATACAAGTATGCACCAAATGTTACACGATGGTATGCTAAAAATATTCACTTTTTTTTTTTTTTAATTTCTAGCATCTTGTTCTGAACAATCTTTAAAAATAGGATAAGGAAGGTATGTGGCCATGGTCAGGGGGTATATATCAAGTTATTTTTCGTTGCGCCGAAAATCTCAATTAGCAGAAGTCCTAATGGTTTTTTCACGGTGGGGAGTGACTCGTATTTGGAGGGAGAAATTTTGCTCCATATGTGAATGTCCATCCGATAACGACGTATTTTTTGTTCTGGTTTTTCGCGTTTATTTTGCCGTACGATCATTCATCAACAGTGTGAGTAATTAGGAATGATATATGTCTTTTGGCTCTAAAGGGAATACCTGTCTAAATATAACGTATTCGTGCTAACATCGATAGTTTCGGAGTAATCGTGATTTTAGATCAATATTCACCCATCTGATACCTTTAACCCTATGTGAGTGTTGAGAGTGCCTGTTTCCGTCATGCAGTTAAGAGCAAGGTTCGTACGGGTCCTTGAATTTCCAGACTAAGAAATTCTTCGGTACCAGTATTTTCTTATGGAAAATCTCTCCTTAAATAAAGCGAAATTTCGACCGTTTAAACTGGATTTATTTTTCTATAAAAATATTCTGATATTTTGCCTTGAAAATAACGGTACCCGTACGAACCCTGAAGAGGCTACTTCAGTCAAACGAAAAGACAAAAGACCCGCTCGCCAATGCTAATCCTATGGAAGAAATTTATAAAGATATCTCGGTCGCATTTCAATGTTTTTAAATGATTTCTTTTGCATTGAGTAGTTGAGATCGATCTGTACAAAGGCCGTTGTTTACTTTTTTGGTTTTGTTTACAGGTATTTCTTATGAGGGCACTTTCATTTTCGGAACCGGTTTCGAAAGTAAAAGCATCCTCATAAAAAAATATCTGCAATCAAAATCGAAAAGGTAAAAAACAGTATACAGATCAATCTCAACTATTCAATGCAAAAGAAATCATTTTAAAATATTGAAATGAGACCGAGATATCTTTATAAATTTCTTCCATATGATTAGCATTAGCGAATGCGTCTTTTCATTTGACTGAAGTAGCCTCTTAAGGCTGTTCTTAACTGCTCTGCTCAACAAGCGAAAAACGTTTTGACATTTTTACAAATTCATTTTTTAACGGAAAGATATAAAATTGAAAAGCCTGGCCATGGAAGCGAAATGGAATGGAACTGTTTTTTCCATTTTTTGATCCATCAAATACCTATTGAGTTATAAGCGAATTCGATCACGTGACAAACGCGTTTTTCGCCCGCTCTTGAGCAACACCGTTTCGGTCTCTTCGAGACGGCATTGTCTTGTGTGCTCTTTCTCCCTTAGCGCGGAAATTCGGTTCAAAACGCCTACTTTGACATTATTTTCTGAAAGATCTATTGCGTTTGCAAAAAAATGGAAAAACAGCTCGATGACATAGTTTCTGAACAACAACATCAGCTAGTTTCATGCATTTTTGAACAAAAATAAATTAAAACTTATGTCAGAAAGTTGCCCTCTTCGATTTGAGAACACCCTTAAGGTGGTTCTCAAATTCCCTGCTCAACAACATGAAACTTTCTGACACATATTTGTCTCATTTTTAAACGTAACTGCATAACTCAAGGAACCGATGAAATATTCAGTTTAAAACAAGTTTCCGTCTTAGCCGGTAAAGTTTCAGTAGACAGGCTTCGTTTTTACAGGTGGCCTCAAAGACTGTCAAATGATCCACTCTTAGTATAGCTCTGAAGAGCATAGATGTAACTCGTGAAAACGAAACCTGTCTATAATAGAATTCTTTCTCAAATGGAAAAAAGAAATCAAATTTCGACGAAAGAACAGTATGTAAGGATATTTCTTAAGACAAAGACTTGTCTAAAACGTAACTTTTTTTCTAGTCTTTTTCGACATTTCTTTGCAGGTTTTATTGCAGTTGCGCCATTTCAAGAGTTTCCTGGGGAAGGACGGAGTAAGATTTTCTTTGGGAACAGGATCTGACACATTACGAGATTGCGTAAATCCTATATCTCTATAGCCCCGGCGCAAATCACGCATAAAATGGGAAAATCCCATACAATAAAAAATGTTATTCGTGATTTTGTCTCCTTAAGGGGCTACTTCAGTCACGCGTAAAGACAAGCTCGCTAATGCTAATCCTATGGAATAACTGTTTAAGATATCTCGTTTGCATTTCAATATTTAAAATGATTTTTTTCTTTTTTTTTATTTCATTGAATATCTGAAGTCGATCTGTACAAAGGCCGGTTTTTACTTTTTTGATTTTGTTTGTAGATTTATTTTTATGAGAATGCTTTCACTTTCGAAACCGGTTCCGAAAGTGAAAGCCTCCTAATTAAAAATACCGTGAAACTTCTTTTAAAGGCCACCCCTATTCAAGGGCCACCTCTATTAAGGGCCAATATATTTAGGAACGAAAAATTTCCCCACAAACATAATGTTACATTTATTCTTATTAGGGACCGCACCTACCCCTCATAAAGGCCATTTTTTTTCACATGTGCCTTAAATCCTAAATAGGTGTATTGAATTCCTGAGCCAAAAAATAAGAGTTCAGCAAACAACTGTACTTGCAACAAAGAACGCAGGGGGAGATGGGGAAAATTTAGTAACACAATGAAGGACCACAAACTTTTCCACAAGTGAGACAAACAGATGTTCCTCACACTTTGTTTGACCTTTCAACCTGTAGGAGTTGGTTTGGAGGGAAAACTTGACTCTTTGTTGTGGGCACACAAAGGATAACAGGTTATCTAGAAAAACTGATTCCAGATTTACTAAATTTGCAAATGCATATTGAAGCACAATTTTTACACTAGAAATTTTATGACCACGCTTATGTAAAATTTAAAATTATGGCACCTAAATCAAGCCAAAGTGTACGTTTGGATTTGAATGACAAAATCAAAGTTCTCAATTGTCATGATCAAGGAAAATCTGCAAGAAAATTGGCTTCGCAGTTTAATTGCAGCAAGAATCAAATAAACAATCTTGTTAAAAACAAAGAGAACTTACTGAAAGAATATGCAGATTTTAAAAATCGCGGGATAAAAATAAAGATAAATGAAAAATTTGGTGACCCTATTCAAGGGCCACCCCTCATAAGGGCCAATTTTCAATGGAACGGCAGGTGGCCCTTAGACAGAAGTTTCACTGTACTTGAAACAAAATAGAAAAAGTAACAAAACGACAGATATAGAGATCGATCTACACCAATCAGAAATACCAATTTCCATAAGTACTTTGCTCAGTTATTATTTTACGAAGCGCTAAAATGATGTGCAAAGGACATTTGCTAGAGCTCAAAGTTAACATAAGTGCTTCTTCGTTTTCTGAGAACGTTAGATTCGGACTTCATGAAAAATAACACGGTTTCTGAGAACGTTAGATTCGACCCTCATGAAAAAATAAACGGGTCAATCCATTTCAAGTGGTCCAGAAAATGTCATATTCGTTGCTCGACCATTTTTAAAAAATCTGAAATTTTTTGTACAACAACCCTAACATGATGGAAGTTCAAAATGACTATTATTTTAATTTTATTAAATTTTGTTTGTGCATGGCGGCCATCTTTGTTTCATCGTCTGCAGCAATTTTCTCACAAGAAGGGTTTACGGAATTGTAAATAATTCATCGTTTATTTATCCAATTCAAGTGCGGATTAAAGCAATTTGTACAGAATACATTGGGCTAAAAATTTGGTAATGGAGTAGTTTCCGAAACTAACTGCTTATTGGCAAAATTTAAGCATAAAGTTTCAGTATTTTTCCAAAATTTGTCCGTTTACAAGAGGAAATTTTTCTAGCAAGGAAAACTGTCAACATGACATAATTTCTTTTTTACAAATAGGCCAAAAGTACTTGTACTCACACGCCGAGTTCCAGATCTGGGACTTGTTTTCTCTTCTCTAGAAAAAATCCCAATTTTTTCAAAAATGACAAAAATCGCACATTTCAGGCTTTGATATCTCTGGTGGGGCACGAGATAAAAATCTGAAATTTTTTTTTATAAGAGTATTGTATGATAGTGTTATGCACAAGAAATTTCAGGATGGAGATTTGACTACAAGCTGAGATATGGCAAGGGCAACATGTCAAAACAATGCTTCCAAACTATTGTTTTGTTGTAGTCACAGCTAAGTATTTGTCTCAGAGTATCATTTAAATTTATTTTTTAGATTATCTTTAAGTAATATTAACAGAAAATAAATCTTTTGCAATTAATTTAAAAAATAATTATGCCTAAGGCTTACATTTTGTATGGTTTCAGTAATTTTTGTTGTAATTTTAGTAACTAAAAGAAACCTCAGCACTTTTATATACATACAAGACCTGAGACAAAAACAGAATAGGGAAAGAGAAAAGCTGTTAATGTTGGCATACTTGTTGAGACATGATCAAACGTGTCAAAACACATTCCTGCTTGTTGGTTTTAAAACCACAATTTTAATGCTGCTTGCAAGTCCCTGAAACTTGTTCCTACCATAAGTATGTTCCTGTAAATGAAACATTATGCGATGTTACCATGCATCAGCCTCAAGTAATTTTCAGAAAGTAAAGATACCCAAAGCCTCTTCAAAATTTATACTGCAGAAAAATCACATTTTTTTCATCAGAAGTAAGCTAGGAATTATTAATGAATTGAGACTTGCACATAGTGATTTCAAAGTATATTTCTATGAGCCAGCACGTCCAAGATCTTCAATCAAGTTATCAAGAGGTGACAAGACTTGGTTCCTACAAATAAAATTTTGAGAAAAATCAAAATTGTGGTTTTTGAACCAACAAGCAAGAATGTGTTTTGACACGTTTGATCATGTCTCAACAATTATGACAACATTAACAGCTTTTCTTTTTCCCTATGTTGTTTTTGTCTCAGGTCTTGTATAAAAATATTTTTTTTTTTAATGTAAAAGTGCTGAAGTTTCTTTTAGTTACTAAAATTACTTACAACAAAAATTACTGAAACCATACAAAATGTATGGCCTTAGGCATAATTATTTTTTTTATTAATTGCTAAGCTTTGAAAAGGGCTTTATTTTCTGTTACTATTATTTAAAGATAATCAAAAACATAAATTTAAATGACACTCTGAGATAAATATTTAGCTGTGACAGCAATACAAACAATAGTTTGGCAGTATTGTTTTGACATGTTGCCCTTGCCATATCTCAGCTTGTAGTCAAATCTCCATCTTGAAATTTCTTGTGCATAACACTACCATACAATACTCTTATAAAAAAAAATTTAAGATTTTTATCTCGTGCCCCACCAGAGATATCAAAGCCTGAAAAGTGCAATTTTTGTCATTTTTGAAAAATTTGGGATTTTTTTTTAGCGAAGAGAAAACAAGTCCCAGATCTGGAACTCGGCGTGTGAGTACAAGTACTTTCGGCCTATTTGTAAAAAAAAAAATGTCATGTTGACAGTATTCCTTGCTAGAAAAATTTCCTCTTGTATACGGACAAATTTTGGAAAAAAACGGAAACTTTATGCTTAAATTTTACCAATAAGCAGTTAGTTTAGGAAACTACTCCATTACCTGATTTTTAGCCCAATGTATTCTGTACAAATTGCTTTAATCCGTAGTTGAATTGGATAAATAAACAATGAATTATTTACAATTCCGTAAACCCTTCTTGTGAGAAAATTGCTGCAGACGATGAAACAAAGATGGCCGCCATGCACAAACAAAAATTAATAAAATTAAAATAATAGTCATTTTGAACTTCCATCATGTTAGGGTTGTTGTACAAAAAATTTCAGATTTTCTAAAAATGGTCGAGCAACCAGTGCTGTACCACTTGAAATGGATTGACCCAAACATTCTAAGTTCTAAGTCATCCGGATAATCTAGTATGCGCTTGATTATTTTGATAGTCTAAAAAAATGTCTGGCAAGCTGGAGGTTTTTATTGGAACGAATGAATAAATCCGCAGAGGAACATTTTCGTTATTTCTTTTCTTTTTCTTTTTTTTTAAATAATTATCTACGAACAAAAGCGAACGAAAGAAATTATGTTATTTCTCTAATATTTTCATAGATAGGAGGCTAGTCGCGGAAGTAATACCCGTTTACATATAATTAAAGGAAAAATGAAGGAAAGTAAATAAGGATTTTATTTAAATGAAAGTAATACATTTACTTATTAGTCATCACCGTTGCTGAGACATTTGTCATATCTTGAAACCAGTTTGTTTATGCCTTCCTCGTAGACCTCTGCCGTCAAAGTAGCCAGCCGATGCTTTATCCCTTCTTTTAAGTTATAATCACTTCTGAAAATTCCCCTGACGAGAAATCCTTGAGTTTAGTGAACAAATGATAATCACTTGGAGCCAAGTCAAGGCTATAGGGAGGGTGATCAAAAACCTCCCACTTAAACTTCCAAAGCTAGTCTCTTCCCTCTTTGAAATATCGAACCCAACGCCTCACAGTCACAGATGACTGATTCATTGTTCTCGTACCACCGTACACTTCAGTAATCCTGCGATGAATTTCTCTTGAACGGACGTTTTCTGCATTCAGAAAACGGATAGCACATTGCATTTGGCTGGCTTTTCTATCTCATGCGCCATTGTAAACAGTCACAAAATTCACACCATGTATCAGAAGAACTCGAAAACTTTCCCCCCGGAAAGCTATTATGTGAATCTAGACACCCGCGCCACATTACTTTTAATAGGATCAGTAGCGCCATCTCTATGAAAAACGGTTAGAATTTTCTGGTAAGCCCTCGTAAATTGAACATTCATCTGAAATCTGCAGAATAATATCACAATTTATAAATTATTAATAGTTAGACATTAGATTAAGAAAATTTCTCCATGGTTTATGTATAATTATTTTTGTGTTTGGAAACTTGGATTTTCTTTTTTTAAGAATTTCACTTTACATTTTTTCTTCTTCGGAGTTTGCAAATTCAGTTCAGTAATGTCAAGGAACTCCTATTTAAGTAGCCAGTGTTATCCACTGTTTTATTAGTGTGAGAATTCGACGATATCTCACATTGAAACTCTCAATTTACAAGGCAAAAGCCAGCATAGGGAAGCTAATGTATTTTCACCTAGCCTCCAAATTTCTTCAGAGTCCTAGAAAATGTCGCTAGAGATGAAACAAATACCTCAATTTCTATCAATCTTCGCAGATGACACTAGGGTGAAAGGAACTCTTTTATCTAGCGAGAGAAATATTCTTTTGATGTTCACGAGGGCCTCGTTCCCGTGGGAAAGTAGAAAGTGAAACCAGAGATGAAACCGGACGCGAAAGTTCCTGACGGCAGCCTATAGAGAAAGGGCTGGCCTATGAGATCATGGCCCACGGATGGTGAGTGGCTAATGAGAGTGGCTTTGGTCCTAGACGGAAAAACGAAACTGATAAAAGAGGATGCGAGAGCATTCTCGGGAGCTTAATTTTCCCTTCTGTTGAAGTTGAGATTTCAAGGTGTTTCTGGTCGTGCAGAGTGGAAATCTCTCACGGGTCGACGGCTTCGGGGCATACTCCGAAGCACAGAAAAGCGAAAGCCAGGTGTGGCTGTTAAGATATCTCCATCACGGAGTTGAAGATCGGAGGTTCCTAAACCTCGGTTAAACACCTACAAAAGTGCGACATTCCTGTCGAGCATCGCGAGCTCTATCTTCGAAAATAGTGGACATTGGATAAGTAAGAGACTGACTACACTGAAAGCGATCTATTATTCGAGGACTGGACTTGATTCTATAAATATATTATTGTCAGCTGAACTCGAACCCTTATATGAAAAATGTTGTAATTATGAATTATTTAATCAAGAAATTCTTATTTAATTGTTTGTGAAACAATAAAATATTTTTTCGATATTGATAAGACTAGGCCGTTGAAGTTGCCCGCTACCACACCACCTTACGACATCGGCTCCGTTACAACTTGGTGGCAGCTAGAAGATTTTCAGCAAGAATAATTGTTATTAGAGGAAAGCCCAGGAGGAAACAGACGGCGAACACCCGGAGTTTCTGACGACAACTCGAGAGGCAGCCGAAAGAATCGAAACTACAGTTCCGAGGAAGACAGAAGGACAGCCCTTCGGGAGCAAAAGACAGTTCACCCAGAACAAAAGACAGTTCGTCCAGAACGAAAGACAGTTCATCCAGAACAACGGCAATGAGACAGTTCATCTAGATCAACTAGACAGTGCTTCGAGACAGTGCAAGGTGGACCTTGGACGACAAACAGTGGGACGCAACACGCCCGATACGAGCCCTTGAGCTACAGTGGACGACACCCGCGGAGTGCCATAACGGACCGTTCCCCAGACAAGATACTTCAAGCAACAACTGCAACAGGTAAGCTCATTTCATTTTGAGTGGCTCTTAAACTATTATTTATCATACTGATAGGATGTTTAAATGTTGTTTAAATAAAAATATGAGAAACTTTTTTATTTTGAGGTAAATGAAAATACTAAGATTAAGATAAATCAATAATGTGTAGTTAATGAAAACTAACGTTTAATGCAAATTTATATGTTATGTTATCTTTATCAGTATTTGTAATATTTGGAATGCAGAAAGGATTAGATAGGCTAAATTCATAACTACTCAAAAAAAAAAAAATTCCCAGTAAATTTTTTTTTCTTATATGACGAATATATAATGTAAGAGTAATGTGTAAGAAATATATTTTGATGAGTGATTGTATAAAGAGAATTTTTGATGCATGCTGGATTGCTAAATGACAAACAGAGTAAATTAAACTTTTACCCTAAATAGTATAGATGCATTTTGATAAAGGTTGCAGAGAGTGTTCAGTTCTTGAGAAATACTGGGAATGTAGTTTGCCTATAGTATTTGAAAAATTACTTATTGTTTTCATATTGTGTGTATAGGGACTCTAAAGCTTTAAAATTTTGAATTTTAGTTTTTGCTTTACGTTTGGCACGAGAATATAGAAATTCTGAAAATCCTTTGAAAAATCATAAAATAATTTTTACGTATTGGTTATGCATTTGAAATGTTTATTTATATTGTGTGATTAGGGGTAAAATATTTCTTGTGAGGTGTAAGGTTCATATACTTCTAAATTGATAAACAAAACGAATAGTTTCCGTTTGTATTATTTCAACACACAGTAGTCATGTCGAAGTTAAATTCACTGAAGTACTGCAGGAAAGCGGATTTACAGAATCTCGCGGAAGTTTTAGGGGTGGAAATAGATGAACAAGACAATATGGCAATGATAATCGAAAAAATTGAAGCAGCAGAAAAATACGACGAGGAACTGACGTTAATACAGGCAGGGTACATCGTAAAGGATAGGGAAGAACGCATCACGGCAGAAAAAGAGAAAGAGAGGGAAAAAAAGAGAGAGAGAGAGAGGAAATAGAGAGAGAAGAGAGAGTTAGGGAAGAGAGAGAGAAAGATAAGGAAAGGGCGTTTACTTTAGAACAGCTAAAATTAACGCAGAGTTCAGAAAGGCGAAATTCTACGGTAAGCAGCGGTTCCGAAAGATCCGTTAGATTACCTCTTAAAACTATTATGCATCGTTTTGATCCTGAACGATCCGACATAACATTATTCCTGCATTTGTTCGAACGACAGGCGAATAGGTCCGGAATAGAACAAGATAAATACGTCACACACTTGTTAGCATTATTGCCGGTGGAAATTGCAGAATTAATCTTACGCGAACCAGCTCAAAAAATTGACAATTTCGAACATGTTAAATCACTTTTATTAGCCCGGTACAGGCTGAGTGCGGAAGCGTACCGTCAAAAATTGAATAAACATGCACGTAATCCAGGAAACCCGTGGAGAGATCTCATATTCGAATTGAATAGTTTTCTTGAAGGATGGATTAACGGTTTGGGGATCACGCAATTTTCTGAATTAAAAGACTTGTTGATCACTGATCAGATCAAACGACGCGCGCCGGTCGAATTAAAAGAACATTTTATTGATTCGTGGGCGAATTATAAAGATCCCTTGGTGCTCGCTACGGCACTAGACGAATATGAGGCGATAAAAGGAGTGTCAAGAAAATCGTGGAATACGAAACCAAAATTTGAAGGAAATTCGCGGGATAGGGGAATGGAAAAAACGGAAAATGAAGACGAAATGAGAGATTGGCATTCAGAAACCAAAACTAATTGGAGAGAGAAAAACACGGAAAACGAAAGAGAAAGGATCTTCGAACGTAAAAATTGGAATAAGTGTTTTATTTGCTCCAAAATTGGGCATTTAAAAGCCAATTGTCCGGAAAACAAAAGGAACTTAGAACCTATTACTACGTTCATCACATTTGCGTAGGTACGAATTTTGAGGAAAGTTTCAAACCTTATCTTAACCGTGCTCTAATTAACGGAAAGGAATGCACGACTTTAAGGGATTCCGGAACTAGCTTTGATGTGACCCCTAGTCAATTAATTAAGCCCAATCAGTTAGACGGTGGTGCTGTACGAGTTAGGCAACCGTTGACGAACAATACGCTTCGTTTACCGACCGCCCACGTTGTCTTAGAAATTGAAGGAGTGGGGAATATAAAAACGAGGGCCATAGTAGCAGAGAATAAATCAGACTTATCGTACTATATATTAGGAAACGAAACTCAAAAATTAATCGATAAAATTAAGAAGGGAAAGGCAGACACTTTAGACGCCGGGAGAAACGTAAGTCAGGCGAAACCGAAACCAGAAGAATTGAAGTCCGATCCTAAGCAAGGGGACGAGTCGAAAAAGAGAAATCCCCGGTCAGAAATGATTGACGTGAATACGGGAGGAAATTCTAGCGAGAATGAACGTTGCTCAAGGAAGATGAATGGGAATTTTAAAGTAGACGGAGGGGACCTTTTGTTACCCGATCGAGAGGGGAATTTAAGCGTAGGATTAAGCAAGGTTGGGAGAGAAAGGCTTAAAAGAGAACAAGAAACGGATGACACTTTAAGCGAAGTTAGGAAAAGGGCAGAGTTAAAGAAGTCGCATACGAGTATAAGGACTCGTTAATAGTACGGAAAACATACGACCACCGGGGAAATGAAAGGATACAATTAGTCGTACCCCTGAAGTTTAGACAGGGTCTTTTAATCGCGTGCCATGAGGGCATTTCGGCTCATCTGGGAGAGAAGAAAACGAAAGACAAATTGTTGAGATCCTTTTTTGGCCCAATGTAATAAGGGAGTCTGAAAATTTTGTAAAATCATGCGACGCGTGTCAGCGCGTAGGGAGATCGGGGGAGCAGAAAAAGGCCCCTTTGACACTTGTACCGATTATTTCAGAGGTATTTTCAAAACTATCAATTGATTTAGTTGGCCCCTTGCCAGAATCCAAAAAGGGAAATAAATACATGTTGACCGCCATATGTGTGTATAGCCGATTCCAATTGCAGATATGCTTTCGGAAACGGTAATTGAAGCTTTGACAACTATTTTCAGCCGTGTAGGTTACGCGTCGGAAATCCAGACAGATTTGGGGCGTAGCTTTACTTCTAATTTAACTACTGCTTTTCTGAAGAAATTCGGTGTAAGGCTAAGACATTCGAGCGTGTGTCACCCTTCCTCGAATTTAATCGAGCGATTTCACAGGTCAGTTAAGAGATTATTGAAGGCGATGTGCGTCGAAAATGGGAGTGATTGGGAGGCAAACTTACCCCATGCACTGTTAGCTTTAAGAACAGTGACCCACGAATCGACGGGATTCAGTCCCGCGGAGCTAGTTTTCGGGAGAAATTTGAGAACGCCGGAAACATTGTTGTTTGAACAATGGACGGGAGAGAGTCAAGAACATGAATTAGTCACTGAATACGTTTTCAAACTGATGAATCGGTTAAAACGTTGCCAAGAGCTGGCCGTCAAAAACATGACTACTAGCAGAGATAAGAGAAAACTCTGGTACGATAGAAACGCGACCGAAAGGAGTTTCGAGCCAGGAGATGAGGTACTGGTTTTGGCCACTAGTAAACCAAATAAAATGTCGGTAAAATGGATTGGGCCAGGCGTAATCGAATCTAAAATTTCTGCTACGAATTATATTGTGAATGTTCCAGGTAGACGCGAAAAATCCCAAATTTACCACGTGAATTTATTAAAACCTTATGTGAAACGCGTGGAGAAAATCAACATTTTGACCCATGAATTTCACGACCTAGACGCGATGCAAGATTTAGAGATAGTTTACCCTTCGGCCGACTCTAACAGTTATGATTTCAGGCAAGTAGTGGAGGAAAGTGACTTGAGGGTCCGGTGCACGGCTGAACAGCTGCGGGAGTTAGAAAATTTATTAAACACGTATAGGGAAGTCTTTTCGAACGACCCAGGACTAACAGATCTAGCAGAGCATGATATTGAGCTTGTCGAAAACAAACCAGTGAGGATAAGACCTTATAGATCATCAGTCAGGCAAAATGAAATTTTGAAAAAAGAAATCAAGCGTATGCTTGATTTAAAAATCATAAAGGAGGGGGAATCGGATTATAATTCTCCCATGATTTTAGTGGAGGCCCCGGGTAAAGAAGCCCGACCTTGCATTGATTACCGAAAATTGAACTCAATTACTAGGGCTGAATTTTTCCCACTTCCTAATATCGAGGATAGAGTTGAAAGAGTTGCCGCAGCCCAATATATCACAGTATTGGATTTGACTAAGGGGTACTGGCAGATTCCGATGACCCCCAGAGCTCAAAAATTGGCCGCTTTCGTGACTAGTTTCGGGAGTTATTTACCCCTGACAATGCCTTTCGGTTTAGTCAACGCTTCATACCGATTTTCCAAATTTATGGCTAGATTACTCAGTGGGGTAGAAGAATTTTGTCTACCATACCTAGACGACATGGCCATTTTCTCGAATAGCTGGGAGGACCATCTTGAGCATATAAAGATAGTGTTAACCAGAATCAAAGAGGCTAAATTAAAAGTCAAAATCGCAAAATGCAAATTTGCGCAAAAAACTGTTAAGTATCTAGGGCACGTAGTGGGGGGAGGTCAACGCAAACCGGCGGAGGCGAAAATCAAGGCCATCGTGGAGTTGCCGGTGCCCAAAAACAAGACGGAAATTAGAAGATGTTTGGGTATGGCGGGATATTATTCGAGATATATAAAAAATTACGCAACCATAGTAGAACCACTCACGCGCGCTTTAAAAGGAAAAAACAAAAAGGGAAAAGTAGATTGGAGCGACGAAATGGAAAAAGCGTTCAACCTCTTAAAAACCAAACTCACCGAAGAACCCATTTTGTATGCCCCTGATTACGATTCCGAATTCGTAATACAAACTGATGCGTCTGAAGTGGGTATTGGGGTTATTTTGGCGCAGAGGAAGGGCTCAGAAGAACACCCAATAATTTTTCTCAGCCGAAAATTCACAGAACCAGAGCGGAATTACAGTGCCTCCGAACGTGAATGTGCCGCTATAATTTTCGCAATAAAGAAGCTTAGGCACTATATTGATGGGCAAAAGTTTTCCATAGAAACGGACCACAACCCATTAATATTCTTGAAAAACAATGCAGGCAATAATCCCAGACTACTCAGGTGGGCACTGACACTGCAGCCTTATCATTATGCAATTACTCATCGACCAGGCAAAGATATACCTCACGTGGATTACTTGAGCCGAGTAGAGTAAGTCGGTCGTTAAACCCGACTATATGTATATATTAATATTCATTTTATTATGTGTAAATGTAATCGTGTAAAATATAAATGTGTTTTGTCTGTTAAAGAGAAATTTCGTAACCAAATGTGTTCAGCATTTGCAAGCTAAGTATAAAATACAGGAAAAGGTTTTTTTTTTAGGAATTGATATAATTAAATATGGGCCACTTGAAATGTATGAGCTAACCATTTCCCTTACAGCATATTACGTCTGGTAGCCGAAATATGATTTGAGGGAGGGGTGTTGTGAGAATTCGACGATATCTCACATTGAAACTCTCAATTTACAAGGCAAAAGCCAGCATAGGGAAGCTAATGTATTTTCACCTAGCCTCCAAATTTCTTCAGAGTCCTAGAAAATGTCGCTAGAGATGAAACAAATACCTCAATTTCTATCAATCTTCGCAGATGACACTAGGGTGAAAGGAACTCTTTTATCTAGCGAGAGAAATATTCTTTTGATGTTCACGAGGGCCTCGTTCCCGTGGGAAAGTAGAAAGTGAAACCAGAGATGAAACCGGACGCGAAAGTTCCTGACGGCAGCCTATAGAGAAAGGGCTGGCCTATGAGATCATGGTCCACGGATGGTGAGTGGCTAATGGGAGTGGCTTTGGTCCTAGACGGAAAAACGAAACTGATAAAAGAGGATGCGAGAGCATTCTCGGGAGCTTAATTTTCCCTTCTGTTGAAGTTGAGACTTCAAGGTGTTTCTGGTCGTGCAGAGTGGAAATTTCTCACGGGTCGACGGCTTCGGGGCATACTCCGAAGCACAGAAAAGCGAAAGCCAGGTGTGGCTGTTAAGATATCTTCATCACGGAGTTGAAGATCGGAGGTTCCTAAACCTCGGTTAAACACCTACAAAAGTGCGACATTCCTGTCGAGCATCGCGAGCTCTATCTTCGAAAATAGTGGACATTGGATAAGTAAGAGACTGACTACACTGAAAGCGATCTATTATTCGAGGACTGGACTTGATTCTATAAATATATTATTGTCAGCTGAACTCGAACCCTTATATGAAAAATGTTGTAGTTAAGAATTATTTAATCAAGAAATTCTTATTTAATTGTTTGTGAAACAATAAAATATTTTTTCGATATTGATAAGACTAGGCCGTTGAAGTTGCCCGCTACCACACCACCTTACGACATCGGCTCCGTTACATTAGGAATGATATATAAATTGTGATGATTTTGGACTTGGGGGGGGGGGGGGTTGTCCTGTCCTTAATGCTGTTCTCAAATCCAAAAGAGCTACCTTTGACACATTTCTAAATTCATTTTTGCTCGTAAACGCATGAAATTGGCAAGTGTTCTTATTCAGAAACTATGTAATTGAATGGCATTTTACCCTTTTTTGGTGAAGGCAGAAGATCCTCCAGAATATACTGTGAAAGTGGACGTTTTGAAGCTAATTCCTGACTCAGTCTCGCGTGAAAGGGGAAAACTTGTTGTCATGTGACAAGAATCGATTGTAATACGATAAATAAGTATTTTGTGGGTCAAGAAAATGGAAAAGGTATTCGATTCCAAATTAGTACAATAGTCAGGGTATCAACTTGATGCCTTTACATTTAAAAATTAGTCAGAAAATGTGCCAGAAAGTTTCGCGTTGCTGATCGCGAAATCTCTGGTTAACCTATGTAAAAACTAAAAAGCTCGATTACTCATTACATCCCGTAAGGCATGGTGACGTTACGGCGACGTCGTTGTGAAGTCACACTGTGACTTTGTGACCGTCGATGTGACGTCACATGACGTCGATGTGAAGTCACAGTGACTAGAATGTGAGGTCGTTATGGCCGTTTTAGAGCTCATTTGTGACGTCACATTGTGACCAATTTGTGAAGTCACGGTGTGACCAATTTGTGAAATATGTGTCATTTGTGACGAAATTGTCATTAACACTGTGATGATTCTGTGACGACAGTGACAATGTTGTGAAGTCACATTTCGACAATTTTGTGAAAATTGTGTAATTTGTGACGATTTTGTCATTATTTTTGTGACGAATATGTGACTACAATGACAATGTTGTGACAGCGTTAAGATGCAATACATTTATTGAAAAATGAAATCGCTATTCGAGTTCAATCAATGAACTATGACAATGGAGGCAGGAGTGATTATGAGTAAAAGAAAATTCTGAAGTTCGCAGAAAAATTTCAGAATGTTTTTTTCACGATACTTTGTCGAAATTTACGTTTTTTTCGAAATCCTTCCGTGAAATTCACCTTATTTGTACGATTTATTGACAAAATGTCATGTTTTTTCAGTATCATTTGACGAAATTCGCTTTTTTTTCGCTATGCTTTAACAAAATTTGCTTTTTTTCACTATGCTTTGACGAAATTTACGTTTTTCTTCAATCTCTTGACGAAATTGTGATTCTTAGATGAAATTCACGTTTTTGTCCACGACCATTTGAAGAAATTTAGATTTTTTCGCGATCGTTTGACAAAATTCGCCTTTTTGCGCGATTTATTTACAAAATTTCGCCTTTTATGCGGTCCATTGATGAAATTCACGTTTTTTCTACAATCTTTTGACAAAATTTGCTATTCTTTGATGAAATTCGCTTTTTTCCCACGATTTTTTGACGAAATTTGCATTTTTTTCGCAATCTTTTGACGAAATTCACGTTTTCCTTCAATCTCTTGACGAAATTGCGATACTTAGATGAAATTCACGTTTTTTTCCCCGACCTTTTGAAGATATTTAGATTTTTTTCGCGATCGTTTGACAAAATTTGCCTTATTTACGCGATTTATTTACAAAATTTCGCCTTTTATGCGGTCCATTGATTAAATTCGCGTTTTTTCTACAATCTTTTGACAAAATTGCTATTCCTAGGTGAAATTCGCTTTTTTGCACAATCTTTTGACGAAATTTGCATTTTTTCGCGATCCTTTGACGAAATTCACGTTTTATTTTCAATCTCTTGACGAAATTGCGATTCTTAGTTTAAATTCACGTTTTTTTCAACTACCTTTTGAAGAAATTAAAATTTTTTTTCGCGATCGTTTGACAAAATTCGCCTTATTTGCGCGTTTTATTTTTAAAAAATCGCCTTTCATGCGGTCCATTGACGAAATTCGCGTTTTTTCTACAAAATTTTGACAAAATTTGCTATTCTTAAATGAAATTCGCTTTTTTCCATGATCTTTTGACGAAATTTGCATTTTTTCGTGATCCTTTTACGAAATTCACCTTTAACCAATCTATTCTTTCTTTTCTATAAACATCATAGCAAGTATAAAAAACTTTTGAGAGTAAAAGAATAATTAGGTAATATTTTCTCATTCTGCTTTTTCAATAATAAATTTACAGCAAATTGGAGCTAAAGAAGAAGGAAAGAATGATATCTGCTCAACAACTACAGTATTTACTCGCGTAATAGTCGCACTTTTTTTGCCAATTTTTCATTCTGAAAGTCTAAGTGCGACTATTATGCGGGGAAATCTACTACACAATATTGTACACTCTAATGCTAAAACATTACTGGTATAAAAAAACACATTATAATAAAGTTAGTAACTTATCAAATGTTTCCAATCTATGTGCTGTTTATTAAATACCATTTTTCTTTTTATGGTAATATTTTTATAGACGTAAAATTTACAAATAATCTTTGTTAAAATTTTGACAAAAAATTCTCATAATAAATCACTTTCACTGAAGGTATCAGTACCACTATTGTAATATGAATCGGTGTATGAAGAATCTCCGTCATTCCATAAAATGTCATCTTCACTTCTGTCCAAAGCGTCGGAGATTAATAGTATTATTCCTTTGTACAAATGCAAGATGAGCTGCAAACCATATTTGCTTGTTTTGTTATTTGTGCCACTAACTAAATTATATTTATTTGCTGTTTTTATTAATTCTGATATTACTTACTGTTCCATCTAGGCCATTTTTTAAAGTTGCAGCACCCTGCTCTTTTTAAAATGGGCGAAATACATCCTTTTTTTTAAAAATGAAATTCTCCTTTAGTTGCAATCGGAGATTTCTTGTAAAAAACTTCCCCATACCACAGTATTTCTAAATCAGTGTGCCCAAGACCTTGCAAAAATTATAGAACTTTATTTCTTTAGAAAATACAAGATATTGTTAAATCATGTCGTTATTTAATTGTATTTTTCAATTTGTAATTCATAAAATCCTTAAAAATTAATGTCACTTTATTTATCATATTAACAAATTATATACTTTTTTCTTATAACATTACTAAACACATTACTAATATTACATTTACTCATGAAGCTCTGTCATCATGCTCTGATTTTACTGAACTAGCACCTCTTTTTAATACATTTGACTAAAAACACCGAAAAGCATTTTTATATGAAAAATATCAATTATTTATTCAAATAAAGTTTTGAAATTCAATAGCGATACTTTCATATTAGCAACATTCCAAGAGTTTACAGTCGAAGAAATCGCCAAAGATTTTGCTACCTACAGCAGTTTTTTTTTTTTTTTTTTTTTTTTTTTTTTTTTTTTTTTATAAATTCTGATAGTTTTAGTAGTTTAAGCGAGCTGTTCGATTACATGTTTATTAAATTTGTTTTATTTATGTACAATTTTTGATGAAGTTTTTAATTTACTATAAATGTTTTAGAATAACGTGTGGTGAAAATTTTATATATACAGTCTGTTACAAATGCATGTAACCATATTTACTATTAACTTTTACATGACGCAGTAAAATAAAAAATAATGAAAATAATATAAAATAGTTAGCTATTTTTATGTGAATAATGTATAAAAATTCAAACCATAAGCACAAAATAAAAACACACATTGATTCATTATTACTATTATTATTTTATTTACAGGATTAGATAATTATAAATAACAAGCCCCCTTTAACCCACATTGTACCGCTGTCCTATAAATAGGACAGCTAATAAAACATTTTTTTAAATAAAATTGGTAAGGATTTTTTGGATGCATTTTGTTATGACGTCTTTAAAATACATAAAAATATAACATATAAACAAAAAAAAAAAAAAAAAAGTAACCAATTAAAATTTAATTGAAAAAAATCTATTTAAAAAATTCTTTAAGAATTGTGATCTTATAATCTAGAATTTTACCGTTATTATTATCTTTTTATTGGAGAAATCATAGAGTATTTTTGTACAACAGAAACAGTTTTTTAAAGTAAAATAAAATATTTGCTCATAAAATTATTTTATGTATGCATTTTATATGTCCTTACTATGTGTCCTACTAATATGTCCTGTTTAAAGGACAACTATTTACTTAAAAAATTAAAAACTTTTTTTTCAAAATTTTGCTAGTATCTACTTAATTACACAATATTAACGATGTAATTGAAGTTTTAAAATTTTTCAAAAATATTTAATCGGTGTGCTTCAATATGAGTTAATCAGTTTTCTAATAAAGTGTATAGTATAACTATTTTGAAGTTTATGCGTATAAAATCATTCAAGAAGTAAAATATTAAAAGTATCCAGAAAAAAAAATAATAAAATATATTTTACATTTTAGCTTCCTTCATTCAAGTACATGGATATGATTTTAATAATTAAAATATTTCAATAAAACCATATTTAAACCCTCACTGGGTTGCATAATTTCTATATTTATCAACAAATTGAGACACCGGTTTACGTTGAAAACTTTTCGTTCATAATGTTTAACTGAAAAGTTCTTACCAACTAAGGATATCTCTTTATAAATTTTTATAACTTTTGTCACATCTAATAATATTTATTGACACTGATTTTTCCCTCTTAATACTACATTTGCATGATATCCTTTAAATAGTACTTCTCCATTAAGTAAAAAAATTCTTATTTCTTTTAAATAGACTATCTTCTTTTCTTCTGAACATATATTAATTTTTAAATAAAAATATGCAACGCAAATTGCTTGAGACTATCAAAAAATTTTATTCCATAAAAAGGCCTTTTTATTTAGTACGTTAAATACATTTAAATATTTGGTAATTATGTTAAACTTTGATTATAATATTTTTATATGTCATTTTAAAGTTTGAGAAAATATGTGATTTTATCCTATAATATTTTAAAAGAAAACAAATCTGATTAAAATAAATTTATATAATTGATTTTAATCATCTGATTAAAATTGTTGATAGATAGTTATTTATTTCAAAAAATTAAATATTAAATCTACTAAACTTTATTAGGTTAATGAAATGTCTATAAGAATATACTAAAATCGTTATAATTTAAAGAAAAGCAAACTCTGGAATAAAATATTTTCCATACCTTTTTTTTTTTCCCTTAACGTCGTTCTTTAAATTCCGATGTAATCCATGTTTTAGGAAGAACAAATTTTGGAAGTAGAAAATATGTGTTCAATAATACATACAACAGCAATGATTGGAATCATTTAAACCACACCAAAGCTGGTGTAAATATCTCAAACTCATACTTTTGTCTAAAGTATTATCTTGGGATGATTATTCCTATGAATTTTTTAGGTTAAATGTTTATATCTGACAGACTGCATGTTCATAACGCTACCTATTGTCCAGCAAAAACTCCATCTGCCTGTTCTAAAGATATAACGCAGTATAGTTTTATCGTCTGCGGCTTTTAGCGCTGTTTTGTTTATGAAAGCAAGAACAGATGGCTTTTCCGTTCTTATACATTTATATGACATAAAGCATACTTCCAATTAAAATTTCTCGTTTCTAGAATTTTTTGATGCATTTAACTTTTTTTTTATGTTTTTCAAAATAGTTCAAGTTTTAAGTTTTGTAAAGCTACTGTCGAATATGACAATAATTAAACTAATATTGGGAGTGTAACAAATTAAAGAATGTTTAAATTTTTAGAGTATTTAAAATTCATTTTAATATGCAATAGTGCAAGGTCTTTTGAAAATAGAAAATTAAATTTTATATTATAGGTAGTAAATGCAACATAAAAAAGAAATAAAATAACTGGAGAAATAATGTTTTTAGTGTGGGAGTGGGGGGGGGGGGCGGGATCAGGCAAGTGTCATTTTTTTCTATTTTAATTTCCTGTAGAATAAAACATCTTGTAAGATAACAGTATTTTTCAAAATAAATTTCCAGAAACGAAAAAAATATAAATAAATATGAATAATTAATTACGCCACGTGTTTTGCATATATTTTTTATATTTTATTTTATATTCGGAAAAAGTTAAATTTATTTAAAAAGTGTGACACAAGTAGCCAAATTTATTTTTTAAGAATTGCTACTAAAAATAACTAAACACTAGCAGAAAAGTTTATTACTGAAAATATGCAAGTGTTTTTATTTATATAATAAAACATTGCTTTATTGCAAAACTCCGTCCCTTCCCATGCCCACACACAAACAAATCTTTGCTTTCTCCACCTGTATATTAATTTCTGCCATTTCCGCTGATAACAATAATTTATAGATAACAAACCAATTTCCCGGATTATATCATACAGGGTAAAAACATTTTCTTATTATTGAAATCTCTACAGTTAATACATTTTTCTATATTGACCACTAATAACCCCAAAAAAACATTTCTATAAGAAAAATATCAATCATGTATTCAAATAAAGTTTTAAAATTCAATAGCGATACTTTCATATTAGCAACATTCCAAGAGCTAATAGTCGAAAAAATCGCCAAATATTTTGCTATTTACAACAGTTTTTTTAATTCAAATAGTTTTAATAGTCTAAGCGAGTAGTTAGATTACGTGTCTATTATATTTGTGTTTTATTTATGTACATTTTTTGATGAAGTTTTTAATTTTGTTGTGGAATATTAGCCGGGAACAAACACTGAATTATTTTTATTGTTTGAAGTGGGAAGTTTTAATCTTGACATATGTTTTGTCACACTGTGAGTTTACAACATGGTAGGGTTTTTTGTCACATAATGAGACGTACGTTACATGTAGTGTCATAACAATGACGTCACAATTTTTTAAAATTGACAGAAAAATATTTTTTACGGTAAATAACATGTTTTGAAGAATTTTTGTAATTTTTAAAAGTTTTCTAAGAAGTTCACATATCAGTCACAATGTGACGTCGCTTAGTGGTGGCATTTTGGTCACAGTTGTGACGTGACCACAGTGACTTACAGTGACGTCACAATGACGTCACTGTGACCATGCATGCTATGAGGGATAATATAATTAGTAAAATACGCTTTTCACCATCAGGATGTATACATCGGATGTGCGTTTTTAAAAATTGTCTCTATAAATTTTAAGTATTTGTAAGAAGATAAAATTTCATCAAGTGAAAATTTCAAAATGTATAGGAATTTTTTAAACACTAAAAATTTCAAGAGACTTTTTTAAATGCACATACATGATCCGCATCTGACGTCTACATCCTGATAATGAAAACTTTATTTTAGTAACTATATTAGGCAATGGGGAGTCGCGCTTTTAAGTTTTCCATAGGCTAACATGGGATTTCGAGATCGGGAGTTTCAGTAAAGCGGCTCAATAACCGCGCCTAACAATTTTATTTTGGGGCTGTTTTGTTATGCCATTTTTTTAACTGGTAGTGAAATTTGTATAAAAATACTTTGCACAGTTTAAAAATTAAAAAAAAAGAAAGAAAAAGAAAAATAACAGGAGAAAAACACCAGTTTTTTACAACTAGATATTAAAATCTTATCACGAAAATTATAGAGAAGATTTGGAAGACAAGAAATGTATTTTTTTTTTAAGTTGAATCCCCCCCCCTCTCCCGTTGCACTTATTCCGAACCCTTTTCCGCTAAACAGTCGTCTTTTTTTTCGTCTTTTCCTTTACCAACTTTTCACTCATTTAGAGGACACATATGTTATGTAACATATCTAAATGTTTAAGCATTGTGACTCTATAAAACACTCTACGTGAAAAAACAACAAAACAAGCGCTTTTACCAATAAAAATCGATATTTTTTCATTTAAAAATAGAAATTCAGACAAATCAGGTTTAAGTTATAAAATCATACACATATGAGGTTCATATCACTGGCCCGGGCAACCCCGGGCGAGTCAGCTATTTTTTAAATAAAAGTTTGCACATGCATAAAAAAGACACTGGTAAAGCTTGAAATTTCTTTTTCTTGAAAGAAATTTAAATACTTACTCGAATTTAAGATACTTAAATTTCCGCTCTTATTCAAAAAATCCTTATCTTCCTCGCAAAAATCACTCTCCTCTTATAGTACGAGGGTGGTTCAATAAATTTTGTCCCGAGTGTGCATAGAATACTTGTACTGCGTTGGTTGATGTGGAATATTGAAGCCTTAAGTCTTAGATGCCTATATGCTCAATTTTATAATTGTAGCTGCTATATTAACATTTTTTTTCCCTTTTGGTGTGAGAGGTCGCACCTAGCTTGAAAGGGGGGGGGGGAGTGACAGTGAATGAGACGTGGCTACGGTCGTTTGGATTCGGGATACTAGTGATGTAGCCACGTCTCATCCATTGTCACAAATCTATCACAGAACTGCTTACAGGTCTGGGTCCATAAGCTCCAAACCAGCCTTTCCCCTAACCCCTCCCCTTTCAAGCTAGGTACACCTCTCAGACCTAAAACGAAAAAAATATATATTAATATAGACGCTGCGGTTCTGAAATTGAGCATATAGGCATCTAAGACATTAGACTTCAATATTCCATATCAACCATCGCAGTACAAATCTTTTATATACACTCGGGACAATAATTATTGAACCACCCTCGTATACTCCAGGAAGAAGGACGGAAGGGAGCATTCTCGACTCATGGAAAGTGAGCCTTAGGCAGGAGCGGCTATTGGCTCCGTACCGACAGCCCATTTCCTGAAGTCGGACGCCCATTTTTCCTCTACTAATATCCGCACTAAGGAGAGTTCCAGTTCATTGTAGGTAGATATAAATTGGGGGCTCTACATCAGTTGTGGTGTGACCTTGCTTCTACTGCAAGGTCACGGGTTACTCATGTGTGGCGGAAGTGCATCGCGATAAGGCGTGGAAATTGATAAGAGGGTGTAATATGAGATAAAGGTATTTTGGATAATAATAATAATAATAATACGGTTTCTAATCGATGTATTTATATGCATCGTGCGCTGATTGTATATATATTGTATTACGAACATTGTGTATACAAAATCAAAATTATTTGTGTAAATCAAAATTTATTTCTAAATGAGTAAGTAATTTAATTTACATTAAAGTAAGGCACAAAGAAATGTACTAATTATCAGATGAAGAATAACATAACGAAACTTTAACCATCCAAACATGAGGAAAAAATTTAAAATACTATCATGAAAAAGCATTCCTATTTTTGTCCCCGGGACGAAATAAGAACTGCAAGGGAGACGAAATTGGGACCACGCTATTTTCCAATATGGCGAAGCTTCAGCTCCCGTAAGATGAACCGAGCGTCCTAAAACTCACTGTATGCTACTGTCAGCATTTTTCCTACGTAAAATACAGGGTGTCCATAATTAAACGACCCTACATTAAAGCTGTCTACAGACGAAACTATTGGTTAGAAAGTTGTGAAATTTTGGAACGGGCATAATGAAAGAATGGGAATTTGTTTAAGCGAAAAAAAAATTTGTTCAAAATTTTGCCACCAGAAGGCGTTTTTAATGAATTACACTTTTTTTTATATAGTTTTTACGCTTTATTTTTCTCAGATTAAATAAGACAAATATGCAGACCGCCCACTGAAAAAAAAATAAAGCGTAAACACTTTAAAAATTATTGTTGTTCGAAGTGAACGGACCTTATAAACTCTGAAAAAAATCCCCCTACGACAGCCGCCATTTATTTTCTCAGAGCTCAGGCCTAGTATTCAGTGGGCGGTGGCTAAATTCGTAATTTATTTAAAAACGCCCTCTGGTGGCAAAAATTTGAACTAAAATCTTTTTTCGCTCAAACAAATTCTTATTTTTTTATTATGTCCGTCAGAAAATTTCATAATATTCCATATGTTCCGTATGCAAACAACTTTAAAGTAGGGTCGTTTAATTATGGACATCCTGTACTTGCAACGAATAAGAAATAAATACAGTGCAGTAAATAACGTTCTACAAACGACGTAATAAGAACTCAGGTCTTCTAAAAATAAGAAATTCGGCGTCTTTAATTTACGTATGCGTCTTGGCCAAACGAAACTTTCAATACTGACCCCTTTTACCTTCCGTCCCCTGTGCCTTGCGTCATATGTTGCGCCCCTTTCGCAGAAGCGGAGAAGTTAAGGGGGACGAAATTAGGAAAGGGGGCGAAATATGGGCACTTTACCCTACACAAAAGACGTGAATTTACGTCATTAAATGTGTTTAAATGTGTTAAGGTAAATAAATATTTATTATAATATAATAATGTTTTATTATACATTAGCTATTGATTTTATAAGTGAGACAATTCCATTTTATATTTTGCTATAAATTTAATGTCTTGTATTTAGGTAAAAAATATTTCGTGAGCAATAATGGACTTATTTTATATTGCTTTTGGTTTGTTTGTTTGTTTTATTGAGCACGTACATCAGACTTGTGTGCTTGACACCAGAGCCCGCTTATAAGTTCTCGTCGATATACAGGGACGAGATAGCACAAGGAAATTTACAACACCAGAGAATTACATCCTAGGGGCTTCACAAAGAGTGTGCAACGGAACCGGCGGGATTCGAACCCGCCCCACCTACGCTCTCAAGCGATTAGCGGCGTGGTGTCTTATCCACCCAGCAACGGGGGGGGGGGGGGGGCATTGCTTTTGGTCTTATTGCGTATAAATTTAATAAACAATAATATTATCCGTAATGGCAGAGAAAAAAAAATCATGCTTTGGGTATGCGCCCTTGGCCCACTTTCAAAAGCAGTGAATTACTGGAAACATTAATTTTCTTTGAATGGAATGTAATTATAATAAAATATAATTGAATATCCTCCTGAGACCTGAGTAAAATACAGGGAAGAGAATTCTCCGTCCCAAATGACTATTTGCTACCACTAAATTTTAATGGTATTTCTCGCCTTATTTAATGACAGAATTTTTGAGATTTAATAAAGCAAAAAGTACTATTAAGATTTAATGGTAAAAATCAACCATTTGGGACGGAGAATTCTCATCCCTGAAAATAAAATAGATTATGAAGCATCCATTTTAACGGATCTCAGGTCTCAAGAGGATATTTTGTTTTATTTACTCATTCTTACACTGCAAATAGAAGCGTCTTAAATTTAGACACATATTAGACTGAAAAAGAATTTTAGACACTTAAGTGTCTTAATCTGAAAATTCAGACATTATAGATGTCTTGATTTAAGATACATAAGTGTCTTACTATGACCATGGTGTAAACGAACTGAGAATAATATCTAAAATATCCGCAAACGTCTTATTTTAAGACACTTCATTGCTTTAAACGTGTCTTAATTTCAGACGTTTTGATTCTTCCGACGCAATAACCACCAGGGGGCACTAGCACTCCCAGTTGCGCATGCGTTTTAGATGTCTTCGTTCGAATTGGTATACGTTGTAATTCAAACAAAGTTTGTTTTTATGTACGCGTGTATTTTAATTCGTTTTTTGCGAAATGTGAAGTACTGTGATTTTAATTCGTATTAACTTGGATTATTTATTTATTGAATACATACATCTGACGTGTGTGCTCGACATCAAATGTCTCTTAGAAGCTGTCGTCGATACAAGGGCGGGATAGGCACAGAACAGAAGTAGACGACGGTTGAAGATTACACCCGGAAATTCTACAAAGCGTGTGCAATGGGCTTAGTGTTAACTCGTATCAATTTATATCAATAATATTGTGTTATTCATCTTCGTCCTGTCGAAGCTGGCAAAAAAAAAAGAAACTTTTGTCTGGCGGGTCCTGTTTTTAGGATGAAACATCTCATTCTTTAAATATGGCTAGTCGGATGTATTATGGGATTACCTTTTAAACTGATGAAAGTCTTTCTCCCTCACTGTGGTTGTGGTAGTTTTTAAAATTTTAAATCGAGGAATATTTCTTACCTCTTGCAAACAGCGATTGAAGTAAGTGTTATAATTTCTTTATAGTACTAAAATTATTGTCTTATATGATTTTATTTATTGTACTAAACAAAATCTTACATGAAATTTAATTAGTTTTGAATCTTTTTGCAAAAAAAAAAACACTAATTCTAGAAGTATATATTTTAAATTTATGACATTGTCTTTTATTACAAATTATGTATTATTTATTCTCATCTTTTTTCTCAAATTTAAAGTAATAACATCACTAAAAAACAGACATATTTAAAAGTTAAGTTCATTCTCTTGTTTTGTTTTGTTTTCAATATGGCAGTTCTTAGTTTCAATTTCAATGGCTAATGCTTATCTCATACTCGACCACAAGGAAATAGAAAAAAAAAACTTTGAAAGATCTCCTAAAGTTTTCTTACTTCCTAGCTAGGGATTACAATCCCGGATTGAGATCCCGGGATCCCGCTTTAATTTTAACCCCGAAAATCCCGGAATTTTTACTGGAAAATTCCGTGATTTTCGGGATTGCCTTTTTTTTTCCATTGAACAATATTCAGCTGAAATTAAAAAAATACATTTATAAACTTTCGCTTTTGGAAAAAAAAATCAATTGATTTTCATGAAATTTATATATAATTGAAAATGAATGTTTATCTCAAGTATTTCTTAGATATATTTCTAAAGCTATTAAATCTTTTAATGTGTAAAAACTTTTGATTTGGAAACATAGAAGTAAGCCAGTCAGGAAAAAGGAAATCACTTGTTTATTTAGATTTCGCTGCATGCGTGGATTCGAAGGTCATTTTCCAATTAGACTTTACTGATAAGCATCGCAAGTTTGTATCATAGTGATATCATGTGCTAACTTTTTTTTTTTTTTTTTTTGGCTTTATTTTGCTTTAAAGATGTCTTGTTTAGTACCTCATAGGAATGATAACAATAAGCCCATGTGGCAATGTAAATTTTTAAAAAATCTAATTTTGAAATGATAAGGATTTTTATTTTTTTTCGGGGAGGGTGGGGGGGGGGGGATTTTGTATGAAATTTTCGTAAAGTTGATACCTTAAATCTTGCACTGATTATAATGAAAGTTTTGAACTTTTAGAGTAGGACAGGATTAAAAAAACACAAAATATAAATAAACAAAATACCGAAGTAATTTTTTTCTCAATATTAACCCTTTGCACTCGAGGACTCCGGAACGGAGCCATTTAAAATTTGTCTTCAAACTCGAGGTCTCCGCTACGGAGACAATGCAAATAATTTTGTGATACCATGTAATCTTGGCTTTTCTAGACAGGTATCACAAAATTATTTGCATTGTCTCCATAGCGGAGCCCTCGAGTTTGAAGACAAATTTTAAATGGCTCCGCTCCGGAGACCTCGAGTGCAAAGGGTAAAGTAGAATATTTATTTATTTATTCATAGTTAAATAGCTGTTGTGATTATCATCTGATATATATGTAAAATTGCCTATGTGGCAATATAAATTTTTAAAAAATCTATTTTTAAATTATATGAAGTAGAGTAGGACAAGATTATAAGAAATATATATATTTATCCATGTACTTTAAAAGCCCTCAATAGCCCTTGCCGCTGAATTTGTCCGATAATCGGAGATGTCTGCTTTTGTGAGGTAAGAATATACAAATATGTATGCCATGCGGATTAAAAAAGTATTCGCTAAATAGATGTTTCAGAATAGCTATTCGGGAATGTCCATTAACCTCCTCAACGGATACTCCCGAATACCGGACATCTCAATTAAGATAACAATAATGCAGGGTTGCATTTTTTGCAAAAGAACTTCTTGATTAAAGAATGGGCATACTGGGCCGTGCCCCGCCCCCTTACGATTTTAGTGCCCACAAATTTGATGTGCAATATTTGTAAAGTTTATATTTTAAATCTGTTTCGAAATTCCACTGATTATAATCAATATTTTGAACTTTCAAAGTAAAATAAGATTAAAAATAAAACAAATTAAAAAAATCTAATATTTAGATAAATATTTTTTGTTTTAATCTTGTTCTACTCCTGAAGTTCAAAATATTGATTATAATCAGTAAAATGTCGTAAAAGATTTAAATTATCAGCTTAACAAAAATTGCGTACCAAAATTGGGAGCACCAGAAAAATCAGGTTGTAGGGGGGGGGGGGGGCAGGGCCCCAGCCAAATATTTTTCCAGGATTCAACGTGGTCAAACATGGCTACGTATGATGCTTACAAAAAAAAATGGATGCTATTAAGACGTTTGAAGTGTCTGATATTCAGACACGAAAAGTGTCTGAAAAAATTCAGACTTTTAAAATGTCTGAAAACTGAACACTCCGTTTCAGACACTTTAGTGTTTGAATTTCAGACATTTTAATTTACAGTGTACTCATTTATTTTATTTTAATATTTCATTCTTCTTTAGAAATGTTGCAACAAAACAAAAAATTAATTAATTTTACAGGAAAAAGTGAAGAAATAAGAAAAAATATTCAGTAGTAAATTGTATGATGTAATTATATTTCTTAATTTAAATAGTTAAACCTTTTAAACAATTCATGATGAAATTCTGATTGTATTTGTACATTGGTTGTGTTTGTGCACTGATACTGCGACGTAACAAATAATTCTTTTCAAAGTGGATTTGTGCCTTACTTTCAAAATCAATTAGTAGCAATTTGTACACATAGTATAAAATATTTGGTGTGAATTGATTAAAAAGATAAATTTGACGTTAATTTGTAATAAGATTTAGATTTAACTAATTTTTTTATTTTTTATTTTTTATTTTTATTAAATGGTTTTGCCCAATTTTCAAAATAAATGGCTTATATAAACAAAATTTATTATTTTAATTTTTAAATTACCTTTGTTTGAAATATAGTACTTACTCGAATATTGAGCTCTTTTTTTCCCACAATTTCTTCTGTTCTAAAAGTACCAGGAAATACGCGAGTTTTTTTATGATATTAATTTTTCTCGGAGGTCAACTTAGAATAGAAAGAGAAATGACCTTCTACATATAACATGAATATAAAATTTTATTAATGAATAATTAAAATCAAACCAAATATATAACAGTTTCAAAAGATCGTTGATAATTTTCAAACTAGAAAAACTACAATTTCTTTCAGTTTTCTGGAGCATTCTGCAATTGAATATGAAAAATAAAATTAAGCGTGAAAACAGAAGCTTCTTTGTCTAGACTTTCCCGAGGAAGGTTGCAAAAGTGTTGCTCGTGTAAGGGAGGAAATGGTAGTGATTTCGTCAGGGGCGTAGCTACAGATATTTATTGAGGGGCGGGATTCAAAATTTTTCCAACTCCAGAAACAAACTACTCTAATTTCCAACTCAAATCATATGTGCAATGTATGTATGATAATGATAGTTATGTGTAAAAAAAATTCCTTCCAAAGAAAAATGCTGAAACTAAAAAAATAAAAAAATTTAACTATTGGTCCGTTCAATAAAAGTTTAAATACACCTTTGTCATCTATATCACCTCTATTAGATAATTCAAATCAAAACTATATTGGTTTCTATATTCTTATCTTGGAATAATTCGGCATGAAAATAAAGATAAAAAAATAAGATGAAAAATTTGGAAAATGAATAGAGTCAATTGGAAAACCGAAATCCCCTTATCACAGCTTAAGCGTTGCCACATGGGAGGCGTATCCCAAACACAAAGATTGGCATGTAAAAAGACCAATGATATTTCCTAAGCATGTAATTGACAAACAAAATGCCATCCCGTAGCATAAAAATAGGCTCTCTTTGCCTCCAGGCAAACAGGGGGGGGGGGGGGCATTTTAGACAACCTGACCGCAAAAAAGTGATTAGCAGACAGGAATGAAGACAGGCTTCCAATTACACCTTCTGAGAAAGCAGATCTCGATGCAGGTTTTCATTATTGGGACCCATTTTGTGAAAAGTAAAAGTTATTTTTGGGAATTTTACTATATTTTTGTGAAAAATAACATGTTGTAACGTAAGTTAAAATCCAGTTATTCAAAGTTGTACCAAAAACTTCTTTAAATCCTCTTTCTAAAGTTTTTGTTTTTCGCGATCTAGTTTCATTTACAAATTACACATTTTATGAAAAAGAATTTTACAAAGGGGTCTATTTTATTAAAAGGAATTTTATGAAGGGGCACGTTTTATTTAAGTTCATTTTCGTGAAGAGTCCCATTTTATTAAATTTATTTTTGTGAAGAGGCCCATTTTATTAAATTTATTTTTGTGAAGAGGCCCATTTTATTAAATTTATTTTTGTGAGGAGGCCAGTTTTATGAAATTTATTTTTGTGAAGGGGCCTATTTTATTGAATAGATTTTTGTGAAGGCCCTGAATAGGGTCAAATTTCTACCTGGATCGACACCTGGAAAGTTGTTCTGAAGTCTAAGGTTATTCACCAACACATTTTCAAAATCATATGCATATTTTTAAGGGTGTATTCCGATCGAAACTGCTTATTTTCTGATTTATTTAAAAATTCCTTTTTGCTCTCAAACGTATCAAACTGGGAAATTCTCTTATTTAGAAACTGTATAATGTGCCGTGCTTCTTAATTTTTTGATTAATGCAGAAAATACCGTAAAAAACGCTGTCAAAGTTGGCGTTTTGAACCGAATTTTCCGAAGCGGGCGATCTGGGAAGGAAAAAAAAATGGTCATACTGAGAAAATAATTGTTTAAAAATCAAATTCTAATTAATTGAGCTGAAAATGAAATCACACGGCATGTTAAAAATGTCTTCAGAAATCACCCCAGCAAGTTTCATGTTTTTACTTTTAAAAATGAGTCTGAAAATGTCTCAGAAAATTTCGAGCTGTTGAAGGTGGAAAAATATTTTTTCGAATACACCCTTAAGTGCACGAAATTTACCGATATTCTTATTCAGATATTAAAAAATCAAATACTTTTTCTCTTTTTCTCATGGAGGCAAAAGATTTCTGAAAACAATGTCAAAGTTGATATTTTGAGTTGGTTTTAGACACAGAAATCAGGAAAAAGTTACCATTGGGAAGCAATTCTATTATAATTCCAAATATATTTAACATATATATATATAACCAATAATTAAACATAACCTACCACCATCAAAAACCGTAATATTATGAATTAAAGCTGTAAGTATATATATATATATATATATATATATAAAAAAAGATTAAATTAATTATAATAATTATTATGGAAGAAAAATAAGAAAGTGGACACCGACAAATAATGGAAATGCTTGTATATTGAATTACGTTTTCAAGGGCACAGAATTCAATGATATAAGCAAAATGGTCGTTTTCTGTGGGAAAAATAAGCTAAAGCTAAAAGTTATTTTCCCCTGTGCCCAAACAACCATTAAAATCAAGTGAATTGATTAAAAATGAAAACAGAATAGAAACAAATAATATGAAATGGAAAAATCAATAAATCCTATTTAAATATTCATAGGATATAAAATGAAATAATAAACACCATACCGATTAATATTTTAGAATAAATCCACGCGCACATGGCACCCATAATATCGTAAAGATTAAGGTGAATAAAACAGTTAAGAAATCACAGTAATTGATACCATAGGATGCAATTAATACATATTGAAATAAATGTTAAATAACTTTTAATATAATGTAAAATAATATAAATAGAAAGTAATTACATAATTAAAATGCACTATTAAATTAATTAAAAACCGTTAAACAATATCGTCAAAATTTAGCTAAAAATTCCCCCTGGTGTAGTAAATTATAACTGAAATGTAGCTGGAAAAAGTAAATCTAGAACTTATCGAAAAAAAAAAACACAAATTGTGGTGCTGCCATCTAGTATTACTTTTATGATTTAATTGTCAAAAGACAAACAGTTGTAAGCAATTGAATGTAACAATTGTTTTATTAACAGCAAAACCAAACATATCCTTATATATAGATAATTATAAACTAAATATAAACCACACAATGTATTTAAAAAAAAACTATTGTTAATAAAATTTAAAAAGCATACAAAATATTCTATTAGCTAACTTATTTAAACTACACTAAGAATTTAAATAATTCTAGAACATCGATAATATATAGCATATAGCTATATGCTATAAAACAAAATAAATTCATTAATAATTAATATAAATAATTATTAAAAATATAAAAATCTTTAATAAAAACTATTATATATAAGATAATTATAAAATGAACAGGAAATAAAAAACATATGGTAGTATAAAGAAGGTGAACAGATACTTAAATTCCGATTACCTAAAAAGCACAAATATAGTGTGTGGATTATTTTATACATCCATAAAAATCCTAAAAGTATGAATGTGGGACATTCAAAAACATTAAACCGATAATAAATTTTATAACGCTAAGTGAAAATAAATAAATATTAAAATATTAATAAGAATAGAAGAATAATAATAAATATAATTACCCAATTTTAATACATACAGTATAACTTTATTTATATTAAATATACTTATATGTATATTAATCACTATAAAAATGGCATACTATTAGTAATTAATATGATATTATATATATATATATATAATAAATTTGAAATCACAAATATATGAAGATATTGATAAAGTTCTAAAGATTATTTAGAAATGAACATAGGAAACCAGTATGTAAAATAAGAAACTATATATATATATATATATATATATATATAACGATATTCGAGTGAACATTAAACGTCAGCAAATTTAAAGTTTTTATGTTAGAATGTATCGGAAAGATTCACATTGTTGAGGTTCTATTATTTATTTTTTTATGTAATTTTTAACAGCTTTAAAAAATGTAATGAAACAATAAATTTAGAAATTTCCTTTTTCAATTAGGGTGTTATTAACATTTAGTGATGATCTCTATTGAAACTGAAGCGTGCGAAATTTGAAATATGCAGTTACATTACGGTCAATGAGAAAGAATCAAGTACATTTTAATAATGTTGCACCATTTCAAACATAAGGAAATTGATACGTATTTATGAGGTGCAAAGCATTATTACTCATTTACAGCACCTCAAAAACGAATTCCATTACATAATAGTGTACTTAGAAAATCTGTTTACAAAATATTTTAATGATGTTACACTACTTCAAGTACAATGAAAATGATATACATTACTGTGGTTTCATACAATAACCATATACTTACTGTAGAATATGATGTGCGTATCATTATCGTTCATTTACACGAACACTCAAAATTTATCGGATATAACACAGAAGTACTGTCTATTACCAATAATTCCTGGAAAGTACGGTTTTAGTTATGATACACATTTTTAAGTTACTAAGTTTTGTGCACTATTATGTAAGTGCGAAAGCGGGGGGTTGGGGGGGGGGGATACGGTGTGTCATATACAAAGCTGTACAAATGAATTAAAAGATTTTTAGCCTATTGATAAAAATGAATCCAGACGAATCTTTGCCAAAAACGAATTAACTCAGATTTTGTGCCGAAAAAGTAAAAAAGCGGCCTTTGTGCATATCGATCTCACCTATCCAATGCAAAAAAAAAAAAAAAAAAAAAAAAAAAAAAAAAAAAAAGAATTTAAAAATATTTAAATACAAACGAGATATCTTCATAAATTTCTTCTATAGGATTAGCATTAGCGAACGCATCTTTTCGCTTGACTAAAGTAGCCTCTCCTCGGTTGCATTTCTCTATTTTTAAATGATTTTTTTTTTTTTGCATTGGATAGTTGAGATCAATCTGTACAAAGGCTTTTTTTTCTTTTTCGATTTTGTTTAGAAACATTTTTAATGAGGACACTTTCAATTTCGGAACCATTTTCGAAAGTGAAAACATCCCCATAAAAAATTTGGCAGTCAAAGTCGAAAATGTAAAAAGCGGCCTTTGTGCAAATCGATCTCAGCTATCCAAAGAAAAAAAAATCCCTGCCGGCCAGGCCTACGGGCAGAGGTAGATTTCGAAGTCAAATATACTAATTTCACAAACAAAAACTAAACCTGATTAGAGATAAATCCACTTTAACAATTTTATCTGGCCGCTTTTGACGAGTTTTTATTTCATTTTTATATAATAGCTGGTTTTATGAGAATCATGTTAGGGCGGTATTACGAAAAATACTTTTCCATGCTCAACAACTCGAAATTTTCTGGCATAATTCCAGATCCATTTTTAATTTAAAAAAAATATGAAACTTGCTGACGTGATTTTTGAAGAGATTTATAAGCGACCTGTGTTTTCATTTTTCGTTCAATTAATTAAAACTTGTTATATAAACAATTATTTTCTCAGAAGGACAATATTTTTCGTTTCTAACACAATCGCTTCGGGAAATTCCGTTCAAAATGCCCACTTTGACATCGTTTTTTGAAATATATTCTGCCTCTATCAAAAAATCGATCATTACGGTACATTATATAGTTTCTGAATAAGCGAATCTACCAATTAAATGCGTTTGAGAGCAAAAATGAATTTAAAAATGAGTCCGAAAATAAGCAGTTTGGATTTGAGTGCATCCTTAAGACAATGATTTTTCCAACACAATCCGCTTCGGTAAATTCGGTTCAAAATGCCCTTTTAACAGCATTTAAAAAAATATATTCTGCCTCTATCAAATAATCGACCATTACGGTACATTATATTGTTTCTGAGTAAGAAAACATACCAATTGGAAGCCTTTGCGAGCAAAAATGAATTGTAAAATGAGTTAGAAAATAAGCAGTTTGGATTTGAATACACCCTTACTAAGATGATTTTTTTTTTTCAACCGCTATGTATTTTTAACTTGTTTTTGCTGTAAGAATTGGTCCTATCCAAAACTTGTCTATATAGATGTTGTAGACAATATTAAGAAGATATATGATAAATTCATGGGGATTTTATATCTTTTGAATTGACGGAGTTGTGGATTTTTTTTTTCTTCAAACTCCCTTTTTGTTTTCGTTTTTAATTTTTTTTGCGGTACGAATTGGTCCTATCAAAAACTTGTGAATATAAAAGTTGTAGATAATGTTGAGGAGATTTATAATAAAATTAATTGGATTTGATATCTTGAGAATTGATGAAGTTATGAATTTTTTTCTCCCAAAAACCCTATTTTTTGCGCCCCTTGAGCCCAATTTTAAGCTGATCAAAAATCTGTTATACGTAAATTTTTGGCCCTATTTTTAGAAATAATAAAAACTTGAAACTGATTTGATATGTACAAAAATTAAGAAGTTATGGGGGATTTCTGTTTTCACGAAACCCCTCCCTATTTCCATCCCCTTGGTCTGATTTTGCCCATTAACGAACTTGACCGAGATTTTATGCCCATTGATTTTATGTATCAGTTTCGAAGAGATTGGTGCAGAATTACGAAAGTTATCGTGTCCAGAAGAAAGTGATATATATAGATAGATAGATAGATGTAAAGTTTTTTACTGAGGGTGGTTTTGGGTTCTAAGGGTCATGATCGGTGTAGATCTGCAAAAATTTTTCAGAAATTCCAACATAGGAACGATCCCAATAGGTAGTATTTCATACGAAATCTACCTAAAAAAAAGAATTTAAAAATATTGAAATGCTACCGAGATATCTTTATAAATTTCCTCCAAGGAATGGGATTAGTTTTAGCGAGAGGGTCTATTCTCATGACTGAAGTAGTCCCTTAGCACTGCTGATTTGAATTGCAACAAAATATGCTTATTATTTAATCAAAATGTGTATAATAAATTTAAAAATTATTCGATTGCCTTTCAGAAGGGAAAAAATAAAATAAATGCAAAACAACATATACAGTAAGCAGAAATATATAATCTGTGTATGCTGATTTCACCGCAACAGAAGGTTGGGTTGGGCTGATTTTTGACGGCTGGTTATCTACTCGAGGGATATGGACCCGAAGGGGAAGTGCCCTTCGTGGGAGTATTTTTAAGGGAACCCAACCCGTATTAAAGCATATAAATCCAAGGTTCGAAGAAAATTACGAAAACTCCGAACGATTAGACCGACGGGTGCGATTGGGGTCGAAACCAGCACCACCCGTTTACCAGCTTCGACAGCACAACCTCACGGCCAGTGGTGGGGCCCAAAGTTTTCGGTAAAACACTCAAAGAAATCTTTCTTTCAGAGACACACTTCTGAGATTTAAAGTAGTGTAATTTAATAATGAAACTGTACTGTAGTTATATTTTAGTTTACTATATAAAACAAATGTTCAATATTTGTGAATGAAACAAATTCCGCTAGAATTACCTTATCAATTATAAAGAAAAAGATATAGAAAATTTAAATACAAATATATTTTGTCGCCGCATATATCTATTCATTTTAATGACACTAGTCAATTATTATTATTCTCCTTCCCCCTCCCCTCCCTCTACCGTGCCTATTCGCCTCTACCGTGTGCGAATGACATATTTCTATTGAATGAGAGACTTTTGCCTTTTGACATTTACGGAATAAGAAATTCTATCCGACATTATACTTCAGAAGTGAGAAAGAAAAATAAAGATTATAAATCTGTTTTAATTCCAAATCAATAATACTTTAAATTAATTTTTGGAACAGGTTTTGAAAGTGAAAACACCCCATAAAATATTTTACAGTCAGGATCGAAAAAGTAAAAAGCGGCCTTTGTATAGATACATCTCAGCTATCCACTGCAAAAAAAATCATTTAAAAATATTGAAATGCAACCGATATATCTTTATAAATTTCTTCTACAGGATCAGTATTAGCTAACGGGTCTTTTCGGTAAACTAAAGTAGTCTCTTCTCTGTTGCATTTCAATATTTTTAAATGATTTTTTTTGCATTGGATAGTGGAGATCGATCTGTACAAATGCCGTTTTTTACATTTTCGATCTTGTATGCAGATGTTTTTATGGGGGTGTTTTCACTTTCGAAACTTGTTCCGAAAATGAAAGTGTCCTCACTAAAAATATCGGTAAACAAAATCGAAAAAACAAGAAACGGTCTTTGTACAGATTGATCTCAGCTATCTAATGAAAAAAAATCATTTAAAAATATTAAAATGCAACCGAGATATCTTTATAAATTTCTTCCACGGGACTAGCTTTAGCGAGCGGGTCTTTTCGCGTGACTGACGTAGCCTGTTCCCGGTTGATTTTCAATATTTTTAAATGGTTTTTTTGCTTTGGATAGTTGATATTGATCTGAACAAAGGCCGTTTCTTGCTTTTTCGATTTTGTTTACAGATATTTTTAGTGAGAACACTTTAATTTTCGGAACCGGTTTCGAAAATAAAAGCATCCGCATAATAAATTCTGCAATCAAGATCGAAAAAGTAAAAAATAGCCTTTGAACAGATTGATCCCATATATCCAATGCAAAAAAAATAATTTAAAAATATTGAAATGCAATAGAGATATCTTTATAAATTTCTTCTTTAGGATTATCATTAGCGGACGGGTGTTTCCGGTAGACTAAAGTAGCCTCTTCTCGGTTGCATTTCAGTATTTTTAAATGATTTTTTTTTATTTCATTGGATAGCTGAGATCGATCTGTACAAAGGCCGTGTTTTGTTTTCAATTTTGTTTACATATATTTTTATTGGGGACACTTTCATTTTCGGAACAAGTTTCGAAAGTGAAAACACCACCATAAAAAATCTGCATTCAAGATCGAAAATGTAAAAAACGGCATTTGTGCAGATCGATCTACCCTATCCAATGCAAAAAAATAATTTAAAAATATTAAAATGCACCCGAGATATCTTTATAAATTTCATCTATAGGATTACTATTAGCGAACGGTTCTTTTCGCTTGACTAAAGTGGTCTCCCCATAAAAAATACTGCAATCAAGATCGAAAAGGTAAAAAACAGCCTTTGTACAGATCGATATCAGCTATCCAATGTAAAAATATATATATAGAAATGCAACCGAGATATTTTTTATAAATTCCTTCGATAGAATAAACATTAGCGAACGGGTCTTTTCGCTTGACTAAAGTAGCTTCCCCTTAAAAATTTTTGCAATTGAGATCGAAAATGTAAAAAACGGACTTTGCACAGATCGATCTCAGCTATCCAATGCAATAAAAATCATTTAAAAATATTGAAATGCAACCGAGATATCTTTATAAATTTCATCTATAGGATTAGTATTAGAGAACGGTTCTTTTCGCTTGACTAATATACCTCCCCATAAAATATACAGCAATCAAGATCGAAAATGTAAAAAAACGGCCTTTGTACAGATTGATCTCAGCTCTCCAATGCAATAAAAATCATTTTAAAATATTGAAATGCAACCGAGATATCTTTATAAGTTTCTTCTATAGGATTAGCGTTAGCGAACGAATCTTTTCGCTTGACTAAAGTAGCCACCCCATAAAAAATTCTGTAATCAAGATCGAAAATGTAAAAAACGGCCTTTGTAGCGATCGATCTCTATCCAATGCAAAAAAAAAAAAAAAAAAAAAAATTAAAAATATAGAAATGCACCCGAGATATTTTTTATAAATTCCTTCTATAGAATAAACATTAGCGAACGGGCATCTTCGCTTGACTAAATTAGCCTTCCCATAAAAAATTCTGCAATCAAGATCGAAAATGTAAAAAACGGCCTTTGTACAGACCGATCTCAGCTATCCAATGAAAAAAAAATCATTTAACAATATTGAAATGCAACAGATATATCTTTATAAATTTCTTCTACAGGATTAGCATTAGCGAACGGGTCTTTTAAGTAGACTAAAGTAGCCTCTGCTCTGTTGCATTTCAATATTTTTAAATGATTTTTTTGCATTGTATAGCTGAGATCGATCTGTACAAAGACCGTTTTTTTTGTTTTTTCGATTTTGTTTACAGATATTTTTAATGAGACACTTTCATTTTCGGAACAGGGGCGAAAATGAAAACAGCCCCATAAAAAATTCTGCAATCAAAATCGAAAAAGTAAAAAACGGCATTTGTACAGATTGATCCCAGATAACCAATGGAAAAAAATCATTTAAAAATATCAAAATGCAACCAAGATATCTTTATAAATTTCTTCCATGGGACTAGTTTAGCAAGCCGGTCTTTTCGCGTGACTGTCGTAGCCTGTTCCCGGTTGCATTTCAATATTCTTAAATGATTTGTTTTTGCTTTGGATAGCTGAGATTGATCTGTACAAAGGCCGTTTTTTGTTATTTCGATTTTGTTTACAGATATTTTTAGTGAGGACACTTTCATTTTCGGAAACGGTTTCGAAAGTAAAAGCATCGCCATAATATAATCAGCAATCAAGATCGAAAATGTAAAAAATGGCCTTTGTACAGATTGATCTCAGCTATCCAATTCAAAAAAAAAAAAAAAATTAAAAATATAGAAATGTAACCGAGATAATTTTTATAAATTTCTTCTTATAGAATAAACATTAACGAATGGGACTTTTCGCTTGAATAAAGTAGCCTCCCTATAAAAAATTGTGCAATTAAGAGCAAAAATGTAAAAGACAGTCTTTGTACAGATTCCTCTCAGCTATCCAATACAAAAAAAAAATCATTTAAAAATATTGAAATGCAACCGAGATATCTTTATAAGTTTCTTCTATAGGATTAGCATAAGCGAACGGGTTTTTTCGCTTGTCTAAAGTAGCCTCCCAATAAAAAATTCTGAAATTCAGATCAAAAATATAAAAAACGGCCTTTGTACAGATCGATCGCAGATATCCAATGGAAAAAAAAATCATTTAAAAATATTAAAATGCAACCGAGATATCTTTATAAATTTCTTACATGAGACTAGCTTTAGCGAGCGGGTCTTTTCGCGTGACTGACGTAGCCTGTTCCTGGTTCCATTTCAATAATTTTAAATGATTTTTTTTTGTTTGTTTGTTTGCTTTGGATAGCTGAGATTGATCTGTACAAAAGCCTTTTCTTGCTTTTTCGACTTTGTTTACAGATATTTTTAGTTGACACTTTAATTTTCGGAACCGGTTTTGAAAGTAAAAGCATCCCCATAATAAATTCTGCAATCAAGATCGAAAAAGTAAAAAATGGCCTTTGTAAAGATTGATCTCAGCTATCCAATGCAAAAAAAATCATTTTAAAATATTGAAATGCAACCGAGATATCTTTATAAGTTTCTTCTGTAGGATTAGCATTAGCGAACGTGTCTTTTCGCTTTACTAAAGCAGCCTCCCCATAAAAAAATCTGCAATCAAGATCAAAAATGTAAAAAAAACGTTCTTTGTACAGATCTATCTCAGCTATCCAATGAAAAAAATCATTTAAAAATATTAAAATGCAACCGAGATATTTTTATAAGTTTCTTCTATAGGATTAGCTTTAGCGAATGGGTTTTTTCGCTTGACTAAAGTAGCCTCCCCATAAAAAATTCTGCAATCAAGGTCGAAAACGTAAAAAACGGTCTTTGTACAGATCAATCTCAGCTGTCCAAATAAAAAAAAAATCATTTACAAATATTGAAATGCAACCCAGATATCTTTATAAATTTCCTCCATGGAATTAGCTTTAGCGAGCGGGTCTATTCTTATGACTGAAGTAGCCCCTTAGCACTGCTGATTTGAATTGCAACAAAATATGCTTATTATTTAATCAAAATGTTTATAATAAATTAAAAAATTATTAGATTGCCTTTCAGGAGGGAAAAAATAAAATAAATGCAAAACAACATATACACTAAGCAGAAATATATGATCTGTGTATGCTGATTTCACCGCAAGAGAATTTGCTAAGTATTTGTAAATTAGCCGAAATTTTCGGGTTGCGTTGGGTTCATTTTTGACGGCCGATTATGTACTCGAGGGATATGGACCCGAAGGGGGAGTGCCCTTCGTGCGGGTCTTTTTAAGGGAACCCAATCCATATTAAAGCATGGAAATCCAAGGTTCGAAGGAAACCACGAAAACTCTGAACGATTAGGCCGATGGGTGCGATTGGGGTCGAACCCAGCACCTCCCGTCTACCAGCTTCGACAGCACAATCTCTCGGCCACTGGTGCGGCTCGAAATTTTCTGTAAAACACTCAAAGTAATCTTTCTTAGAAGTTTCAGAAACACATTTCTCAATTTTAAACTAGTGTAATTTAATAATGAAACTGTACTGTAGTTATCTCTTAGTTCACTATATAAAACAAATGTTTAATATTTGTGAAAGAAACAAAATCCGCAAGAATTACCTTATAAATTATAAAAAAATATATAGAAAATTTAAATACAAATATATTTTTTCGCCGCATATATGAATTCATTTTTAATGACACTAGTCAATTATTATTTTTTCTCCCCCCCCCCCCCCCTGTCGAGTGCGAATGACATATTTCTATTGAATGAGAGACTTTTGCCTTTTGACGTTTACGGAATAAAAAAAAAATCTATCCGGCATTATACTTCAGAAGTGAGAAAGAAAAAAAAAGATTATAAATCTGTTTTAATTCCTAATCAATAATAATTTTAAAATTTATTTTTGGAACAGGTTTCGAAGCGAAAACACCCCATAAAATATTCTGCAGTCAGGATCTAAAAAGTAAAAAGCGGCGTTTGTACAAATTGATCTCAGCTATCCAATGCAAAAAAATCATTTGAAAATATTGAAATGCAAGTGATCTATCGTTATAAATTTCTTCTAAAGGATTAGCATTAGCGAACGGGTCTTTTTGGTAGACTAAAGTAGCCTCTTCTCTATCGCATTTCAAAATTTTTAAATGATTTTTTTTTTTTTTTGTATTGGATAGCTGAGATCGATCAGTACAAAGGCCGTTTTTTGTTTTTTCGATTTTGTTTACAGATATTTTTAGTGAGGATATTTTCATTTTCGGAACAGGTGCGAAAGTGAAAACACCCCCCATAAAAAATTCTGCAATCAGGATCAAAAATGTAAAAAACGGCCTTTGTACAAATTGATCTCAGATATCCACTGGGAAAAAAATCATTTTAAAATATTAAAATGCAACCGAGATATCTTTATATATTTCTTCCATGGGGCTAGGTTTAGCAAGCGGGTCTTTTCGCGTGACTGACGTAGCCTGTTCCCGATTGCATTTCAATATTTTTAAATGATTTTTTTTTTTGCTCTGGATAGCTGAGATTGATCTATACAAAGGCCGTTTCTTGTTTTTTCGATTTTGTTTACAGATATTTTTAGCGAGGACACTTTCATTTTCGGAACAAGTTTCGAAAGTGAAAACACCCCGATAAAAACATCTGCATTGAAGATCGAAAATGTAAAAAACGGCATTTCTACAAATCGATCTCCACTATCCAATGCAAAAAAAATCATTTAAAAATATTGAAATGCAACCGAGATACCTTTATAAGTTTCTTCTAGGATTAGCGTTAGCGAACGGGTTTTTTCTCTTGACTAAAGTAGCCTCCCTATAAAAAATTCTGAAAATAAGATCAAAAATGGAAAAAACGGCCTTTGTACAGATCGATCTCAGATATCCACTGGGAAAAAAATCATTTAAAAATATTAAAATGCAACCGAGATATCTTTATAAATTTCTTCCATGGGACTAGCTTTAGCGAGCGGGTCTTTTCGCATGACTGACGTAGCCTGTTCCCGATTGCATTTCAATATTTTTAAATGATTTTTTTTTTTTTTTGCTCTGGATAGCTGAGATTGATCTGTACAAAGGCCGTTTCTTGTTTTTTCGATTTTGTTTACAGATATTTTTAGTGAAGACACTTTCATTTTCGGAACAAGTTTCGAAAGTGAAAACACCCCCATAAAAACATCCGCATTCAAGATCGAAAATGTAAAAAACGGCATTTGTACAGATCGATCTCCACTATCCAATGCAAAAAATATCATTTAAAAATATTGAAATGCATCCGACATACCTTTATAAGTTTCTTCTAGGATTAGCATTAGCGAACGGGTCTTTTCGCTTGACTAAAGTAGCTTCCCCTTAAAAAATTTTGCAATTTAGATCGAAAATGTAAAAAACGGACTTTGCACAGATCGATCTCAGCTATCCAATGCAATAAAAATCATTTAAAAATATTGAAATGCAACCGAGATATCTTTATAAATTTCATCTATAGGATTAGTATTAGCGAATGGTTCTTTTCGCTTGACTAATATAGCCTCCCCATAAAATATACAGCAATCAAGATCGAAAATGTAAAAAAACGGCCTTTGTACAGATTGATCTCAGCTCTCCAATGCAATAAAAATCATTTTAAAATATTGAAATGCAACCGAGATATCTTTATAAGTTTCTTCTATAGGATTAGCGTTAGCGAACGAATCTTTTCGCTTGATTAAAGTAGCCACACCTTAAAAAATTCTGAAATCGAGGTCAAAAAAGTAAAAAACATCCTTTGTACAGATCGATCCCAGCTATCCAATGCAAAAAAATTATTTAAAAATATTAAAATGCAACCGAGATATCTTTACAAGTTTCTTCTATAGGATTAGCATTAGAGAACGGGTCTTTTCGCTTGACTAAAGTAGCCTCCCCATAAAAAAATTCAGCAATCAAGATCTAAAATGTAAAAAAACGGCCTTTGTACAGATCGATCTCAGCTATCCAATGCAATAAAAATCATTTAACACGTTCACGCCGGCGCGGTGGGTCACACTCGACTGTCTCAGAGTTATCAAGTATCCGGCTTTTTGCACACCACTATTATTTTAGAGAAAATGATGTTCATTTAAATCGCCCAATTGTTCTAAATCAATAAAACAAAATTTTCTGTATTAAAATACTGGTATCCAAAAAACCGGGGATTTGGCAGCTCCGAGACAGTCGAGTGTGACCCACAGCGCCGGCGTGAACGTGTTAAAAATATTGAAATGGAACCGAGATATCGTTATAAATTTCTTCCATAGGATTAGCATTAGCGAGCGGGTGTATTCGCGCGACTGAAGTAGCCTCTTAGCATTACTCACTGCTGATTAGAATTGCAACAAAATATGCTTATTATTTTATCAAAATGTTTAGAATAACCTTAAAAATTATTCGATTGTTTTCAGAAGGGAGAAAAGAAAAGAAAAACAACATATACACTAAGTAGAAATATATCATTTGTTTATGAGGATTTCGCCGCAATGGAATGTATTTGCTAAACGATTGAAAATTAGCCGAAAATTTCGATAAAGCAGTGAAAATAAATCTTTCTTTAAAGTTTGAGAAACACATTTCTAAGTTTTAAATTAGTGTAATCCAATTTAATAATGAATTGTACAATAGTTATCTTTTAGTTTGCTGTATAGCACAAATGTTTAATTTTTATGAATGAAACATTTAAACTAATTTAGTAAGAATTTCCTAATAAATGATATAAAAAAAGTCCTTCCGGCCAGTTCCGGGAGGAAGAGGTAGCTTTCAAATTCCTTATTTTAAAAATGCCAACTTATATTATTCAAACACACGAAGCTCAATTTAGTGGAAACCGAATATAGGAGTTTCAATACTAATTTTTATCAATACTAAATCATTATGAATGAGAATTTCGCGAAATTAGTCATCTTCATCCAAGCTGCTTTTATTTAAAGCAACTTATATTTGGCAGCCAAATTCGGCGATTTATTAAAGTGCCTGCATTTTAAGACAACATGGTGGATGAGGCTAACCAGTGAACTTGGTCGAGACTTTAGTAATTGCTGTGCACATGCTCACTCACATCGGAATCGGTTGATATATACGAGTGCTGTCGTAGGCAAAAAATCAGATTTTTCGAAATGTTACCCACATTAGAAATTGAAACTGCTATATCTGAGCCATTTTTTAAGATAAAGACCAACAAAAAATGCTCCTGAATCCTTATATCAAGGTCAAATACTTAAGAAAGAAACCTTTTTCAATTCCTAATTTTTTTGCACCTCACTTTAAATATAATTTTTTTTAATTTAATGGCCACCATTTTGAAACAAGATGGCGGATGAAGCTGGCCAGCGTACTTGGTCGAGATATTGATGTATACTATCACATGCCTTATTACATGGAAATAGGCGAATACGTGTGTTATCGTGTGACAAATACAAGATCGTTTCAAAATGTTAGCCATACTAGAAATTCAAAGTTCTATAATTCAACCCTTTTTTAAGATATAAACAAAAGAACAAATTTTCAACAAAATCTGCTACGGAATCTTTGTATCAAGGGCCAAACACATAAAAAAATCTTTTTCATTTTCCAATTTTTTAATACCTCATTTTAAATATTAAATTTATTTTTTTTTTAAATGGCAACCCTTTTGAAACAAGATTGCGAATGAAGCTGGCCAACGAACTCGGTCGAGAAATTGGTATGTACTATGTACAGACCAAGTAACATCCAAATCGGTTCATAAATACGCCTATTATCGCGTGACAAAAATCAGGTCGTTTTTAAAATGTCAGCCACAATAGAAATTCAAAATACTATAACTCAGCCATTTTTTTAGATATAGACGAAACAAAAACTGTTCCGGAATCTTTGTATTAAGGTCAAACACATACAAAAAAAATCTTTTTCATTTTCCAATTTTTTGGCATCTTATTTTAAATTTTAAATTTTTAAATTTTTTTTTAAATGGCCGCCATTTTGAAATAAGATGGCGAATGAAGTTAGCCAACGATCTCAGTCGAGATATTTGTATGTACTATGTACACACCAAGGTACATCCAAATCGGTTCATAAATACGCCTGTTATCACGTGACAAATATCAGGATGTTTCAAAATGTCAGACACTCTAGAAATTCAAAATGCTATAACTCAGGCATTTTTTAAGATATAGACGAAAAAAAAACTGCTCCGGAATCTTTTGTATAAAGGTCAAATACATAAAAAAAAAAAATTTCCATTTTCAATTTTTTGGTACCACATTTCAAATTTAAATTTTTTTAAAAATTTTAAATGGCCGCCATTTTGAACAAAATGGCGGATGAAGCTGGCCAACGAACTCGGTCGAGACATTGGTATGTACTATGTACATACCGAATTACATCGAATCGGTTCATAAATTCGAGAGTTACAGTGTGACAAAGGTCAGATATATATATATATATATATATATATATATATTATATCAATTTTGAACGGAGAGTAGTTTCGGGGTCTGGGGGTCATGATCGATGAAAATATACCAAAATTTTTTGAAATCGCTTTCCTCCGAACGGCTGCAATAGGTAGCTTTTTGTGATGAAAGCTACCTAAAAGGTATTATAGACAATTTAAATACAAATGTATTTATTCGCCGCATATATCTATTAATTTTTAATGAACTAGTAACTATTGTTATTTTCTTAAGATATTTCTAGTATCTTTTGAGAATAAGCAACTTCTTCATTTTGATGTTGTATGCAATTAAAAAATCTTTCGGAAATTAAACTTGAAAAGTAGGAAAGAAAAATAATAACAATGATTAATCTGTTTTTTTTCCAAATCAATAATGCTTATCTTTATCTTTACTATTAGAATTAGATTAGATGCCTAGAAAAACAAACCGTTTGAAATCAACATCTATTTAGAACATTTCAGGAGCGCATTTTTAATAAAACTTCGTTCTTTGCCCACGAAAGAAAATTGTTTATATCAGACACCTAAAGTTGCTTCCAGTGCAGAAAATAGCCACAGGCGAAAGAAATTTCACACTATAGGAAGACTTTCCCGTTTAGAGACTCCCCGCTGATTAAACAGGTGTCGTCTGAAACCCCCCTGTATTAAGGCGTTAAGGCCCTACTTCAGTAACGCTCCGAGATAGAGCGGCTAATGTTTTCAATGGGAGAAATTTATAACTACTATTTTTTTTGCATTTTGCTCGAATTTGATATTTTTAGTAGCTTTCAAAAGCTGTACTCTTAAACTATGCAGGCCACTTTAAATTTTATTTATTATTTTAAATTTTAAGACGTTTTAGATGTTTTATTTTTGGTTGATAAAGATTCGCCTTTAGTACTTTATCGCGAAAAATCTGTTGGACATTTTAAGATTTGGTAAAGTGGCATGCATAGTTTAATAATTAAGCTTTCCGAAAATGCTTTTTATTTTGATTTTTAAAAAATTTAAATCTATGTTACATTTATAAAAAGTTGAAACACTTTCATTTTCAACAGACGAAAGTGCTCCAAGATCCGCCTCTACAAGGTTAACGCCTTAATACAGGGGGGTTTCAGACGACACCTGTTTAATCAGCGGGGAATCTCTAAACGGGAAAGTCTTCCTATAGTGTGAAATATTGCCTGTGGCTATTTTCTGCACTGGAAGCAACTTTAGGTGTTTGATAAAAACAATTTTCTTTTCGTGCGCAAAGAACGAAGTTTTATTAAAAATGCGCTCCTGAAATGTTCTAAATAGATACTGATTTCAGACGGTTTGTTTTTCTAGGCATTTAATCTAATAGTAAAGATAAAGATAAGCATTATTGATTTGGAATAAAAACAGATTTATCATTGTTATTATTTTTCTTTCCTACTTATGAATTTTAATTTCCGAAAGTTTTTTTAATTGCATACAACATCAAAATGAAGAAGTTGCTTATTCTCAAAAGATACTAGAAATATCTTTTTGTCATCTGCACTCAACAGGGGGGGGGGGGGGGGGAAGGGGGGTGAGAGAGAGAGAGAGAACAAAAGAAAATAACAATAGTTACTAGTGTCATTAAAAATTAATAGATATATGCGGCGAACAAATACATTTGTATTTAAATTGTCTATAATACCTTTTTTTCTATCATTTATTAGGTAATTCTTACTGAATTAATTTAAATGTTTCTTTCATAAAAATTAAACATTTGTGCTATACAGCAAACTAAAAGATAACTATTGTACAATTCATTATTAAATTGGATTACACAAATTTAAAACTTAGAAATGTGTTTCTCAAACTTTAAAGAAAGATTTCTTTTCACTGTTTTAATGAAATTTTCGGCTAATTTTCAATAGTTTAGCAAATACATTCCATTGCGGCGAAATCCTCATACACAAATGATATATTTCTACTTAGTGTATATGTTGTTTTTCTTTTCTTTTCTCCCTTCTGAAAAGCAATCGAATAATTTTTAAGGTTATTCTAAACATTTTGATAAAATAATAAGCATATTTTGTTGCAATTCTAATCAGCAGTGAGTAATGCTAAGAGGCTACTTCAGTCGCGCGAATACACCCGCTCGCTGATGCTAATCCTATGGAAGAAATTTATAGAGATATCTCGGTTGCATTTCAATATTTTAAAAGGATTTTTATTGCATTGGAGAGCTGAGATCAATCTGTACAAAGGCCGTTTTTTTACATTTTCGATCTTGATTGCTGTATATTTTATGGGGAGGCTATATGTAGTCAAGCGAAAAGAACCGTTCGCTAATACTAATCCTATAGATGAAATTTATAAAGATATCTCGGTTGCATTTATATTTTTTAATAAATTTTATTGAATTGGATAGCTGAGATTGATCTGTCCAAAGTCCGTTTTTTACATTTTCGATCTCGATTGCAGAATTTTTTAAGGGGACGCTACTTTAGTCAAGCGAAAAGACCCGTTCGCTAATGCTAATCCTAGAAAAAACTTATAAAGATATATCGGTTGCATTTCAATATTTTTAAATGATTTTTTTTTTTTTTGCATTGGATAGTGGAGATCGATCTGTACAAATGCCGTTTTTTACATTTTAGATCTTGAATGCAGATGCTTTTATGGGGGTGTTTTTACATTTTCGATCTTGAATGCAGATGTTTTTATGGGGGTGTTTTTACTTTCGAAACTTGTTCCGAAAATGAAAGTGTCCTCACTAAAAATATCTGTAAACAAAATCGAAAAAACAAGAAACGGCCTTTGTACAGATCAATGTCAGCTATCCAGAGCAAAAAAAAATCATTTAAAAATATTGAAATGCAATCGGGAACAGGCTACGTCAGTCACGCGAAAAGACCCGCTCGCTAAAGCTAGTCCCATGGAAGAAATTTATAAAGATATCTCGGTTGCATTTTGATATTTTTAAAGGATTTTTTTCCCAGTGGATAGCTGAGATCGATCTGTACAAAGGCCGTTTTTTTACTTTTTCGATCCTGATTGCAGAATTTTTTATGGGGGTGTTTTCACTCTCGCACCTGTTCCGAAAATGAAAATGTCCTCACTAAAAATATCTGTAAACAAAATCGAAAAAACAAAAAACGGCCTTTGTACAGATCGATCTCAGCTATCCAATGCAAAAAAAAAAAAAAAAAAAAAAAAAAAAAAAATCATTTAAAAATATTGAAATGCGATAGAGAAGAGGCTACTTTAGTCTACCAAAAAGACCCGTTCGCTAATGCTAATCCTTTAGAAGAAATTTATAAAGATATATCGGTTGGATTTCAATATTTCCAAATGATTTCTTTTGCATCGGATAGCTGAGATCAATTTGTACAAACGCCGCTTTTTACTTTTTCGATCCTGACTGCAGAATATTTTATGGGGTGTTTTCATTTCGAAACCTGTTCCAAAAATAAATTTTAAAATTATTATTGATTAGGAATTAAAACAGATTTATAATCTTTTTTTTTCTTTCTCACTTCTGAAGTATAATGCCGGATAGATTTTTTTTATTCCGTAAACGTCAAAAGGCAAAAGTCTCTCATTCAATAGAAATATGTCATTCGCACTCGACAGGGGGGGGGGGGGGGTAAGAGAAAAAATAATAATTGACTAGTGTCATTAAAAATGACTACATATATGCGGCGAAAAAATATATTTGTATTTAAATTTTCTATATATTTTTTTATAATTGATAAGGTAATTCTTGCGGATTTTGTTTCTTTCACAAATATTAAACATTTGTTTTATATAGTAAACTAAAAGATAACTACAGTAAAGTTTCATTATTGAATTACGCTAGTTTAAAATTGAGAAATGTGTTTCTGAAACTTTTAAGAAAGATTTCTTTGAGTGTTTTTGGCTGAGAGATTGTGCTGTCGAAGCTGGTAGACGGGAGGTGCTGGGTTCGACCCCAATCGCACCCGTCGTCCTAATCGTTCGGAGTTTTCGTGGTTTCCTTCGAACCTTGGATTTCCATGCTTTAATATGGATTGGGTTTCCTTAAAAAGACCCCCACGAAGGGCATTCCCCCTTCGGGTCCATATCCCTCGAGTAGATGATCGGCCGTCAAAAATGAACCCAACACAACCCGAAAATTTCGGCCAACTTACAAATACTTTAGCAAATTCTGTTGCAGTGAAATCAGCATACACACATGATATATTTCTGCTTACTGAATATGTTGTTTTGCATTTATTTAATTTTTTCCCTCCTGAAAGGCAATCTAATAATTTTTAAATTTATTATAAACATTTTGATTAAATAATAAGCATATTTTGTAGCAATTCAAATCAGCAGTGCTAAGGGGCTACTTCAGTCATAAGAATAGACCCACTCGCTAAAGCTAATTCCATGGAGGAAATTTATAAAGATATCTGGGTTGCATTTCAATATTTTTAAATGATTTTTTTTTTTTTTTATTTGAACAGCTGAGATTGATCTGTACAAAGACCGTTTTTTACGTTTTCGATCTTGATTGCAGAATTTTTTATGGGGAGGCTACTTTAGTCAAGCGAAAAGACCCGTTCGCAATACAAATCCTATAGAAGAAACTTATAAAGATATCTCGGTTGCATTTCAATATTTTTAAATGATTTTTATTGCATTGGATAGCTGAGATCAATCTTTACAAAGGCCATTTTTTTACATTTTATATCTTGATTGCTGTATTTTTTATGGGGAGGCTACATTAGTCAAGCGAAAAGAACCGTTCGCTAATACTAATCCTACAGATTAAATTTATAAAGATATCTCGGTTGCATTTCATTATTTTTAAATGATTTTTTTTTTGCATTGGATAGCTGAGATCGATCTGTACAAAGGCCGTTTTTTACATTTTCGATCTTGATTACAGAATTTTTTATGGGGATGCTAATTTAGTCAAGCGAAATGACCCGTTCGCTAATGCTAATCCTAGAAGAAACATAAAGATATCTCGGTTGCATTTCAATATTCTTAAATGATTTTTTTTGGATTGGATAGCTGAGATGAATCTGTATAAAGACCGTTTTTTACATTTTTGCTCTTAATTGCAGAATGTTTTATAGGGAGGCTACTTTAGTCAAGCGAAAAGACCCATTCGCTAATGTTTATTCTATAGAAGAAAATTATAAAAATTATCTCGGTTGCATTTCTATATTTTTAAATATTTTTTTTTTTTTTTTTGCATTGGATAGCTGAGATCAATCTGTACAAAGGCCACTTTTTACTTTTTCGATCTTGATTGCAGAATTTATTATGGGGATGCTTTTACTTTCGAAACCGGTTCCGAAAATTAAAGTGTCCTCACTAAAAATATCTGTAAACAAAGACGAAAAAGCAAGAAAAGGCTTTTGTACAGATCAATCTCAGCTATCCAAAGCAAATATATATATATATATCATTTAAAAATATTGAAATGCAACCAGGAACAGGCTACGTCAGTCACGCGAAAAGACCCGCTCGCTAAAGCTAGTCCCATGAAAGAAATTTATAAAAATATCTCGGTTGCATTTTAATATTTTTAAATGATTTTTTTTCCATTGGATATCTGAGATCGATCTGTACAAAGGTCGTTTTTTACATTATCGATATTGATTGCAGAACTTTTTATGAAGAGGCTACTTTAGTCAAGCGAAAAAACCCGTTCGCTTATGCTAATCCTATAGAAGAAACTTATAAAGATATCTCGGTTGCATTTCAATATTTTTAAATGATTTTTTTTTGTATTGGATAGCTGAGATGAATCTGTACAAATACCGTTTTTTACATTTTTGCTCTTAATTTCAGAATTTTTTATAGGGAGACTACTTTAGTCAATGTTTATTCTATAGAAAAAAATTATAAAAATTATCTAGGTTGAATTCTATATATTTAAATATTTTTTTTTTTAATTGGATAGCTGAGATCAATCGTACAAAGGTCATTTTTTACTTTTTCGATCTTGATTGTAGAATATATTATGGGGATGCTTTTACTTTCGAAACCGGTTCCGAAAATTAAAGTGTCCTCACTAAAAATATCTGTAAACAAAATCGAAAAAGCAAGTAAAGGCCTTTGTACAGATCAGTCTCAGCTATCCAAAGCAAAAAAAAATCATTTAAAAATATTGAAATGCGACAGAGAAGAGGCTACCTTAGTCTAAAAAAAAGAACTGTTCGCTAATGCTAATCCTTTAGAAGAAATTTATACAGACGAGGTGGAACCCGTCGAATTTCGACGAAAGAAAATGTTTACTTAGGAAATGTTGCATCAAATTTATAATACATCGACAACAATAATTACAATAAAAAATCCATCTTACACTTGTTAATTTAACTCTCCAAAGACATATTTTAACCTAAGATTAACAAAATACTTTTTTCATAAACTTCAACTGTTAAAATTATTGGAAAATTAAACTTTATTCATATACGTAATCAGTAACATATAATCAAGGTAAGTAATGATTAAGTTATCAATTGATGCTTGGTATTACGGAATGAAAAAATCAGCAAAAAGGATTTCACCTTGACATAATCATAGAATCCCCCACCCCCTCCCTTTAAATCTAAACAAATCAAGTCATTTTCAACGTTTCACATCAATATTAACCATTTAAAAACATTTTAACGCGCAATAGGTTATTGATAAATATATTTTCAAGCTTTAAGTCACGTTTGTCAACTATTACAACTTGCCATGTTAAAATTCCCACTCGTGATTTGATGTCTTATAACAATCTCCGTACCTGCGCGTAAAAATTCCAGAAATTTATAACTTTTAGACGTATTCATGGGGAAATATCTCGTTTTATCAAATAAAATTATCGGTTTCTTTTAAATATGACGTCATTTTCAGTCGCTGAAATATTTTGCCTATTGTCTCAAACTCAAAGTCAGCGAAATGAAAAAATAGTGAAATATAACAGCATCATCAGGGAAATTGTGTCTTTTTTAAAGCGTAACGTCTTTTTCTGTTCAAATTTTTAAAAAATATATTTTTAATTGTAATGAGAAAATGGCATCAGTAAGAATATAATCAATAAAGATAACTAAACCACTTTTAATAGAAATGAAGTACTTCAGTTGCCACGATTAGAAAATTGGTATTAAAAACTATAAAAAAATTAATATCTCAAAAATAAATTGAGGTACAGCTTTCAAACAAATTGCATTTAAATGTGCATTTTTTTCTGCATATGACGGTGTAAACATTTAAAACGTGGTATGTTTAGAAGTTTAAAATTTTGCAGTAGCGAAAATTGCAAAACCAAATTTTTATTTCAAATTTCAAAGTGTTGCCATTCGCAGAATGACGTATCTTTAAGCACAGATATGTTTGTCCTTTATAATATAGATATATCGGTTGCATTTCAATATTTTCAAATGATTTTTTTTTTTTTTTTTTTGCATTGCATAGCTGAGATCAATTTGTACAAACGCCGGTTTTTACTTTTCCGATCCTGACTGCAGAATATTTTATGGGGTGTTTTCACTTCGAAACCTGTTCCAAAAATAAATTTTAAAATTATTATTGATTAGGAATTAAAACAGATTTATAATCTTTTTTTTTTCTTTCTCACTTCTGAAGTATAATGCCGGATAGATTTTTTTTTATTCCGTAAACGTCAAAAGGCAAAAGTCTTTCATTCAATAGAAATATGTCATTCGCACTCGAAAGGGGTGTGTGTGTGGGGGGCGGGGGGGGGGGGGGGGGAGAGAAAATAATAATTGACTAGTGTCATTAAAATAATTGACTAGTGTCATTACTGATTTTTTTATGTGGAGGCTACTTTAGTGAAGCGAAAAGACCCGTTCGCTAATGCTAATCCTATAGAAGAAACTTATAAAGATATCTCGGTTGCATTTCAATATTTTTAAATGATTTTTATTGCATTGGATAGCTGAGATCAATTTGTACAAAGGCCGTTTTTTACATTTTCTATCTTGATTTCTGTATTTTTTATGGGGAGGCTACTTTAGCCAAGCGAAAAGACCCGTTCGCTAATACTAATCCTATAGAAGAAACTTATAAAGATATCTCGGTTGCATTTCAATATTTTTAAATGATTTTTATTGCATTGGATAGCTGAGATCAATCTGTACAAAGACCGTTTTTTTACATTTTCTATCCTGATTGCTGTATTTTTTATGGGGAGGCTACATTAGTCAAGCGAAAAAAACCGTTCGCTAATACTAATCCTATAGATGAAATTTATAAAGATATCTCGGTTGCATTTCATTATTTTTAAATGATTTTTCTTTGCATTGGATAGCTTAGATCGATCTGTACAAAGGCCATTTTTTTACATTTTCGATCTTGATTACAGAATTTTTTATGGGGAGGCTACTTTAGTCAAGCGAAATGACCCGTTCGCTAATGCTAATCCAATAGAAGAAACTTATAAAGATATCTCGGTTGCAGTTCAATATTTTTAAATGATTTTTTTTGTATTGGATAGCTGAGATGAATCTGTACTAAGACCATTTTTTACATTTTTGCTCTTAATTGCAGAATTTTTTATAGGGAGGCTACTTTAGTCAAGCGAAAAGACCCATTCGCTAATGTTTATTCTATAGAAGAAATTTATAAAAAGTATCTCGGTTAGCATTGCTATATTTTTAATTTTCTTTTCTTTTCTTTTCTTTCTTTCTTTCTTTCTTTTTCTTTCTTTCTTTCTTTCTTTTTTTCTTTTTTTTTTTTTTTTTTTTTTGCATTGGATAGCTGAGATCAATCTGTACAAAGGCCGTTTTTTACATTTTCGATCTTGATTGCAGAATTTTTTATGGGAAAGCTACTTTAGACAAGCGAAATGACCCGTTCGCTAATGCTAATCCTATAGAAGAAACTTATAAAGATATCTCGGTTGCATTTCAATATAATAAAATGATTTTTTTTGCATTGGATAGCTGAGAGGAATCTGTACAAAGACCGTTTTTACATTTTTGATCTTAATTGCAGAATTTTTTATAGGGAGGTATAGTTAAGCGAAAAAACCCGTTCGCTAATATTTATTCTATCGAAGAAATTTATAAAAAATATCTCGGTTGCATTTCTATATTTTTACTTTTTTTTATTATTTATTTATTTATTTTTTTACATTGGATAGCTGATATCGATCTGTACAAAGGCTGTTTTTTACATTTTCGATCTTGATTGCAGAATTTTTGATGAGGAGGCCACTTTAGTGAAGCGAAAAGAACCGTTCGCTAATACTAATCCTATAGATGAAATTTATAAAGATATCTCGGTTGCATTTCAATATTTTTAAATTATTTTTTTTGCATTGGATAGTGGAGATCGACCTGCATAAATACCGTTTTTTACATTTTCGATCTTGAATGCAGATTTTTTTTATGGTGGTGTTTTCACTTTCGAAACTTGTTCCGAAAATGAAAGCGTCCCCACTAAAAATATCTGTAAACAAAATCGAAAACAAAACGCGGCATTTGTACAAATCGATTTCAGCTATCCAATGCAAAAAAGAAAAAAAAAATCATTTAAAAATTTTGAAATGCAACAGAGATATGGCTACTTCAGAGCGAAAACATCCGTTCGCGAATGCTAATCCTATGGAAGAAATATAAGGATATTTTTATAAGGATATAATATTTATATATTTATATATATTTTTTATAAGGATATTTATAAGGATATTTTGGTTGCATTTCAATATTTTTTATAAGTTTATTTTGCATTGGATACCTGAGGTCGATCTGTACAAAGGCCGTTTTTTACTTTTTCGATTTTGACTGCAGATTATTTTTTTTGGGATGCATTCACTTTCGAAACCGGTTTCGAAAATAAAAGTGTCCCCACTAAAAATATCTCCAATAAACAAAGTCGAAAAAGTAAAAAACGACCTTCGTGCAGATCTATCGCAGCTATCTAATGCAAAATAATAATAATAATAATAATGATAATAATAATAATAATAATAATAATAACAATAATAACAATTTTAAAATATTGAAATGCAACCGAGATATTTTATTTGAAAAATTTGACCCACTTTTAATAAGTTACTAAGAATTATAAAATGTGTCAATTTTATGCATCTTAATGCTAAATGTAAGAGTAGTCTCTAGAAGCATTTTACGAAGGTAAGAATGCCGACTCTATAACGCTTTTGTTAAATATTCAGGTAAGTTGGAAAGACACAACAAATCAGCTTTTGGCAAAAATGTAAAGATGTATCGCCTCATTTATAAGAGTATGTTAAAATCACATATGAGACAGAAAATTAATGTTTTTAATAAGTTAAAAAAAAAATGTAAAATAAATAGTTGTTAATGCTCTGCCAGTCTTCTTTCTTGGTCGCCTTTTTCTTCTAATTTTTTTTTTAAATAAAATTCAACGTTTTAAATTTCTTTTTATGTTACCACTATCAGTGTATTTTCAGGAAGAAGTCACAATGGTATAACTTGAAAATATTAATTATAAATATTAATTTAGAAGCTCAAACTGACACCAAGTCACCTGGGCCAACCTGCCCCGATTATGGGGTTAATTAGCCCACGTCACTTTTTAATGTTCTGATAGTGCAGAAGTTTAAGAAATGTTCAAAATTTTACCGAATCTTATTTTTTGTTTCGTACGGACGAAAACACAATATAGCCTAAAGAATATCTACCATACAACGTTCCTTAATGAAGCCATGAAATTATAAAAATGTAAAATTATTAATTAGAGAAAGAAAGGGCTAAAGTAAAAAAAAAAATCAATTTATAGATATAAATAGAATTAATTGATTAACTCGACATAATTTTCATCATTATAATGAAGACAAACATAAAATTTGGTTATGTTTTTGATAGGACCAACTATTACAAAAAAAAAAAAAAAAAAAAAAAAAAATGTGGTTGAAGAAGAAAAAAATTCATAACTTCGTCAATTCACAAGATATCAAATCCGTTTGAATTTATTATATATCTTCTTAGTATTATCTAAAACTTTTATATTGACAAGTTTTTGATAAGATCAACTATTACGGCAAAAAGAAAAAAAATGTATGTGTGTTTGTATAAGAAAAAAATCACATTTCTCTTAATCCGTAAAATTGTTCGTGAATTAACTTTGAAATTTACCTGTGCCTGTAGCCCAAGCTAACAGGGATTTTACTATAATTATGATAGTTATAAATATTTTTGTACAACAGAGCAGCATATTTGATGTGGGTAAGCACCAATATATCTTCCTTTTTTAGAAAGATTGACTGGAATAACCAGGAATTCAATTAATAAAATAATTCCTTATTATTAATTATTAATAAATAAATTAAAATAATAATTAAATAATTCCTTACTATAAATTAATAATAAATTAATTAAAATAATAATAAAAATATCTGTAAACAAAATCGAAAAAGCAAAAAACGGCCTTGGTACAGATTGATCTCAGGTATCCAATTCAAAAAAATCATTTAAAAATATTGAAATGCAACCGAGAAGAGGCTACTTTAGTCAAGCGAAAAGATTCGTTCGCTAATGCTAATCCTATGGAAGAAATTTATAAAGATATCTCGTTTGCATTTCAATATTTTTATTTTATTTTATTTTTTTTTTTTATTATTATTATTTTTTTTTTTTTTTTTTTTTGCATTGGATAGGTGAGATCGATCTGCACAAAGGCCGTTTTTTACTTTTTCGGCCCAAAATCTGAGTTTCGCCGAAAATTCGTTTTCGGCAAATTTCGGCTGGATTAATTTTCATCAATAGGCTAAAAAATTTTTATTTCATTTGTACAGCCCTGTATATGACACACCGTATCCCCCCACTTTCCGCTTTCACACTTACCCAATAGTGTATAAAACTTTGTAACTTAATGCGTATCATAACGAAAACCGTACTTTCCAGCTAATAGACAGTACTTCTGTGTTGTATCCGATAAATTTTGTGTGTTCCTGTAAATGAGCGATAAATGATACACACATCACATTCTACAGTAAGTATATGGTTATGGCGTGAAACCACAGTAATGTATATCATTTTCATTATACTTGAAGCAGTGTAACATCATTAAAATATTTTGTAAACAGTTTATCTAAGTAGACTATGTATTATGTAATGGAATTCGTTTGTGAGGTGCTGTAAATGAGTAATAAATGCATTGCACCTCATAAATACGTATCAATTTTCTTATGTTTGAAATTGTGCAACATTATTAAAATGTACTTGATTCTTTCTCATTGACCGTAATGTAACTGCATATTTCAAATTTCGAACGTTTCAATTTCAATAGAGATCATCACTAAATGTCAATAACACCCTCAATGAAAAAGGAAATTTCTAAATTTAGTGTTTCATTACATTTTTTAAAGCTGTTAAAAAATTACATAAAAAATAAATAATAGAGCCTCAACAACGTGAATCTCTCCGATACATTCCAACATTAAAAACCTTAAATTTGCTGACATTTAATGCTCACTCGAATATCGTTTTATATATATATATATTAAATATATTTGGAATTATAATAGAATTGCTTCCCAATGATAAACGTTTCCTGATTTCTGTGTTTAAAACCAACTCAAAATACCAACTTTGACATTGTTTTCAGAAGTGTTTTGCCTCCATGAGGAAAAGAGAAAAAGTATTTGATTTTTTAATATCTGAATAAGAATATCGATAAATTTCGTGCACTTAAAAATATGCATATGATTTTGAAAATGTGTTGGTGAATAACCTATTTAGACTTCAGAACAACTTTCCTGGGGTCCATCCAGATAGAAAATGGGGCCTATTCAAGGCCCTTTCACAAAAATCTATTCAATAAAATAGTCCCCTTCACAAAAATAAATTTAATAAAACTGGCCTCCTCACAAAAATAAATTTAATAAAATGGGACCCTTCACAAAAATGAATTTAATAAAACTGGCCTCCTCACAAGAATAAATTTAATAAAATGGGACCCTTCACAAAAATGAATTTAATAAAACTGGCCTCCTCACAAGAATAAATTTAATAAAATGGGACCCTTCACAAAAATGAACTTAATAAAACGTGCCCTTGCATAAAATTCCTTTTAATAAAATAGACCCCTTTGTAAAATTCTTTTTCATAAAAAGTGTTTTAAAATGTGTAATTTGTAAATGAAACTAGATCGCGAAAAACAAAAACTTTAGAAAGAGGATTTAAAGAAGATTTTGGTACAAATTTGAGTAACTGGATTTTAACTTTCGTTACAAAATGTTATTTTTCACAAAAATATAATAAAATTCCCAAAAGTAACTTTTACTTTCCACAAAATGGGTCTCAATAATAAAAACCTGCCTCGAGATCTGCTTTCTCAGAAGGTGTAATTGGAAGCCTGTCTTCATTCCTGCCTGCTAATCACTTTTTCCCGGCCAGGTTGTCTAAAATACCCCCCCCCCCCCAGTTTGCCTGGAGGCAAAGAGAGCCTATTTTTATGCTGTGGGGTGGCCATTTTGTTTGTCAATTACATGCTTAGAAAATATCATTGGTCTTTTGCCAATCTTTATGATTGGGATACGCCACCCAAGTGGCAACGTTTAAACTGTAAAATGGGATTCCGGTTTTCCAATTGAGTGAAGTAGGCTCTTAACCTTGTAGAGGCGGATCTTGGAGCACTTTCGTCTGTTAAAAATGAAAGCGTTTCAACTTTTTATAAATGTAGCATAGATTTAAAAAATTTTTAAATCAAAATAAAATCATTTTTAGAAAGCTTAATTATTAAATCATGCATGACACTTTACGAAATTTTAAAATGTCAAACAGATTTTTCGCGATAAGGTAGTAAAGGCGAATCGTTAAACAACCTATAATAAAGCATCTAGAACGCCTTAAAATTAAAAAAAATAAATAAGATTTTAAAGTGGCCTGCATAGTTTAAGAGTACAGCTTTTGAAAGCTACAAAAAATATCAAATTCGATCAAAATGCAAAAAAAATAACAGTTATAAATTTCTCCCATTGAAATAACATTAGCCGCTCTATCTCGGAGCGTTACTAAAGTAGGACCTTAAGGGTGTATTCCGATCGAAACTGCTTATTTTCTGATTCATTTTAAAATTCATTTTTGCTCTCAAACGTATCAAACTGGGAAATTCTCTTATTTAGAAACTGTATAATGTGCCGTGCTTCTTAATTTTTTGATTAATGCAGAAAATACCGTAAAAAACGCTGTCAAAGTTGGCGTTTTGAACAGAATTTTCCTAAGCGGGCGATCTGGGAATGAAAAAAATGGTCATACTGAGAAAATAATTGTTTAAAAATCAAATTCTAATTAATTGAGCTGAAAATGAAATCACACGGCATGTTAAACATGTCTTCAGAAATCACCCCAGCAAATTTCATGTTTTTACTTTTAAAAATGAGTCTGAAAATGTCTCAAAAAATTTCGAGCTGTTGAAGGTGGAAAAATATTTTTTAGCTTTCTGAAACTGAAAATTTTGTTTATTCATGCTTAGAAAGGAAAAAAAAATTGTTTCTTTTTTCTTAAAAAATAGTTATTCTATTGCAACTTATTTTAATGCTATTTGAGATCAAAACGAAGGGGAAAGAGACACCGTGTTTTTCTTTTCTAGTATTAGAATAAAATGCTATTTTAAAAGAAAATTTGTGACATTTTCAGATTTATATCTGGCATTGATGGCAACGACTAATACCCTTGTATAACTGCTCTGGCGACGACCTATTGCTATAGCGCCAATCATTAGACACATGCTAATTTGTTGTCCGATTTTCGTTTGTGACAATAGGATATTTTTTAAGATTTTATTTTTAGAGATCTAATGTGAAATGATCATTTTTTTTTCTTTTTTAGTCAGCTAGCGTTAGTTTAAGGTTATTCTTCAGTTGTGTACGAATCATAATCGCTCTTGATATGAAAATAATGTTTTGTTATTTTAAAATTGTTGAGTAAGGAACAAAGTTTTGGAGGAAATAAACGATATGATTAGAATCAACTATTGATGGACAGGAGTAGAGAAATTAAGAAATTAGGGTCTGGTGGATGTATGATATTTTCATAGAACAAAGGAAAAAAATGACAGATCAAGTCTGGGTGTTTTCTTTTTGCATTTCTTTTGATTATTTAACTTGTTTACAGTTAAAATATGTCACCAAAGCAACAGAAAATTCATACTTATGTTACTGTTATTTTTTAAACAGTATAAAGGTCTTCCAAAAATTTAGAATTTCCCAACTCTACGCTCAAATTTCCCGAGTTCACAAATATTGTAGAGGGAGACACCCCCTCCCCCGTAAGCCCCCTCTGGATTTCGTTTACAGTTCTTGTAGGAATGTAAATTGTGGTCCCTAGAGACTGTTTCCGGCATCTGGATGTGGAAGTGAATATAACACAGTAAAACCTCCCTAAAGCGACCACGTTCCGTTCCAATAAAATTTGGTCGCTCCCAGAGGTGGTCTCTTAATGGAGGTCATGTTTAAATCTAGATTTTAATTGCTAAAAAAGGTAACAATTAATGTTACTATAATTTATTTTTCACATTAGGAAAAAATATAAAAATGTAAGTATGAAAACAAAAGTTAATTACATAAGGTAATTACTGCAGAGTTAAAAAAATGAATACATTGACGTTTGCTTTGATTCTACGGTTTCATTTTTTAAAACTTTTATTTCCCAGTCCTTTCGAAGTTCAGTAAATAAATGTAATTTTTTTTCTTTCTTGGACGGGAACAAATAATGACGATTTCATTAATTTATCCATTTAGTTGAGAGTTTCCCGACAGAATAGAGCAGAGGAGTTTATGGACTGCCATTCTTAATTTGTCATAAGCTAGACGACTACGATATGACGCCTTCGGACCCCAGCTTAGAAGCGCCCTAAATATTCCATGATTATGGATGATGAATGAGCCTTGTATTCCTCACAAATTGCGAAAATTTTCTCTATCTCTTCTTTTTATATTTATTTTGAAAAAAAAGGTTAAAAAAAAAAAAAAAGGTAAAATGATGGTTACATAAAAGGTATCTACTGTCATAAGTGTTAAATTTATTGCCTAAAAAGTTATAAAGGGGTTTAAACACTTAAAAATTACCGGGATAAAAAAAAAAATCTAAACTTAGTTTAGAAGTTTGATGAATAATGCGCTCTCCGGAATTATTTTTTTAATAAAACCTTCTTCAAGCGACCAGGAAAAAACGGAATTTTCTTCAAAGAAATGGGTCGCTCATGGAGGGAGTTCTGCTGGGATGGTCTGTGAATGGAGGTAAAATTAGTATTGAGCCTATGGGAATAAATTTCGTTCCATGAAAAAGTGGTCATTCAGGGAGGTGGTCGCACAGGTAGGTTTCACTGCAAAACATCGGATTATTTCTAACTGAATTTGAAGCGCACAGCAAATGGCATTGACCATTTTAGACCCACCCTCTTGGCAGAGAACAAATCTAATGCAGACCCTCTACCCATCTTCTATGAGATGTATTTCGCAAATTTGAGGCCACAACATTCACTTTAAATTACTTTTCTTTCCGGAGATTACTGTTTACATTGACGCGCTAATGTCAAATAAATGGTTCATTCGCTTCAAATTATCCTTCATTTGCCCTTTTACTGTCTTTTATTTAAAAAAATACTCTATCATGAGTAAAATATCTTTAGTGTAGACAAATCATCACCTTATGTATCACACACAGTATGGATGATATTGCTTTTTCAGCTATATGATACTACTTATTCATCTGACTGAAGAAAAGATGTGGCAAGGAAAATAAATAACCAAGCTGAAATATTGAAAAATAAAAACTATGAGGATACATCCGGCCTTCTTATCGCAAATTACCTCTTAATCTTGATGAAAAATTAGGCGAATCTTCGTTTTTTGCCCACATATTCTTTCAAAAGTACCGGAAGCGTAAAATACGCCGTGGCGCAAATTACGCAAGTAAATACAGTATTCGCCTCCTAGTCTATTTTAAAATCAAAATCTTAACAAAGCAGACGAGCTGTGGATAAAATTTTAAATTTTAACGTTTAAAACAGGAGTCAGATTTTTCACACTTTAAAATTCGTCGCTATTTAAATTAAGAAATGTAATTATATGTATACAACTTTACTAGTGAATATTTTTTTTCACTTTTTCCTATAAAATTAATTTATATTTTGTTTTATTGAAATTTTTCGAAAGAGGAGTATATGTAAGATTTTTAATCGATACCATTATGAAATACTGTCAAGAAAATCAAATTATTTCTCTGTTATTAGGTTTACTTTGAGAGCTTTTCATGCAACTTCGTTTCATGTATCTAAAATCACCACTGTTTTACAGATAATGAGGAAAAAGAAGAAAAATGTTTTATATGTATTATACATTAATAACGTAATATCTGCTATGAAGATTTTTATTATCTCGAAAAAATAAAAATTAATTAATACTGTAACTGTAGGGGAGACCGGGGCTAGTTGGCTACAGGGGTAAGTATAGGCTCAATCCTTATAAATCGGCTGTTTGTGGATGGTTGCGCAGCCAGTCACAGAGTACCTTTCTTCTTGCTTTTTACAATCCTCATTGTAATTTTGCAGCGTTACCTGCGGACAGTGGACATTTATTACGTTTTTTCTGTTTTTTACACTCATAAGTAATTTTTTGTTGCTTCATTCTTTTTCTAATTTCTAATATTTATCTTAATAATTGCGATTTAATTTGTTCAGTTTTTCTTTGTGTAATATGATTAACCGTACCTACCCCATATGTGATTTACTTATATTATTTATGCTTAGATAATTACGTGTCCCTTTTGTGAAGAAATTCATTATGGGGCTAGTAGGCGCATTGAACACGGGGCAAGTTGGCTCGATGTCTGGTGTGTGCTGGTAGCTTGAAAAACAGCAAACACCGAGAAAAGTGGTTGCAATGCAAGATTTTGGGCACACGAGGCTTGCCCAACAGGAGAAACTCGATTTTTTTATTTGTGACAACTGCAATTCTGATTATGATATCGAGTAGGATAGAAGTTACTCAATGTCAATGTTTTAGTCATTATTTTTATTTCTGTATAATTTAGAATTTACATTGTACGGCGATAACGCCTTTGTTTAAACTTACTGTTAATAATGAAATTGATTTCTTTTAACTGCGTGTTTCATTTAAATTTTTATAAAGCGTGTGCCAACTTACCCCTTAGGTATAGGCAACTTGCTCCGTGACGGTGTAGGTTGGTGCACAATTTTCCTTGTAATTTAGGCTTCTGCTAAATATAAACTACAAAAGTTACCAACTCAAAACTCCGGGTATTTATAATCCAATGCCTGTTCTTTAAAAGTACATTTAAAGTTTCACAAAAAACTTAAACAAAAAATTAATAAAAATCAATAACTAAAAACTGCGCCTACTAGCCTCGGTCTCCCCTATATGTCAATCCCCGGGCCAAAGAACGTAGAGGAGAAGAAGGAAAACTTTCATAGACGCAATGTAAATCCCCGACAGTAGTATACAGAGGTCTACGTGCGGCGGAAGTGATGTCATAGGGGCGTGGCAGCTGTCAATCAAAAGGGGGTTGGATCCGGAAGTGGGGGTGGGTCACGTGACGGGATCGTCTAGGAGGACGAGGGTTGAGTGGTTGAGTGGTTTTTTTGCTGAAGGTTGAGTTGTTTTTTGCTGAATATGCCTGGGGAGGGGGAAGGGGGTCGGAAAGGGGGTCACGTGACGGGATCGTATAGGAGGACGAGGGTTGAGTGGTTGAGTGGTTTTTTGCTGAAGGTTGAGTCGTTTTTTGCTGAATATGCTAGGGGAAGGGGAAGGGGTCGGAAAGGGGGTCACGTGACGGTATCGTATAGGAAGACGAGGGGGGAAGGGGATAGGAAAGGGGGTCACGTGACTGGATCGTATAGGAGTACGATAGAAGGGGGGGTGTCCACCTGTCAATCAAAAAGGGAATATGTTCGAACGTGAATGTGACGTCATGGGATGATTGCACCCTAGACAAGCAATTACGAGGACCGTTTGCAAAGTTGAGTTGTTTTTAAGGTTAAACTGTAAGCAAAATATCAAGATGAGCTGTTTAGAAACCGATTAACTATAACCGATTCTGAAAAAAAGTTTCTGATTCAACAAATGGCATCAGTTGTATTTGTCAGTCGCTTTGATTATTCTCAAGAGTGTGTAGCATCGTTTGTTGTCTTGTGATTTATCTTCGCTTTTATTTTAGTTATTTTTATTGTTTTTCGTCATGGAAGACGGAGTTAACACCAACAAAAGCAAACGTAAACTTGTTGAAATTAAAGAAAGCAACAAGAAAACGAAGAATTACCAAACTACAGTAAGTTTTTTAATTGATTTTTTTAATTAATACTTTTTTCAATTCATAATAATAAAGTTTAAAATGTTTTTTTTATTATTTTTACTTATTTTGGGTATCTCTCTTTATTTCTTTTTAGGTTCAATCATTTGTAGAAAAGATTAAATGGCATAATTCGAAGGACATGAAATACCTAGGGGGAGAAAACTTTCTTTCCGTGAATTATTTTCTGGGGCAAACCCGAGTTCACATTAGACGATATATTGTTGATCCCGACGGTGAATTACAGCCTACTAAAGATGGTGTATCTCTAACTCCCAAAGTCTGGCAATCCTTGTGTCGTGAAATCAAAACTATATTAAATCCCAAATTTTCAGAAAAGATGACAATTATTGAATCAGATTTGTGCATTTCAAAGCAAGTGAAGGATGGTGTGGAACTTTAGGTTCTCCAAAGACTTTTCCAAAGAAAAAATATGAGTATGCAATTCGTACCTGAACACGTCGTACTAACACTTGCTGAGCTTGAAAAGGTAGTTGATAACATGTGCAATATCACGGATCGTTTGAAAGATGGACTAATCACATACTCAATATCTTACTGTATTTATGAAGAACTGGACAACACCGATTTGCAGTTTAACCCAACATCTAATCCCGACGCGTTTTTGGAACTCGTTGATTCCCTGACTAAGTGTTTGGTTGCTGCCATGACTATCAAAATTTCGGAACTGATAAACTGTTTCGGATGTCGTGAGTCTTATCAAGCACCTTTTATGCATGACTGTGTAACGAAAACTCGAACTGAAAAATGGTTAGAGTTCTCTGACAGTGCACTTTATTCCATCAACATGCGTGATGTTGCAAAAGATATTGTTAAAAAACTTAACTGTTGACTTTAAATATGTACTTGGCCAAGAAGAATTTTTTGATTCATTAATTATCCCAAAATTATTGGAATCTGTACAAAAAATGTATGTTGGAGCAGACCAACAATCACAAGAAGAAAATGATTTCTTACAATTATCATTGTAAATTTTAGATCTGAATAAATGTAAATATATGTACATAATATCTTTTGTCTGTTTTCTTAGTCTTGTTTTTTATAAATTTCAGAAAATAAAAAAAATATATTTTTTATACTTTGATCCTTTTAATATTTTTATTGAACTTAAATCTTTTTCCAGTGCATATTTTTTATCGAACAGATTTTTTTTTTCCAATGCATATTTTTTTTTTTTATCGAACAGATTTTTTTTTTACAATACATTACTTTTTTTTCCTAAACACAAACACTTTTCTTAAAATAATTTTCCTGAAACATCAAACTTTTTTATGCCAAAACATAAAACGTTTTTTCAATACATAACTTTTTCGCTGAACTGAATTCTTTACTGAACTTAAAACTTTTTCCAGTGCATATTTTTTATCAAACTGATTTTTTACAATACATTTACTTTTTTCCAAAACATAAATCTTTTATTCCAACACATAACTTTTTTTTTTTTTTTTTGCTGAACTTAAATCTTTTTTCCAATGCATATTTTTTTGCTGAACTTAAATCTTTTTTCCAATGCATATTTTTTTTTTTTATCGAACAGATTTTTTTTTGTATAATACATTACTTTTTTTGCCAAAACATAAAACATTTTTTCTTAGAATAATTTTTCCTAAAATATCAAACATTTTTTTTTTCAAAGCACAAAAATAATTTTCCTAAATATCAAACTTTTTTTTCCAAAACACACAAATAATTTTCCTAAAACATCAAACTTTTTTTTTCCTAAACACAAGCACTTTTCTTAAAAATAATTTTCCTAAACTCTTTTTCCAAACACTAAACACAAAACATTTTTTTCCAAAACTCAAAATATTATTTTCCAAAACACAATTTTTTTTTCCAACACAAAAAAACTTTTTTTTTTTCTAAAACATAATATTTTTCCTGCAACATAATTTTTTATTTACTGAACATATTTTTTGTGTTTCGTTGAAAACGTTATTTCTCAAAAAAAAAAAAAAAAAATCCTTTCTCAAAGAAAAAATTTGGAAAAAGCAATCTTAACGATTACGTTTTTTTTTTTGCAATATTACAAAAAAAAACCAGTCACACACATAAATATATTTTGAACTATAAACATTCTTATTTGTTTCATAAAACACATTATATTTGCAAAAACATTATATTCTACATTTTCAACCATGGTATTGGTGATATTGGTAAAGTTGCGTGCTTAGATAACCTTCGTTTTCTATGATAGGGCTCAGGTCTTGCATAAATAGTTTTCTGTTCAGTCTTCAAATACTTGTTTTTTATAAATTCTTGGTAAAAGCTGTTTTTCTTTAAAAGTTCTTTAAACTGATCAAAGGCAATAGGTTTTTGACGTCTATCTCTCAGTAAAAAACCGACTAGTGGAACAATATTTGATCCATTAATTACAGTATCATCAATTTTCAATTCTCTGTTTTCTGTACAGGAAATTTTATTTTGTTTAAAAAAAATACATAATTTTAACAGCAGTTTTCTTTTGCTTTACAGGAATAGAACTTAGAATTTCATTTTCAACATCAGACTTTTCCAGGGGTTTCTGGGGAAGTTGTTCTTCAGGGGGTTTGACCGCATTCATATCTGGGAATGATACAAACTTTTGCAAAATCTGTGTATACAGCTTCGCTTTTTCATCATCCTCTATTTTTATTTTCAAAATAGTCTGAATTTGTCTATCTAAATCACTTAAATGCTCATCGGCAAACTCTTGATCTCTGTCAGCTGGAATAAGTCTGAATTTACGAGCGAACTCCATTGATCAACGTACTGAGCACTGATACTGCAGCTGGAATAAGTATAGACAAAAACCCTTCTCCTTTTTGAACAAGAAGTCGTCTTTTCTTAAACAGAGGTACTTTTTTATCTCCCAGGCGTCGCAATGTTCTTTTATAAGTTATTAATCTATTTTTCTGACGTTTAGAGACAGGTATGTTACCCTTTAAAAGATTTAAGGCGCATTCACAGACACCTTTTATAATACTATTAGGACACTTTTTAAGAAAGGCCGTTTTTTTCTTTGTTTTGCTTAACAATTTCAGATGTTCCACGGTCGACATCCTGAGTTCAAATGATGGTCGTTGAGCTTAATCTCTTTCTTTTATATGCTTACCGTAAGTAAAAGCTTTCTTTAAAACAGGGTTTTGTGACTATGGCAGTTTAACTCTGAAATATTTAATAAATTAATCTTGGAGCAGTTAAAATCATTCTGATTCAAGATTTTGGCGTTCCCTGGAAAAAATGGTTTATCGAAGTTCATACACATAATGTTTATCACCAGGAAAGATTTTAGTGCGCATGCGCAAACTTTCACAAGAATCGGGCCTTAAATAAATGAATAAGTAGCTAAAAGGTAATGCAGTAGCATCATTAAAAATTTCTTGAAAAGCCTTAGATTTACCAGGAAACATTTGTCTGGATAAATACATTATTTGGCTTTTATCTTGAGGATTCTTATATAGTACCATGTAATGAGAGTTTACATTAATATTTCTCATTTCTTTGCCGTGATGAAACAAATTTTGAGTTATAAAGATAACGGAAAGATTCCGGTGATGACTGCCTTTCGTGAAAAGTTTGCTCAATCGTACATCAGAAGCTAATTCTGACATCAAATCATCAATGATAATTAAAGCGTTTTTTAGAGAATTAAGATTACAGGGTAAACCTTCTTCAAATTGTACACCTTTCATGGAATTGAAAAGGGGTTGATAACTTCCATAACAGTATATTATACTTGTGGGCATAGGATGAAAATATTTGTAATCAATTAATTTTTTAACAAAAAAGCTTTTACCCGAGCCTGTCGGCCCGCTGATAAGGACAGTAGAAGGATGTACTAACTTGAGTAATTCCATGCTTTAAATGACAAGAATGAATGAAAGCTTCAACTTTTATAGTTTCTTGACTATTTTCGGCGAAATTATTATTATTATTATTATTATTGTTATTATTTTGTAAATATACATATCACAATAACTTGTATGATCTTGTTAAGGACAAATTTTATACATGCACTTTTTTTTCTAAAAAACAAATGAAATTTTTTTTTTAATGTAATCTACTATCCATGATGAATTAAAATAAATAAATAAACACACATAAAATAAGAGAAATGTATATTTTTATTTTTTTTAAATCATGTTTACACCATATCGTTTTTTGACAAATTGATACATTCGAAAATCATTCTTCTTTCTGGATAATACATTGGTAATAGAATTCATACAAAGTCCTTGACATCGTTTTACAAAAAAGAAAATACAATATTGTCCACAGACATTGGACGTTAAACTTTGAAGCATTGCCTTGTTCCAACGAATTCGGTGATACTTCTTCACAAATCTTATTATGTCTTCTCCATAGGTTTCGGGAGGAAGTCCGTAAGAATCAAAAAAGTTTTTCTTATCTTGAACGTAAATTGCTAGCCAATGGCATCCCTTTTCGTCATGTTTATCGGTATTGATCACTAATCCACAGGGAAAGTGTCGAATATCAGGTATTTTGTCGGAAGGGAAAACGCCTGCAAAATACCTCGCCGAAACAGGATCACGTGATAAAATTCTATGAATTTGCGATGAATTCATTAGTTTCCAAAATCATACAGAATATTACGAGATTTGTTGATTTCGATTAAATTTTCAAATTCAGCATACACTAGCAAAGAGACTGCGCCAAAGTTGTTCCAAACTTAATTTCTAATCTTAAATTGCTATGACGAATGAGATTAAGATGTGTACCATCGCATAAATCAGGTGACAGATCAAAGCAAAATAATGAATACCCCTGTGAGAATTCTGATCTTGAAAGGTACAAGCCTTTGTTTTCAGCATTCGAAAATAAATTCTCATAAGCTCGAATAAATAAATTGTTTTCAAAGTCAGGTTGTAGTGGATTGTGAGGAACGGGCTGGCCGTCCACATAGACGCCATGAAATTAATATTGTAATGTTTGAACTCAAAATGGGACTTTTTATAGTCTCCGTTAAATGAGTCATTATCCACACAGGCGATTACGATGCAATTGGGCATCTGGCCTGTAAAAATATTATCTTGAACAAAACTCATATTGCCTGCAGGAATAGAATATGTTTTACAAAGCACTCTGGTAATAGGATTCTTGGCTGTTGTTTTTTCTAAGCTTTTAGCGTGTCCTAAGACAACACCAGGACTTACTCGTACTTTACGAACAAATAGGGGAAGCATGTTCCAGGAAAACCTTAAAATCCCCTTCACCCGCCAATAAACAAAACTCTGGTTTACTACGAATCAGTTTAATTTTTACATCAACCATGTTTAGCAGGAGTCTTTCTTGGTGAAACATATCCAGGTGCAATCGTCCAATCATATCCACTGAAGCACTGAGTTTACTCATTTCTGCACGTTTACTAAACCCTTCATTGGGTTTTGCATCTGCAGGATCTACAACATTCATACGACCAGCAGTATCTTTAAAAAATAATTCTGCGGAAAGTTGAGAAGTTTTTACATCATATCCATGATTCAGTAATTTCTCTATCATGGCTCTGTATGGATAAGTATTATTACTTGAAGAAACGAGTCTATCGTTCAGGCTAATATCAACTTGGGAAAACATGGAATGCAGAAAAAGATTGACGGGTCCAACTTTACATTTATCCGGAATGGGTTTGTCGTCCTTTTTTAAAATCTTTACTTTGACATATAACTGGGTTTGGAACAAATCAAGATAATCTTCTCTGCTTCCAGAAACATTAAATTCTACAGGGCCTCCATCAGAAACATTGGAAAGCGGGTGAAATTCAACCCACTGGCCTCTTTCAATAACTGTTTGAGTAGGAGGGAGATGAAATAATTCTAATTCGGATTTAGCACATTCGGGAGAGTCCTTTAAAAGAAAAGCCATAGTATAATGTGTATGTTAACAGTCAAAAATATCACGTCTTTGCACCTTCCGTGCTTTTGATGAAATGATGTGTTTCGCAGGTTTCCGTTTCCTTTTAAGCTTTCCATGGCCAATCATTTCATCTGCTTTTTCAACTGCTTTTCTAGCTAATTTTTTTCCGACTTATTTAGATCGTGTTTTTAGAGACGATTTAAAACTTTTACCTGATAATACATCATTCGCAACCATAGTGCCTGTTCGTAATGCTTCTTTTCTAATTGTTTTGGCGCCACTTATCAAAAAGGCATCGCACTGCGAAACAATTTAGCAAAAAATCCGCCTATACCGTATCCTCTCTGCAAAACTGTTCCTCGATAGTAAACCTCTTTCTATTTGCCCTACATAATAATCTTCGAACTTTTGTGTACAACATGTATAAGGCACCAACATTTTTGTTGATCTTTCTTTATCGCAATCAAAAAGGAAAATGAGATTAATTTAAAACGAAAGGCTCTTTTATATGATTTGTCGTAAACGAAAATGCAATGTTAAAAAAACTTTACCTCTTTCAAAAGGCACTAAATCTCCAGAATGAAGCCTGATATCAATTTGCACCGTTTGGACATGTTGACGAATAATTGGTACGTACAAGGGTCTCGAATAAGGAGCATTAATAATTTCGCCATCGCTTCCTTCGACAGACACAATTTTTAGAAGAGGGGCTTGAACATCACCGACGATTTGAGGCTCCGCGAGATCACAATACACATACATCACGGGAAACGATGAGTTTGGGTCAGCCACAAAAGGACTTTGATGCAATCCTATAAATACCCCGGGTTCAAAACCTAAAAGTTCTGCTAGACCTTCATAAAGAACTACTTTCGATTTTTTTATCTGTCTTGATTGTTACTCTTTTCGTAACTGGATGATAATGAAATTCAATCTTATTTTTATGCGATGGTGTCGTCATACTTTTAATGAGGTCTGGTATGGTTTCGTAACATCCAGAAGGAACTCTCCTACCTTCCAACTTTCCATCCCCCAAGTCAAAACCAAACAAATTATTATCATTTCTAACGTTATACCATGTATGAGGATAAATGAAATTGACCAAAGCCATTTCCCATTCACCTTTTAAATTGATGGGGGTGGGCCGTTGAGTTGTAAATTGCGATATTTTATTATTTGGGAAAAACCTCGTAGAGCTGTCGCTGATGAGTGTGATGTAGAACGACATCTTTTGATGAAATGAATGGTAAGTATGATGTCTTCTCTATTTATATGGTTCGAATATCTTTAACCCATGCGTTGAATTTTTCCGGATAGCCTTGGAACTTCACAAAATATTGAACTTTTCCATTAAGTTTTCTTTTCTTCAAAACCCTCTCCACAGGATAATAACCTGAATCCGAAATCTTTTGCAATTTTTGCTTGTAAAATGTTACTTTTATGGTTTCTCCTGCTAAATATTTTAATTTATAGACAACTGGCACTCGATGTATGATTTTATGAATAGTAAAAATTTCTCTTGTCCAATTTTGCTCGTATCCTTTCTCAAAATGTAGTTTCTCTTTACTTATACGAACGGTATCACCAACATTCAAGTCATATCTCATTGGAGAGATTTTGTCGTTTGCGTACAATGTTTTCCAAACCTGACTTTGATTATCAATGTTTACTGACGCAGGCGTCATTTTAATACTACGATGCCATGTGTGGTTGTAACTGTGTACTAATTTATCGATTACATCTATATATCTCTTTGTATTCTTTTCAGTAAAGTATTTCCACATTTTCGTTTTAAGTGTACGATTAAAGCGTTCTACTACAGAAGCTTTTGTGGTGTTATTGGTTGTGAAAAAGTGAACATTCTGATTTTTTAAGAAATCTTGCACAAGCTTATTCGTGTAATCCTTCCCATCGTCGCACTGCAGAGTGTGTGGCTTACGTTCTGAAAATATTTTTTCGAAAGCCCGTTTAATACCTGGAGCTTTCTTATCTTTTAGAGGTATGACCCATGCATATTTCGACAAAATATCAATGCATGTCAGTAAAAACCTATATCCGTCATTCAAAGAAGAGAGAGATTGCATGTCTACTAAATCAGATTGAAACTGCTCGTTTATGCATCCTACTATGACACGGTTTCTCGGGAATTTGTGTCGCAAAGGCTTGTGCAAAGTGTACGAATCTTTCGTTTGCAGCCAACTCTTGATGTCTTTGGCTTTTACGCGACCTTTTAAAACACGCTGTAAAACACTGATACCACCAAAACTGCCTGGTAACTCCGGATCCCGATACATCTGATTCAAAACTTCCATTGCAACAATGATTATGGTCTAAACGAAAGTTAACATTCATTTATATTTTCGTCTACAAAACTAACACGATGTTTATCGCATCAAAGTTTTACTTCAAATGAAACCATTATAGAAAATCCTTTAATATATATCTTATTTTAAAAGTATGAATATAATTTAGGGTAAATTAAACAATTAAATTAAAATAATTTAAAGTATTAATATAATTACTTTTTAATTATAAAACAAATATAAATTTTAAAAATCAGTCGTTATTACATTATCATAGAGAATTATTTCGAAGTTGAAATACATAAGATTTTTTGGTGCTTCATCTATCGTTTGAATTTATTTTAGTATTTTTTATTTTACCAAAAAGTCAAGGTGGGATTTGAACCCGTCAAAAATGATGTCAAGGAACAATTATTTGTCTGTTATTCTAACAATTGCGCCATGACATCACGTGGTTAAAGGAATATTTACGTTGATACTTGTTTCTATTCAGTGTGATGGCGTCATTCAAGAAAACACACGTGAAACCGAAAATCTTGTGTTTTTTTTTTTTTTCGTTTAAAATTCTACGATAATAAATTAATTTCGTTTAAAATCAAACACGATCCCCAAATCTAAATTTTGAAAATAATGAATTTAAAATTCTAAAATAAATAATTTTGCTCAAAATGAAAAAAAAAAATTAAAAAAAATCAATTAAAAAACTTACCGTAGTTTGGTAATTCTTAGTTTTCTTGTTGCTTTCTTTAATTTCAACAAGTTTACGTTTGCTTTTGTTGGTGTTAAGTCCGTCTTCCATGACGAAAAACAATAAAAATAACTAAAATAAAAGCGAAGATAAATCACAAGACAACAAACGATGCTACACACTTCTTGAGAATAATCTAAGCGACTGACAAATACAACTGATGCCATTTGCTGAATCAGAAACTTTTTTTTCAGAATCGGTTATAGTTAATCGGTTTCTAAACAACTCATCTTGATATTTTGCTTACAGTTTAACCTTAAAAACAACTCAACTTTGCAAACGGTCCTCGTAATTGCTTGTCTATGGTGCAATCATCACATGACGTCACATTCACGTTCGAACATATTCCCTTTTTGATTGACAGGAGGACACCCCCTTCTATCGTACTCCTATACGATCCCGTCACGTGACACCCCCCCTTTCCTCCCCCTCAAAATATCCAGCAAAAAACAACTCAACCTTCAGCAAAAAAACAACTCAACCTTCACCCTCGTCCTCCTATACGATCCCGTCACGTGACCCCCTTTCCGACCCCCTTTCCGACCCCCTTCCCCCTCCCCTACCATATTCAGCAAAAACAACTCAACCTTCAGCAAAAAAACAACTCAACCTTCCTTCCTCGTCCTCCTATACGATCCCGTCACGTGACCCCCTTTCCGACCCCCCCTTCCCCCTCCCCTAGCATATTCAGCAAAAACAACTCAACCTTCAGCAAAAAAAACAACTCAACCTTCCCCCTCGTCGTCCTATACGATCCCGTCACGTGACCCCCTTTCCGACCCCCCTTCCCCCTCCCCTAGCATATTCAGCAAAAAACAACTCAACCTTCAGCAAAAAACAACTCAACCTTCAGCAAAAAACAACTCAACCACTCAATCCTCGTTCTCCTATACGATCCCGTCACGTGACCCACCCACCCCCACTTCCGGTTCCACCCCCCTTTTGATTGACAGCTACCACGCCCCATATGACGTCACTTCCGCCGCACGTAGACCTCTGTATACTACTCCCGACCCTCAGTGATACAGTGAAAACAGCTAAGCAGTAGAAACTAGAGATGAGTTCGGGCTCACTTTTCGAAGCCCGGGCCCGCCCGAGCCCGACGATTTTAAATCCGAGCCCACCCGAACCCGAAACATTTTTTCGCCATTAGAGCCCGAGCCCGATACCGAAAATGTAAACCGAAAAAAAGTTTAATAAAAATTGCATAAAAGTTGTTCTATATGTAATATCTCATTTTTTATAACAACTTCGTACATCACAATAACTGTTAATCCCTAGCACATAATTAATTTTATGACATTTACATTTAATCTCATCAAAAGATAAGTCACTAAAAAGATTCTCATATTTTTCTTTCGCAACAAGTAAATCTGACGGAAACATTAACAAAGTGCATTTTAGAAATAAATAAATGAATGAAATTTGCAGAAATTAAGATTTATATGCCGAAGAATCGAACAACGTTTTTCTATTTCCTATAAAATGTGTACATCTTTCGCAATTCTCGTGTTCTTGAAAAACAGCTTAAATGAAAAGTTCAACAAGGTTATTCTGAAAGATCCGATGCTTTTTATAGGAAAAGAGAGAAAACACTGATCGATTGTAACGCTCATTGACTAATAACAGAAGAGATTACTTTTTTCGCCTAGATTGTCAAATAATAAAATAAAATAAAATAAACGATCCAATTTTAAAATATCCTACTATTTTGGCGCCTTAGCGTGAATGATATAAATCTGCAAATATTGCAAATTTCTTTTAAAATAGCTATGATGTTGTAACATTAATCAATCATCACATATAATTATACCTAATTTAAAACCAAAATTGTCCTTTTACAAATATATTTAACTGAAATTTCCTTCTCATTTATACAGCTAATAAATATTCCTTTTAATGTTTACCAAATTATCAACTGTTAACAAAATAAAGCAAAAACAAATCGACTTTCTCACACTCGTTAACGAACAGTAAAGTTAAATGCTTTTATTTCTGTTCACCAATAATTAAAGCTATTTTTTTATCATTTTCTTTTCTTTTGTGCAATAACCTAAACAGTTACTGATACCTCGCTTTCATCATTCTGATGAAAATAACATCAAAATGATTGCTTATGGAAAATGTAATTTTCAACCCAGTCATCGCGTCGTGAGGACGAGAAGTAGGTGATAATAGATGCCTCATTTATTTATTGAAACCATAGGAAGCTGAAAGATTAATGATTATTATGAAAGGAGTAATTAAATTACTTTTAGAAGAATAAAAGCTTTTTAACAGAGATAAAAATAAGGAATACTGAATTTATTTTAGAAACACAAATAAATTTTAGATATTAACACACTTTAAAAAGCAGTAACAGAATAATATAGGGAACACAAGAAATTTTGATGATTATACATTAATATATTACTTCTTATATTTTTTAAAAAGTTTTTTTCGATGCGGGAATAAATAAAATTTTCAGGTTAAAAAAAATGAGCCCGAGCCCGAGCCCGTCCAAGCCCGAAGGCTGGTATGAAAATCGAGCCCAAGCCCGTGTCGGGCCCGGGCTGAGCCCGTCTCATCTCTAGAAACCGCATAAAGGGGCGTAAGCTAACACGGGGTTTACTTGGCGCGCTTTTGCGTGATCGCCAGTAGCGATAATTATCAAAATGAGGAGCAACGCTGTGCTCACCGCTGTCCCCTGTCCGCGCAAAAGCAGTGCGCTCCACCCCCCCTCTTTTCGTTGTTCCCCTTTTCGTGGATGGAGCTTCTCTCCGAGGGAAAAACCCCTTGAAGGTCAAAGATCGTAGAATACATTAGATGTATCTGTTAGTTATGTTAGATTTCGAGTGAAAGTTTAACTTTCGATACGTAAAATTTATTATTTTACAGAGTGCTGTATCACTGAAGATTTTTCCATTGTACGTATTCATCGGCTATCTATTTGCAATACAGAAATATATCATAACAACAACAACAGAACATGAACAGATCAAATAAAAAAATCTGTCCCAATCGCTGTCACAAGTCAAACTGACCAAGAAATGTCGTTTTGAATTCTCGCGGGGCGTTGGCGCGAAGGTGTTATCTTAGGTTTACTACAAGAAAGTTTGGCGAATTGGTAGATGTAATGAAGAATGCCTATGATTGGATCTCCCCTTTGAGTGTGTTTCTCAGCAGAGCTGTTTGCACTGTTTCGGTTAGTTACGGTTTCCAAAGCCTTCCCTTCTTTTCCTCTACGTTCTTTGCCCGGACCATGAAACAAAATCTGTTTTGTCTAACGTAGGAGTTTCCCTCGCGGCTACCCAGCGACTACTCAACTACTCATTTAAAAATCTGAAACCTTCCCCAGGAGTAGAAAGTGGTGACGGTCAAATAATCTGAATTAAAAAAGTCCCCAATTTGGCAACACTGCTTGAAGTAATGGAAATGAACTGAACGGGAGATTTATTAAAAACTGGGGTTCAACGTATACTGCAATACTGGACTAATAAAATCTACTTTTCATTCAAACGAGGTGCCTGATATCTACCCCCTGTATATCTGCCCCCATACGTCATATTGTCGTCACAGTAGAAGGGGACACATATTCAGTGCTACACCATTTCACTTTATTCGAGAATTGGATATCCGACCTCTGTATATATGCCCCCATATCAGAAGGGGGCACCTATCCAATACAGAGCATTTTATTTTTCTCAAGAGCTGTATATCCACCCCCTGTATACATGCCCCCATGCGTCATTTTGACGTCACAGCAGAAGGAGACACATATCCAAACCTACAGACTTTTCCTTACGTAGAAGGGTGTATATCCGACCCCTGTATATATGCCCCCATTCGTCCTTTTGACGTCACAGCTGACGGGGACACATATCAAGGGGGCAGATATCCAATGCTAGGACTTTTACTTTTGGCGAGAGAGTTGGATATCCGACCTCTGTATATATGCCCCCATACGTCACTTTGACGTCACAGCAGAAGGGGACACATATCAAGGGGGCAGATATCCAATGCTAGGACTTTTACTTTTGGCGAAAAGGTTGGATATCCGACCCCTGTATATATGTCACCATACGTCATTTTGATGTCACAGTAAAGGGGACACATATACATTGCTAGAACATTTTTACGCTCGTCAAGAGTTGGATATTCTGGATATATGTTCCTTTCTACGTATAGTTTTACATTGTGGCCGCGAACTATCATACGGCCTTATTTATCTTGAAATATGTAGACGACATTTAGAATGTAACTCAAGAATTATATAGATATATATGACGACGTGAGTTTCAAACTCAACTTATCCAAACTTTAAAAAATCGAGTTTCCTCTATGAATCTATTCTATAGGGGGTAAACCTGCATCCAAAAAACACTATAATCTGAAGAAAAAAAAGTTTTATCGTGTATTTCTGGCAGTGTAAAATCTCGGTTTACAGTGAAATAGAATGGGTTTTAATTTGGTTTTCTGGATAAGGCGAGGTTTGAAACTCACGTCCTCATACATACATACAAAATATATATTGTGAATTTATAACGTTAAAAAAATTAATCATTTTGTTTCCGTTTTAAAATGTTACAGACAGATGATTAGAAATTATTTCCAAATAAAAAAGAAATATTATTGCTGGTTTTCCATCTGAGGTTCATTCCTGCTGATATACGAACAAAACATTGAAGAAAAATGATGCTGTTTGTTTGTATAGATTATGAAACACTTCCCAACTGCTTTTACCCGCCTTTAGTTTTTCGAAATAATCTGTACTTTCATGCAAATTTTAAGATTAAATAAATGTCGTTGAATTTGTTCGAGTAAACATCATCAAAATGGAATTCAAATAAACTGCTGTAGTATAACCCTAATGTATCTAAATTCTTTTTTGTGCCCCCTATAACAACTATAATTGTTATATATATCTTTTTTTTTTTTTTTTTGGAGGAACATGCTGCAGTGTAAGATTATTCTTTCATAAAAAAGGGGTAATTTCTGACATATTTCTGAATTTTTTTTTTTTTTTTTTTAGAAACGTGTGAAATTGGCGAATTTGGCCATAAACGTTTTGGAATTCTAATTTGATTTTTAATGTATTTTTGAGGTATTTTAAAGTACGTTAAATAATTTTATATTACATATATGCACATAAAAACAGTTTTATTACATTTTATTTGTATTTTACACTAATTTTAATTGTAAACTGCTTATAACTTAATTTTCTAAAGTTATTATGAAAAAATAAACTCGCTTTTTAAAATATCTAAAGAAAATAATTTATATTTTTCTTAATAATTTTAAATTTTCTTGTAATATTAAATTTTAATTAAGATAATAAATTTTACGAAAAATAATTAACTTTACAATTTTCCAAAAGCTATTATATAATTTATCTATCTGTCCACCTGCCAAGCTTTCCTGCGCTTTTACTTTCACAGAATCATAAATATCCTTCGATTGCAATGATATTTATGTATTTAAAAAAATTACGACAATATGTTTCCTATTGAAAATAGTGCGAGTAGTACTGTATATTTTTTACTGAGACACACAAAAGAATTCGCATACATTTCGACTTACGTATGATAATTGTTTGAATTGCTTGTTTTTTTTTCTCCATTTTTAGGGTTCCGCACTTAAAAAGTAAAAACGGAACAATTATAAGATCACTCATGCGTCTGTCTGTCCGTCTGTCACAGCCATTTTACTCGTAAACTATGGAACATGGAAAGTTCAAATTGGGGGGAAGTAATAAAGATCTTTGACCCCCTCATATTTACAGATTATTAAACATTCACAAATATATTTAGGAAATATGTAGAGGGGCTCATTAAGTGACTTGAAAACAAAATCTTTTCTTTGTATATCATGTGAGGTATCGGGTTAAAGCTTTCGTAACTCTGAATTCAAAAATACATTTATTTTAATTTTAGGCATAATATGTGCAGCGATATCGTCGAAAATGTAGTGCAAAAATTTGTCCCCCCATCCCTCTATTTCCGAATCTACTGAATCTAAAATTATGAAAAAATTAGAGGTAGTAGATGTTAATTTATAAACTGCAGGAAAATTATAGCGATTACGCTAGGTCACATTGTTTTTCAGAAGTGTGCATTTTTCCGTTACACGCATATTTCGATTTGGACGCATTCAGCTAAGGTGTTGAGGAGCTCTGGAAATTCCTATCGTAGCAGAAGTATAAAAGCATTGTTGATAATGATTTTCGAAAAAAATCGTCAGTAATTAGCCAAGATATTAACACTTAAAGACATGGACGGTTTGGACAAACATAATGAAAGGGACGGCGTACTCTATGTACCATCAAAGTAATAAAAGTCAAATTGTTAAAAACCGACAAATCTAATTGTAATTAATCACATAAATACTTTGGGATTCGTGACTAGTTTGCATTGAGTGGATTTCTCAATACGCATCCCATGTCTTTAAAAGTTAATTAAAAAACTATATAGAAAAAAGCGGCACGGACCAAGGCGGAGTTGCATCTTTGTGACCTCCTTTCGCAGCGCGCTTAGAACAATGTCAAGTTTAAACTTTGAACAAGGGTTTTGTTTTAGCTACTCTGTAAAAATAAAAGATTATTACGAAGCTGAATTTAGTTTTAAGAAATGTTCAAACGAAGTTTAAATATGCACTAGTTTTATTGTCAGTACCGAATTAAGTTCATCATAAACAGATTAGGATAAGATTAAAAAAAAGGGTTTACACAATAGCAATATTTCATATTATTCAGGCTTCATATCTCTTTGAACTTTTATGGTATATCCACTCATACTTTTCTAGTATGTGCAGCTATACACAACCTACGTTGTATAGTTTTTTTTAAAGTCTTATTATTTGTTTACCAACTTTTTTTTTTTTTTTTTTTTTAATAATGTAGTTAATAATTCATATATTTATTGTACAGAAGCCTCTAAGTGCGAGTAATACTCGCGCTTGACCGTTTATTTAGAATGAAATCAAAGTTTCTATGTATATAAGGGTGTTTCATAAAAGATGGGCAAAACTTTCAGAGGTGATAGTACACATCCAAACAAACAACTTTCATCAAAGAATGCATGGTTTGAAATGAAACGCAAAGGTGTTAGAGGGCGCGAAAGGTCACGTTGTTATACGAGGTAAAAAAAACACAAAGAACGATTAAGTGGCAACTGCCTGTTGGGAAACCGCTCTTCATACAATCGTTGAGTTTCTGAGCCCTTTCCATTTGAAGGGTCGTAGATAAAATTTATATCAGCCTTTTCCTTATTAGTGAAGGGTAACATCACGCGATACATTCCTACCGCGATTGACTGTTGCACTCTCAGATCAGCGGTTTTTTTGTATTAATCGAAGCGAAATTTTGCATACGCGTTCTTCTTCTTCCCCATATAACATTTGCATACTATTAGTGTCCGTTAACTCGCAACAGGAATTGAGTTTTAACCGCTGATTGAACCAAGTTTCGAAATGCACCAGCACGTTTGCGTTTCATTTCCGACAATGCATTCTTTGATTAAAGTTGTTTGTTTGGATGTGTACTATCACTTCTTAAAGTTTTGCCCGTCTTTTATGATACACTCTGTATATATATTATGTTTCTGTATATATATTCTGTATATATATAAATAAAATGATTCTAAGCAAACAGAAAATTAAATTTTCATAATAGAGATTGTGTAGCAAATAAAATAAGAAAAACTATCGTGTAGTTGTCTTTATTATAGAAAGAAAACATTTTATGTTGTAAATAATATGTGAATACTTGAAATATTGTAAATATGCTTTTTTCTTAAAAAAATTATTGGTATATTATATTTTAACAACAGCAAAGAAAAAAAAATATATATATCATGGTATTATTAGTTATTGAGAGCACTAATTTCCCTCCCCCCCCCCCCTCATTTGTATCAGCCTTTGGAAATAGCCAATTCTTGGTTTTAAAGAACACTGTAAAATTGTACTATGTAATTTTCCATAAATATTTTCTTAAAAAATAATAATTTCATATGTTGTATATATTTTTTTATGTTTTTCACAATTTAAAAATGTATTAGGTTTTATAAACGCAATTCTGAGAAATTACTAATTTGTTCTTTTCTAATTTGTAGAATTTTATATTAAAACATACATTTTAATTAAATGAATTAAAGTTGCAACCCATTATTTTGATAAATTAATAAATAATCTAAAACAAAAATTTTGAAATAGGCAATTCATATTTGATATATATATATATATATATATATATATATATATACTAATAACATAATAAAATAAGAGAGAGCGAGAAAAGAATAAAAACTATAGTACAGCTATACATTTTTTTTTCTTTCAGAATTGTTTTATGTTTTTTTCCCTCCTGCGTCACTGTAAAGCTTTTAAAAATTAATAATTTTTTTCCATACAGTTTTACAAACTAAGGTCTCTTATTTCTTTACACGCGAAAAAAAAAGTATTATTATATTTTATTCAATTAGAATTGTATAGCAATTAACTGCATAGAGCCATAGAGCTAAGGCAAATTTCAACTCTAGTTTCGTTTCTTGGATTCTTGTGACGTAGCAGGGGGACAGCCCTCCGATTGGAGGAAAACTTACGAGCCAACCTGTATGTCTAATAACCTTGGCTCCAAACGTCTTCCGAAGGAGATGGGCGCGATTACAGTTTACGGCCGAAAATTTCAAATGATTACAAAAAACGGAAAATTTGGTGGATTCGTTTGAGATTTTTGCTAAAACTATTCTTTATGTCAGTATTTTCTTGAAAATAAATTTTAAAGATAAAGTTCAAAAAATGTCGATAGAGGGCGCTTTAGACTTTGGAGTAACGAACAACTATCTTTTACCGTTATTTTTTGTATCTCATTAAATGCTTTCAAAAGCTTAGACTTAAATTTTGAGCTCAAAATCTGAATCATTGGGAGTGGTTAAGTAGGGCAAACTGAACTCTGTTCAGGAGTTTAAATTTAAAATACCCCCCCCCCCCCCCCCACCTTCTGAACGCAGCTCAGTTTGCGCTACTTAACCACTCCCAATGATTCACATTTTGAGCTCAAAATTTAAGTCTAAGCTTTTGAAAGCATTTAATGAGATACAAAAAATAACAGTTAAAAATAGTCGTTCGTTACTCCAAAGTCTAAAGCGCCCTCTATCGGCATTTTTTGAACTTTATCTTTAAAATTTATTTTCAAGAAAATACTGACATAAAGAATAGTTTTAGCAAAAATCTCAAACGAATCCACAAAATTTTGTCGTTTTTTCTAATCATTTGAAATTTTGGGCCGTAAACTGCAATCGCGCCTATCTCCTTCGGAAGACGTTTGGAACCCTTACTTTTCCTATTTAATATTGTTTGTCTTAATGTGTACTATCACCCCTTAAAGTTTTGCCCAAGAGTTTAGATTCACCCTGTATATGCTTAACTTTTTTATGGACACGATAATTTCCATAATTCTGCATAAGCCTCTTCCAAACTGATACATAAAATCAAGGGGCAGAAAATCTCGGTCAAGCTCGTTAATGGGCAAAATCGGACCAAGGTGGTGGAAATAGGGAGGGGTTTTGTGAAAAACGAAAAACCCCCATAACTTCTTAATTATAATACGTATTGAGTCAGTTTAAAGTTATTAGTACTTTTAAAAACAAAGCCAAAAATTTAGGGATGACAAGTTTTTGATAAAATTAAAAATGGGCTCAAGGGGCGAAAAATACTGGGTTTTGGGAAGAAAAAAATTCATCACTTCGTCAATTCTTAAGATATCAAATCCAATTAAATTAATTATAAATCTTCTTAATATTATCTACAACTTTTATACTGACAAGTTTTTGATAGGACCAATTCTTACAGCAAAATAAATAAATAAATAAATAAATAAAAATTAAAAAAAAAATGGGGGAGTTGAAGAAGAAGAAAAAAATCCATAACTTCGTCAATTCACAAGATATTAAATCGCATGGAATTTATTATATATATTCTTAATACTATCTACAACTTTTATATAGACAAGTTTTTTAGGGGACCCATCCTTACAGCAAAAACAAATTATAAATATATACAGGTTGAAGAAAAAAATATCGTATTAAGGATGTACTCAAATCCAAATTGCTTACTCATTTTTGCTATCAAACGCATCCAGTTGGTAGGTTCTCTTAATCAGAAACTATATAATGTGCCATAATGGTCGATTTTTTAATAGAGGCAAAATGTATTTCAAAAAATGATGTCAAGGTGGGCATTTTGAACCGAATTTCCCGAAGCGACTGGGTTGGAAACGAAAAATATGGTCCTTCTGAGAAAATAATTGTTTATAAATCAAGTTCTGATTAATTGAACAAGAAATAAAAATACAAGCCGCTTATAATTCTCTTCAAAAATCACGTCAGTAAGTGTCATGTTTTTTCTTTTAAAAATGAATCTGAAAATGTGTCAGAAAATTTCGAGTTGTTGAGCATGGAAAAATATTTTTTGAAAAGTGCCTTAACACGATTCTGATAAAACTAGCTCTTATATAAAAATGAAATTAAAAACTCGTCAAAAGCGGCAAGATAAAATATTTAAAGAGGATTTATCTCTAATCATGATTTAGTTTTTCTTGGTGAAATTAGTACTTAACTTCGAAATCTACCTGCGCCTGTAGGCCGAGCCGGCAGGGATTTTTTGTTATTTTAGTTCATTTTTGTTTTTAACACTTTATCTACTGACGATGCACATAAGTATCATTAAATAACTTGTTATAAAATTCATTTAATACATCGATTAGTTGTAATACAGTTTTGAATATGTTATAGATACATTATTTTATCTTGTTCTAAAAGCATTATGGGTTACACAAAACAAAAATATTTTTAAAAGGATGATTTGTTTTGCCTTTGCATCTTTTCAGCTTTCTTGGCGTTGGGGTGGGGGGGGGGGGGGGGGGGGTGATTTTTCAATCCGGATATATTTCTATTGTAAGAACGTTATATTTGTACATTTCCTAATTCTACAAAATACTAAGAAAAAGATTTAAAGTAACTGGTTTGAGTGGGGTTATAAATATTGCAAAAAATCCTTATAAATTCAAGTTTAATTAATTCTTCTAAATCCTTCAATCCTTCTAAAATCCTTCTAAAATTTACTAAATGATGGTATCAATCTTCTAATGCAGTTTAAACAATTCACGAAAAATGCTTTAGAAGATAAAATTTTCATGATTTCATAATTCACGTTAACTGATAAAATGCGCAATATATAAATACTGCATTTCCTGTTTTAAACTGCGAGTGAAATTTTCTCTTACAAAGTCCTTGGAAAAAGATGACTGGATAGTAAAAATAAAGAATATTCTTTATGTTTTAATTGAAATAACATACCATTCCGAGTTACAGGAAATCGACTTGATCTATCTGAGTATATTATATAAAAGTGTAAAATATAAATTCTTAAAATTTTCTATAAAAGCTATTTTTTTTTAAATAAAAAACAGATTTTTTATAAGGTATTTTTTTTAAAATAAAAACCTTTATTAATTCCTGTATTGAAACCTATATTATCTGTAAATATTAATACTAATTGAAGCCAAAATTAATTATTATTTTTTTATGTCTGAACTTACTTTCTGTAAAAGAAATTTGGTCAAAATGAAACAATTCTACAGCAGAGTGATGGGATTTTGTTCACATGCTAGTGGGAGATAGTAGTTCCTTACATTTTTCGAAAAATGCTATTAAAATACGTTTATATATATTTTTTTAATGCTATTCAATACTAAAGAGCTCAAATACTATTGCGAACAATGTCTACAAATTTCATGCACATATAAAAATGGCTTTGTTATTGTGGGGAGAAGTTTCACACTATTCAGAAGTATTATTATTATTATTATTTTCAAAAACAGCCTTAAATAAATTTTATTCAAAATATTGCAGAATAATAATTCAGTATATGAAATAGTTTCCTACCACTGTTTCATTTTTAAATTCTATATAAAAATCCTTTTAGTTTAAATTTGAAATAACTGCAAATAATTACGCTATATAATTTAAAGTATTTTTCTTTCTGTACTGTTGTATGACGTATTTAAAGAAACATTGTAACGTTAATTGATAAAATGCGCAATATATATGCTGCATTTCATGTTTTAAACTGCGAGTGAAATTTTCACTTACAAAGACTTGGAAAAATATGACTGGATAGTAAAAATAAAGAATAATCTTTATGTTTTAATTGAAATAACATACCATTAATAATATAAAATGTAAATTCTTAAAATTTTCTATAAGTAAAATACAGTTTTTTAAATAAAAAACAGAATCTTTATATGGTTTTATAATGATGTAATATTACTATAATGAGTTCCTATTTTAGCTAAAATATGTATAAATTATATGTGTTTAAAGATAAAATTATGCTATTTGTAAGTCTTGTTTTATTAATTAGCATCGAAGTGTTTCAAATATTACAAACAGCTGTTAAGGGTGTATTCGAAAAAATACTTTTCCACCCTCAACAGCTCAAAATTTTCTGATACATTTTCAGACTCATTTTTAAAAGTAAAAACATGAAACTTGCTGGGGTGATTTCTGAAGACATGTTTAACATGCCGAGTGATTTCATTTTCAGCTCAATTAATTAGAATTTGATTTTTAAACAATTATTTTCTCAGTATGACCATTTTTTTCATTCCCAGATCGCCCGCTTCGGAAAATTCGGTTCAAAACGCCAACTTTGACAGCGTTTTTTACAGTATTTTCTGCATTTATCAAAAAATTAAGAAGCACGGGACATTATAGTTTCTAAATAAGAGAATTTCCCAGTTTGATGCGTTTGAGAGCAAAAATGAATTTTAAAATGAATCAGAAAATAAGCAGTTTGGATTGGAATACACCCTTAAATCTTAAACTCAAAAACCAGAAATTTTCGCGTTATTGTAGAAATATTTGTTTCAGAACCGCTTGTTTTTCCTAAAACATTCTAAAACTAAGTAAGTACTCAAAAGTACAGAGGTGATTAAGCATCTGGTTTCTTGAAACCACATGTTCCCAAAGCAATCTTTCTTAAGGGGTTGGTCATTTAATAAAGTAAAAACGAAGGCGGTATTGCGTGCTTTCCAAAGAAGTAATCGGTTATCCTGAAACGACGCATTTCCGCTGATAAAAAGAAAGCGCAACAAAATGGCGTTGATTTTGTTTTTATCAAAAACGGAAGAAGAGGAGTTTCCTTTCAGTCTCAACTGCAGAAGAGGCGTTTCGTGGCTGTCTCATTTATATTGAGATAAATGAGGTTTGGCTCTAGCGGGAAGACTTGATTCGGACCACTGCTATGTTTAAGTTAAATGCGGTATTACTCATCCATATAGTAAAATACCAATAACTTGTGCGCGGCATTTGAGAGCTAAATATCCCGTAAGGCATGGTGACGTCACGGCGACGTCGTTGTGAAGTCACACTGTGATTTTGTGACCGTCGATGTGACGTCATAGTGACTAGAATGCGAGGTCGTTATGGCCGTTTTAGAGGTCGTTTGTGACGTCACATTGTGACAACTCTGTGAAGTCACGGTGTGACAAATTTGTGAAAAGTGTGTCATTTGTGACTATTTTGGCATTAACTTTGTGACGAACCTGTGACGAAAGTGACAATGCTTTGAAGTCACACTGTCAAATATGTGTCATTTGTGACGAACTTGTCATAAACACTGTGATTACAAATGAAAATCAAATTTCAAATTAATTGCTTAAAAGACGCAAATAGTGAAAAAGATTCAATGCTGGGACTCGAACCCGGGCCATCAGTACAGCGCACTGACATTCTACCGACTAAATCACATGGAACCATACACAGGCTGGAAAATTTCTGACTATTACATGTTTGCAAGACTACGAACGCAGCACAAGATGGAATATTTAGCGTGAGCCACCAACATGATGCAAACACGAAACTTAATTAAATCCAGCATCGATTGAAATTATATTAATACTTGGAAATTTTTCCAGAGAGAACCATTCGCCTTGCATACAATATTTTAAATGAAAATCAAATTTCAAATTAATTGCTTAAAAGGCAATTTTAATTTGAAATGTTGTATGCAAGGCGCATGTTTCTCCCTGGAAAAATTCCCAATTATTAATATAGTTTCAATCGATGCTGTATTTAATTAAGTTTCGTGTTTACTTCATGTCGGTGGCTCAGGATAAATATTCCATCTTGTGCTGCGTTTGCAGCCTTGCCAACATGTAATAGTGAGAAATTTTACTGGCTGGGCGTCGTTCCATGTGGTTTAGTCGGTAGAATGCCAGTGTGCTATACTGATGGCCCGAGTTCGTGTCCCGGAATGGAATCTTTTTCACTATGTTGGCCTTTGCGCATTTTAAGCAATTAATTTGATATTTGATTTTCATTTGAAATATTGTATATAAGGCAAATGATTCGCTCTGGAAAATTTTCTAAGTATTAATACAGCGATGAATTTTAAAATAAACTTTTGCTGTAAACATAAAATTTTATCTTTTTACCGTACTTTTTAACAAAATATTGCTATTTGGAGTCTTATTCTTCTAAAACATTTAAAAATTTTTCCACTTAAAAAACAGTGCTTATCAACTGACATATTTTTTTATTAAGTTCTATGCCTGATATTGAGTTCAAGCTTGATATTTAGAATGTGTAAGTTTTTTAATTTGTTGTGATTTGTCATTGCTTTATTAAATACAAACATGGAGACTAACGGATATTAATACAACTATTATTTATAGAGCGGCATGATAAGCAATATTTATTTAAATTTTTTATTTCCGTGCATATTGTATTTTGTGAATATAAGCTGAATAGATATAGTGTGTTTTATAGGAAAAGACTAATCGGGGAAATAGAAAAAAAAACGAGTAAGAAAAATCATGCGTTAAGCATAGATTATAAAATACTTTCCAACACTTTCTGAATGCTTTAACAAGACATCGTAATTTAAGGAAATGACGTAAATAAGATAACTAAGTACACATTTTAGAAAACGCATAAAACATTTGAAAAACTGATTTCAGCAGTTACCGTCCATAGCCAAATATGTTTTCCAATTCTTTTGAACAGCCCTGTATTTGATCTGTAGGTTGATACACTGAAAAAAATGAAGTACTCAAAAATGAGTAAACCGACGTACTCATATCGAATTGAATATTTTTGGATCAAAAATGAACCTATGCTTTCTCTATTTTGAAACATCACATGTTATCAAACCCAGACAAACGAATAGTTTTGTACCCTGTAATGGTTCATTTCATTTATGGCGGCATAAATGATGTTCATGAATGTAAATATTAAATTATGCACATCATTTTAAAAATAATTTAAAAGTGCTTGGAAATAATGCTCTTAAAATTATTCAATTTGAGTATCTTGTTAAGAATTTTGCTATTTTTCTTAATAAATAATCAATTAAACATTTCTTGTTAAGAACTTTGAACGGGAAATAAATGTCAGTATATTTTTACTTTAAATTTTAAGTTTTTTTTTGGGGGGGGAGGGGGGGGCAGTACATAACGATTCATATTTGATCACAATCATGGAATAAAAAATGAGTACATGTGTTTCTCAACTTTGAGTACATTTGGATCGGAGCTATTTTGAGTATGTGACGCATTTAAAATTGAGTACTTTTTACTCAATTTTGAGTACCCATTTTTTTAAGTGTATATATACTATATAATGGGAAATTTTAGTTTAGCAAGAAAACGCCTAACAGGTTGAAATTATTTTTCAGCAATTTATACTAATATAGGGAAACATACTTGAATACTTTTGTACAACCCTGTAGTTTACCTAGAAACTTTATTACACGCCACTATTTAGTTAAAACTTAATTCAAACTAAGACACTCTTAAAACTGCTGAAATAACATTTCCAGAATTTATAATATGTAGACAGCCATGTATCCAATTCTTTACGTGACCCTGTATATCATTTTATCTATATTCTACAAACATTTCTTTGTAAATTAAATGCAGTTCAGCGAAAAAAAGCATAACTCATTTAAAAACCACCTTTAAGCAATTTGCGCCCATACCCAGTAATCCTTACGAATACTTTTGTATAGCCTCGTATAGGAATTATAGCATTTATATACACCATATACTATGCATAAATATAGTGAATCATAAAAGCGCATACCATAATTAAAAATACATTTCCAGCAATCATCGCTAATGAACAGTACTTCGGATACAATATAGTATCTGAAATATTTTGTGTCCCCCTGTAAATGCTATATACGTATTATTCCTATTATACATGAAATAATTTATAGTATGTAAACCTCAGCGACATATATCAATTTCATTATATATGAAATAGATTAACATAATTAAAGTATGCCGCAAACAATGGACTTTACCCATGTCACGTCAGCTGCAGGTATATAGAAGAAAAACACCAATCGGAGTGGCGAAAATTTTAACACTGCTTCCCCTTCGTCCAATAAACAGTGTTCTTTGGAGTGTATATACCTACAGAGGCGTGGTCGTGGGTAAAGTCCATTCCCCCCACCCCTATATTATTATGTATTTGAATTCCTTTTTTAGCCCTGTAAATGAACAATAACTATTCTTTGCATCGCATAGTCAACAGAATGCATATTTTAGTGCACTTCATAAATGCATATAAATTTTAGTCTGTTTGAAAGCGTGCGTAAAATCATTAAAAATCATTTGAAACAATTTTTTCCCATAGGCCGTAATGTAACGGAAAACTTTTGGCTGTCCCTGTAAATGAACAAAGCATGCTACAAACTTCATTACAAATAGGTACCGTGATATGGTAAACGTCAATAACATTCAAAAATTTTAGGGCAAACCGAGTATATTTTCGAGAGTTAGAGTGCGGACAGACGCAGAGACAAACCGAAGTCATAAGCACTTTTCAGCTTGTGTCCTATATTATCTATCCTGTATTATATGAACTTTTAAAAAATATATTCTAAAGCAGTTTAATCTATAACTTCCTATCAGGCATGAAAAACACTTTATTTCAATGCTTAAATATCATACTTTACTTTTTAGTGCTAATAATTACGCGTATCATAAACGTAGAAAATGAATTTACAATAGAAGAAATTTCAATAACCGATTCAGAATGTCCATAATTAAATGTTTGATTAAAATCACAAACAGAAAAAATGCTTACATACAATTTAAAAAAATAAATATACCAATTTGAAAAACACTAAAAATAATAATTAGTATTTATAATTGTACTCTTAAACAACAGCAAACTACAATGGATAAATTAAATGCATTATTAGGTTTAACAATATCTCAAAAATGTTTCCATATGGTATAAGGAATTCCTATTATTTTATAATTTTGCAAATAATAAATCTGAAAACATTGGTTTGAAGATTTAGGATTTTAAAAGATAATTTAAAATATTATTAGCACTAAAAGAAAATTCTTTCAAATGTTTCACTACTGTAATATGTAAAAAATGCTGTAATATGTAAAGTGTATAAATTTAATATTCCTAATTCTAAATATATTATCTAAATGCTAGATAAAATTGAAATCATGAAAAAGTATACATTCACTGTCTTAGATATCAAATTGATAAAATATAGCCTGAAAATTTAGTTTATTAATGCTTGTCTCGTGCATTTTATTTATTATGCCCCCCCCCCCCTCCCCTTTAGTGACAGAATTTACCATTTGCTATCCATTAATATATTTTCATTCCTTATGCCGCTGTAACTCGTGACTGTTTAAAATATTTCTCTTCATTTTCAAAGATTTTTGAAGTTCATATTTTTGTCACACTGTGACTTACAATATGGTGGTTTTTTTTGTCACATATGTGACGTGACGTACGTTACATAGCAGTGACATAACAGTGACGTCACAATTTTTTTTAATTGCCAGAAAAATATAATTTTACAGTAAATAACATGTTTTAAAGAATTTTCGTAATTTTTTAAAGTTTTCTAAGAAGTTCACATCTCAGTCACAATGTGACATCACTGAGTGGTGGCATTTTGGTCACAGATGTGACGTGACCACAGTGACTTACAGTGACGTCACAATGATGTCACCGTGACCATGCATGCTATGAGGGATGTCTAGAAAATAATTTAATCATCATTTCAGGCCAATATATGACCAATATTTTAAGAAAAAATGAGAACCTATACTTGAAAAACTTTTGATGTCCCAGGTTTCGTTGTTTCGACACTTTTGCTGTTACTGCTTGTAAAAGAGACAGACTTCAGCGACGTACTTCTCGTAACATTATTCTCTCAATTAAAGGTACAAACCTACCCTATCATCGCCAGGCTGCGCTGCGCACAGTTCTCAGAACACCGAGTAGCCGGTATTTGGACCCTAACAGGTATTTGAACATTTTCCTCTATATATATACACACGCGCACACAAAAAGGAATTACTTACGTGTAAGAATTTATAATTATTGAATATACTAGTTTCATAACAAAAATTTAATCATAAATTTTCTCTTAAAAGAATCCACTATTTTTAAATTTATGCTCATAAAAAAGTACTACTTAAAAAATATTTATTAAAAATACTGAATAAGGCTGTCATCAGAAGGGGCTATTTTTGACAGATTTTAAAAACATTTTTGTTCGGAATTGCATGCTGCAAACTGAATTCTGCAAAAATTAGGGGTTAGTAAACATTAATTTAAGGGTGTATTCGAAAAAATATTTTTCCACCTTCAACAGCTCGAAATTTTCTGAGATATTTTCAGACTCATTTTTAAAAGTAAAAACATGAAACTTGCTGGGGTGATTTCTGAAGACATGTTTAACATGCCGTGTGATTTCATTTTCAGCTCAATTAATTAGAATTTGATTTTTAAACAATTATTTTCTCAGTATGACCATTTTTTTCATTCCCAGATCGCCCGCTTCGGAAAATTCGGTTCAAAACGCCAACTTTGACAGCGTTTTTTACGGTATTTTCTGCATTAATCAAAAAATTAAGAAGCACGGCACATTATACAGTTTCTAAATAAGAGAATTTCCCAGTTTGATGCGTTTGAGAGCAAAAATGAATTTTAAAATGAATCAGAAAATAAGCAGTTTCGATCGCAATACACCCTTAAACTTTGCAGGAAAACTTTAGCGATTACCCTAAGTCACATAGTTTTTAAGAAAATCGCATTTTTCCGTTACACACATATTTCTATTTGCGGGCCTTCAGCAATGGTACCTATGGCTGAAGGTACGTATTTTCGTAGAAGTATAAAATGATTATTGATAATGAATTTCGAAAAAAAAAATGTCGCTAATTAGCCGTGTTATTCTCAAATAGGATTTTTTTTTCCTTATTTCATTTTGTAAATAAATATAAAATTTCCACTTTGAGGCTGTCTACCGAAGGCTAGTAAAGAATCGAGCTTGATTCCCATTTCAAACTCTTTTTATAGAGCCGATATAAAAGGTATATACAGTAAAAAATTGTTAATAACATTTTAAAATTGTTTCAAGATAAATCTTGTCGTTTAAAAATATATTCTTACATAGAAGTAAATATTAATCCTAAATATTCTTTTATGACGACGTTTTGTGATTGTTGCATAAAAAAAGCCTGTTTTTTTAATATATATATATACATATATATTTGTATCCAACCACTGGCAGAAATCTACAAAAGCCACAATTTTTATCCTTTGTAAAACTATGACAGAAAGACAGACACAAGTTCTATTTTCTAGTAATTCTGGAAAATGACTTTAAACAGAAAGCGAGGCTCGACTTTACATCCCACGGCTTCTTTATTTTACTATCCCTGTCCGTGAAAAAGCTCCAGACTCGCGTTGTTCACAAGGGAATTTGGGAACAATTTGAAGAAATTTTTGAAAGTATATATTTAAAAATAATTGAATCTTCTGGAGAAAAAACTGTTCTACAAAGTTAAATTTTAGACCCATAAAAAAAATTGTCAATTTTAATATCTTAGCAATTATAAACAGTAAAATGTCATATGAAAGTAAACCCACATCCATAATAAATATAATACTAAAATTATGATGTAATTTTACTGAATATTAATTTAAAATACATTAATAATAATTGTATTAATAATATTAATTAATAATATAATTAAAATAAATTTTTATAGTGTTTGATTTGCAGTGAGGAACTAATCAATGCGATGAAAAATAAATAATGTGCTGTTTCGAAAAGTCAAACAATCTTTTTACCGCATTTTATGGAAGAAACGCCGCACTCCTCAAATGGGCCTGAATAAGCTTAAAAATATCGTAAACGCCGCATCCGTCGGAACGCTACTTTTGTCGACAGCGTCACATTGATCTAACTTTAATCAAAGTTTTCTGAGTAGTGTAGGATGCCTCGTTTTTTATGTTTTAAGATGTCTAAAGTTTTATTTAAAATATTTAAATTCGATTTAAAATATTTTTATGAATTTTTAAATTAAGGAAACTCAGTTGGTATTTAAAAAAAATTGTAAACGCCGCACATGGCGTAAACGCCGCACTTGTTAAAAATTAACTTTTAAACTCGTAAACGTCGCGGCGTTTCTTCCATAAAATACGGTACTTGTTATTTGCGGTTTTCATTGTATTCTGTGTATCTCTCTTTTTTTCATTGAAAGATAAAAAACAAAACACCATCATTTCACTTGGCGAAAATGTGAAATTATTTTCTGCTTATTTCACATCGCCAAATGATTGCGACCTTTTTAAGTGGAATGGGAAGGAACACGTAAATCTTTCAGGGATAATTCCCCTATGTTTCCTGATAAAACAGATCAATCGTTCCGTAAGTGGTAATATGATCTTTTTAAGCACCCTCATTGGAGAGGAGAATCGTAGGTTTGGAACATAACATTCCGAAAAACTCATAAATTCACAAAAAGGGGGTTGGGTGTCGTTTGTAGGTCTGTTGCAACTTTCCGCGAGTAAATGTGAAACGCAAGGTTACCGTCTGACCTTTATATAAGGGAAGCATGATAAGCAAAGTAAGATTTGTTTTTGTTGTTGTTATTTTAAAGAATCCGACGCAAAACAGAAAAAACAAACGAGAGGAGAACAAATTTCTTTTACAACTAGATATCAGTGTTTTTCCACGGTCTATAAAACCGTTATATTTATAACGGATGAAGATTTTATTGAATTCAGACAACAAGGACTATTTTTTTAAAATTATAAAACAACTCTACGGGGGAAAAAAAAAAACAAGAAAATGTCTTATTAAAAATGCTTTTACCCACAATAATCAAAATTTTTTAGCGAAAATTCCATTTAGAAATATAAAATAGGTTTAAAGATATAAAATCATGCAAAACTGAGGTAATTATCGTGGGCCCGGGCAACGCCGAACGGGTCAGTTGGTATAATTTTGATGATATGCAGGTAGCATTCTTTAAAATGAAATAAGTGTAAATCGATGTATAACTAATTTATTGCTTATTAATTACAATTAATGCATGAGTCGCATAAAATTTTGTATAATTATAGATATTATTTTTTATAAATTCTAACAAAATGTCTTACATTTAACCCCTCTCCTTTCAAAATCCATACTTACCGGGCGTGTATCTATAAGCCAATGAAATTACAATCAATGCTTCTTTCCTACGAGGCACGGGTGGTAGTGCTTCCCCGACAGCAAGCACTATTACTCGTTGCTATATATTACCAACTAATGAAATATATTCTTTAAATTTGATCACAGAGCCCCTGCGTAACAAATGGTTCAAAAGAAACACTTGATTGCGATAATTCGTTCAATCCTAATCAAAAACAACTTTTTATAACTTAAAAGTACTATTTTCTTAATTCTTATTTTTACAAAGATTTTTACCTAGGTACGCAAATTTTGGTCTTAGATATAACTGAGAGCAGAAAGCGTAAAACAGGGCGTTTGAAACAGAGAGATATCTACTAAGTGTATGTTTTATGTTTTCTTTGGAATTCGATGATCTATTATTGTTTCGAACATGGAACAAAAACAGAAGTGGAATTCAAAAACGGCCCACTATATAATACTTGAACTCAAAGCGTCTGTGTGGCAGGAAATCTACTTCTATTCCATACATTTAGCATGAGACGTCTTGAAAAGTGACTTAGTCCAAATAACCAATTTTTACTTAACCAATGCATGTAATGGCTGCATGCAATGCATGCACTTTCAGAGTTTTAAGTAGAAATTTCGCCGTTTAATTGAATCACTTTGTTGAATAGAATTTGATTTAACAAAGCGGCGGATTCATAAAAAAGCCAAAAAGTTTAAATATTAACTTTGGTTTTGATTCATATAAACGTCAATTATAGTAATTTTACTTAGCTCTGGGGGGTGTTTTAACCCCCAAACCCTGGCCTTGGCTGCGCCACTGTAGGTAAGTGTTCTTATCAGGGTTCGTACAGGTCCTGGAATTTCCAGACCAGGAAATTCTTTGGTACCAGAATTTTCTTACAAAAAATCTCTTTTTAAATAAGGCGAAATTTTGCTAGATTTGAACTAGATTAATTTTTTTATTAAAAAAATACTGATATTTCACCTGGAAAATAATGGTACCCGTACGAACCCTGTCTGATGCAGAAACTTCGTAATCGAATAGATTTTTGTATTTTTAGTAAGGTAGAAGATATTTCTGTCAAAATTGGAGCTTTGTACAAAATTTTCCACCGTGACAGCGCTGGAAAAAAAAAAAAAAAAAAAAAAACTGGCGTCATGAGACAAAAATCATTTGTAACTCAAGATTGAATTCATTTATCTAAAAAAAAACACTGTTCGATTACGATTCACTTCAATAATCATGCCTGCAAGCATCATGTTTTAACGTATAAAAAAGAGTTGGTCAGAAAATTTCTTGTTGTTGAGCGTGGAATTTTTTTTTTCTAGAAACGCAAAACACGCAAATGAAATCCATCCATGCTTAAAATCCATTCATTTTAACACTTTTCATAAGTCAGTCTGTCCGCGCTCTAACTTTCGTAAATGTATTTAGATTACTACCTAATCAATATACGTTATTGGGGTTTACTTATATAGGAAGTTCCGTTTTGAAAATGTGCAACATTTATAGTTTGTTTACAGTGAATAGACAAAAGAATTCAATTCCGTTAAATTATGGTTTATGATAGAAAAAAGTTTATAGCCTATTTTGTTGTCATTACACTACTTCAAGCATAATAAAATTCATACGCACAGAACGTGGAATGCGTAGCACTTACAGCAAAAGTAATCAGATACAACGCTGTAGAGCAATAACTGTTTAAATTGCATTTTCAGTTTTGGTAGGCGTTTAAGCTTAATTTAATTTTAATTTATTATGTTATGCATATAAATTCAATAGATCATATACACGGTTGCACAAAAGAATTCGTATACTCGATGTGTTGGAAAGTGTTTCAAAGCGTATGATTATTGTCTTGTTGAACATATACGAGAAAAATTCTCACCTTGAAAAAACATGCCAGAACACTTCTGAAACCATTTAGGGGATGGAAAAAGAACTGTTTGTTATTACCGTATTTTATGGAAGAAACGCCGCGGCGTTTACGAGTTTAAAAGTTAACTTTTTTCCAAGTGCGGCGTTTACGCCATGTGCGGCGTTTACGATTTTTTTAAATTCCAACTGAGTTTCCTTAATTTAAAAATTCATAAAAATATTTAAAATCGGATTTAAATATTTTAAATAAAACTCCAGACATCTTAAGATATTAAAAACGAGGCACCCTACACTGCTCAGAAAACTTTGATTAAAGTTAGGTGAATGTGACGCTGTCAACAAAGGTAGCGTCCGATGGATGCGGCGTTTACAACGGGTGCGGCGATTATGATATTTTTAAGCTTATTCAGGCCAATTTGAGGAGTGCGGCGTTTACAACGGGTGCGGCGTTTCTTCTATAAAATACGGTAATTATTAAAATAGTTCAAAAAAAATTATTTTTAAACGTTCAACAAAGGGAAACTTTTCTAACATATTTATGGACACATTTATAAACGTCAAAGCATGATACTTACAGGAAGTGTTTTTGAAGCGATTTCTAATCGAACAGTTTATTTCCAGAGAATATCAAAAGTTATATTGCTATTTCCACGTTTATTTGTATTTTCGATGAAGGAATCATATGTAAAGTCTGTTCTCAAATCCAAAGAGGCAACTTTATGACATAAATTTTAATTCATTTTTGCTCGGAAACGCGTGAAACTGCCAAGGTCTTGTTATTCAGAAACTATGTAATCGAATGACATTTTCTGTTTATTTATTTATTTTTGTACACACAATATACCTTTCAGAAAATACTGTCTAAGTGAGCGTTTTGAACCGAATTTCACGACGAAAGCATACAAACCAATCCATGAAGGGAGAAAAACGTCTTGTCACGTGACCAAAAACGCTTATAACTCGATAGATAATTTAGTTATCAAAAAATGGAAAAATCATTTCGATTCGAAATCGCTTCCATAGTCAGGCCTGCCACCTTTATACGTTTAATACGTTGAGTGCCACGATGACTGACACTAAAGCGCTGAAAATTTACAATGTTTAAAGTAATTTTTAAGAAAGTATAATCCTGTAATAAATAAAAGGTAGGTAAATTTTAAATATTTGATGAGTAATTATTTAAAACAATGTATATTTTTTCAGTTTTGTATCATATTTTAGACGTCAGCCATCGGTGAATGACGCGTTTTAAACGGAAAGTTCGCTGTCAGCTTAAAAATTACAAGATATTTCACTTTGGCTAGCAGACAACCTATAATTAATTTGCCAGACACAAATTCGGTTGCAAAGTTAAGGGTGTATTCGAAAAAATATTTTTCCACCTTCAACAGCTCGAAATTTTCTGAGACATTTTCAGACTCATTTTTAAAAGTAAAAACATGAAACTTTCTGGGGTGATTTCTGAAGACATGTTTAACATGCCGTGTGATTTCATTTTCAGCTCAATTAATTAGAAATTGATTTTTAAACAATTATTTTCTCAGTATGACCATTTTTTTCATTCCCAGATCGCCCGCTTCGGAAAATTCGGTTCAAAACGCCAACTTTGACAGCGTTTTTTACGGTATTTTCTGCATTAATCAAAAAATTAAGAAGCACGGCACATTATACAGTTTCTAAATAAGAGAATTTCTCAGTTTGATACGTTTGAGGGCAAAAATGAATTTTAAAATGAATCAGAAAATAAGCAGTTTCGATCGGAATACACCCTAATGCGTATGTTACTGTGTCAGAAAGTTTCGCGCCTGTTCTCGTCTCAGGCAGTTTTTTTTTTTTTTTTTTTTCACGTTTTGCACTTGGGGGTTATCATTGGGGACAAACATGCTCTTTTCGAATAAATAATAGTTCTCGAACTGCAATGCCGTCAGCTCCTAATCCCGATATCGACTGTACTCAACCTCAACAACAATGACAAATGTGTGTATCCGGGTACATTCGGATACATGCTAAAACTCATGCAAAAAACATTTTAAACTATTAAATCCGTCTTAGATACCGGATCAAATCTTACTGTTTTGCCTCGTTTGTTTGTCGCTTGCGTACGCGAAAAATACCACCTTTGTATGTCAAAGAGGCCCAGGGATAAAGATAGAACATGTACGTTCCCATTACAAATTGGGGATATATGTCGACAAGTAATAACTTATGTGATAAACCCCCATTACCCTACATTATCTTAGGCTTACATGAATGTGGTAAATTTGAGCTTAATACTGATTGTAAAAATCTAAGGGTAAAACAGAATTATATGACTTTAAAAAATATTTACCAACCTAACACAGAAAATTTTTTGTTTCATTTTAATTATTCAGAAGAAGGTAATAAAAATAATGTTGATTTTCCCCAAGTATGAACAAACAGGGAATAATGAAAATGCACTTAAAGTCTCTGAAGATTATGTCAATCTTCAGATTGCTAAATGTACAAATGAGCAGTTGAAAAATTTACTTCTTAAAAAATCGGATATTTTTGCCAAGCACAAGTATGACTTAAGGGTGTATTCGAAAAAATATTTTTCCACCTTCAACAGCTCGAAATTTTCTGAGACATTTTCAGACTCATTTTTAAAAGTAAAAACATGAAACTTGCTGGGGTGATTTCTGAAGACATGTTTAACATGCCGTGTGATTTCATTTTCAGCTCAATTAATTAGAATTTCATTTTTAAACAATTATTTTCTCAGTATGACAATTTTTTTCATTCCCAGATCGCCCGCTTCGGAAAATTCGGTTCAAAACGCCAACTTTGACAGCGTTTTTTACGGTATTTTCTGCATTAATCAAAAAATTAAGAAGCACGGCACATTATACAGTTTCTAAATAAGAGAATTTCCCAGTTTGATACGTTTGAGAGCAAAAATGAATTTTAAAATGAATCAGAAAATAAGCAGTTTCGATCGGAATACACCCTTAACATACAATTAAGATCCGTTTGAATAATATTGCATACATATTTATGAGATAATTTAAAGTATATATTAAAATATACGATGTGTTCGCAAGACATAAAACACACAATAGCAGCATTAATGATTATCTAGAGTCTGAGCCGTTTTAAAATTCAAATAAATATTCGTTAAAAATATTATGTAGCTTAGAATAAAATAACACGAAAGACAAATCATGCGTTAAGCACAGATTATGAAACACTTTACAACACTTCCTGAATGCATTAAAAAAATTCGTTATTTAGGGAAATAAGGTAAATAAGATAACTAAATAAACATTTCCGAAAACGCATATAACATTTGAAAAACGGATTTCAGCAGCTAGCGTTCATAGCCAAATATGTATTCCAATTTTTTTGAACAGCCCTGTATTTGATCTGTAGGTTGATATATATACTATATAATGGGAAAATTTAGTTTAGCAAGAAAACGCATAACAGGTCGAAATTTCTCTATTAGCAATTTATACTAATAGATGGAAACATACTTGAATACATTTGTACAATCCTGTAGTTTACCCAGAACCTTTATTACGCGCCACTATTTAGCTAAAATTTAATTCAAACTAAAACACTCTTAAAACTACTGAAATCACATTTCCAGAAATTATCATTAATAGACGGCCATCCAATTCTTTGCGTGACCCTGTATATCACTCTACAAACATTTCTTAGTAAACTAAATGAAGTTCAGCGTAAAAATGCATAACTCATTTAAAAACCACCCTTAAGCAATTTGCGCTCATACCCAGTAACCCTTGCGTATTCTTTTGTGTAGCCCTATGAATTATAGCATTTATACATACCATATAGTATGCATAAATATACTGAAACATAAAAGCGCATATCATAATTAAAAATGCATTTCCAGCAATCATCGAACTAATGTACAGTACTTCGGATACAATATAGTATCTGAAATCTTTTGCGTGTCCCTGTCAATGCTACGCACTTCTTATTACACATGAAAGAAATTATAGTAAACATCAGCGACGTATATCAATTTCATTATATATGAAATAGTTTAGCATAATTAAAATATGCCGCAAACAATTCCCTCCACTCCTATATCATTATGTAACGGAATTCAATTGTGTGTCCCTGTAAATGAATAATAACAATTCTTTGCACCGCATATTCTACAGAATGCATATTTTAGTATACTTCATAAATGCATATCAATTTTATTAAGTTTGAAAGCGTGTAACCTCACTAAAAATCATTTGAAACATTTTTTTCCCATTGGCCGTAATGCAATGGAATACCTTTGACTGTCCTGTAAATGAACTAAACATGCTACACACTTCATTTGAAATAGGAAACGTGCTATGGTAAACGTCAATAACATCCAAAAATTTCAGGGCAATCCGAGTATATTTACGAGAGATAGAGCGCGGACAGGCGGCCAGACAAATCGAAGTCAATAACACTTTTCAACTTTGTTGGAAAGTGTTAATAAAACAAGTGGGTAAGTGTGATCACAGATCGCATGGAGGGTTTCGTTTAATATTCCTTTCAAAACACCTTATTCTTTTGCAAAATCTGTTAGTTCCACATTTCGCAACCAGCGGGCGCATTCTATTCTAAACGAACCTCTATCCGAACGAAACTCCGTTTTACAAACTATCCGCAGGTATATTAGTCGAGGGGATCGGACCCACAGCACCCGAGATAGGTATGAGCCCCCTGGCGGTAAAAATGGGAACTAAAATATGTACGGCTATGCTGCATAGAGTGGTTAAAGGAGTGTCGGCAAAAGTTAGAAAAGTGCACCTCGGGTGAAAAGTGTGGAGGTTAGAAAAATTGCTAAAAATACAGAAGTTAGAGCCCGGAGGCGGAGGGGTAAATAATATAAGACTTTTTCAAAATTTTATGATATGTCTTTTGATGTGAGGTGTTCAGCTATAAGTATCCAAAATTTGAAGTCTTCAACTTAACTAGGGGCTTTGTTAGAATGGAAAGCTTAAAATACACAAGTTAGAGCCCTTGGGGGCGGGGGGGGGGTAAATATAGGATTTTTTTTTTAATTTTATGATTTGTCGTTTGATTTGAGGTGTTCAGCTATAAGGATCCAAAATTTCAAGTCTCCATCATACATAGTTTCTCAGAACGGGCTCTGTGACAGACAGACAGAGGGACAGACAGAGGAGTGAGACGAATAGGGTTTCGTCAGATGAATGAAACCCTAAAGAAGGATAGTTTGACACATGATAACTTTTGAAGTTAGAGTATAGTTAGAAGTTATAATAAAAAGTAGATTTGTGAAAATATTTCTCTGTCATTTATTAAGACTCCTGAATTCATTTCTTTTTGCAAACGCATAAGATTGGCAGGGGTTCTTATTCCGAAACTGTGTAATCGAATGCAGTTATCCATTTTTTGGATATTTTCCAAAACATTTATTATTATTATTATTTAGTTTCTTTTTTGTTTAGCGTTTAATTATTTTCTGTCTTGGAACGAATAAATTTAACTTTTTAAAACATACAGAAAACTTAGTTTATAAAATTTCAGAATACACACCAAAACAATGAGCTTCCCGTACACCTTAACCCTTTAAGACCCGATGTATTTGTAAACAAAGTTAGTCATGCCTGTAGAAAGTAAAGCATGTACTGCAACCGCTACCAGTTGATATAAAATTATACTTTACTCTATCTGCAAACCAGATCAATCGTTCGATTCGAGTTTTTATTCCATACGGCTCAGAAACAAAAATTCAAATGAATGTCTAACTCGCACGATCGTGCGGGTTGGGTCTTAAAGGGATATAAAACATAAAAAATCGCAATTTCAGTTAAGTTATACCTAAGAGAACAGAAGCGTGCAAGGCAAATTCTTCATTAGACACAGTAGGTAAAAGCGCCCTCTACAATTCTCCGGAGAAAAAGTCTGATTCCCCGAAAACAAAGGGATTTTGACTTTTTTTTACGGCCGTATAGGGAAATCGAGTTTGGCCGTAACAGGCTGGTGAAACGACGATGACGCATCTTCGGTGGTCTCTCTTTACTTTCTCCTCTTATCTCAAGCCATTCCATATCTTTTGCAGGTGTCTAGCGGGGGAGGATGTTTCAGATTCGAGGTCGAACGGGGTCGAGCGTGTTCTGTAGTATTCTTATCTAATAGTAGAATCTTCTCAAGTACTATCTTTTAACTTATCTCCCCGACCAACTCCTGGTTATTGAGATGACAGACATAAAGCGATTCTAAAAAAAAAAAAAAGCGGGAAAAAAATCTTCATTTAGCTATGCGAAATTTGCTGATACATTTCTAAACATAAAATCATGATGTTTCCAGGCGTGGTTATTGGTGTAATTTGTATTCCAGCAGTTTTTTTTTTTTTTTTTAACCATTTGGAAAAATGGTTATTGTCCTCGTCAGGGTAGGAAATCAAAAGCATATCTGAAGGTTTTTATTGGTTTAATCTGCATTTTATTCGTTTTCTGATTTGTCTATACAGTAATCTGTATTTCCCTTTACTTTCAACAGAGATGGATACCTTCTGTTGCCACTATGACAAAAAAGTAATAAAAACTACAAAAAAAAATTAATAACTCAGAAGCAAATTGAGATACAGCTTTCAAACAAATTGCATTTAAAAGTACATTTTTTTCTCTATACGACGGTGTAAAAAGTAATATTGTGGGATGTTTAGAAGTTTAAGAATGAAATTTCATTTAAAATTGGTTGTCAGATTTCTTGGAAATCTGACTATGGAAAAGCCTTTTCTCGAACAGCCAATGAAATGCTTGGATAATACGTAAGTTTCAGGTGGATAATACGTACGAGTCGCAGGCGATTTTTGTCGCTTGGAATTTTTACGTGTAATAACACTATTAATGTTTAATGTTCATGGCTTACGTAATGCATGATCAACTCCGTGCGATTTTTTATGTCTTAAATTTTAGTCTTTGAAAAAAGTCATTTTCCAAATGGTCGTTGTAATTTGTTAAATTGCTTTTTTTCTTTTTTTTTCCGATAAATGAATTTTATTTTCAGTTATAATCGATTATTTTCTCAGAACGGCTGTTTGTTCTGTCCCGCGCGTGCTGTCGTTTCCAAAAATTTGGTTCAAAACGCTAACTTTTATATCGTTTTCTGGAAAATTTTCTGTCTTTACAGAGAAAAGAAAAACAAACTTCGATTATATAGTGAATGAAAAATATCCCGCCCTTGTCGAAAATGGAAAAAAAAACTGTTCGATTACATAGTTCCTGAACGAGAAAACCTGCCAATGGTTGACATGCATTTGAGAACGAAAATGAATCAACAAATGGTTCAAAAATGAGGTAGGTAGTTTTGATTACAGAACAGCCTTAGATCGAAGGTGGTTTTTATGAAAGAGCTTTACTTTTCCAAATCGGAGAGCTATCGGATGACATGTTTTTCAAGGATTTGTGGTTTATAGACTTTTTGAACAATCTTCGGTGCTGCTTAGTATATTCTGTTTAAGGATCGACCGAAACGGTTTTTAAAACCGAAACTGAAACCGAATTTCTAATCTTTCTTATTTCCGAACGAAGCCGAAAATGTCAAAAAAATACTTTTTGAATAATTAATGCATACTTAAATATACATATTAATTAATTATAACGGTGTTCCACTCGGCTCTGTGCTTCTGACCAAAACTATTTATTTTCATATAACAAAGATGTAATTAATTCACTAACGAGTAACGACACAAAATGATTTTCTAATTATATGAATTTCATCTAATTACAAAATGTTTTAGGTATACATACCTTGATTTATCTTTTATAATGATTTTTGTAAATGATCATCTGTTATACTAGAACTTTTTCGAAATGTATTCGAAACACTTCTGCGATTTCAAACTAAACATTTTCTATTACGGTTAAATATGCAGCTTTTTAATGAGCACGTAGAAAGCGTCTTCAAAATTTAGTCACATATGCATTTCTTGCTTTATAATTTGCATTCAGATCATGAGTGAGTCATGACATAATTGATAATTATAAACAGTGAAGTTAATAATAATAAATAAAGAGTTTCTCATTTGAGCAAATACATTGCAAATCAATGAATAATGTTGAAAATTTTCAAAGGAAGAAACAACATTTTTGGAATACAGATAGTTTCGGTTGAATTTCGGCCTGGCCAAATTTTCAGCAGCATTTTCGTCGAAACTCAGATTTTGGGCCCTAAAAGAAACCGAATTTTCGGTCGCTCTCTAATTCTAATCGCATGATCATTTAGTCGTTCTTTTTATCTTATTATCATGGGTTGAGAATATTCCCCCTAAAGTTATTTAGGGTAATAACCCTCTTTTAAAAACATGGAAACGTCTTCAAAATTTAAAAAAGCACTATTTAAAAAGTTTTCACGCAATAAGGAATGATGCAAAAAGGAATAGGCATGATCAAAATATTTTTATACTCAATGCACTGAAATTTGCTAGGAAATACATAATAAAATTAAAAATTCTCTTTAATAAATTATATCTGACAGACGATAATATACTCAATTTTTATGCATCTCTGTATATGATCAAGAGACTTTTGCACATATCACACTTCATATTAATAATTACTTCAATTAGATTATAACAAAACTAAAACAAATTTCCATCTTTTACCATCCATAAGCTGCAATATATTCAATTTACTTTTACGCAGCGTCTGTATAACAATGCATTTATTTTTTACAAATATGTCTTAGCATACTAAAATAGTGTTCAATTAGAATTTTATGCCATTTCGCCATATCTCAGCAGTATCAACATTTCCGTAATATTCACAAAAATTCGGAATAATTTTTAATAGTAATACTAATAATGTTTAGAGTCTTAAATTTTAAATTTTTGTGACAAGAATGATGTATTGTAACAATTATAATTTAGAATTTTCTGTTTAAAAAAAAAAAAATCTGAGATCGTGGTAAAACTGGGGCAAAATGCTTATTTAATCAGAATTCCATTTTATCATATTGGTAAGGCGACGGGGCTGAAAAATATTCAATAATGCCCTGCATTTTGTTTTATTTTTCTTATATCTACTTTCCTGTTACATTTAGAGGGTGCAAAATACCAAAATATTAAAATTTGAGTTTTACTCATATACGGCTGGCGAGTCTAAATTAACCCATGGACGAATCCATTTTAATTTTTTTTCGGATACATATTTTCGTGATAGATCGCGAATCGCCATATAAGTTGAAAAACAATGCAAAAGTGCCCATATAGTCAAAATTACATTTCGCACGTATGGGGAAGGTGGCGAGGGTAATTTGATGTTGAGTTAGTCACTCCATTTTGTTTTTCCCTTATATCGGTATTCCTGTCATGATGCAAAACGCAATAGATTGGTGCAAAACAGTTCAAAAGGAGGTCCAAACGTTCATGTATTTTTCTCATACGGGTAGTGTGGTGCGGGTAGAATAATATTTGGTTCCATTTTTATTATTCTTATATCTATTTCCGTGTTAGGGTACGAAACGCAATAACTGGGTGAAAAACAGTGCAAAATGCCTATAGTATATGCAAACGTATATGAGTTTTACGCATTTGGGAAGACTTGCGGTTCTAACTCTAAGTTAATGTTAAATTAGCCACTGCATAATGTTTATCTTATAAATATTTTGCTTTCAAGGTGCAAAATGGCCATATACTCAGAATTGCATTTTGCTCATAGGGGAAGACTGGCGGGTCTAAGTTACTGTTAAATTAGCCACTGTATAATGTTTCTCTTATTACAAGGTGCATTCAAGTTCTAAGGCCTCCAATTTTTTTTCTTACAAACCACTCACCCGAAAACTATGAAACTGGTGTTACTTCTCGACGTAATCTACCTGCAGACGTACACATTTTTCACAACGTCGACGCCATGATTCCATGGCCGCGGCGAAGGCTTCTTTAGGAGTCTGTTTTGACCATTGGAAAATCGCTGAAGCAATAGCAGCACGGCTGGTGAATGTGCGGCCACGGAGAGTGTCTTTCATTGTTGGAAACAGCCAAAAGTCACTATAGCCAGGTCAGGTGAGTAGGGAGCATGAGAAAACACTTCAAAGTTGTTTTCACGAAGAAACAGTTGCGTAACGTTAGCCCGATGTGCGGATGCGTTGTCTTAGTGAAACTGCACGATTTGCTTCAGCAATTTTCCAGTGATGGTCAAAACAGACTCCTAAAGAAGCCTTCTCCGCGGCCATCGAATCATGGCGTCGATGTTGTTAAAAATGTGTACGTCTGCAGGAAGATTACGTCGGTTAGTAACACCGGTTTCATAGTTTTCGGGAGAGTAGTTAGTTAGAAAAAAAATCGGAGGCCAGATATTTTGCGTTCAAGGTGCAAAACGACCATATACCTACTCAGAATTGCATTTTGCTCATCGGGGGCAGTGGTCGAATTAACATAATATTAAGTTATCCCCGCCGCATTTTTTTTATTTTGTTTTTTGCTTACAAGTAGTTTGGTTTAAGAGTATACTTGGCATACTTGGGTGCAAAAGAGGTGCATGCAAGACTGTGAAAAGGGATGCAAAAAGACCATATACTCAGATTTGAATTTTGATAATATCGGGGCGCAGGTGGGGCTAACTTAAAGTTGTTAGCTCCGCCATATTGTTTTGCTTATAACTATTTTGTTTTCAAGGTGCAAAAGCCATACTAGGGTGCAAAACGGTTCAAAATGTCCGCATACACAGATTTGCATTTTGATCATATGAGGGTGGTGGTACGGCTAACCTAATGCTAAGTTAGCCCCGCCATATTGTTTTGCTTATAACTATTTTGGTTTTAGAGTGCAAAACGTCATACTAGGGTACAAAACGGTGCAAAATGGCCGTATACTCAGATTTACATTTTGATAGTATGGAGGCGGTGCTGGGGCTAACTTAATGTTACGTTATATTGTTTTCCTTATAACTATTTTGGTTTCAGGCTGCAAAACGGGGCAAAATGACCGCATACTCAGATTTGCATTTTGATAATATGGAGGGGCTGGTGGGGCTAATTTAATTTTAAGTTAGGCCCGTCATATTGTTTTGCTTGTAACAATTTTGGTTTCAGGGTGCAAAACGGTGCAAAATGTCCGCATACACAGATTTGCATTTAATCATATCGGGGTGGGGTGGTACGGTTAACTCAATGCTAAGTTATCCCCGACATACTGTTTTCCTTATAACTATTTTGGTTTAAGTGTGCAAAACGGTGAAAAATAGGTGAAAAACGGTCAAATACTCATATTTACATTTTGATCATATGGAGTTAGTGGTATGGCTAACTTTATGTTAAGTTATATTGTTTTGTTACTATTGTACCGCCGTATAAGAACTCACTTAAGAAAGAATCTTAACTAGAAATTAAAAGAACTTGGCGTTCGTTTTTTTTTCAGAGTTTTTATTAGACGACACTAGGACACACATATAACAAGCACACATTAGTATTTACACGGCAAAAAAGTTAATCTTTTCCGGAGCGAGACGCTCCTTTCGGCAGAGCCGAGAAAACATGACCGTCTGGGGTCGTGTCACAGCAGAGACTACTCTTACGGGGCCTTGTTTTTCAGAGATCAGTTCATCTCGTAGATACTCCACGTGAGGTCTTGACTCATCTTAGTCAACAAGTTCAGTTTAAACCTTTTCTACGCAGCACTTTTCTCAAGATATTTACATGATTAAAACTGTTTACATGTTCCATCTGGATAATGGTGAGACAGTGACATGTGAAGTTATAGCAGGCATCTGGAGGTTCGTATTATCGATGTTTATTTCGTTAGGGGCATCTGGTCTCTGAGTCCTCTCAGATAAAACGTCACACTATTTTGGTTTCAGGGTGCAAACGCCATATTAGGGTGAAAAATGGTGCAAAGTGGCCACATAGTCAGATTGGCATTTTGATAATATGGGGGCTGTGGCGGGGTTAACTTAATGTTAAGTTAGCCACTATTTCAAAATTTTAAATTTCTAATAATTAGTTGAGTTATTAATTAAACATCGCAACTAACTCTCATAAAAAAATCTGTTTGATCTCCGGGTCAAGAAAAGCACATGGGCATACGAACAAACTCATTTACGCATCAGTAACTAGCGAAGAAACGTTTTCGACTTTATTTCTGTTCCTTTTTTATTGTTTTGTTTTAATCGAAATTGACCAAACCGCTCGATACAGTTAAAATCGAAAGAAATATCCCGAAAGATTGTACTCTTATGTCTCAAATGGAGCAATCAATTCAAAAACATGTCGCAGTTAACCTTTTGAAAAAAAAATCAAAAAGTGTCGTTTTCCCGAAAACGTTTTTCTTCCTTATTGCAATACTCCTTCAGGACGCAATTTTAGAGGTACGAACAAACCAAAAATATGATCTTAAAGCTGAAACCTTTTTCTAATCGATGGGGGACGAACTTTAACCCTTTCAAATACACCGGCGAACTCAGGTCCCTTCGCGCCTCACGGAGACAATATTTTTCCTACGCTAAAAGTAACTAAACGTCCGCATTCTAGCACAACCTTTTTAGAGCATCTGAATAGGATAGATTTACATCACCTACAGAAATTTTGAAACTTTTGGACGGATAGAAATGATAATAAAACGTGTGAAAATTTCGACGAAACCTGGGTGTTTCGTCACGTTTTCAGCTCTACAGCGCTCAATTTTAGAGGTACCCACAAACCAAAAATATGTTTTGAAAGCTGAAATCTTCTTCTAATTGATGATGTAATCTGTTTTTTAAAATCTGAATTTTAATCCTTTCAAATATACCCACAAACGCAGGTGACTTCGCGCCTAAGGGAGACTATATTTTTTCTACGCTAAAAGTAACAAAGCGCCCGTATTTTAACACAATCTTTTTAGACCATCTCAATAGACCAGATTTACATCACCTACAAATACTTTGAAACGTTCGAACGGTTAGAAATATTTTTTACAAAATAAAATGTGTGAAAATTTTGACGAAATCAGTAAAAACCTGAGTGTTTCTTCGAGGTTTCGCTCGCTTTCGGTACGCATAGACTCAAAAATAAAATTAGACAAAAAATAAAATATTAAATAGCATATACTTTCAATTCAATATTTTTTCGCGATTTTTGAATTAAAAAATATAAATTCAACAAAATGGAGTTAAAGATATAAATCATACAAATTTGAGGTTAATTTAAGAATCATTAAACACGGGCCCGTGCAATGCCAGGCGGATCAGTTGGTCTATATTATAAAGGACAAACGTGTCCGTACATAACGCTTATGTCATTTTGACGGTGGCAACAGCAGCCGATTTACTTTAACTCTTATTAACTTTTATTGTACTTTTTAAAACTTCTAAATACAGCACATTTTCAATTTTTACACCGTCTAATAAAGAAAAAAAATGTACTTTGAAATGCAATTTGTTCGAAAACTGCATCGCACTTTACTCAATTTTTATTGTTTTTAAAATGATTTTCAAGTATGATGTTTTTCAAATCTATCTCTATCACGTGCAGATGATTAGGAAATATAAATACGTTTGCGCTTAAATTTATGTAAATAATTCATCATTTGTTTGCAGCTTATATTCCACAATGAAATTAAAACATTCATGAATCAATAAATAAATCAATAAAACATAAATAAATCACGAATTTAAGACGTGTTATCGAACCATACGAGCTTAAACCACCGAAATGAATCAAAATTTAATTGGAACGCATTATTGTTATTTTTCATATAAATAGGATTTTTAGTATTGTTAGTGGGCAATCTAAAATAATATACAGAGTGAGTCTAAGTTGTTTTTACAAAATAAGAGGGGTGATAGTACCCATCAAGACGAATAATAATTACCATAGAACATGGGGTCGCAAACCACTTATTTAGTCCCAAATACAGGGTGTTTCACACTAACTGAAATCGGCTTGTCGGTAACAATTTTGCGAAAAATAAAAATATTGAAATAAAAATGTAACGATATGTACCTTATTTTGTATGAAATGTGATAACATCACAAAAAAAGTGGTAGAAGTTTCCATTATATGCGCCGGCAGTATACTATTTGACGCTCCACATTTTGGACAGTTCATACGGTAGCATCGATTGTGTGAGTACCCTGTTTTTCCAGAACTTTTTGTAATGTTATCACATTTCATACAAAATAAGGTACATATCGTTATATTTTTACAGCAATATTTTTATTTTTCGAAAAATTATTACCGACAAGCCGACTTCAGTTACGGTGAAACACCCTGTATTTGTGACTCAATAAGTGGCTTCTTACACCATGTTCCATGGTAATTATTACTCGCCTGGATGGGTACTATCACCCCTCTTATTTCGTAAAAGCAATTTAGAATCGCCCTGTATATCATGTAAAAAAACTATTAGAGTTATCATTTAAACAAACAAAGGAAAAAAAAAAACTATAAACCCACTCAAGGCTTTCTCGCCGCAATCTTTGATATTTGCTGATACTTTTTTTCCTTAATATTTGATTAACTGGATTTTTTAAATCAAACAACGTGTTTTACTGTATGCAAGATGTAAGAACCTTTCGAAAAATACATCATTCATTGCTGGGTTGCTGCGTCTTAAGTATGTGCAGAGAAAAAAGGATGTTAACAACAGAAAATATATAATGGTTTTTACTTATATTTTGTAACCGGTATGCTCGGGTTTAAACACTTTTGATCCATAAATGCTGGAAGTGCATCTTTCGTTGTGGTGTTTTTAAACTTACTTAATTTTTATTGTAATACAGGGTATATAAACTTATAAATCGTATACAGGGCTGCGCGACAAAATTCTCACACATTACCGCGTATGGGCAGCAATTGCTGGAAATGAATTTTTATTGAATTATATGTTTTTTAAACCATCTCATTTCATTGTATGAAAAAGTGAAATTTCTTAATAATATTCTATTACTGTTCGAAATTTTTTCATAATCTAAGCCTAATGCATGATTTATCATTTTTGTTTTACTCTAAGAGAAGCATATATGTATTTAGCTGCAACAGCAACAACAAAAATTAAAGAAAAACTGCTGTTATTATCATTCTTAGTAACTCTTAATGGCATAGTTATAGCTCCCCCCTCCTCAAATTCAGTGTTTAGTAAATTAATTATGGCATAATCTTTCTATTTCCTGTTCCACCTAACATAAAGTTGTAACTGTTGAGAAGCCCCCCCCCCCCCTCGAAACAAAATTCTTTCTACACTTCCATTAACCGTAGGAAAGTATAATTTTGTTTTTTACTGTTGAGAAGTACCCCCCCCCCCCCCCTTCGAAACATAATTCTTTCTACACTTCTATTAACCGTAAGAAAGTATAATTTTGTTTTCTATTGCATATTAACTAAAGTTTAAATATTTCTTAATAATGTTGTTCTAAGTCTGTCAGAATAGTAAAGGAGCGTAATCAAATTTCCTTTTAGAGTCACAAGGTTTTTACTTGTTTCAGAAAAAAGTGAATTTACATTAATTAGCGTGAAGCTAAGAAAATCAATTCGGCCTAAGTCAAGAATGCCCTCATAGTGTAAAGAGGTTTGAAGAAATATCATACTTTTTAAATTGTCTAAAAATCGAAAAGAAATATTGCTTATTATAAATAAAAATAATAATAATAAGCATGAAAAAATTGTTTATTGCTCATTTTATTTTATTCTGTAAAGGATTTTGGGCCGATTTAAGAATCACTCTGAAAAATCGCAATCGATCTAGAGATAGAACCAAAACAATTAGAATTATTAGCTTCATTTGCTAAATGAAATCAAACTTCCATACACTTTACTTTTTGAAAACTAAATTTTTCAAAATGATCCAAAATAATGTTTTTTTTTTTTTTTTTTTTTTTTTTTTTTTTTTTTTTTTTTTACCCCCTCGGCACTTAATTTTTTTTTCCAATTTTGGGAAAAATTACTTTTACACTAACAAATTTAAAAGTAGCAATCGAAATCACAGCAGTTACAGTTTACTGAAATTTAACGAATGTGTTCTTTACAGAAACCTAACGAATGTAGTTATGTTGCGTGTTTTTCATATAAAAGTAGTCTAAGGAAGAATTTTTTAAGACGTTTGGAAAATGTCGTATTACAACCAGATTAAACAAACATAAAAAAATTTGTAGTATTTTTTATCTTGCATCACAAATTATTAATTCAAAAAGGAGTTCCTAATTTAAATGTAAAGAGTGAAACATATGTTTGAATTTTTTAAAAAAAAAAACGCCAATAGTTTACTAATAATTAATAAAACTTTTATTAATATTATTATTAAATGCTGAAACATAAGTAAAGCCATAATAGTAAATATATCGACATATGCTATCACTATTAGGTGTTGGAATTACCATTTAAAAAAAAAAAAGTCTTTCAAATATTGCAGTTCGAAGTAAGGAGCCTCATATGAGGCTCAGGGTGACGAGAGGGTTAATCTATTCAATGGGTATACATACACCTAAAACTACGGCTGTGTGTTTTTTTATCTGTATAATGAAATAATTGGAATGAAATAATTAAATACTTAGATTCTTTTTATGATTTATTAATTAAAAAATTAATTTTTTTTTCTGATATTCAAATCCGAAGGTGTTTTTTAAGTGCTTTTACATCCTATAGGATATAGTTTTGAAATCATTTTAAGGGTGTATTCCGATCGAAACTGCTTATTTTCTGATTCATTTTAAAATTCCTTTTTGCTCTCAAACGTATCAAACTGGGAAATTCTCTTATTTAGAAACTGTATAATGTGCCGTTCTTCTTAATTTTTTGATTAATGCAGAAAATACCGTAAAAAACGCTGTCAAAGTTGGCGTTTTGAACCGAATTTTCCGAAGCGGGCGATCTGGGAAAGAAAAAAATGGTCATACTGAGAAAATAATTGTTTAAAAATCAAATTCTAATTAATTGAGCTGAAAATGAAATCACACGGCACGTTAAACATGTCTTCAGAAATCACCCCAGCATGTTTCATGTTTTTACTTTTAAAAATGGGTCTGAAAATGTCTCAGAAAATTTCGAGCTGTTGAAGGTGGAAAAATATTTTTTCGAATACACCCTTAATACGAGTTATACCTAAGTTATACCATTATAAAATAATATGTAAATACTTTCATTCTGAAACAAATCTCGTGGATGGGGATACAATATTTTGAAAATGTGTTTATTTTTACTAGTTTTATTTTATATTGTTATATTTCTATTTTATTGTATTTAGAAAGAAATTATTCTTAATTTTCTATCAGTTAAAACCTGCTTTGAATATCTTACATATGTTTATGTAATTTCAATATGTATTTAAAAACATGGGGTCAGTCAAAACAAACAGACATTTTGCTTGCATTAGTGAATTTTTAAAAGGTATGAAACCCCTTAAATAAAAAGAGAAAATTCTTAATTTCAATGCCCATAATGCCATTAAACAGCATCCCCCCCCCCCCCACACACACACACACCTTATATTGAGATCACTGAAAATTTTAGCACTTCAAAAAGTAATATGTTGTCATAGAGGTTGAAAGAACGTGTAAACGATAAATAAGTCTTCACTCAGAAAAGGAAAGTCTGTCACTGAGGGTGTAAAACTTTCCTGATAGAATTATTACTACCGATTCAGACACCGACTTTACATTCCTTTCTAAACCGAGGTTCATATAGAGTTTCAAGGGGTTCTAGGGTCAGAAACTTTACAGTATTTCAAGACCTTCCAGAGAGAAGAACGCTGGTTTGTTCCTAGAGACAAAAAGTAAGACCGAATTCTTCTTGAAGAAATTTAAAGAAATTTTGAGCTAAGTAAGAGCATTTTAGACTTTCAATTTATATAAGTTTTCTATTCTGAATTTAATCTTTAAAGCGAGTTTTGGTATTGTTTGATTGTTAATGTCCAGTTTTGTATTTTAATTTTCTATTCTTTTTCTTATTTAATTATTTATGTACTGTCTTGCATACTAACTAGAATAGAATTAACGTTTTCATTTTCATAGCAGTATTTTCCGTCTTATGTCAATAAACTCTTTAATGGTGTAGTCAACATGATACATCAAACATGATAAAACTGATGTGTGTCACCGAGGTGGACATAGCATGCTTTCCATAGAGTATGAAATAAACAGCACATATGTAATTCTTTTACAGGACTGACTATGAACTATAATTACTGGAAGTACGTTTCTGCTGTTTCGGGCATTTTTAAGCTTAAGACTATTCTCAAATCCAAAAGGGAAACTTTATGACATTGTTCGGAAATGCATGAAACTAGCAGTGTTTTTGTTCAGAAACTATGTAATCGAAGTGTTTTTTTCCGTTTTTTTGCAAACGCAGTAGATCTTTCAAAACATAGTGTCAAAGTGGGAGTTTTGAACTGAATTTCTTCGCTAAAGAAGAATAACCACTCAAGCAAGGGTGAGAAACGTCTTTGTCACGTGATCAAAATCGCTTATAACTCGATACGTTATTTATTGATCAAAAAAATGGAAAACACATTTTGATTCCAAATCGCTTCCATGGTCAAGCCTTCCAATTTTATATATTTCCGTTAAAAATGAATTTGTTCATGTGTCAAAACGTTTTGCGCTTGTTGAGCAGAACAGTTGAGAACAGCCTTAAGTAAAAGTTTAGTACACTACGTGATCAGTATAAATTTGATAGAGTCAGTTCTAGATAGAGTTTCAGTTTATAAGTATGATATCATAAAATGTATTTTTAACTATGCTAGGCATTTTGTGGCATCATATTTTACAGTCCTCCCACATAATCGGGTCACGGATAATCGAATAGCCCACTTATTCGAATAGAATCCTCTGGAACCGAATTTATTCCTATTGGTTCTATTCTATTTTACCCCGCTTAAACCAAATACCTTTTACGAACATCCCCGCTTAATCGAATAACAACTGTGTGACCGATGTTTGAAAATAGGTGCGGAAAGCAAGTTTCAGTTTGAATTTCCTTTCACCTTTTGTCATTTTTAGTTCCTTTATGCTGAAAACTAATTTTCAGTTCTTCCTACAATGATTTCGGCCGGCAGGCGTATAATGGACAGGTCAAATGATTTCCCCATTTTGATCTCCTCACATCACGTCTTGCTGTTAACCAGGCAATGAGATGGTAATTGTGATATTTTGCACTCATTCGAAAAATAAATCGATATTTACTCCTTTAAGATTCCACTTAAACAAACCACTTTAAACGATTTTTTTAAGGCAGTATAAGTAACATAAATTAGAAGTATCAAAGTCTTGACCAAATTCAAACGAGCTACATTGTGATGCAAACCATATAAATGTATGTACTGACATTAAATTAATACGCATTTACGATATAATAGCATTTGTATTTATTTTAGTTTAAGTTATTCTATTAACGATTTATTATGCTGTTAATGAAATATACCGTAGATGGTTCTTTTACCTTTTTATTGCGCATTAAATATTACAGTTATGATTCACCATTTAATCAAAATCCCGCTTAATCGAATATTATTTCTGGAATCGCCGCTATTCGTTTAAACGGGACGACTATATAATAGTTCTCCCCACTTAATCGGGTCACGGATAATCGAATTCTCGTTTATTCGAATAAATCCTCCAGAACCGAATTTATTCATTTCGGTTCTATGTTATTTTTCCCCGCTTAAACCAAATAAACTTTTATCAACTATCCGTGTTCCCGCTTAATCGAATAGCAACTGTATGACCGATGTTTGAAAATAGGCGCGGAAAGCACATTTCAGCTGGAATTTCTTTCCACCTTTTGGGCATTTTCAGTTCCTTTACACTGAAAACAAATTTTCAGTACTTCCTGAAATGATTTCGGCCGGCAGGTGTATAATGGACAGGTCAAACGATTTCCCCACCTTTATCTCCCCACCATCACTTCTTGCTGTTAACCAGGCTTTAATAACATTGCGCCGTCACTTCGAGACTCGAGATTAGTTGTAATATTTTGCATTCATTCGAAAACTAACTGCATATTTACCCCTTTAAAATTCCATTTAGACAAACCACTTAAAAGGTTTTTTAAGGCAGTATAAGTAACGTAAATTAGAAGTAGCAAAATTTTGACCAAATTCAAACGAGCTGCATTAAGGGTGTATTCGAAAAAATATTTTTCCACCTTCAACAGCTCGAAATTTTCTGAGACATTTTCAGATTCATTTTTTAAAAGTAAAAACATGAAACTTGCTGGGGTGATTTCTGAAGACATGTTTAACATGCCGTGCGATTTCATTTTCAGCTGAATTAATTAGAATTTGATTTTTAAACAATTATTTTCTCAGTATGACCATTTTTTTCATTCCCAGATCGCCCGCTTCGGAAATTTCGGTTCAAAACGCCAACTTTGACAGCGTTTTTTACGGTATTTTCTGCATTAATCAAAAAATTAAGAAGCACGGCACATTATACAGTTTCTAAATAAGAGAATTTCTCAGTTTGATACGTTTGAGAGCAAAAATGAATTTTAAAATGAATCAGAAAATAAGCAGTTTCGATGTATGTACAGTCGTGGGAAAAAAAAGTAAACACCCCTACTAACTCCTCAACAAATTATCGTAGACGAAAATTACTGGTACCGAACGATTGGAAATAAAGTCTACTTTTAAATGAAGTGTACAAAATTTTTTTAGTAGGCCATCTACATATTAAAACGAATTCAAACTTCATTTTTTTCAATGACAATACCCAATTTTAACGAGATATTTCAAATCTTTGGTTCAAACTATGTCTAGACACTAAATTTCAAGTCATTTGAATGATAAGTTTTTGAATTATAAACATTCAAAATTTAGTGCTTCTAATGTTAAATTACATTTTCATATTTTTATTTTTAATTCCTAAAATTATGCTCCTAATATGCTAATTTTTTGTATAGCAATAATACTAATATACCCAAACATAAATACGTTGAATTTGCAATTTTTATAATTTTATGATATTATTGATATGAATTATTAAATATTAAATTAATATTCGAAAAAATTATGAATTGAAACCTACAACTTTTTTGGTGGATTTAGATTTATTAAGTCCTGCTTTATGGAAATCCAAAATTTCACATTTTTCATCCAAGTAGTTTTCAAGTTATGCATAAAAAACGGCAAAATGATGGTTTAAGGGGCCGTCTATGATAGAAGTGACTAGATATTTTGAAATTTCTTAAGCTATCCTATACACTATATTGCCATTAATGACCGGCAACTTTCAATTTTAGACATTTTGTCAAATATTTAGTAATATACTTGACAGATTCTTCTGGAATTTAAGGATTGAAAAGAACAGGTATGACCTCATATTTAGCAATGTCGATTCGATAAGGGGGGCAATTAGGGAGCCAACAAAAAATCAAAGAAAAAATAATACTTGGGATCACCCTCTAAAATAAAATGCACGAAATGATCTATCGCTACCGAATATAAATAAACAGACATTGTGCAATATGTGTATTTATTTGTGTAAGAATAGCATGTATATTAAGAGAGATATAGCGATTTATTTAAAAAAATTAAAAAATTCTTGCATGTTTTTTGCTTATAACATGCAGGGTTTTCAACCAAATTTAACGCCGGTTTCAGAAAAATTGACAAAATGTATTAGAAACAATATAGTGCAATAAATATATTAAATTAAATATTTTAGGAAATATGAGCAGTTGTATTAAATAATTTTTTTCTACGCATGCGCGAACGATAACAAGGATCATTTTACATAATTTAAAATTCTGAATAGAATGAGTACCTATACTTAATATTTTGGTTGAACATTAATCTCACAATTCTACTCCAACGTTTAGCCGAAAATCAGTCCACCCTGCTTCTAATTTTTATATACATCTATTTTATTTATTTATTTATTTTGAGGCATGTTTTTGTAATTATTTTAGGTCATTATTTTTGATATTTTGAGAATTACGGTTTAACCTCTTGACTACGGGCCGGGTGGTAGGGGTTGAAGAAAAGACCGAATTCGGATTCAATGTGAGGAAAGCTAGAAATTGTTTTAATCCTTTCGACATAGGTCAGAGATTAACATACTAAGTTTCCCCTTCCTGCTACGTAAGCTTTTTTTCCCTAGGAATAATTAATAACTTAAAAAGTGCTTTTTTCATGATTTTTAGCATATTTAAAAAAGGATTCGTAAATGATGGGAAATATTGTTTATTATTTCCGATATTGTATTTGAAATATGGATAGTATTTAATATGATGTATATAGAGAGAATAACAGCGCGTAAGTATTAAAATTTACCAAGTTGAAAATAAAGTGCGAGAATTCGAGGGGGCGTGACGAGCCAACAAATAAGTGCGCAGTAGCCTTGTCGCTATGGTAGCAAACGAGCATTTTGAGATGGCTGGTCACTCAGTTTCCGATTTCCCTTCACTAATGTAAAGTCTATGGGCATTCGTATGCACTGTATTCGATGCACTGTATTTGATGCATTCGTATGCACTGTAAAAAAAAAATCACTGTATCTTTACAGCAAAAAATGCTGGCAATATGGGTGCCAGCAAATTTTGCTGTCAATTTACAGCAGTTTTGTTTTTCACGGGTAAACAGCAAACTTGTAAATTTACAGCACTTTTACAATTAATTTTACAGTAATTTTGTTTTTTAGATTTTACAAAAATTGTATTTTTTCAGCATATTTTGCTGTTAGTTTTACAGCACTTTTAACAAGATAGCAGTAATTTCTTAGCCTTTATTATTATTTATTTTATATCGAAATAAAATTAAAATTTGCTAAAAAAGTGCATTTAATGTCACAAATATAAAAAGATGTTAATAAGATGTTGTTACATAATAAAACAGTTTTTCAAAACTTAAAAATCTCCAAGATTTCGTGCCGAGCGCTTTCGATCACTATCGCTATTCGATCAGTGGGTGATCGAAAGCGCTAGGCATGAAATATTGGAAGTTTATAAAAACTATTTTATTATGTAATAACATCTTATTAACATCTTTTTATATTTATGACATTAAATGCACCTTTTTAGCAAGTTTTAATTTTATTTCGATATAGTTTTCAAGGTGAATGCGACATTCTAACGGTATATGTTTCTGTTTTCATATATATACATTTTGTATTTATTTTATTTTATTTATTATTATTATTATTATTTGAAGATGTACGTTTGCATCCTCCCCCCCCCCCCGCTTGCCCTGCAATGTTTATTTACTTTGAATTTTTTTTTTTTTTTTTTTTTTTTTTTTTTTTTGTATACTATGATACATTTTTTAAAAACTAAGAGCTCTATAAGTGTTATCTTTATGTCTACTTATATCATTGTTTTAATAACATTATTATATAATAAATTCTGTTATACATGTGTAAGATACAAATTTAGCACCATAAAGCAAAATAATTAATAAAATAGGAAAATACACCGAAAAAAGCAATAAATCGTAAATTTTAAACTATTGTAACTCATTGTAAAGCATTTTCCTTATGTGAATTTCAAATGTACTGCGTAATATAACATACATTGAGAACATTCAAAATACCTAATTTCAGCATCTAGTGCTAATTACTTCTTATTGTTCGATAATTATCAAAAGCAAAATTCAATCTGATGCTTTTGAATGCTGCGGCAATAGTAAGCAAACTCTTGGAATATTTTATGGATCAATAAAGAAGTGTATCCAGCGTACACACAATAAATGATTTCAAAATTACATATAAAAAATGAAAAGAAATGCGCGTAAAAAACTATAAAATGTGAATAACTCCGACGGTAAATCGGACCATAAGTCGTAAAATTGTTTTTGAAATTTTAATAAACTATAATAATACATTAAATAAATAAAAACATTTAAATTAGTACAAAAAGCGCACTTAAATCTTTTAGACAATTAAAAAATATTGTATAATTTAGATTAGTAAGGTATGTTAAAATACAAATAACGGAAAAAATGAAATTGCGAAAAATATATAATAGCAAAGCAAAACATATCTTAAAAATATTGATTTTTTTTTTTTTTTTTTTAATCTGGATACTTTGACACATAAGTAAATAATAACTAAGTCCTATGATGGAAAAAAGAAAAGAAAAATAATAATTTTTTCAAATCTAAATTGGAAATATTCTCTTTTGTTATAATTTAAGATAAAATATTTAATCCTTATACAAATGATTCAAAGCTACTGTCAGTCAACGTTTATATATATATACTGAAATACAAAATTTCTATCTTACATTATATAAGAGAACTGCCTAATTGATACAGTTATTAAATCAATGATACGAATAAACATAAAAATAAAACTTACTCTGATTTTTTAAAATATGTAATCCAGAATTGTATTTAAGTATCCAAAATCGCCATTTTGAATTCATAATAGGCACATATTCACACCGACGCTAACACTCGTACGACACAACTAACGCTAATAATAACCTGCTTTGGCTTGACAGTGTGCCTGTAGGGTAGGTATCTCATCTGGAATGTAGTCCAGGCGGTTTTGCCATTGTTGAAATAACAGCAGTTTACTGTAAATCGAAACGGAAGTTAATAAAACGCTGTATTTTAGCGATTCACAGCCAAATCAGCTGTAATTTTTCCCGTTTTTTTTTACTGTGTGTTTAAAATATCTCCTCGAGAAACTGATATTTTAAACTTTTATTTTAGTGTACGCTTCCTAAAAGATGTCTCTTTTTTTCTTAGTTCTCGAAATATTTCTAAAGAAAGACTTAATTTTATAGGAAGTGTAAAAATCTTATTCACAGTTCGCCCGATTTTAACGCATAAAATATGAAATTCAACATAGATTTTAGAAATATTTTGAAAACTAAAAAAAAAGAGAGATATCCTTTAAGGGTGTATTCCGATCGAAACTGCTTATTTTCTGATTCATTTTAAAATTCACTTTTGCTCTCAAACGTATCAAACTGGGAAATTCTCTTATTTAGAAACTGTATAATGTGCCGTGCTTCTTTATTTTTTGATTCATGCAGAAAATACCGTAAAAAACGCTGTCAAAGTTGGCGTTTTGAACCGAATTTTCCGAAGCGGGCGATCTGGGAATGAAAAAAATGGTCATACTGAGAAAATAATTGTTTAAAAATCAAATTCTAATTAATTGAGCTGAAAATGAAATCACACGGCATGTTAAACATGTCTTCAGAAATCACCCCAGCAAGTTTCATGTTTTTACTTTTAAAAATTAAAAATTACTTTTAAGTCTGAAAATGTTTCAGAAAATTTCGAGCTGTTGAAGGCGGAAAAATATTTTTTCGAATACACCCTTAAGAAGAGTACACAAAAAATATGTTAAAAATATTAATTTCCCGAGAAGATATTTTAAATATACGAATGCATCAAAAGTCCATAGACTTAACATTACGGAGGAGAATCCCGAAGCTCAGTGACCAGTCCCCTTAAGGCCCCTTATCACTCAGATTTTAGATTTCCCTCTCCAATATTAAACCAATGGCCATTTAATGCCTCTTTATTTGTCTAATATCTCGTCAGAAAATTAATATTTTTAGCTCATTTTTTCTGCGTGCACTTCTTAAAAGATGCCACTTTCTGTTTTAGTTGACAAAATAATTTTAAAATGTGTACTTATTTTTTAATTTAATGCTAAAGTCTTAAGAAGTAAGCGAAATATAAATAACATTAAATAACTTCAATTCTATTTGGAGTTTTAAAATTTTGAAAACTACACAAGAAAGCCTGTATTTTCATTTATTCATACAAATTAAAATTTTTCGTTTAGGTTTATTTAAACATCAGATATTAGAAAAAAATGTTAAAAATTTCATTCCCCCACTAAGACATAAATCAATGCAGGAGGGAGCAGAGTTTGACCTTTGACATGCAGACTGTCACAATGGGGGGTTCAAGGGATACGCACAATCAAGTGAATTGAACGGATGAAGTCTGGTATAGTTTTCTGGGCTTTCCTGATTATTTTTATAAAGAGAAAGAGCTATTTTGTTTCAGTTGTATTTAAGAGTGGCCGTCAGTAGTATTTTGTCCTATACTTTTCATGCTATATTCTTATTATCACAACTGCGCATTTTCTATGGAACCGATTTGCTTAAAATTTTTTTTGGTGATTGACATAACTTATTTCTTTCAGATGGCATAATTTTGTAAAAGAAAAGTACGACCTCTTTTTTTAAATTCCTTACATTGGTTCCTCAAAAAATTACCAGATGACACTACGGGTTCTATATATATATATTTAAGGACCACAAATCAACTATTTTTTTAGTTTTTATACATTTTTTTTGTAAGTTGTTACCATTATCTCTCTTATAAATTTAACAAAGGACATCTCTTAGATGATATTATATAAAATGTCTCTCAAGAAGCCTTTTTGTTTTTTCAAAATATGATTTTATTCGTGAAATTTCACTGCCGAATTACAGAGTCGTCCAAATTTCTAGCAACCCTAAGATTTCCGTTTTTCCGAGTGAGGTAAGTACTGTACTTTTCGTTGGCAGAGAAGTGAATCTACACCATGGAAGGGCCTGACATTGACCTTTGAAAGGGGTGGGGAGTAAAGGTCACCATTTATGGATTATTTTCTCTTATTTCTATAAAAGGAAATTTGTCCTTGCAGGAACGTTTAATGATTTGCAGTATGTACTGATCGTTCGTATAAAGCGCAAAATGTTTTATCCCAATACATATAACAAAAATGGTTCATTGTATGCAAATGAACAGAAAATAACGTTAATAATAAAAATTTCCGAATAATTTTTGGTCTAGTGATTACATCAGAAGTTTGGTATCAGAATTTTTTGCGTTCCATTTCTGTTTTTTAAAAATGCCTTATTTAAGAGTGTTCTCAAATCCAAAAGAGCAATTTTATGACTTAAGTTTTAATTTATTTTTGTTCGAAAATGCATGAAACTAGCTGATGTTGTTGTTCAGAAACTATGTAATTGAGCTGTTTTTTTCTTTTTCTTTTATTTTTTATTTTATTTTATTTTATTTTTTTTTTTGCAAACGCAATAGATCTTTCAGAAAAAATTGTCAAAGTGTGCGTTTTGAATCGAATTTCCTCGCGAAGGAAGAAAAACACACAAGAGCGAGCGAAAAACGTGTTTGTCACGTGATCAAAATCGCAATAATTGATTGATCAAAAAATGGAAAAAACAGTTCAATTGCAAATCGCTTCCATAGCCAGGCTTTCCAATTTCATACCTTTCCGTTAAAAAATGAATTTGTAAATGTGTAAAAACGTTTTGCGCTTCTTGAGCAGAGCAGTTAAGAACAGCCTTAAAAAGAACATTTCCAATACCCTCGCTTGCGCATGGAACTATTATTATTATTTTGAACTAGCTCATCTTACTTACAAAAATACATAGGCATGCGAGATTTTATAAGAAAGATGCGAGGAAAAGTGCGCTCAAGACATTAGTCTAAGAGCCACGTCAAAAAACACGTCATTTTATCAAGGCTCATTTTTCTATATGTTCTTCCGTTTTATGGTGTAGTACGTTTGCAACCGGTCTGGCAGACGGGAGACGTTGCGTTTACCAGTAGCAGAAGGGGTTATGCAGGTCAAAAAACTTCAAAGTTACGTCATTTTATCAAGGCTCATTTTTTTATATGTTCTTCCCTTTTATGGTGTAGTACGTTTGCAACCGGTCTGGCAGTCCGGAAACATTGCGTTTATCCGTGGCAGAAGGGGTTATGCAGGTCAAAAAACTTCAAAATTACGTCATTTTATCAAGGCTCATTTTTTTATATGTTCTTCCCTTTTATGGTGTAGTACGTCTGGAACCGGTCAGGCAGTCCGGAGACGTTGCGTTTACGAGTGGCAGAAGGGCTTATGCAAGTCAAAAAACTTCAAAATTACGTCATTTTATCAAGGCTCTTTTTTTTATATGTTTTTCCGTTTTACGGTGTAGTACGTTTGCAACCGGTCTCGCAGTCCGGAGACGTTGCGTTTACCAGTGGCAGAAGGGGTTATGCAGGTCAAAAAACTTCAAAATTACGCCATTTTAGCAGGATTTTTGTTTGTAACATTTGTTTATACTAACTATTTGTGATATTAATCCATTATTGCCAGACGTTACCAATGTCGCTAAGACCCTCCCAGATCCACATTTATAGATAATATATTACTCTTTGGTTATCAGACGATCTATAATAAATTTGCCAGACACAAATGCGGTTGCAAAGTTAATGCCAGACGGCTTTAAATCTGGCAGCCGAAGTGCCTGTTTCAAGAGTGGTTTATAGTTTAAAAATTATAAGTTATCTTTACGTCATTTTATCAAGCTTAAAAATTACAAGATATTAGCTCTTTGGCTAGCAGACAACCTATAATTAATTTGCCAGACACAAATCCGGTTGCAAAGTTAATGCCAGACGGCTTTAAATATGGCAACGAAAGTGCCTGTTTCAAGAGTGTTTTACAGTTTAAAAATTATAAGTCTTCTTTACGTCATTTTATCAAGCTTAAAAATTACAAGATATTTCTCTTTGGCTAGCAGACAACCTATAATTAATTTGCCAGACACAAATTCGGTTGCAAAGTTAAGGGTGTATTCGAAAAAATATTTTTCCACCTTCAACAGCTCGAAATTTTCTGAGACATTTTCAGACTCATTTTTAAAAGTAAAAACATGAAACTTGCTGGGGTGATTTCTGAAGACATGTTTAATATGCCGTGTGATTTCATTTTCAGCTCAATTAATTAGAATTTGATTTTTAAACAATTATTTTCTCAGTATGACCATTTTTTTCATTCCCAGATCGCCCGCTTCGGAAAATTCGGTTCAAAACGCCAACTTTGACAGCGTTTTTTACGGTATTTTCTGCATTAATCAAAAAATTAAGAAGCACGGCACATTATACAGTTTCTAAATAAGAGAATTTCCCAGTTTGATACGTTTGAGAGCAAAAATGAATTTTAAAATGAATCAGAAAATAAGCAGTTTCGATCGGAATACACCCTTAATGCCAGACGGCTTTAAATATGGCAACGAAAGTGTCTGTTTCAAGAGTGGTTTATAGTTTGAAAGTTATAAGTCATCTTTACGTCATTTAATCAAGCATAATAATTACAAGATATTACTCTTTGGCTAGCAGAAAACCTATAATTAATTTGCCAGACACAAATTCGGTTGCAAAGTTAATGGCAGACGCCTTTAAATATGGCAACCGAAGTGCCTGTTTCAAGAGTGGTTTATAGTTTGAAAATTATAAGTCATCTTTACGTCATTTTATCAAGCTTAAAAATTACAAGATATTACTCTTTGGCTAGCAGACAACCTATAATTAATTTGCCAGACACAAATGCGGTTGCAAAGTTAATGCCAGACGGCTTTAAATATGGCAACGAAAGTGCCTGTTTCAAGAGTGCTTTATAGTTTTAAAATTATAAGTTATCTTTACGTCATTTCATCAAGCATAATAATTACAAGATATTACTCTTTGGCTAGCAGACAACATATAATTAATTTGCCAGACACAAATTCGGTTGCAAAGTTAATGCCAGACGGCTTTAAATATGACAACCGAAGTGCCTGTTTCAAGAGTGGTTTATAGTTTGAAAATTATAAGTCATCTTTACGTCATTTTTTCAAGCTTAAAAATTACAAGATATTACTCTTTGGCTAGCAGACAACCTATAATTAATTTGCCAGACACAAATTCGGTTGCAATGTTAATGCCAGACTGCTTCAAATATGGCAACGAAAGTGTCTGTTTCAAGAAATCTCATCTTTTGTAGGGATTTGGCTTCATTTAATGACGGTCAACCCTTAATTGTTACCATAGTAACAATCGTTTCTTTGTAATATATATATATATACATGTATAGTGTTTGTCGAAAAAAATGTTTAATTTTGTGTTATTAATGTAAATTTATGTAATTGTAATTTTTAAACTATAAAACACTTTTGAAACAGGTACTTTCGTTGCCATAATTAAAGACGTCTGGCATTAACTTTGCAACCGAATTTGTGTTTGGCAAATTTTGCAACCGAATTTTTGTCTGGCAAATTAGTTATATGTTGTCTTCTAGCTAAAGAGTAATATCTTGTAATTATTATGCTTGATAAAATGACGTAAAGATGACTTATAATTTTTAAACTATAAACCACTCTTGAAACAGGCACTTCGTTTGCCATATTTAAAGATGTCTGGCATTAACTTTGGAACCACTTGTGTCCGGCAAATTAATTATAGGTAGTCTGCAAGCCACCGGTTGTAAACGTATTATACCATAAAAGGGAAGAACATATAAAAAAAATGAAACTTGATAAAATGACGTAATTTCGAAGTTTTTTGACCTGCATATCCCGTTCTTCCACAGGTAAACGCAACGTCTCCGGATTGCCAGACCGGTTGCAAACGTACTGCTCCATAAAAGGGAAGAACATATAAAAAAATGAGCCATGATAAAATCAGGTGACGAAAACGTTGCTAGCTCTTAGACTACATTTTTTTCATTAGATTTTTAAAAATTAAACCAGCTCTAAAAAAGAAAAAAAAATCCCCTGCTCAACAACACGAAAATTTGTGACTTATTTTTAAACACAAAATCATGATGGTTGCAGGGACGATTATTGAAGTGATATGTAATCGGACATTTTTTTCATTTTGCAATAAATGATTTATATCTTGAGTTATAAGCAACTGTTGCCCCCAGGGCAACAGTATTTTCCTTTCCTGCGCTGTCGCGTCCCGGAAATTTTGTTCAAAACACCAACTTTGTCAGACTTTTCTGGAAAATCTTTTGCCTTTAACGAAAACAAAAACAAAAACAAACAAACAAAAAAAAAACAGCTTTTTCAGAAGAGCACCTGCTAATTTGTTAGGTTTGGGAAGAAAAATGAGTTTGTGTCAAAAAGTAGTCAATTTGAATCAAGAATTTGAGTCTTAATTTTTTTATATGCGATTATTATAATAATTTTTTTTTTTTTTTTCGTGTTACACAGCGGTTTTTTCATATTACTAAAAATATTCTGATTTCATTCTTTTAGCCCAATACAGTAAATTTCATTCGGAATTCCTAGAGCGATTTTTTTTTTTCATTCCATTGCGATTTATAACGAGATTCGTAAAAGAAATCAAATTTCAATCTAATATGTCAATATGCTAAATTTTGTCCCCCGCGATTTTTGAATTTTTCGCGTTTTGAGGTGTGTATTTTATTTTATCTGTTTATTTATTATTATTATTATTATTATTTTTACAATTACATAAAAGGAATCCAATTTCAGTCTTTTAACCCAATATAGTTAATTTTTTTTTGTAGTTTTTGAATTTTAAATACATATGCAATTTTTCATTCTTAAATAATTGTAAAATGTGAATATTATGTAAATATAGCCAAACAACAAATTCGAAGAAAGATAGATTCGTAACATTCAGATTATGAAATCAGTGTAATCGAATGGCAATTGCAATTCAACAAAAAATTATTAATTGTAATCTAAACGTACTCGTAATCTAGAACTTAATATATATATATATATATAATAAATTTGAAATCACAAATGTATGATATATATATATAGATGGTATTTTTTTTTTCTTTACCGATAAATGAATTACATCTTCAGTTATAAACGATTATTGTCTCACGGCGTCAGTTCTCCTTTCCGGCGCTGTCACGTCCGATTTCGTTCAAAACGTTAACTTTGACATCATTTTCTGAAAAATTTTCTGCCTTTACAGAAAAATGGTTTGATAAGATATTAAGTGCACCTGCCAATTTGGTGCATTCATGAACAATAAACGGTCAAGTGCGAGTATTACTCACGCCACGCTTAGAGGGTTCTATACAATAAATGTATGAATTATTAACTGTATTATAAAAAAAAATCGCTGCTAAAAGAATAATAAGACTTTGTAAAAAACTATACAACGTAGGGTTGGTTATTGCTGTATACATTAGGAAAGTATTAATGGGTATACAATAAAAGTTAAAAAAGATATGAAGCCTAAATAATAACCATTATTGCTATTCTATATAATCTTTTTTAGCTCACAGATTATCAGAGCCTGAGAGCTAATGTGCCCGCCTGTTCTGTCTGTATGTACGTAGCTATGTATATGCGTAACGCGATAACTCTTGATAGAAACATCCGATTAGCTTCAATTTTTTTTCTAGGTTCATTCTGATAAGGCGCTTCCCTGATTAGTTTTCGAGGTTCATTGGTTAAGTATAAAGGTGGGCTAGTCCCCCCCCCCCTTAATTTAGATAAATGGGTTTTTCATGCAGAATTATTCGATTTGCTCCAAATTTGTTATACCGGTTTGTTATGTTAAGGAGTTGCCTTGATTAAATTTGGAGATTTATTGTTTAAGTATAAAATGGAGGAGGGCGGGGGCTTGTCGACCCCTCCTTAATTTAGATAAATGGGTTTTTCATGCAGAATTATTCGATTTGCTTCACATTTGATATACTGGTTTATTCCGATATGGCACTTCCTTCATTAGATATCGAGGTTCGTTGGTTAAGTATAAAAGGGGGAAAGGGGGCAAGTCCCCTCCCCTTAATTTAGATAAATGGATTTTCATGCAGAATTATCCAATTTACTTTATTTTTTTTCTATGTTCATTCTAATAAAGAGCTTTCCTGATTAGATTTGGAGATTCAGTAGTTAAGTATAAAGGTGGGGGGTGGGGGGGTGTTAGACCCCCCTTAATTTAGCGATAAGGTTTTTTCATGCAGAATTAACTGATTTGCTTCAAATATGTTATGCCGGTTTATTATGTTAAAGAGCTTCCCTGATTAGATTTCTAGGTTCATTGGTTAAGTATAACGGGGGCTAATCCCCTTCATTTATTTTTTGAGCGCATTATTCTTTTAAATAAGTGTATAATATACAATTAGTGTGAATAACCTGAGAGCTTAATGCCATCAGTTTAACTGGGCACTTTTCTTTTTATTTTTTATATCTTAATCTGTTTTTTTTTGTTTTTTTTTTATGATCTTAATTCGGTACTGACAATAAAAGTAGTGCATATTTAAACTTCATTTGGCATTTCATAAAGCTAAATTCAACGTAGTAATAATCTTTTCTTTTTAAAGTGCGACTAAAACAAAATCCTTGTTCAAAGATTAAACTTGGCATTGTGCTAAGCGCGCTTCGAAAGGAGGTCGCGAAGTTGCAATGGAGACTTGGTCCGTGCCGCCTTTTTCCAGATAGGTTTATAATTAACTTTTTAAGACACGGGATGCTTATTGAGAGATCCCCTCAATGCAAACTAATCGCGAATGCCATAGTAATTTATGCGATTAATTCAAATTTGTCTGTTTTTAACAATTTGGCGTTTATTGCTTTTATACTGCTACTGGGTATGTATTAAAGACATATATCATTCAAAGTTGTTATCTAGGATTTAAAAACCGATGGTACACAAAGTACGCCGCCCCTGATCGTCCGTGTCTTCTTAAGGGTTAATATCTCGGCTAATTACTGATGATTTTTTTCGATAATCATCATCAATTCTTTTATACTTCTGCTACGATAGGTACTTCCAGCGCTTCTCAACACCTTTTGCTGAATGCCCGCAAATCAAAATTTGTGTGTAACGGAAAAATCCGCTTTTCTCAAAAACTATGTGACCTAGTAGTCCAGGCAATAGGGAGTTTTACCTAGCAAAATTAATGGTAGTACTGGAAATCGGCTTTCTAGATGTTTTTTGGGTCGCTGAATCCGAATTTGTAACTTCCCACCAAAATTTACCCCGGCAACCTCCCCAAATTTTGGTAAAAAGCCCCCAAAAAGGTTTTTATTAAAAAAATCAATTTTTTTTTGTTTTAGAGAAAAAGTATCTAGAAATTCAGAAAGTAGACAAAATTTCCAACAAATTAGATATATGACATTATGACTTAGGATGAAGGGGAAGGGGGTATCTGCCTCGGAACATGCGCCGCAGTGCTGCGTGGACTAAGTTGCGCAATTCCACTTAACCACTCACACGTTTACATTAGCCGTCCCATCTTCCCTCCGAACTTTCTCTATAAGGTTTACTTTAAGTTTTTTGGGTCGCTGAATCCGAATTTTTAACTTTACAACCAAAAATCCCCCCCCCCCCCGAAACCCCACGCAAATTGTTGTTTTTAAATAAAATTTCTTATTGTTTTAGGGGAAAACATTACGAAATTCTGAAACTAGACAAAATTTGCAACAAATAGGATATATGACATTATGAATTAGGATGAACGGGGAGGGTTAGGGCTGCCTCGGAACATGCACTGCGGCGCTACGTGCACTAAATGATGAAGTCTAGGCAATGGGGGATTTTATCTGGCAAAATTAATGGTAGTACTGGAAATCGGCTTTCTAGATGTTTTTTGGGTCGCTGAATCCGAATTTGTAACTTCCCACCAAAATTTCACCCAGCAACCCCCCAAAAAATTGATTTTTAGAAAAAATTTGGTTTTTGAGAAAAGCGCGCGGGGAATGTTCCGAGGCAGCCCCCTCTCTCCCCATTTATCCTACGTCATAATGTCATATATCCTATTTGTTGCAAATTTTATCTAGTTTCTGAATTTTGTAATGCTTTTCCCCTAAAACGATAAGAAATTTAAGTTAAAAACAACTATTTGGGGGGGGGGGGGGGGGGAGGGTTCGTGGAGGAAAATGTTGGGGGTAAGTTAAAAATTCGGATTCAGCGACCCAAAAAACTTAAAGTAAACCTTATAGAGAAAGTTCGGAGGGAAGGTGGGACGGCTAATGTAAACGTGTGAGTGGTTAAGTGGAATTGCGCAACTTAGTCCCCGCAGTACTGCGGCGCATGTTCCGAGGCAGATCCCCCCTTCCCCTTCATCCTAAGTCATAATGTCATATATCTAATTTGTTGCAAATTTTGTCTACTTTCTGGATTTCTAGCTACTTTTCCCCTAAAACAATAAAAATTTTTTTAATAAAAACCTTTTTGGGAGGGGTTGCCGGGGGAAATTTTGGTGGGAAGTTACAAATTCGGATTCAGCGACCCAAAAAACATCTAGAAAGCCGATTTCCAGTACTACCATTAATTTTGCTAGGTAGAGTCCCTATACGGTCTCCATTGCCTGGACTATAGGGTAATCGCTATATTTTTCCTGCAAGGTTTAAATTAACGTCTACTACCTATAATTTTTTCATAATTTTAGTTTCAGTAGATTTGGAAATAGATGGGGGGGGGGGGGGCATATTTTTGCACTACTTTTTCACCGATATCTCTGAAAATATAATACCTAAAATCAAAAGAAATGTATTTTTGAGTCCAGCTTTACGAAAGCATTCACACGATATACAAAGAATATATATATATATATATATATTTAAGTAACTTAATTAGCCCTCTACATTTTTCCTAAGTATATTTGTGAATGTATAATAAACGGTAAATATGTATGTCAATAGTCTTTATTACTTCCCCCAATTTGAACTTTCCACATTCCATAGATTACGAGTAAAATGGCTGTGACAGACAAACAGACAGACACAGGAGTAATTTTATAATGGTTCCGTTTTTACTTTTTAAGTACGGAACTCTAAAAATGAATTAAAAAATGTGTCAGAAATTAGCCAGTTTGAATTTGAGAACAGCATTAAGTAAATAAAATATTACATGCTAAAATTTAAATTGGTAAGTCGAAACAGATATATTATGTAAATAAAATGTACATGCGAAAATATAGCATAAATTTTAAATTCTAAATACTTTGTTTTCTTTTTAATTAGATTTTATTTACCATGCGTCCATTTTTTTTTTCTTTTTCAAAATTTGGTTTGGATTGCTAGGGTTCAACTAAAATGCATGAACGGAAATATTTCCCCTCAGAATTATCCCATAATTTGGCCTTCGGCTAGTTAAATGCATTAGCAATGTAACTGTAAATTTGTGGAAAAAATAATTAACCGTTTCAAAGGTGGTGGCTGGAGAGTCTAGCATTAATGTTGCCTGATCGATATTTATAAATTGGGCTGAAAGTTTGAACCCGGTCTCGAATGATAATCAAATTACTCCAACGCAGACTACTTACATTTCCTTAGTTTAGTTCACGCCGTGGGCCGGGAAAAACTGAATCTGAAATTTGATGAAAATTCGTGCATTAATTCTTGCGATAGAGCTATTGCGGAAATCGCGAAAAATGCAGCATAGCAGCACCACCTGTTGGGCGATTCACACCAAAATGTAAACAGCATCAACTCATGTTAAGGATTAACCGAATCTGAGGTTTGATGGAAATCCGTGCTTTAGTTCTTGAGATAGAATTATTGCGGAAATCGCGAAAAATGCAGCATAGCAGCGCCACCTGTTGAACAATTTACACCAAAAACTAATCAGCATCAATTTATATCATGGACTAACTGAATATAATTTTTTATTAAATTCCGTGCATTAGTTTGAGATAAAGCGGCCACAAGATTTGTGTCGCATACAGACAGACAGACATTTTGTAAAAACATGTTTTTTGGAATGTTTGAACCCTAAAACGTGTAAATCCACCGAAAACCGGAATTCGAAAATTTTCACGAATCCAATACTTTCTTCTTGTAAAAATAGAATAACATTGTTGAATTCAGGGGGGGGGGGGGGGCAATGGAATGTCCGGAAAATTTGAGATTTTGTGTTTTCAATGTTCAAAAAGTGCAATCCCTCACCCCCCTCCTCGGAATTCTATAATGTCCCCTCCCAGAGCAATAGAAACCCCTCCCGGAGAAAAGTGTCTGAATTCAGCACTGTAGAAGAAAGTAAAAAAAAAAAAAAAAAAAAAAAAAAAAAAATCGTGAATCCAATATTCTTCCTGTAAAGAAAGATGAAAGTAAAAATTGACCAGCCCGATCCTTGTAAAGATCAGCCATGTCCCCTTTCCCCTTTTCTTTCTGTGCTTTCTTTCGTCTGTGTTTCGTCTGCCTCTGTCGTAGGGTGGATTTGACTTCGAACCGAGAGTGACGTGTTCACATCTCGGAGGAAAGATAGGGGACTATCTCGGGGAACATATATGAAACGTCGGTGGCTCACATGGCTTGCCAAAAAATGAAAGTAATCGCGCCCGACCTGTGAAAGTTCGCGCCATCTATTGAGAAAAGGCGTTTTACGACCTTTGTGATGCTCCACTTTAAAGCGCAGTAAAACACCTTTTATTTCCCTCTGAATTCTGCTTTTTTTTTTTTTTTTTTTGCTTCAATGTCTTTTCATTGAATTACATATAATTTTTCGGAAATAAAACTGCATCAAACACTATACATACATACATACAGTTAATTTTTTTTTCCTTTTCTTCTTTTTTTTTTGACATACTTATAAAAACTTTTCCTTTCTTGCATGCATGGAAAATTTCAGATCTTATTAGGTTTCAAGGAAACAAGTGGTTTTTAACGTTTTTGTTTTTGCTTTTGTTTTTTCAAAAAAATACATTATTTGCATTTGCAAGAAGAAAAAAAAAACTCTTATGCAATTTATACCTTATTCAGAATGTCTAAAAAAATGCATTTAACAGATTTATAGTAATCATTTTCACTATTTCATTAATTTGTCATTTTATTTAAAATTGTTTAAACTTACTTTCTGTCTAGAATTCATTTAAATACTTAAATACAAAGTTTAGAAGATTATAAATCATCTTGAATAATAAAATAGAAAAATTCAAAATGAAACTTGTTTGAATAAATAACAATTCAATATGCTATTTAACTGAAACTGGGATAATTTTTAACGGCAAAAGAAAAAAAAAAAGTAAAAGGAAATGTACAAATTATTAGGGAATTATTAAGAAATGTACAAATAAAATGTTTTTTCAATAGAAATATAGAAATATTTCCGAATTGAAAAATCTCCCCCCCCCCCCCCTCAACGCCAAGTAAGCTGAAAAAATGCAAAGGAAAAAGAAATCATCCTTTTAAAAATACTTTTGTTTTGTGTAACACATAATCCTTTAGTAACAAAATAAAGTAATGCATATCTATAACTCATTCTAAACTGTATTACTACTAATCGATGCATTAAATGAATTTTATAACAAGTTATTTTAATGATACTTATAAGTACCGTCAGAAGATAAAGGATTAAAGACATTTTATGAACGATTTGAACGAAATTTTGAAAAATTAAAATAATTAATATTTTTAAATTTTGTTTTTCTGTCTTAAAAAAAGTATTTAAACGGTCGATTGGATAGTTTTGCTGTATTACATTTTTCTTATTCAACAGAATTTCATGAGACGTTCTTAATTATTGCCCTACAATCAATTATTAGTATTCTGTTGATAATTTATTAGAATATTTTCTCATTTCATTTGCTAATTATATATCAATGCGATAAATACTAGAATTTTACATATAAGTAAAACTTTTTAACATACTTATTACCAATTATTATTTATAAATATTTTTGCCTCTTTAAAAATGTATCCAATACAAGAAAACTTGAAATTAATTAAATTATTACGCGAGAAAAGCATTAAGTGGTAGAAATTATGTCTTACTTAAAAAATCCAATTAATAATATTGCCAAATCCTTTCAAATGAATGATACATTTACACGTGAATATTAAAAGAGAAAGAAGCTTTAATTTCAACGAATATAATTTTAACGAAAATATTAAAATTTTATACCTAATATTGCAAGGTAGTAAAATTGGGGACGATCGCGACATTGTTTTAATGGATTTTGAAAAAAAAATATATTAATTTTGAATTGTTACGCCAATAATAAAAATATTACCGATCTTCAAACTTTCGGTCGCTAGTCGTCTTTGAAATTTTTAATAAAGAAGGGAATCTGGTGTATATTTCGTAGGCTAATTGAGAAATCAGGCTCTTTGCAAAGAGCCGGGCTAATTGGAGAATCATCTCCCTTTTTCGAATTAGCCTGATAGTTTTCAGGCTTATTGCAAAGAGCCTAGAGAGCATTAGGCTAATTGAAAACTGGCCACTTGTTTCTCAATCATCCTGGCGTTTTTTAGGCTTGTTGCAAAAGGACCAGCCAGCGTTAGACTAACTGAAAAATTACTATTTATTTCTCAATCAGAGTGATATTTTTAGGCTTATTAACCCATAAAGGGACCCGAACCCGAAAAAAAAAATGCAACAGACCGCACTCCCGATCCGAGTAAGACAAAATAATTTCAGTCGATACGTAACCCGAGCAGAACGTGAAAGTTCTATTTTAAAAAAAAAACCCGAAATCTCACCGGAACCAAATACGATAACCGACAAAAACATTCTAAAGAACCATAACTTGATCCGAGCAAGACAAAATAATTTCCGTGGAGACGCAACCCGACTCTAACCTAAATATTCTATTAGAAAAACCTCGAAATGTGACACGAACCAAATCTGAACCCGGCAAAAATATTCCAAAGAACCATAACCTGATCCGAGCAAGCCAAAATAACTTCTGTGGACACGCAACCTGACCCGAACCTAAAAATTTTGTTTAACCCCCCCCCCCTCTCCCCCCGAAGTATAGCCCGAACGAGATCTGAAACCGATAAAAATATTCCAAAGAATCATAACCCGATCCGAGCAAGACAAAATAATTTCCGTGGACATAAACCCGTCCCGAACCTAAAAATTCCATCTGAAAAAAACCTGAAATGTGACACGAACCAAATCTGAACCCGGCAAAAATATTCCAAAGAACCATAACCCGATCCGAGCAAGCCAAAATAACTTCTGTGGACACGCAACCTGACAAGAACCTAAAAACTTTGTTTAACCCCCCCCCTCCCTCCCCCGAAGTATAGCCCGAACGAGATCTGAAACCGATAAAAATATTCCAAAGAATCATAACCCGATCCGAGCAAGACAAAATAATTTCCGTGGATATAAACCCGACCAGAACCTAAAAATTCCATCTGAAAAAAACCTGAAATCTGACACGAACCAAATCTGAACCCGGCAAAAATATTCCAAAGGACCATAACCCGATCCGAGCAAGCCAAAATAATTTCTGTGGACACGCAACCCGACCCGAACCTAAAACTTTTGTTTGAAAAAAACCCGAAATATGGCCCGAACGAAAGCTGAAACCGATAAAAATATTCCAAAGAATCATAACCCGATCCGAGCAAGACAACATAATTTCCGTGGACATTAACCCGACCCGAACCTAAAAATTCCCTTAGAAAAAAACCCGATATCTGAACCGAACCAAATCTGAATCCGACAAAAAAATTCCGAAGAAACAAAACTGGATCCAAGTAAGACAAACTAATTTCCGTGGACATGAACCCGACCAGAACCTGAAAATTCCATTTGAAGTCAACCTGAAACCCGAGCCGAACCCGAACTGAAAACGACAAAAATATTTCAAAGAACCGTAACCCGATCCGAGCAAAACAAAATAATTTCCGTCGACACGCAACCAGATCCGAACCTAAAAGTTCCATTTGAAATCAATCCGAAAACCGACTAGAACCGGAAAAAAACTTTACGTGAAACAGTTCCCGATCGGAGCAAGACAAAATAATTTTCGCCTACACGCAATCCGCCCATAACCTAAAGATTCCATTTCAAGTCATTACGAAACCCGGACCGAGATCGGCAAAAACATTCTATCAAACCGTAACCCGATTAGACTTATTGCAAAAGACCTTAGATAGCGTTAGGCTTATTGAAAAATGACCACTAATTTTTTTCAGTCTCATTGCAATGAGCATATCCAGTTTAGGCTAATTAAGAACGTGCTAAGGTAGTGAATGATTATGCATAATTTAAGTATAAACAAGTGATATAAAATAATAAACACACATACTACAATATACATTAAAACACACATTCACACATAAATAACGCCTGCATTCAACAGTTAAAGGTATATATAAATATTTTACAGACATACATACAATAAATACAATAAACCCAACTGGAGTGAAAAATTAGCCAGAGCCAGGAATCGAACCCGGGACCATTGCATTCCAGGCAGTCGCTCTAACCACTGAGCTACTCCGGCCGATGCCTGAGTCTGCAATTTCTCACTAATAAACCATGTTGGGGAAGTCACCAGCCATTTACAACAGCCTTGGATGACCGGACAATTATCAGTCATCAGTGATCACGTGATCAGTATTATTAGTCTTAGTATTATGAGAATTTCTTTATTTGATTAATAGAGCTCGTTTAATTTGTTCAGATAATAATTCACTTATTACAGAATTAAATTACATTAGATTTATGGCTATTGACCGAGGTTTTAGCTTATCTTATATCAATAATTTAATTTCTCATAGCCTTAATAAATGTGTTAATAATCTTGATTCTCCTGTTACTGCGGTTTCCATTTCTAACCTTATCATTTTACCATATTATAATAGCATTAGCTTTAAGATGGCTAATATCTTATGACATTATGATTTTAATCTGGTTTTTAAACCAGTTAATAAATTAACTTTTTCGCAACTTAAGGATCAAATTCCACCTCATAATTATCGGGGCGTTTACAACATTCAATGCCAATGTGGTTTGTCCTACATTGGACAAACTAAACGAAAACTCCGTTACAGAGTCAATGAACACAGAAATTATGTAAAGAAAAAAGAATTGCAGATGTCCTCTATCGCCGTTCATTGCTGGGGGGGGGGGGACATAATTTTAATTTTGACTCAGCTACCATTATCAAGAAATGCATTACTCCTCAGGATTTAGACTTTTTTGAGGCTGTTCATATCCATAAATTTAAAGACTCCTTGGTTAATGATTTATCCAGTACACCATACATCTCAACTGTCTGGGTGGATTTGTTGGGTCACGACACTTCACTTCCGCATTTATTTTATTGGCTGTTGGAACTTGATGACCTTTTGGTATTATGTTTTGACATTTGGGTTTTCACCGTACATGCAGTTGGGGGATATTGTTTTTAAAGTTTTTACACTGAGGATGTGAGTCCTAGTACTCACAAAACGTATACGTCTGATCAAATCAACTTATTTTATCGTGTGTTTAAACGCTGTTTTAAATAATTTATCTATTCCTTTATTTTAAAATTTAAAGTTGAATTCAAAAAACCCGAAAACAATTCCGCTTTATACAGGATTCCGTATCAGTATGTATAAACATAATTCTTGGTCCTCTTTATATTGGGAATAATATTCTCAATGTAGGATAGATTTACCATTAATGTAAACTTTGACTAACTAACAAAAATTTGGGTGACAAATTAATACAAATAGGGCAAACCAAATCTTCATTTTGCGCCCTCTTTGCTTTCCATTCTGGCGAATGAAATATATGCCCTCCCTCCTCTAGTTTCGGCCCTGTATTATCCTTTTAAATTTAAAAATTTTTAATTTAAATTTTATTTATCTTTGCAGTATTTTTTTATATTATTCCCAGCACTTAATTTTACTTTCGACTTCCGATTGTTAGCCCGAACTCTGGGCCGCGCCTACATCTACCGACTAGGTTTTTTGGTTAACTCCCCCCCCCCCCCCCACATTCCCAACTATTCTCCCATTGCTTTCATTGTATATACTATAATCAATTAATTGCTTCGTTTTTTCAGTAGCAAAAATTGAAGAATGTTTTTAAATTAGTGACTTGCCAGGTGGTATTTTCCTGCTTTAACCATAAATCGTGTTGTTCTGATTTTAGAGTCTGTTAGGGATAATTAATTTTCTAATGAATGAAACTTGTAGGATACTTCATACTTTACAAAGTTTATTATAACACTTTATTGTCTTTAAAACGGAAAAATAAAAAAGGGTTATTAAGGAAAACGTCATTTGTTTTTTTTTTTCCACTTTTTGCAAATTGTATCCCATTTTCCCGGCTCCGTATCTCACCTCCTATTTGGCCAATTAACAAATATGAATAGTGCATGTTATAGGGAATTTTGTTTCTACAAAATTGGAATTATAATTTCTTCTGAAAATTGCTCTGGAAACGAGTTACTCTTGAAAAATCGAAAAAACTGCTTAAAAATTTTGTTTTTTTTCGATATAGTAAAAAACTCACAAGGTCTAGAAGATCGACAACTTGTTTTTTCATTAGAGGGTCAACCTATACACAATACCCGAAAATCACGGTTACCCGAATTTTTGCAAGGCAATGCCCTTGTTTGGGCTATTTCTACTGGACTATCATTGATTTAAGCTGTATCGGCTCAAATGAGACACTTTATTTATTGTTATGAACTTCACTTTTTATAATTATCTCTCATGACTGACTCAAGACTTGAATGCTAATTATAAAGGAAGAAATGCACGTATGACTTTGAAGACGCTTTTCACGCGCTCATTAATAGCTGAAGACTTAACCGTAATAGAATTTTTTTGAAACCACAGAAGTATTTCGAATACTCTTTGAGAAACTTCTAGTATAACAGATGATCATTTACAAAAATAATTACAAAAGATAAGATAAATCGAGGTATGTATGTATATCTAAAACATTATTTTAAGTAGACGAAATTCATATTATCAGGTAATCATTTTGTATCACTGATGAATTAATTACATTTTATTTTATATTAAAATAAATAGTTTCAGTCAGAGGCCACAGAGAGCCAACTTGGATCACACGTATAATTAATACATAATTATATATATTTATGTATGTATTAATCACTAATTTTGGACATTTTCATTTTCGTTTTCGCCGAAAATAGAAAGATTACTGATATTCGGTTTCGGTTTCAGTTTCGGTCTTAAAAACCTGTTTCGGTCTATCCTTAGTTTTAAGGGCAAACATGTTAATCTTCCGTAATCGGACTGCACATGATAGAGGTGTATTTTTTTTTTTTTAATCATGCTGTATTTTTTTTACCCATAACAAATCCGTAAATTAAAATAATTTACAGACAAATTGCATTTAAAAGTACATTTTTTTCTCTATATTCAACTGTGTAAAATTTGAAATTGTACACGATGTTTAGAAGTTAATAGACTTGTTAAAAAGGGGAATTTATTACTCAGATCGTTGCCATCGCCAATATGAAATCAGCGTTACTCTCGGGAATGTTTTATAAAAGAGATCAGCTATGTAACTCAGATCAAAGATGCCTTATATACAACGTGGTGTACAGATCATAGATAAAAATAGTTTTTAATTGAAAATTGATAGATTTGTTACATTTAGTTATATTTTCTCAGATTGTCAACCAACTACCCCAAAAGTATTTTTGAAATTTTCTTATTAGCCACATGCCAGCGGGTAATCGCGAAAGATTTTATCATTTATAACATTTTATTATTATTATTATTATGATTATTATTATTTCAGTATCATAGTTGCTAATCTCCAGATTTTTTGAATACCAATAAATTCTAACAAAAATGTTCGCTTTATTTTTTTCAGAAATTGTGCGATTCTACAAAACAAGTATTTCTGCAGAAAAATATTGGTATTAAAAAAAAATCGGGAGGTTGACATTTATGCAGTATTTAACTGCGTAGTTCAATATTACATGTCTGTGAAATTCGCCTTTTGTTTATTTATTTGTGACATTTTAATTTAGTTTGGCAATTTAGCTACGGAAACAAACAAATGCTGAATTACTTCATTGTTTTAATTGCAAACAGGTTAAAATTTCGTAATTGGGTCGCACAATTACTTTTGAAATGGGTTTTAAAGAAATCAAGCTCTTTTTTTTTTTTTTTTTTTTTTTTTTTTTTTTTTTTTTTTTAATTCATATAAACGCGGTAATTTGACATAAAGTGTTTAAAGAAATCGCATTTGAAAGCATTATTTTTTTCTGTTCGACATTGTAAAAATTGAAATTGTGGAATATTTAGAAGTGACAAAATTTCCAATATTTTGTTTTTGTTTTGTTTCGTTTAGGCTGTTGATTCGTTGTCACTATTGATATCACGTTAGAGTTATTCACGGACATATTTTTTGCTTTATAATATTGTTTGTTAAATAATTAACACAGTGAAGATATAAATGTAAGTTTTTGAGGCTTAAATTGCATTTCCATCCTCTTTAGAGTTTCGATCGAAAACGAAAATGGAACCTTTTTGGAAGGAAATTTTAATATAGTATATATGTAAAAATATGTTTAATTCAGTTAATCGCAATACATGCTATCTTACAAAGACACGTCATTATGTATATGTGGGTACGTGCATGTGTTTGTTTAAAATAAAATTAAAAATATTATTAAACCTTTATTTTGTATAGTTTTATAACTAATAATAAAAGGCATTGATTCATTATTAGCTCATGTATTTATTTACGTATTAAAAGTTTGAAAACCGAGATTAATGTTCACTGTACAGCAATGTATCATTTCAAATTGTTTAATATTTGGCATTTATGTTAATTGAAAAAAAATTTCAAGAAACTATTTTTTTAAGATATTAATTTTTCCATTCTTAAAAAAAAAATAACTATCCATTTCTATTTTAAAATTATTATTATTTCTGCAAGAATTTAAAAACATAGTATTTATGTATTTAAATACAGTTTTATGTATTTAAATACAGTAACTTATAATATAAAAAATGAAGATGTTCAATATGTTGTGAACGTTTAAGTAATTTTAATGTAGTTGCTTATTCACAACCAGTGATGAATTCAAGGGGACATCCATTGGTAACATCCTCTCCTGGAGAATGAAAACGCCCCCGCCCCCCAACCTTCCCTCTTAAACTGCAAAATTACCTCCCAAGGAAAGTACTTTACATCAATAATTTTTTTGAAATTTCAAAATGTATTTTGTATGTTAAATGTATTTTGAAAATACATGTATTTTGTATTTGGAATTTTTTAATCTTTAAAAGCATTTTGTAATCTGTATTTTAGGCTCTGAAACCAACGTATTTTGTATTTTGTATCGAAAATGATTTTTTGATGTATTTTGCCCAACTCAAGGTTACTATATCTAAAGGTTGCGCCATTTCACCCCGTAGCCAATAGGGAGCGACTCGCTGCTTGACGCGGGTTTAGATCAGTTTCCCAAATGACTTTGCATTAGAAACGCGCTATTTTAATTGAAAAATATTAGTAGAAATTTTTGTGTGAAAAGAAGTTTAGCGATTAAAATATATTCTTTATACATACGACAAACATCACATCTAAAATTTAAACTATTATCTCTGTTTAGCTCTTCGAAATTTAATTGTTAAATTTGCTGTTTTTTCCATTAAGTTTCGTTTACAATTAAATATGAAAAAGTCCATTTACATTTTTTAAAAAAAGTATAAAATACTATATTTTATAAATAAAATCATAAAGACATACAAAAGAAGCAAATTTAATGGTTACACGACTGCAGATAACATTTTGTTAAAAATTAATGTAGTATATTTATAATAATCGATTGGTGTTCAATTTGAAATCTAAGATAATTCTAATATTATTATAATTTCGATATGCCTTTGATAAAAACCCATAAAAAAGGTTTAAATAAAAAGGAAATTGCCCAGTTAAACTGTTGGTACTGAGCTCACAGGCTACTCACACTAATTGTATGTTATTCTCTTATTTCAAAGAGTAATGTCCCTCGAAAAATAAATGAAGAATTAGCCCCCGTTTCCCCCCTTTATACTTAACCAAAGAACCTCCAAATCTAATCAGAGAAACTCTTTAACAAAATAAACTAGTATACCAAATTTGAAGCAAATCAGATAATTCTGCATGAAAAAACCATTTCGCTAAATTAAGGGCGGTATTAGCTCCCCCATTTCTCCCTTTAATCTAAACAAATAAACCTTCAAATCTAATCAGAAAAGCTCCTTATCAGAATAAACCTAGAAAAAAAACTAAATTAGATAATTTTGCATGAAAACCCACTTATCTAAATTAAGGGTAGGGGACACTTGCCCCCTTTCCCAGCTTTATACTTAACCAATGAACCTCCAAATCAAATGAAGGAAGCCTAATCGGAATAAACTGGTATATCAAATTTGAAGCAAATCGAATAATTCTGTATGAAAAATCCATTTATCTAAATTAAGGGGAGACTAGCCCCCGTCCCTTCTTTATACTTAACCAATAAATCTCCAAATCAATCAAGGCAGCTCCTTAACATAATAAACCGGTATCCGAAATTTGGAGCAAATCGAATAACTCTGCAGGAAAAACCCATTTATCTAAATTAAGGGGGGATCTAGCCCCCCTTTCCTTCCTTTATACTTAACTAATGAACCTCCAAATCTAATCAGGGAAGCTCCTTAACATAATAAACCGGTATACCATATTTGGAGTAAATTGAATAATTCTGCATGAAAAACCCATTTATCTGAATTTAAAAAAAGGGGGGGGGGGGGGTTGGTAGACCCCCTTTCCTCCCTTTATACTTAACTAATGAACCTCCAAATCTAATCAAGGCATCTCCTTAACATAATAAACCGGCATACCAAATTTGGAGCAAATCGAATAATCCTACATGAAAAACGCATTTATCTTAATTAAGGGAGGTAGCCCCCCTTTCCCCCTTTATACATAATAATGGTCTTCCAAATCTAATCAGGGAAGCTGCTTAACATAATTAACCGGTATACCAAATTTGGAGCTAATCGCATATTTCCACATGAAAAACCCATTTATCTAAATTAGGAAAGGGGGGTCGCCCCCTTCACCCCTTTATAATTAAGTAATGAGCTTCCAAATCTAATCAGGGAAGTTCCTTAACATAATAAACCGGTGTACCAAATTTGGAGCAAATCGAATATTTCTGCATGGAAAACCCATTTATCTAAATTAAGGGGGTGGGGGCTAGCACCCCTTTCCCCCCTTTATCCTTAACCAATTAACTCTAAAAACTAATCAGGGAAGCACCTTATCAGAATGAACCTAGAAAAAAAATTTGAAGCAAATCGGATATTTCTGCATGAAAAACACATTTATCTAAATTAAGGGGGGGGGGTCGCCTCTTTTCCCCCCCATTTGTACTTAAGTAATGAGCTTCCAAATCTAACCAGGGAAGCTCCTTAAGATAATAAACCGGTATACCAAATTTGGAGCAAATCGAATATTTCTGCATGAAAAACCCATTTATCTAAATAAAGGGGAGGGGACTAGCCCCCCCCCTTTATCCTTAATCAATGAACTCCAAAAACTAATCAGGGAAGCGCCTTATCTGAATGAACCTAGAAAAAAAAATTGAAGCAAATCGGATATTTCTATCAAGAGTTATCGCGTTACGTACAGTCGTGGAAAAAAAAAGTAAACACCCCCTACTAACTCCTCAACAAATTATCGTAGAAGAAAGTTACTGGTACCGAACGATTGGAAATAAAGTCTACTTTTAAATGATGTATAAAAAATTTGCTTAGGGGGCCATCTCCATATTAAAACGAATCCAAACTTCATTTTTTTCAATAACAATACCCAGTTTTAACGAGATATTTCAAATCTTCGGTTCAAACTATGCCTAGACACCGAATTTCAAATCATTTGAATGATAAGTTTTTGAATTATAAACATTTGAAATTTAGTGCTTCTAACGGTAAATTACATTTTCAAATTTTTATTTATATCTCCAAAAATTATGCTCCTAATGTGCTAATTTTTTGTGTAACAATAATACTAATATGCCCAAACATAGATACGCTGAATTTGCAATTTTTATAATTTTATGATATGAATTATGAATTATGAAATTAATATTCGAAAAAATTATGAATTGCAACCTACAATTTTTTTGATGGATTTAGATTTATTAAGTCCTGCTTTATGGAAATCTAAAAATTTCACATTTTTCTTCCAAGTAGTTTTCAAATTATGCTTAAAAAACGGCAAAATGATGTTTTAAGGGCCGTCTATAATAGAAGTGACTAGATACAGTGGTGGACATAATTATAAGACACCTACCTAATTTGACATACAGTGAAAGAAAAGATCCAGAGCTTAAAAATGCTTTATCAAATACGACAAAAACATAAATTTATTTTGTTATCGCACGTAATTGTTTTACAGAAATGATATTTTTATAGATTTTACTAAAAAAAATTAAAAATACCATGGACAAATTATAAGACACCCTAACATTTTAATTTAAATACCTACTTTTTTTCGAAAATAATGTGCTATATGCAAATTTTCTGCACGCTGTTATGATGCCAGCAGTTAACTAAAACAGATAATAACCGACTTCACGCATTTACAAACATGCCACGAGGTACATAATTTAAAGAATGTGAAATTCGCGAAATTTGGAGATTAAATGGAACTGGTGCTTCAGTTAATAATATTTCAAAAGTTACTAAACGCTTTAGATGTGCAATTTCAAAAGTTTTGAATAGAGGAATTAATGGATTGGTGATTAAATGATCTGGACTAACTCCTTGCTTGTCCTCGAGCCATGTGCTTTCGCACGCTACACAGAATAAGATGACCACTACAGGCATTAAAGATGCTTTGAAACTGAATTGTTCAAGGAGAACCATTCGCAGGGTCTTGCATAATGCTTCCTATTTGAAATTTAAATAATTGTAAAAACTACCGCTTCTAAGGCGGCACAAAATGGACCGTTTAAACTTCGCTAAACAAACTATGGCCTGGACCTCCAAATTGTACTCTGTGTTATTTTCTGATGAAAAAAAGTTTAACCTGGATGGTTCTGACGGGCTTAACAATTATTGGCATAGTTTACGGAAGTCTCCTGATGTACAAATTAGCCGCCAAATGGGTTTAGGCTCAGTAATGGTTTGGGCTGGTTTTTCGGCTCAAGGGAAAACCGATATGGTTTTTGTGCATTCAAGAATGAATTCCGGAAAGTATAAGAATCTTCTTAAAGATCAACTAGCCATATAGAGTGAACTTCTTTGTGGCGAAAACTACACTTTCCAGCACGATAACGCGTCGATTCTTTCATCACACGTAACAAAAAAGTGGCTTTCAGAGCAAAGTATCAATGTTCTTCCGTGGCCTTCTCGCCTACCAGACTTACAGGCAGTTTACATGTGTCGAAGACCTAAAAAATGCTATAAAATGTGCTTGGGAAGAACTGTCTTGCGATATTTTGTTAGAATTGATAAATTCGATGCCGAATTGCATCTTTCATGTTATAAAAAAATAATGGCGGCTCCACCAAGTATTGAATAACCATGTTAGAATATTTACTTTTAAACCATTAGTGTCTATTAATTATGTTGACCACTGTATTTGGAAAAAAAGGTTGGTGTCTTATAATTTTGTCCATTATGTTTTTAAGTTTTTTTCATTAAATTATATGAAAATATCATTATTATAAAATAATTATGTATTATAACAGAACAAATTTATGTTTTTTTCGTATTTGATTAAGCATTTTTAAGCTCTGAATGATTTCTTTCACTGCTTGTCAAATTAGGTAGGTGGCTTATAATTATGTCCACCACTGTATTTTGAAATTTCTTCTGCTGTCCTGTAATCTAGCAGGCTTCATTGACTGCTTAATGTGCCTTGATCAAGATGGGGGCTCTCTCGGTTAACGATCCAATTCCGAACTTCCATTTGGATACAACCCTTAAAATACGCTCGTTTTAAAATAATTAATATCTCAGAAACTTATGGTACGAATTGTATAAAGAATTGTTTTTAGGCTAATTGAAGGGTGTAGAGTTCATTTATGCTGTCAGAATTGTGTACTGCTATTGAAAAAAAAAAAAAAAAAAAGTTTTGTTTCGTTTTAATATGTAGATAAGCAAATTTTATCTATACCATTTAAAAGTAGACTTTATTTCTAATCGTTTGGTAGCAGTAACTTTCTTCTACGATAATTTGTTGAGGAGTTAGTAGGGGGTGTTTACTTTTTTTTCCACGACTGTACATACGTACACACATACGTACGTACATACAGAACCGGCGGGCACATAAGCTCTCAGGCTTTGATAGCCTGTGAGCTAAAAATAATGACTTACGTTTCAACTTCATAGCAATATTACACAAGATTGAATTTTGAATAACTAGATTTAAAAGACAAATAGAATAGAAACTTTAATAAGTAAATATATGAATATTTAATATTTTTAAACGGAAATATTTATACAGTATAATTATATCATTTGGTGGAAATAATTTTTGAAATTTAGACTAACATAATTTCTAAATACTTTATCAAAAGGTTATTTAAAATAATATTTTAATGATATATAATAATAAATATAAATCTACATACATAATTAAAAGAAATTAGGATAAATTATTACGTGAAAGTGAATTTAACGTTTAATCTAAATTTTTACATCCAAATAAAGTGTCATATTTAAAATTACATCTCTTCAGCTTTTTAAAACTTAATTTTAAATGTACTATCGTTTTCTTCATTTTCCATGAAGCTAGTGTGATTAAATGTTGAATTGATATATTTTTTTATATAATAAATATGAAGACAGCAGTATTTATAAAGAAGATTTAAAATACAAAGAAGAATAGAAATTTTAATTTTTAAATTGCCAAATATTTAAAACTGAAAGATTTATGCGATGTAGAAAAGTTAAATTTGAAATTCAGAGCAATATACTTTTATAAATACCTTCCAAAAGAGTTATATAAAATTATATTTTAATGCTAATAAATAATGTTTTTTAATGGTGATAAAATTATATAAAATATTTTACTAATTAATATATTTTATGTTTTTACCCTCAGAATATCCTTTCATTTCAAGCATTTGATTTCATCAAAGGATGCATTTTGAAGATGTATTTTAATGTGTGCTCCTTTATTTGCTATTTCTCGTACTGTTTTATCATTATCATGCAATCAAAGTTGATTTACTCCACATTTTTGATTTCCTGGCAGCGTATCTTTTTTTTTTTTTTTTTTTTTTTTTGCTGATGAATATATTTGATTAATGTGCTTCAATCGAATAAAAGTCCTGGTTTTCACAAATGTTTTTATTATGTCTTTGTGCATAATTTGAAAAAACAGTTAAACTTTTTTGCAAACATTTTCAATTGCATTAAATTCTTTCAAAAATGAGCTGCCATGAATTTCATTAAAAATCATTTCTATCTGTTTTACCTCTGCCAGCTACTTATTTGAAGGCACTATCAGTCCGCCTTGTGATAATATTTCGATCCATCCGATGGAATTGGTTGCTATAGATAACTGTTTAGATACCTCACCTAATGATGTATCAAATTTATAACTTTTTTTGCAATGTAACCAGCAATATATAAAGGAGCAATCTTCGGAAGATAGGAAGGATGAATATTCTGATTTTTCTTGTTAAAATTTCTAGTTATTTTCATATTGCTCCAGATTTCTTGAGTTTTACATACATAGTGTTACATACATAGTAATTATTATTTGCACTACTGTTACATACATAATTATTAATTAAATTTACATTATTTACTTTAGCACAAGTACTGGGCATTTTCACAGGCTCTGATCATGACTAATTGAGGCCCTGGGCAAAGATAAATTAGGGGGCACCATTCGAATAGTTGCAACATTTTTCAAATAGAACTGATGGTCAGTCATATGTGTAATGCATGGACAGTATTGTCGTACCTTGGATTTTAAATAGAAGGAAATCCTTATCTCTGTGAATTTTAAATTAAGTACCTTAATTAATAAACATATTCTTTTTTTTTTCTTAATACATAACAAAACTCTTTTATATAATATTAGCAACTTGTTATGTTACTTTAATATGAATTTAATAACTTCAACTTATGGAAAAGTTGGAATTGGAAAAAAAGTAAATATTTGGATATATTTAATATATGGATTTGGGGGCCCCTTGAGGTCCGGGGCCCATGGGAAAAGTCCCAATTTGCCCATGCGATAATAAAGGCCTGCATTTTCACGCAAATCAATGAAAAATGTTAGTTTTAAAGTTTCTCCAAGAGAAGTTTCATTAAAAAAAGCTAGGAAGTATTTGCCACGTATTTAGGCAAAGTTACCGGAGTCTTTTTTAGAGAAGCAATTAAAGTTTCCTGTGAGGGCAAATTGCCCTAGGTGTCAAAGAAAATAACAATAAATGTTTACTTCACGCCCTCGTCCCTTTTAAAGATCGACTGAAGATAAGAAACAATAAAAACTCCGTATCTTAGAAAAAAAAAATAAATACGCGGTTATTTCATTTGAAGAAAAAAATCCCCTCTAAATCATTTTATTTTTAGACAAAAATACTTTCGCTAAAGAAAAATGTTTTATTTTGAAGAAACAGGCTCTCCTTTGACCAAAGATACGAATTTTTTTAGCAGAAATTCTATTTTAAATAAGAAAATAGGTTATTTTCTGTTGGAAGAATCCTCCTTAGCACGCACAGTGACGTCATGGGTACCGAAACCCTGATACCAGAAGTAAAGGGAAATGGCACGGCCCAACTCTGGACCGGATTGACTTTAAATGCTTCGGTTTCGGGTTGAATTTTGATTCTTTAGGGCCGGGGCCAGGCAAGAGGTGACCCGATTTTTCAATTGAAAAAAGCTATATATTTGACAAGTGACCTTGTCCCCTTACGGACATCCGTTTACATTGGCTGATGATGGGCTGTTCTAATTTCTAGCTCGAAACCCCTTCTGTATATATTTTTTTGATTTTATGGCCATATATACAAAGTTTTATTGCTCATAATTGTTCGGATTTCATTGGTCTTTTTAAATTTCAGATCTCTTACTTACCCTTTTGTCTTTTTTCGCTAAAAATTATAATAGTGGTTATAAATGAATATAAATGATTAACAATAGCTTCGACTATTTTCTAAAGTAGAAATAAATAAATGTTTTTAAATACTTAACTAGTTGGATGTGCCAATCCCAAAACTTTCTTCTATCTTATACATCTTAATATTTCAAAAACTAGTTCGACTAGAGTGCTAAAATAATAAAGATGAAATCACAAATATGTGAACAAATTGGTAAAATTCTAAAGATGAACATGATATGAACATAAGAAACCAGTATATAAAATAAGAAACTATGAATAACCCACAGAATCATCAGAGGAGCTTGCAGGTTTAATTCATACTGAAGATGCGTTACTTCATCCAATTTTGTCAGCATTAAGCCTAAAATGACAAAATTTAGCTCCTAATAGCGCACCATAAAACAAAATAAATGAGAAACAAAGAAAATAAATGAGAAACAAAATAAACCAAGAGATCTAAAGAAAGGTACATCTCACACAAGATATTAAAAATTGAAAAATGATTAGAGCCCAATACCTCAATTATAGACAAGAATCCAAAACTTAAGAAGACTGACCCACAATATTGTAACACATGAGGATGCAATCAGATTTAAGACTATTAAATCATATGGCCAGCATTTAGTCACTGAAAACCAAAACATTGCAGCCATCTGCATTGCATCGAGTTGTTGAGCATGGAAAAATATTTTTCTGAATACCACCTTAACATGATTCTTATAAAACCAGTAGAGAAAAATGAACTTAAAAACTCGTCAAAAGCAACCAAATAAAATTGTTAAACTGGGTTTGTCTCTAATCTTGATTTAGTTTTTGTTGGTGAAATTAGTACTTAAATTCGAAATCTACCTGTGCCTGTAGGCCGAGTAGGCAGGCATCTTTTAAAAACTTGGGGTCAGTAAAAGCAAACACACCTTTTCCATGCATTAGTGAATTTTTAAAAGGTATGAAACCCCTTAAATGAAAAGAGAAAATTATTAAGGCTCTTCTGAAATCCAAAAGGGCAACTTTATGACATAAGTTTTAATTTATTTTTGCTCGGAAATGCATGAAACTAGCAGTTATATCGTTGTTTAGAAACTGTGTAATAGAGCTGTTTTTCCCGGCTTTTTTTTTGCAAACGCAATAGATCTTTCAGAAAATAGTGTCAAAATGGGCGTTTTGAACCGAATTTCCGCACGAAAGGAGAAAACCCACTTCAGAAAGGCTGAAAAACGTGTTTGTCACGTGATCAAAATCGCTTATAATTCAATAGGTAATTGATTGATCAAAAAATGGAAAACACAGTTCGATTCCAAATCGCTTCCATGGCCAGGCTTTCAAATTTTATATTTTTCCGTTAAAAAATGAATTTGTAAATGTGTCAAATCGTTTTGCGCTTGTTGAGTAGAGCAGTTGAGAACATCCTTAATCCCAATGCCCATAATCCCAGCAATTTTTAAAAGGTATGAAACCCCTTAAATGAGTGAAAATTCTTAATTTCAATGCCCCTAATCCCCAGTATTTTCCACAGCATTCAACCCCCCCCCCCCCCCCCCCCACCCCCCTTATCTTCATATCACTGAATTTTAGTACTTCAAGAAGTATATATTGTCATTGAGGTTGTCATTACGTGCATGGGCGTACCCAAGGGGAGGGTGATGGGGTGCAGCCCTCTCTCCCCCCCCCCGAAATTTTCGAAAGTGATATGAAAAAGTGCTGATTTTTAGGTAGATTTCGTATGAAATACTACCTATTGGGATCGTTCCTATGTTGGAATTTCTGAAAAATTTTTGCAGATCTACAACGATTATGACCCCTTGAACCCAAAACCACCCTCAGTAAAAAACTTTATCTATCTATCTATCTATCTATCTATATCTATCTATCTATATATATATATATGAGGACGTGAATTTCAAAACTTGCCTTATCCAAAATTAAAAAAATCGAGTTTTCTCTACCAATCTATTCTATTGGTAAGCCTGCACAGAAAAAGCACTATAATCTGTAAAAAAAAATATTTTTATCCTTTATTTTGGGGTTCTTAAAATATTGGTTAGGATTAAAAACTCGCCTTATCCACTAGGAAGTTGGCAACAAAACTAGCTTTATCCCTGCGCATGCGTAAGACCAACGGACGACTAGCATATCAGCTAGTATATTGCGGCTTTTTTTGACAAACTTCGCATTTTTTCGTGATCCTTTGTCGAAATGAGCGTTCTTTCAGTAGTTCTTAGAAGAAAATTCACATTCCGAGGCTTTTAGTCGAATTTCGCGGGGGTTTTTTGTGATGCTTTGACGAAATTTGCTTTCTTTTGCGGCCCTTTCACGGTCTACGGGTTTTTACCGCGATCCTTTGTAAAAATTCGCTTTTTTTCATGCGACCTTTTGACGAAATTCGCGTTTTTTTCGATCTTTTGCCGAAATGTGCGTTTTTTTCGCGGCTTTTTTGACGAAATTCGCGTTTTTTCGTGATACTTTGTCGAAATTTGCGTTTTAACCGTGGCGCTTAGACGAAATTAGCGTTTTTCCGGAGCCCTTTGACGAAATTCGCGTTTTTTTGCGATCCTTAGACGAAATTTGTGTTTTTTTCGCACACATTTTTTTCGCATACATTTTCGCACACATTTTTTTAGTGACCGATGCTTTGTGTTTTTTCCGCGGTCCTTAGAAGGAATTCGCTATTTTTGCGGTCGATTGGCGAATTTTTCGTTTTTGCCGCGGTCCTTTGACGAAATTCGCGGGTTTTTATGCAATACTTATTTGCATTTCTTCAGTAGTCCTTTGACGGAATACGCATTTTTTCGATCTTTTCCCGAATTGTGCGGTTTTTTTCGCGGCTTTTTTTGACGGAATATGCATTTTTTCGTGACCGATTCTTTGTCGAAATTCGTGTGTTTTTCCGGGGCCCTATGACGAAATTCACGTTTTCTGTTATCTTTTGTCAAAATGTGTCCTTTTTCGGCGGCTTTTTTGATAAAATTCGCATTTTTTTCGTGATCATTTGTCGAAATGAGCGTTCTTTCAGTGGTTCTTAGAAGAAAATTCACGTTTTTTTCCGGGGCTTTTTGTCGAATTTCGCGGGGTTTTTTGCGATGCTTTGGCGGAATTTGCTTTCTCTCGCGGCCCTTTCACGGTCTACAGGTTTTATAGCGATCCTTTGCCGAAATTCGCGTTTTTACCATGCCTCTTCGACGAAATGCGCGTTTTTTAGGATCCTTTGACAAATTTCATGATATTTTGTCGGAATACATATTTTCCCGCGATCCTTTGTTGAAATTTGATTTTTTTTCCGTGACTTTTTTGACGAATTTCCTGTTTTTCCCGCGGCCCTTTGAAGAAATTCGCGTTTTTTTGGCGATCCTCTGTCAAAATTTGTATTTTCGGCGGCTTTTTTGGTGAAATTCGCGTTTTTTTGCGATCCTTTGTCAAAATTAGTGTTTTTCCGCGACCCTTTGACAGAATACGTGTTTTTTGCGGCTCTTTGATGAAATTCGCGTTTTTTCCTACGGTCCTTTGACGAAATTCGCGTTTCCTCCGCGATCATTTTTCAAAATTCACGTTTTCTCCGCGATCGTTTGACGAAATTTGACTTTTTTGCGATCCTTTGACAAAATTTGCGTTTTTCCGCGACCTTTTGACGAAATTCAAGTTTTTTTCAGCGGTCATTAGACGAACGACATTCACGTTTCCTTCGCGATCATTTTACGAAATTTGAATTTTTTTTCGCGATCCTTTGTCAAAATTCGCGTTTTTTGCTACCCTTTGAAAAAAATTCGTGTTTTATCCGCAGCCATTTGAAAAAAATCGCATTTTATCCACGGCCCTTTGACAAAATTCGGGTTTTTCTGCGATCCTTTATAGTCCAGGGGAAATGTACCAAAAAAGGGGAGTTACCTTGCAAAAGGTCGGGTAGAAGATTTTTTTTCTGAATTGTTTATAATACCAACATGGAAAAACCAAGTTTTCTAACAAAATTTCTCAAGGCTAAATTTTCCGTGGTCTAAAAACAACAAAATTTTGGGGCATTTTTTTACTTTTTTGAAATATCTCAAGACCCGTTGCCGTAGCATATTATTTATCAATCACAGTATTAAAGAGGATAAAATTCTCTACAACTTTCATATCTACAACTTTTTTGTACACTCAATAGCAAGCGCAGTACGCCATTTCAAAAATAAGACAAATTTTTCAATTTTCTTAAAAACCGTGGAAAACGTAGTTCTTACCCGATTATAAGTTTCCCACGGATTTAGCCGTGTATGTCAACTTCTATATATTGGTAGCAATAAATTATGTGTTTGAGGGCCAAAACTAACCTTTTTTGCACCCGTTGGCATACATGGATTTTGGATTCCCCCCCCCCCCCCCCCCGCACTTAAAAAGAAAATTTACCACGAGAATTTTAATAAATCTCTAATAGCCGGATTTTGAAAATTTTAAGTGTGTAATCATTACATACGTAATGCTGAACTACGTAATCAGCTTTGTGAAATATTGATTCATTAAAACCTTGAAAACCGAACCGAAATATACTCCGCTTTAAACAGGTTTACATCTTAGCAGGTATAATTGTTCATATTCTTTCTCTTGAAAATACGTATATAATTTTTTCGTTAAAGACCGGATTCCGTATAACAGATTTCATTTTCAAAGATTTTACGGTAGTTTTAGTATTGAGGCGTTTAAAGTCACAGTTATATGAATTATGAGATTAAATTAGTCGCACGAAGACATTCGCAAGGTAATATTAAACTCGTGGAAGCGTTCTTGACAAATATTTCGCTTGCATTTTATTACTTTTAAATATTTTTTTTTTTTTTTTCGTGGGAGACCTGAAATGAATATCTAATGTTGTACTTTTGTACTTTCTTTTGTACTTTTTTGGGTTTAATTGCATTTTTTTTTAATGTTCGGACACTTTCATTTTTGGAAAACTATTTGGAACCCGTTCTGAAATTTAAAGTATTTTCATTAAAAAAAATGCAACCAAATTCGAAAAATTAAAAACGCACAACGTTAGATATCGACATCGGGTATCATATGAAAAAAAATTAAATATTGAAATTCAAGCAAGAATTCTGAAAACAATGCTATCATAGGTTTAATATTAGCGTGCAAATGTTTTCGTGTGAGACTACACTATGTCACACAAAGAAACTGGAAGAAAGTGGAGAAAAATGCTGATAAATGGAAAGTATTAGGCTTTATACCTCTAGATGTTCCAGATATCTGTTTAATTCAGGATAAGGATATTCCTTTGAAACGGGATGCTAATAATCCTACAACAGTGCCATGAAAGAGAAAAAAATATTGTTAAATAGCCTGTAGAAATTATTATTATTAAAATACATTTTTTTCATTTAGCTTACGCAGCCATACTGCGTATCTTACTTTATTGTGCAGAGAAAGTGGAGTTGAATGAGCAGGAGATCGATGCAAAAACAAAATTTTGTATATGGCCTACAATCATAAATAAATTGGTATTTCATTTCACAGCCTTATAATGTGATCACTGTGATCATTAAACAGGTATCGTTTCAAAACAGTACATATTACAGAAGATTAGAATATGTCCAAAAAGCATATTTTTCAGCAACCAAAATAAGATTTTCTGTTTGAGCTTTAAAGCAATTAATAAATAATCTTAAAGTTTTATATATTTTTGCATGCTAAAATTATATAATCTCTTGTTATATTTATTGTTATAAGTAACAAAAAAATTTGACAATATTTTTTTAAAACTTATCTTTTAAATATTTTTATGAAACTAGAGATTTCAAATATTTTATTGACAGAATTTTTACATTTTACAAGAGAAAAATGCATAACATATTAGTTAGTGAAATAATCTGTTGTCATTTTTATTATAGCTTTTTTATAAGGTACAATTATTTCTTATAAAAGATATTTATTTTTTTAGTCTCCCCCTTTTACGTGGAACTACAATCCAATAATTGCTATCTTTAAAACAGTAAAACATTAAAACATATTTTATCAATAATTGGTAAATAAAATATACTATTGTAGTGTGGAATAAAATATGTTTTTCGCAAATTTTCATACCTATCCCATTGATACCTGGAAAAATGTGTATGCATTATAACAGTTATTAAAATTAAAAAAATATTAAAATTAAACAAGATTTATTTCTTAATTGAAACTATCGTACCAATAAGTTACTAAATATTGAAGTATTCTTTTAAACAATGCTTTAAAGTTAACATTGTATACACTTAGAGTTACGTCTAAATATGAAAAGGGTCTCATTCATCTACACTCTGCCCTATTTCTAAAATTATACAAATTTATTGAATATAAAATGTCTGATGAGATGAAAATAAAGACGTAAGTGTGCAAATAATAGATAATTTACTGCTACCAATTTTTAGAAGCCGGTATACACGATTAAATCCGCGGGGAATATTTGAATAATCGGGGCAAAACTATGTTTTTCACGGTTTTTAAGAAAATTGAAAAAATCGTCTTATTTTTTAAATGGCGTACTGCGCTTGCTATTGAGTGTATAAAAAAGTTGTAAATGTGAAAGTTGTAGAAAATTTTATCCTCCTTAATATTGTAATTGACAAACAATATGCTGTGGCAACAGGTCTCGAGATACTTTTAAAAAATCAAAAAAAGTCCCAAAGTTTTGTTTTTTTTTTGCCACAGAAAATTTAGACTTAAGAAATTTTGTTAGAAAACTTGGTTTTTCCAAGTTGGCATCATTATAAACAATTCAGAAAAAAAAAATCTTCTACCCGACCTTTTGCAAGGTAAAATGTACATTTCCCCTGGACTATTAAAGAAATTGGAGATTTTCTTCTCGAACAATTGGAGAAATTGATTTTTTTTCGGCAACCATTTGTGAAAAATCCGGATATATTTTTTATTCCTGAAATTTTCGGAAAATTCGGAACAGAATCACCACTGGTCCCCCCCCCCCCCCTCTGGCTAAAGCCTTATTGTCAAACATGATTTCTGTTTACAATGCAATTCAACGTGTTTCGTAAGATTTAGACCATTATGGAAATTTAAGTCAGCCCGCCCCGAAATAAAATCCTGGGTACTCCACTGATTACGTGTGAACCTGAACGAAATAAGTTTTCGCTCTCTCCCCAGCAAAAATCTGTCACTTAGGGCATAAAAACTCTCAGACAGAATTATTACCACCAATTCAGACCACCCCCATTTGTTTATGCATACCGCTGTAAACCGAGGATGATATAGAGTTTCAAGGGCTGTTCGTACAACATCTCAGATATACCTAACAGTTTTAGCACCCAGGGCCAGAAATCGCATAGACTTTGAAGACCGTACCAAGAGAAGAAACACTTGAGACATTTCGGCAATCCATTATTTTGAGCCAAGTAAGAGCATTTTAGATCTTTCATTTTATATTCCGAATTTAATCTTTAAAGTGTGTTAATATACTTTATACACATTTTTATCTTTCATGACCCCATGTTATTTGTGATGTGACATTTTATATGGATTATTTTGCATCTAATTATTTGCATCGTGAAATTTTTATGAGTGTCGATGTTTTGGAATAAATTGCACCCCCCCACCCCCACCTTCCATCCCCACGTAGACATACACACAATTAAATTAAATACTTCAAACTTTTAACATATAAAAATAAAATTTTAAACGTTAATGATGTACAGAAAATAGGGAAAAATCGCAAATTATGCATTTCTTACTTTTAACAGAATATTTTTAAATATTGAGTGCACGACCATTATATCTCTTATTATGTCTGATGCAATGTCAAGTATGTTCAATTAGAAAAGAGTTAAAATTGAAAGAAAAACTAAACCTGTGTATTTACGATCCATTAAGGATCAAGGACTAACGTGCCCAACTCTGTTTTCTTAACCCTGGGCCCCGAGGTGCTATACAGTTGTCTGGGTTAGGTGGTCAGACTGCCGCGTGACCCTCAGTGTTTAGCTCCCAAACTAACTTGGTACTCATTTTATCGACCCGAATGGATGAAAGGTTGAGTGAACCTTGCCCAGCCGTGAGTCGAACTCTCGACTCTCTAACGTGGCAGACAGGTTCGCAGACCACTACGCTACTGGGCTTTGCAAAGAGTTCAAACAAACATGTTAAATTTGTCAAAGCCTTGTGACTTTCAAAGATTTTTTTAAATGGTGGTGGTTAGGGATGTGGTTGAGATAAATATGCTTAATTTCTTCAATCAGAGTGAAAAAATGATAGATGTTTATAACTCTCCAGGTAGCGTTCTGATTGGAATGACTCAGAAATTTTGCTGTGATGCATTATTTTACGGTTAACGGGATAATTTTAGCTTACAAATTTAAAAATTGATGTTCCCGTTCAATTTTGAAATTTTTGAACTCTACTTCTGCACGTTTTAAGTTAAGAAAAACAAGAACGAAAACTCGTACATCGGTTATAGATTATGAAACATTTTCTAGCATTATTAGAATACTGTTAAGAAATTTTCTTCTTTCATGTCATGAACTGAGATATCTAAATTTAAAAAGCACAGAACGAAGTTAAAAATTCATTTTCAAGAATTGTTTATTGCGGTCCACAGACGATAATGTATGTAAATACTTTTGTGAAACTCTGTGTATGATTATAGAGCTTTAAGCATTCCACATACTGGAACTAAAATTTAAATGAATGGAAAAAAAACATGAAACAAATGTTCCATGTAATTACAAAATGATTTAAAAACAATGATTCTTTTAATGCGATTCTCATTAAAAAATAATTTTTCAGCACAACAACACGAACCCATTTTTTAACTTAAAAGCATGATACTTGTAGCTATTATTATTAAAGTGATGTGTAATCAAACGTTTTTTTTTTTTTCTTTTTATGATAGATGAGTTACATCTTGAGTTTTAAGCGGTTATTGTCATAGGACGGCAGTTTTATTTATATCTCCCTATTATCCACAAAACAAGGTGGGGGGCATCACCATCACCAACGATTCAATGTCGCTCATTTCGTTCAGGCACAAAATGTTAAAAAAAAGAAAACTTTATAAAAATTAACTATAATACATAACATAGCTGAAAAACAAAAATTTTAACTCTCATCTCCCCGCCTGGTATTTTGTACTAGTGGATATTTGATATATAACATTTTGAGTCTGCTTACTTGTCAGTGTGATAGGAAAATTTTACTAAATATAACTTATAGGACTGGGGGACTGTATAAAAATTTAAACTTCGTAACTTTTTAAGACATGTTTTTATTGACCCAAATCGCTTTTAATATTCTTCTTTACCTCTTTTAAGGGTGTTCTCGAATCCAAAAGGGCAACTTTCTGACATGTTTCAATTTATTTTTGTTCGAAAATGCATGAAACTAGCTGGTGTTGTTGTTCGGAAACTATGTAATTGAGCTGTTTTTTTTTCCTTTTTATGCAAATGCAATAGATCTTTCAGAAAATAGTGTCGAAGTGGGCGTTTTGAACCGAATTTCCGCGCGAAGGAAGAAAGAGCACTCAAGAAAGGGCGAAAAACGGGTTTGTCACGTGATCAAATTTGCTTATAACTCAATAGGTAATTGATTGATCAAAAAATGGAAAAAACAGTTCAATTTCAAATTGCTTCCATAGCCAGGCTTTCCAATTTTATACCTTTCCGTTAAAAAATGAATTTGTAAATGTGTCAAAACATTTTGCGCTTGTTGAGCAGAGCAGTTAAGAAAAGCCTTAAAGCATTTTTGTATTTGGAACTATGTATCCATGACTAACGGTTTGGGAATTAGCCACTGGATACCGTTGAGAATAGATGCTCTGTATAGCCATTAACCACCGGACACTCTCAATTTTAAGCATTTTGTTGAATATTTAAAAATATACTTGTCGGATTTTTCTTGAACTTCAGAATGATAAAGAATATGTTTGACCTCATATTTAACAACGTCGATTTGTTAAAAAGGACAATAAGGGGGGCCAACCAAAAATGAAAGAAAAATAATCATATTTGGGGTCACTCTGTAAAGTAAAAAATACGAAATGATCTATCGCTACAGGATATAAATGTGTACTGATTTGTGTAAAAAGATCACAAATATTCATGGTAATATAGCGATTTTTTTTAATTTAAAAAATTCTTGCATGTTTTAGCTTATATCATGCAGGGTTTTCAATCAAATTTAACGCCGGTTTCAGAAAATTAGCTAAATGTAGTAGAAACAATAAAGTGCAATTGGAATGTAAAAATATTAAATATTTTATGAAGCACGAGCAATTGTATGAAATAATTTTTATCTGCGCAAGTACGAACGGTAGATAACAAAGATTTTTTTTCTACTTAATTTAATAGTCAACTCTACGGAGCAACTCATAAAAAAATCCAGTTAAATATCGTGAAAATTCAGAAGGATATCGGCGATAGAGTCACCTGATTTTTAGTTTCTTTCTGAAAGCAGCTGAATTATAAGGGATTCTCTACAAATTGTCATTTTTTATTAACTAATTTTCAGAAAAAGTTAGTATTTAATGAATATCAACAGATATTGGAACAAATGCTCCGATTTTGATACTTCTTTTTTATCAGGGAATAGGCTGTTCTGGTGGTTATCCAAGAAGAACTAAAACATCTATAAAAAATGAAAAAAAGAAAAAAAATGGCAATAAAAATTGTCAGTTTGTGGAAAATCCATTATGATTCAGCTGCTTTTAGCCAGCAACTAAAAATCAGCTCACCCTATCGCCGATATCTTTCTGAATTTTCGCAATATTTGACTGGATTTTATTTTGAGGTGCTCTATAGAGTTGACTATTAAATTATGTAAAAAAAGAATCTTTGCTATCGTTTACACATGCGCAGATAAAAATTATTTCGTACAACTAATATTTCATAAAATATTTAATATATTTATATTCCAATTGCACTATATTGTTTCGACTACATTTTCCTAATTTTTTTTAAACTGGCGTTAAATTTGGTTGAAAACCCTGCATGATATAAGCTATAAACATGCAAATTTTTTTTAACTTTTAAAGACAATCGCTATATCTTCATGAAGATACGCGCTATTCTTACACAAATCGGTGCACATGTTGTACAGTATCCACATATTTGAATGCTGTAGCGATAGATCATTTCGCGCATTTGAATTTACAAGATGATCTGAAATATTATTATTTTTCTTTTCTTTTTTTTTTGCTGGTCTCCTAATTGTCCTCCTTATCAAATCAACGTTGATAAATATGAAGTCAAACATATTCTTTATAATCCTGAAGTTCCACAAGAATCTGACAAGTATATTTTTAAATATTCGACAAAATGTCTAAAATTGAAAGTGTCCGGTGATTAATGGCTGTATAGTGTATTTTGGTTTGTTCTAGATACTCGTACATATGCAAGTCTTCAAATAATATTCAACTGGACTCAAAGTTAAAAAGAAAGTAACATTATCATAGTTCTTCACCATACGGTTCAAACCACTAAGTGGTTTCAACCAAAATTATTCTGTATTTCACAATCTACCAAAAATTGTGGATAAATTACCCCCCAAATCCCTGCTAGGAATCATTTCTAAAATTTCTTTTGCGGTAAGATTTGATGTATAGTTTGTAATATTTAATTTGTGAAAATTTCTTGCTTTTAATTGTCTGCTATTAACATTGTTTGATAAATAAAACAAATATTGTAAATTTAGTCGAAATTTTAAATGAGAAGATTTTAACAAACACTTAATAAATTCAACTATAGATAAATGAATTGATCGAGTTTGAGAATTCCTATTTTCACCATAACAAAATGAGTCTAGAAAGCATTTTAAATCTAATTGCACATCACGATCATCTAAACTTCTTTCCATAATTTGTAAAAACTGATACATTGAGCTAGAATTCATGTTAATCCTTTTTTCAAATAATGGATGCATTATCATGTTATGTTAATAATCATCTGCCATGCCCAAGCCTTTTTCCGTCAACATAGAGCCCCCTATTTATGGAATTTTGTTATTATCGCAACCTAACTCAATATCACAATTTTTTATATTTTGAAAAATTTATCTGCTGAAATTGGTATAATAATGTGGTGATACAAGGATTTTTTTTTTTTAAACCAATGTAATGCTTCAA